>JARGCV010000112.1:4800000-5400000 GCA_034064705.1 Bothrops alternatus | reverse complement strand
TGTATCAGGCTTAGAGTGATTTTTCTCCATTCTGAAATAAAATTATCCTTCTCTCTTGTCTCTAATTTTAGGGCTTAAGAATCAGATTGCAGTTTTCAATGAAAATTGTTCTTTGTGTTTACATCTCCTAAGTTGAATGGCACCTGTTGATATGAAGATAAGTTCAACTTAGGGAAAAAAAGACTAATCAAAACAGGTGCTCCACTGTTTCATCTCTTTCAAACTGAACAGTTGGATAAGTTAATTTGGGTCTAATTAAGTTGGGTCTAGTTGTTTGAATGCAAACTTGGCTTTGGTATTGTATTGCTATTTCAGTATCTGGCTCCAGCACCGGATTTATTGGGATCTGAAAAATGATACAGTAAAGTGAGTTAATTTGAAATTCATCTGCCTCTTTATTCAGAACAGCTTCCTAGAGAGCATGGTGTGCTCACTTCCCAAAATCTAGACTCACTGCTAATGGCTCTTGTGTGGAATATTATGTTTGCTATAGCATATAATTGCCCAGGAACAAGAAAGTAAGTAAGTTGACACATGAATGAGTAATTTCCATCGGTACACACAACACCCTTTCAGGTAGAAAGAGAGAGATAGTACACATGAGAGACAAACATAATTACCTTGCTGAGAAGGATACAAGGCCAATGATTACATTTCCATTTTAGTAGCTTTCAATTATAGTCCTTTTAATTTTCATAGTTTTATTTTTTTCCACAAGGAATATAAAAAATATAAAAGATATATATATATATATATCTTGAGTGTTTTTTGATGCACCCTGTTGGTGTATATATATTTAGGATCCATGAACACATGTTCTCAGAATGAAAATAATATTTTTATGACTTCAATGGACTGCTACTGATTTTTATGAGAGAAGGAAATAGTGTAACTTAGATGTGTACAATTCTTGTGTGACTTAGGCTGAGGTCATGCAACACACCTATCCAGGAAATTACCTCATGTCAGCATTCTTACAACCTGGGAAGTTAGTTTTAAGTTTGATTACTTTTCATGGCTTTCATGTTATGTGAATCCAGCCATTTGGATAATATGGCAAGGCTGAATATGTAGTGTCATAATAATGGAAATTGATTAATGAAGTAAGTGGAAACTGATCAAAGTGAGAAGCAACCTGGAATTAAGGAGAAAGTTCCTAACAGTGAGGACAATTAACCAATGGAACAGCTTGCCCTCAGAAATCATGGGTGCTCCATCACTGGAGGTTTTTAAGAAGAGACTGGACAGTCACTTGTTTGAGATGCTATAGGTTCTCCTGCTTGAGTGGGGGACTGGACTAGAAGACCTCCAAGGTCCCTCCCAGCTCTATTCTATTCTAACCAAATTAACATGTGATGCAAACCTCACTATGGTAAACCTTGAAGACAAGACAGTTTTGTGGGTAGGAAATGTCATCTTCATCAGTTGTGTTTCCCTTCTCCTTGCCTACACAGCTATAAATACTTATCATTGCAAATGAAAATCAGCATGCACCCGGTTATGTTTAATGGAAATCTTTAGTGGAAATCTTTAGTGGAATGAGAATACCTGCTGCTAGTACAAATACTGAAATCAAGAAAATGGACAACATTTTGCAAATGGACAACAACTTGTTTTGAACTTACTAGCATTTGTTTTCAAAGATTCTCCATCACTTTATGTAAGACCTTTGTGGATCATGATTAGGAATAAGAAACCATGACATAATCATGGTTATGGCTAAAGAAGAAGAAACAGTCAAATATTTTCTCACTGCAGAGATGAAATGCTTTCTCATCCTTGAATCAGCAGGAAATTATAGTGCCATAAAAACTGGCATTCCCACTGTGAATCCTTATTTAGCTAATATTGCCTCCACTTCAAGTCACTACAGTCACCTGACTATACTCCAGGATAATACTTGATCAAGACTAACAAATTAAAGCTGTCTTGGGTAGCATTAGAATAAGAGGGAAATAGCCTCTTAGCAATGAAAGACAATACTGCTTCACTCATGGGCTTTAAATGAAATGAAAGCAATGAGGATACTTCAGTGGGAAAAAAAAGATGTTACCAGAGCAACTTTGTACAAGTTTGGAGCAAATGAAGAAATATCTACAACACTGCATAATAATAATAATAAAATAAAAGTGATTTAATCTAAAGAGTAAAAGGAGTCCCTGTGGATTTTATTCCATTAGTCATTGCCAACTATACGGGGTGGTGCTCATCTTTATTAGCCGAGGGAGCTAGTATTGACTACATGCCGAGATCCATGGAACACTGTTACCTTCCTGCCAAAGTGGTACATATTTATTTACTCTCATTTGTGTGCTTTCAAACTGCTAGGTGGGCAGGAGCTGGGGAAAAGGACGGGAGCGTACACCATCATGTGGTCTTGAACCTGGCTGCTCGCTTTCCAGCCGACAAGCCCAGCATCTTAAACTCTGAACCACCATGCCACCCTTCATCGCAAGGGAAGAAGATGAAAATATTTCCACCTTTCTGAAAAAGATATGTTTTCTGCTGAGAAATGAAAAATAAACATTTGGTATAATATTAGACTATACTATTACAAGGATAATTATTTAGAATTATGTGCCTGCCATTATGAACCTTTGAAAAGAGATATTAGGAAGAGTGCAGTTCATTATTTGTATGTCTAACCTAGATGCAACAAAGGCTAATGTGAGAAATTGAAGGCTTTTGTTAAGTTAAATAATATCACTTACTTTGATATTACTCTCTCCTCATGGTGTAATGGGAGAAAAATAATTATCAGATTAAGCATGAAAAGGTTAATTTTATCCTGTGCTTTCCATCCACATGGATTACTTCTTATACAATTACCTTAATTGGAAGAAGATCAAACCTTTGAATAACAGTGGTTAGTTTAATATTTATGATATACTAACCTTAAACCATTAAGATAGACTTTGAGATTGACTTACTCAATATGGGAGGAGGAGGAGGAGGAGGAAGATCATGATGATGATGAGGAGGACTCTTGAATTTACACAAAGAAATCATATATAAAAGGCAAAATTTGGAAAGGAAGAGAATGAAGAATCTCAGTATCACTACTTACATCATTTTACCTAAAGTACAGAAAATACTGTGACAAAGGAGGTGGCAACTGAGGTTCTACCTTGAAGAAATGGAATGAAAGGATTTGGTTTCTCATGCTTCATATTTCCATTCAGGAAAGACTCTGCCTGAGTCCCACTTGTAACGTACATGTCTCTAAATTCTTTGAAAAGTCTCATTCTATACTTAAGGGATAGACACTGCAAATGAAAGCTTCTTGAGCTGGTTTCTAACTTCAGTATGAGACTCACCCTGTCCTATGGGTCCAAGGGAAAAAAAAAACTTGGTAACTTTTGAACCACTTCTCAGAATTTATGTAGAAACCCTTTTCTTCTTCTTTTCATGAACTGACGGCTCTTAGAATGTATGATTTAGATATCTTATATATAGTCTCAGATATCACTGCATGAGAATCTATGCACTTTGTACATGGTTGGGGTTTAAAATGAAATCTCTCTCCCCACTACAGTAGATGGGAGTGGATTTGGATATTTCATATGTATCAAGATTCCTGGTGGGATGGACACTAGTCAGAACAATTTCAGGCCAATGAACATTTGATATTATCAAACTACCCCTGAATGCTAGAACTGAATGGATTTTTAGATTTTAAATTAATCTTGGTCATCTTCCCACTTTTAATGTTTAAGAGCCTGGTGCTCTTCTGGAAATGCTAGTTTTTTAAAAAAAGAGCATGGGAAGTTTCCTGGAAATACTGGAGCCAGAACAGAACTTTTTAAAGAATCTGATATTGTCTGGCTTTCCTGTATTCCAAAGAACTTTTATACATTAAATAAAAAGAAGTCATCTCTTCATTATATCTTAAATTTTTGAATGCGAGTTCAACATAAGAACATAAGAACATAAGAAGAGCCATGCTGAATCAGGCCAAAGCCCATCGAGTCCAGCATTCTGTGTCACACAGTGGCCCACCAAATGTACATGGGGATCTTGAGCAGAAAGAGAAGGCAAAACCCTCCCTTTCCCTTGACCCCCAAACAAATGGTACTCAAGGGAATCCTGCCTGCCTCAACCAACATAGAGGCGGCACATGGACATCCGTTTTAATAACCACCGATACACTTTGCATCCATGAATCTATCTAGCCCTGCCTTGAAGCTGTCAAGGCTGACAGCTGTCACGACCCCTTCAGGAAGTGAATTCCATAAATCAACGACTCTCTGGGTGAAGAAATATTTCCCTTTATTTGTCCTCACTTTCTTAGCTATGAGCTTTAGGGAGTGCCCCCTTGTCCTGGTATTGTGTGATAGAGAAAATAATTTTTCTCTATCCACCTTTTCTATCCCATGCATGATTTTATACACTTCGATCAAGTCACCCCTTAAACGCCGTCTTTCAAGGCTGAAGAGACCAAGGCGTTGCAATCTGGTTTCATAAGGGAGGCGCTCCATTTCCTTGATCATTCTTGTTGCCCTTTTTTGCACCTTTTCCAGTTCCATTATATCCTTCTTGAGGTGCGGTGACCAGAACTGTACACAGTACTCCAAGTGTGGTCTCACCATCGATTTGTACAGAGGCAATACAACACTTGCTGACTTATTTTCGATTCCCTTCCTAATCATGCCAAGCATGGAATTTGCTTTTTTTACTGCTGCTGCGCATTGGGTTGACATCTTCATAGAGCTGTCCACCAAAACCCCAAGATCCCTTTCTTGGGTTGTCTCAGAAAGTTTGGTCCCCATCAGTTGGTAAGTATAATTGGGGTTCTTTGCCCCGATGTGCATAACTTTGCACTTGTTTAGGTTAAAATGCATTTGCCACTTTGTTGCCCACTCACACAATTTCGAGAGATCCTTCTGGAGCTCCCGACAATCAGTTTCACTTTTCACAACCCGGAACAATTTAGTGTCATCAGCAAACTTGGCTACCTCACTATTAACTTCTACATCCAGATCATTGATGAATAAATTAAAAAGTAAAGGCCCCAAAACTGAACCTTGGGGTACACCACTTCTCACTTCTTTCCATCCGGAGAATTGTCCATTTAGACCCCTCCCACTCCAGGGATTGATCTGACAAGTTTTCAGTCTGATTTTTTTATTAAAATCAGAAAATTAGAATTGTAAATTAGGCAAACCAGCAATTTCTATTCCTATAAATGATTACAGAATTGAGCAAATCTGGTCATCTAATCCGTATTCATGATCTGCCTTTACTATGCAGATCTACTTTTTTAGCATGGGAATGAAAAATGCTGGGCCAGATAACGCTTTGGTTTGATCTTCCTCTTTCACTTCTGTATTCTTATAACTGGGGACTGCTCCAGAATGTTTCCCACAAAAATGTGTGCCTTCTTGAAAACTTCCCCAAATAGCTCAAATGCAATGGCATTATGCTGTGCCACTGACCATCACTCTTCAAGGGTGGCCTGGAGTTTTTCACTATATGATAACTGCAGAGCAAATATGGTATGAGACGTCCTGTGGATGCCAAGCAGCGACAATTCCATCTTTGTAAAACGATAGAGTTTATATTCACTATTTCTCTGAGGATGAGAACAAACCACTTGATCTTGTCCTTCCTAGGGGGAGAATGCTGTTATGGCTTCTTTTTTTCCTCTTCCATGCTCTCTTTGATTAAAGTTCCTGTGAAGAAACAAGATTTTTGACAGTGGCCTAGCTATCATTTCTTCATATGTTGATGCATGCTTAATGAAATTGCCAGGTGCTGATCCTGCTGGTAGCCATCTGTCCTGTAGTGGGGAATTAACAACATTTCCAATGCTTGTGCTTAAACTGGAACTCTGTTGCTATTTCAAGCCATTATTCAAGTCTCAGTTGCCAGGAACAGTTTTATGTGTGGTGACTGTGTGGAAGTAATTTTAACAATGCCAGTTGAAATGCATGATATTCAAACCCTCACTTTAAAAAGACTCATAGCTAACCGTGGTTAAATCTGTGGATAGCTTATTTATGGTTCTGTTTCCCGCAGTCTCATTCAGTTATTATTCTATTTTATGTCCTACATTGTATGTTTACTTTATAGCATTTGGAGTTTGGTATTGTTTTAAGCAGAATTTCTACCTATAGATCTTCATGTTATAATGTCATAGTATTATGCCACCAGAATGGGCAGCTCGCTGTGGCCAGCTTGCCACAGCCAACTCATTGTGGGACAACCTACCACAGGACAATTTAACAATTCAATTTAATTATTTAAAATAAATAAAAATATGTTAATTTTAGCCATTCACATTTCATTTTTCCCTCCTTTTGCATCCTTTAATGATTCTGTTCCACCATTTTCTTGATGATTTTAGTATAACTCTTGTCCTGCAGTGAGTTGGCTATGGTGAGTTGGCCATGGCAAATTGGCTGTGGCTAATGTTACTAATACTGTTAACTATTAGATAACTTTCTATGCTGTATTTCAAATATTTTAACTGTTTCCTGATAGCCCAGGTCCATCTCCATCTATATTATTAGTATTATTAATTAATATATTAGATTTAGAGATCAACCAACCCTTGGTGTTCTAGGCAATTGACATATCTAGAAGTAGGAAATAGTGAAATAAGAAGATAAATATGTTCTTTTTGAGATTAGTCAATGCTAATGACTTAATATTACCAAAACTAATAATCACACTGAAGTAAGTAAGCTTCAAAGTTCCAGGGGGAGGATGGGAAAAACATTATTTATTAAGAGACTTGGGTTTTTTTTGCTCTTATTATTTAGCTTTCATGATTTATTGCAAATCATTAAGACCATGGAAACCTAGTGTGCCAGCAAATTTTTGGTTCTTGCCTCCAATGCCCAACACAACTAGACAAATTAATTTTATTTCCTGAGGGAGGACAAATAAGCCCAATCCACATTTCCCTTTTCCTTGCTTAGTCATAAAACAAAGCCAAGCACAGCACAAAACTAAGATTTTTACCATTGAATGGTACACTGAATGCAATCCCTAAACCATATGCCTGGGGCAGGTTTCTCTATTCAATGATTGCTGCTCCAGTGCTATGTCTTTCCTGCAACAAATGGAACAAAATGAAAAATTTGTAAGGTTTCCCCAGGAATAGAACTGTAATTAAAACATTGATTTGGTAGGTATCTTGAGCAATTGCTGTATAACTGACATACATACACACATATAAGAACAAATACAACATTGCACTAGGAAATACAATTTTCCTCAGGGTTCAAAAAAAAATTCCTGATAACTCTAGCTAGCATTGGCTTTCATTATGCTTAGTGTTTTCTTTCCATAATTTATAAGCTTTCTGGCTTACAGTTGAAAAAACTTACTGGTTATCTTTGGTTTGAAAAGAGGGGATTGGGACTCTCCAATTCCTCCTTTTCCTTCAGATCCATAAAAGCAAAAAAGAAAAGAGAACATGAAGAGATGCAGATACAGAAGGAACAGAGATCAGGCACCTTGCACATTAATGAAAAGATGGCCAACAGCTGAGAAGGTGATGCAGTGGGTGGTGCCCAGGAAAAGGAGAGCATGCGAGGCCAGGAGGGATGGGATGGGGAGGAGGGAAACCAGCCATGTGGGATGCATCTGGCCACGTAGAACCTCAGTGAGTTACTGGGCAGCTGGTTGAAGAGAGGGGCAGTTGCGATTCTGCCTGCTTTATTACGTGGTAGGCTGGGCAGGAGGCAGCAATGGTGGCGATCTCTGCATCACCAGGCCCAGCCAGCAGCAGCTATGGAAGAGAAGCTGTGCCACCCATCCTTGCACTGGTGGGGGTGGTGGCAGGGGAAGGTGGCCTCTGGCGTGCACACACCCCTCACCGCTACCACTCCACATTGTCCCACATGTGCCCCTGGCCCCTCGCCACGGTCTCCATCTGCCAGGGTGGAGCTGGGGAAACAGGCCAGGTTAGAGGACAGCTTCCAGTGCCACTGCTGTGAGGTGAAGTTGGTGGGAAAAGGGGGATCAGACCTATGCACCCATTTCCCAGTATCCTGCTGCAGCCTCTTATGCCACCCTACTGGTTATGTGGCTGATTTCAGCAACGCTGCCACATCATGGCTATGGGAGGATACCAGGAAGCGGGGTGCATGGGTTCAATCCCCCTTTCTCCACCAGCTTCACCTCGTGGCAGCAGCACAGGCAACTCCCCCCCACCTTAACCAAAATACAGAGGCCCTGTACAGCTGTCATCACCCAACAGGCCTCACTACCGCAGAAGGAGGTCAAGACCGGAAAAAGGAAAAGTGAAGATGGAAACTACTCTGGTGAACTCTGCTGGGGTAATGGTGCGCGTGCCCTTAGAGAGAGCTCTGAGTGCTGCCTCTGGCATGTGTGCCATAGGTTCACCATCACTGGGCTAGGTGAAGGTTGGCTTAATGCCAGTAATTGTGAGAGGAATCTTGGAGTCCTAGTGGACAATGACTTAAATATGAGCCAACAGTGTGTAGCAGCAGCGAAAAAAGTCAATGCAATTCTATTAATAGAGTGATAGAACCAAGATCATGTGATGTTCTAGTATCGTTTTGCAAAGCCTTAGTAAGACCACATTCAACCAATGGAACAACTTGCCTTCAGAAGTTGTGGGTGCTTCATCACTGGAGGCTTTCAAAAGAGACTGGACAATCATTTATCTGGAATGGTGTAGGGTCTCTTTCTTGAGCAGGGGATTGGACTAGAAGACCTCCAAGGTCCCTTCCAACTCTGTTATTCTATGTTCTCAGAAACCAACACCTGATTTGTTACTGAGACATACAGATTTTATTTGTTTCTTGTTGACAGGACAAGAATATCAGCAGGGTATGATAAAAAAGCAAGATGGTGTCCACAACAGTGTAATTGAAGCTCTATCTGGGTTTTTTCTTTGTTTTTTGTTTGTTTTTTTAATGAATCACACCTGCAACACATTTAAAAAAATATAGGTGGAGCTTTGATCATACTTCTGGGGCCATCTTGACATTCTTGACTATGGTTGACAGACATCCATGACATAAAGAAATAGAAATGTCAAGCAAGGTGGTTAAAATGTTTAGAGTGGTTCTGTTTAGCAACAAAATTTGTTATCCCTTCCTTTTAAAATTTTATTTTCATATTTCATATTCACATTTACATATGTTCTTTCTGCCTTTTTAATTGATAACACACTTTGAAGTTATATTATTTCATTAACTTGCTTGCATGAACGTATCCTTTTATGCTGTTAATTGGTTTGCCACAATACAAATTATAAAAATAAACCCCCTGCAATATCTGGTATTGGGTGTTTTCTGCATTAAAGAGTAGAATTTAAAAAAAAAACCTTTTCATAAAGAGATCAGTATCTTGCATAAAGTATAATTCTGCCAAAAAGCTTTTCCTCCAAGATCTTAGTACTGGTGTCAACATAGCATGAGTAATCTAATATTATAAAAAGTTAGGCTGCAATATTTATGGTTGAATTTCAGTGCAATTCTACATGTATCTTCGCAACAAGTAAAATCTTGTGAAGTTACATTTTCAACACCCTAATAAAGCAGACAGACACCTTTCTCTTGCAATAAATCAGTTGTTGACTGACAAGCAATCAATCAAAGTTCCTGTAACAGGTTTCATGACATTTTTATAAAGGTAAACACTTGCAGGCGAAGAAACATAAAAAAGTAATACTACTGTTTATTTCTAATTATAAGAATACATGATGCCTAAGAATATAATTGTCATTACTTTTTCCTTAAATGAATGAAAGTGTTCATTTCCACCAGCAATTATCTCCCAAACAAGATTGGAAAGGATTTATTTCAGTATTTATTCTGCTGGGCTCAGGAATTATACAATCATTCTCTATGCTAGATTATGCATAGCCCAATAGAAACTCTGGAGGGGGTGGGGTGAAGAAGCAATGAATTTCTTTTTTCTGATTACCTATAGTGACAGGATTTATTGGAAAGATGGCAGGAATCTCAGCTTTCAGGTATTAATTACATAATAGTTGTTTATTCATTTATGTATTAGAGAATTTAGAGTCAGGATTAACAATTGCTGACTGCCATTGTGTGGCACAGACTTTTTCAGTTTGATTTGCATCCAAACTATTCCTACTCAATTCATATAGCCAGAACAGGAAAATCACTCAAACCACCCAGCTTGATATTTATTTATTAAACATCATAGCTTTTGTAGTAATGCAAAGAGCCATGCTCAGCATTACAAGACAAGATGGAAAGATCTGCACATGGATTAGAGAACAAACAAAAGTATATGATATCATCAAGAGAGTAAAAGAATTGAAATGGAAATGGGCTAGCCATGTAGCAAGAACTTATGGCAGGTGGACCAAGGCAGTCATCAAAGGGATCCCACTTGTTAAAAAGCGTCCACGAAACAGACCTAAAACAAGATGGATCGACAAAAACAGCAAGTACTGTGGGTCCAATTGTCAAAAGACAATATAGGTTGGAAACTTGTGAAAGAGGCTTTCATCCTGCAGTGGATAGACATTGGCTAAAATGATGATGATTATTAAACATCAGCTAAAATTTAAAAAACCTAGCAAAATAGTATAAAAAGCAAGGAAAATCAGGAGGAGGAGGAGGAGGAGGAGAGAGAGAGAGAGAGGAAGAGAGAGAGAGAGAGAGAGAGAGAGAGAGAGAGAGAGAGAGAGAGAGAGAGAGAGAGAGAGAGAGAGAGAGAGAGAGATGAACAATTAAACTATTGAAGCTTCTATGCATTAAAAGACACAGAACTTTTAGAATCATTAGAAACAATTCTACAGATAATAAGCATGGGCAGTCCCAAGGAGAGTGACCTTTGATTGCCACAGTTTGACTTTTTGATGCACACAATAGCTGAATAGAGATAGAAAGTAAGATCCTAGGTAATCCTTCCTTTATACTGCACAATGAAACAAATAATTTGGTGGAGGAGGATGTATCCAATATTTCCGAGCGATTTTGTGATCTTGATCATTTAACAAGAAATATATAATTGCCTGTTGGGAGCAGTCCCATAATTTGTAATTGGAGGAGGAATTACTGTGTCTTCCATGAACGATAAGGCATTTCAGGAGTATATGTGCAATTGCCTCATTTACATGTCTGAATTAAACATATGTACTCTAAATAAGGAATGTCACTGAATCTTTTTATTAATATTTCTGAGGGTAAAGCTTCTTGGCCTTTTTTACTACGGTCAAGTCTATTGTACTGATATTTAGAATGGTTAACAAGGAAACACCATGGAAGATAACTATTTATGAAAGTTTCAGGTCATATTTTTAGACCTCACATCAATCATTGTAGAACAATGAGATTAATGCAACCTGAGATGAACCATTAAAATTAAGAATTCCATGTTTTAAGTCTTAGATTAATGTGGAAAGAAGATGAAACAGCTAAACCTGACATAGATTAGAAAAAGAGCATTGACCTATATGTTTTTTTATTACTGGTTGACAGACCTCAGCATCTCGAAAATGTCAGTGTCAATTTTTAGTAATCAGATGAGGGAATACTTAGATGTGTGTGGGTAGCACCGGATGAATTCTCAATTGTCTGGGACTTTCAATGGGTCCCAGGAAGTCTTTGATAACTTCCACAGTGTCTTGCTTTCAGTTACAAAAACTATTTAAAATTCAAGCATTGTACAATAAATTATGTATGAATTAAATCCTTTGAATGTTACTTCATTTGCATGTTTTACATAAGGTTATTCTTATTTATAGCTTAATAATTAGCCAGGATTGTAAGACAATGATATGGATTGGACAAAAATAAAATAGAACCCAGTTTCTTTGAAAAATATGAAAACTTGAATCAGTACGAAAGGCGAGGAAAGTTCCATGGAAAAATCTCTGAAGCAATTGAAGTTTCTGGTCAATGAGATCATTATGAGCATGCTGAGAGACAAGTCAGTGACATCTCTAATATCTTGAACTAGAACTGAGGAGGTCCAGATTGAGCTTTGCTCTCAGCCCCTGAAAGCTAGATAACTTTGGCTAGTCATTAATTCTCAGCCCAACCTTCTTGACACTTTTTAAGAAATGGGATGAGGAAAAAAATTAGACAAGGGAGTACTGTGAATTTCACCTATTGCTCTGACTAATAGCAAAGGATATTCATCCAATGAGTAAATAAATTATTCAAAGAAATTATACGCAGACATAAAGCTGACTCTCAAAGTTTATTCTAGATTTGTAAAAATAGCTGCTGGTAGTCCCAGAACACTTTTCATATAAGAAAATCAATGCATTGATATGAGACTAATTGGTTCTCTCTGTTGCACTGTGGCTAGATTAGAGATGGCTCTCTAGAGATGAAGGAATGCTATCCACCAGACTTCAGTCTTCAAAAGCTCAAATAATTCAACAGATTGAAAGCAGGCAACTGTAAAAGCTATCGATCATTCAAAGCAAATAAGCTCCCATGGGAACTTCTTTACTTTCAGTGATGTGAGAAATGGTTTTGCATCTTGAGAGTGGAGATTTTTGCAAGTATTGGTAGGCCACAAAGAACAACAGACATCCTGTAAGAATACTTTTTTCTTAATATCCTGACACTTCAAATTGATTATAACTAGTGAAGATGCTAAGGATGAGATGTAGCCTGTCTGTTAAAATTTCAGATCGTATTGTACTGCCTTTGCATCAATATTATCCTCTGGGCAAATTTACCACTTTTCTACTATTCCTTTCATCATCCCAAACATATCGTACTCATTCCACTTTTGTAGTTTTGGAACACTGCCACACTACACTCCCCAAACATTTCAAATATGAAAGGCTGTCAGCAATTAAATTAGATTTTAGAGTATCTCCTTCTCCTTTTATATGTTGTCAGAGAAATTACTTTGAAAGTCTAATTTCCTTTAGTAATCTTAAAACGTTAAGAGGATCATAAGCCAGTTTTCACTTATTGGAAAAATCTGCTGTTTCATCACAGTTACCAAAGTATAAGCAGCAACTGATCACCATGGAAGCTATCAAAAGTTATTAATAGGAGTAACACAAGGCAAACTCATGTAGATGGATGAGCTGATCATTTTTGTAGTTAGCAATGGCGTTTCAGTTAGGACCATAACTGAACAACTCATATCTTTGCATTACTCATCTAATAGGATTGTATTGAGAGCAGAATGAACTATGTCCACTTTGCCATCATCTTTGTTTTCAGAAGCCAGCTGTGAAGGTCATAAATGGTGATCATGTTACCATGAGACACCACAAGATTGTAAGTGCATGCCAGTTGTGAAATGCCCAAATCATGATCATGTGACCACAGATTTCAGAAATGGCTGCAAATTGAAGAACTAGTGATCAATTTATTTTTTGTTATAACTCCAAGCAGTCACTGAAAGAGGCAGTCAGTAAGTGAGGACTACCTGTACTATTCAAAATGTAGACTTAATTTTTACATCAAGAATGATGTGGATCCTTCTCTTGTGGCATACTATACTTCCATTTTGGCACTTTCGTGGTGAAAAGATCAGCCCGTGATATCACCGTTGCCCGTGGTATGTCCAGTTGGGGGCGCATTTCATGTCTCCATTAATGAGCCTACCAAAGTGATACCTATTTATCTACTTGTGTTCGCACACTTTCAAACTACTAGGTCAGCAGCAGCTGGAGCGAATGACAGGAGCTCTCCCTATCACATAGCAGCACTCGGGCTTCAAACGCAGGTTTGCAAATTATCAACCTAGCATCCTAACCACATAAGCCACTGTGCTCCTCCTCTTGTGGCATAATAGTGTTTGGTTATATAGTGCAAGTCAGCATTCATTTTGGCATGCAATGGCTGCCAAAGTAATAACACCCGATGTTATTAACACCAGCAGCTTCATTGTTCTTTCCCACATTATAGTACGATTCAAGTGATTTAGAATAAATGCATATATAGAAATACCCTAATATAGTAGGATAAATGCTGCCCCACAGATAGAGCAACTAAAGAATAACTTAAGTTTTTTTAAAAAAGAGATGGAGGCCATTATTTTAAAAAATTGCTCTGAGAATTCTCCTCTCAGCTGAACACTAACCAGGGATATTGTTTATACCTTTGGAAAATATAATCTAAAACCTAGAGATAGAACAACAATCTGACTAATTTAGCAGATAATTAGGCCATCTGAATTCTTGTCATTCCCCTTCCACTCACTTTAGCATTATCAGAAAACAACTACATTGTATATGAATTACGATGGGGAGGAACATAACTGTTTCAATTAAAGGTGGATTTTGAAGTTTTAGGTTTTATTTTAAAATACAGTTTGTCATGAACTCCTAATCCCTCAAAGCTGCTATGAACTGAATAACTAAAGAAGGGAAAATACACATAGAAATGTGAATTCTATGAAACTAAAAGACCTATGCACACTTTCTTGGCAGGAAATGAGCTGAGTTTAATAGAAATCCTACAGCACACATTGGAATGCACTATAAATCTTTTTAATTTGTTAGCAATCTAATGAGCCATAGAATTCTTTTATTCCATAAAAAGGTCATTAAAAGGCTGCTGATGCCCTTAAACAAAATATCCACCTAATATGCTATGAAATTCTATATATCATCAAAGTTGTACCTGCAAGGGTTATTTTTATAATTATTATCAGCAACCTTACCACCTACCCCAAAACAGAATTTGCAATAATAATTTTGTCATGTTCTGATATTATAAAGGATGATTATGACTTTAGAAAACATTGAGGGATTACTGATTTGCCTTTAATGCTCAGAAATTAGAAAATATGTGTATTTGAAAAACAGTATGATTTTCAGCAAAATGTTGGAGTATGGAACGTTTCACCCAAGTATTATATTTTAGTCTCCTTTATCTTGAGTTTTTATTTCAATATCTACAAAACTGAAACCATGTTTGAAGGCCACCTATCATACATTTTGCTTGGCTGTTTAGTAGGGTTTACAATATTCGTTTGTGTTTTTCAAACTACAGGTTCCCCCAAACTGTACATTCTTTCTTACTTGTTGGCTTGTTTGATTTCCCTCCCTTACTTAGATCTCAATTAAGCTGTTTAGAACAGAACAGAACAATAGAATAGAATATTTTATTTGGCCAAGTATGATTAGATATAAGGAATTTGTCTCTGGTGCATAAGTGTACAACAGGATTATAATAATCATGATAATGATATCAATAACAGAAGGTAATAAATGAATAAGATATCAATAAAAGTAAGCAGTGATGCCATAATTGGAACATAATAATAATTGGGACTTAAGTTCTTCAGATGGAATAAGTCCATTGCTATCAGGATCATTCATAAGGTTGCAGAATAGAAGATTTATTCAAGCCTATACACAAGAATCTGGTCAATTAATGATCAGCACTAAATTGGTGCCAGAGAAGGATCAACAGAATTAAAGGGGAGCTGGATTTAGATCTTTTGTGGCAACTCAAGGACTGTAAAACTAATGATATATTTAAGTCTGCCCATAGTTCTGCCTATTTTTCTCCTACATCTACTTGGTCCTTTCCTTTTTCATTTGAGTGACCAGTTTCTCAATTTCTGCAGTTGAGATGGGCAAGAAAATAGGCCAAGAGTTACCACCAGATATGCTACAAGCTGTCCTTAATAGACTTGGTGGTTGGGATATGAATTTTATTAGAACATATATATTAGTTAAAATAGCATGCAAAAATACACCATATTGTGGAAAGATGCTTTCAAAATATATGTGCATTTATTCATTCACATAACTTATATGCCATCCATTAAACATATTTTTTAAAAAAAACATAAATTTATGCACATCAATTAAGACAGTCATTAAACAGATGGGATACTGTATGAATTGAAAACTGAGATTGATACCTTTTTTATTGTCAAATTGTTGGCATTTTAAGTATCAGAAATATGATGACTATCAACATTTAAATGTTAATCCCTAACATTTCCCATGCAGCTTTATAGCCTGTATTTGAATCAAAAGTCATTCAAATTATGTCATGTCCAAACACAAACAAAACTAAAATAATCCCATCCCGATAATCTCATTGCAAACATTTTTTTTAAAATGTAGTAAACCGGACTATTTGAGTTCTCATGAATATGAAGAATAAAAGAAATAGGAATAAAAGAATAATAATTCAACATTCTAATTCAACATGGAAGTTAAGGTGTCTATTTAAATGGCAGAAAAAATAGTTTGTCTTATTCTCACAGTCTGGGTTGTGAAGGTATTTCATGGTGCTCCACATTTCATTACTTGGAAGAGGATTCTTCACTCTTTTGACGTATTTTTGGAACTTTCAGTAGGTGAATGAAAGGTTCAGAAAATGTTTCTGCATGTATGCAATTCACACAGAGAGAGAGAGAGACACCACACACACACTTTCCTCTGTGTCTTGATGAGTCAAATAACTTTGTTTCCATGATGTAGGTCTGACTGTCTCTGATCCTCTTTGAATGTCCAAGTCAATGAAAACAAGTTAAATCCTTTTAAAGCAATTTTGGAAAAGCAGGCAATCCCACTTGTAGAGAAGTGTATAACATCTCTGAATTATGCCCAAATCTCTCTAAATCAAGTAAGAAGCTTCTAATCTGATTCGACATTTCAAATCATTTTGGTAATTGAATCGAATTACCACAAAATTGAATCTTCATATCAAATATTCGCATAGCCATACAATTTTGACATCAGCCTTATCACTATTTTCTACTAGACTGTCATTTCAATTTCCAGCAGCTTAGTATAGCTTCACTTTTCTTTTTAAAAAATAAACTTGGTATTTCTCACTTATAACTGAGCCAAGTTCTGCACTGTTTCTTCCTAACTTCCACCCATCTCTTCAGAGTCAGGGATATTCATACAGCAAAATCACTCATTGCTATAAGAAGAAGAAACAATGAATGCAGTATATGATTGTATTGGCAAACCTATAACGTACTGACTGAGAATTCAGGGTATACAAATCTCTAAGACAAAGATATGAAATTACTATCAGCAATTACTATTCATTATAAATAAAACAAGAAAATAAATGCAATAGCCATGGATAGTAAACAATTGAGAGCATATACTAATAACCAAGAGGTTGGTTAATACATATATATTATGTATTCTTATTATAAAGGGAATGTTAATGTATAATGAGTTCATGAATGATATAGTTTTCTTCTTCATGGAAAGACCTTTTTAGGGAGAAACAGCTTTTTCCTCTTTTCAGCTTTGTTTCTAATTTTATCCATCCTTCAAGAATTCAAAGGGAAGTTTTCTCAATGTACTGATTATTGTTCCATTCCTTTAAATCACATTTGCAATTTTTTGAATTTTTATATTGATATGTCAGGAGCAGTTGAAAATATATATTTTTTAATTTCTTTTTTATTGCACAAGCTTTGACAGATTATTTAAGCAGAAACAGCACAAGAATAACGATACAAAAGAAGTAGACGGTAAACAAATACTAATCAAATGTAAGTAATTTTCCCTTTCCTTTCCCCCAATATGTGTTTGTACATTGGAGGTTATTGTTTAAATAATTTCATTTATTGCTTTTGATGGATTGTTTTGGGATGGCCACTTTCTTTGAAAAGTGGCTAAAAATGGATACAGCAAAAGGAAGTCTTCATGGACTGACCCAGTTGTAGTTCTCATTTTCTTTTTTGATGTGTTTTTAATTTCCAGATAATATTAATATAATATATTTTGATATTTTGCTCCAACACTCGAGGTTTTAAAGAAGAGACTGGACAACCATTTGTCTGAAATGATATAGGACTACCTGCTTGAGCAGGAGTTGGATTAGAAGATCTCCAAGATCTCCAACTCTGTTATTCTGTTAATTGATTGTGAGTTCAGCATATTGAGAAGTGGGATTTTTGACCGATACTTAGCTATGTCCATATTTCATTTCACTGACTTCCATGCTGTCTGCAAAATCACTTTGTAACACTTATTCACATACTAATTATTCTTTTTGTTTTTTATTTATGCATCTAATCTCAATTATATGTATGTATATACTGCTTCCCTTATGCAACCCACACAGACACATGTGTATATGTGTAAGTGTATGGATGTATGTGCATAATGTACATTGCTTTTCTAATCCATCCCATTCTTTATAATTAACCAATCTTTTCCTTTTTAAAAAAAACCCTGATATTTAGTTATGTTTCTTTTTAAACTACCTTTGCATTGTTCTAGGGCTTACTTTTTTTTTGCTTTCATATTTTCCATCTTTCAGTTTGGTCTATTGGTTAAGGCACCAGGCTAAAAAAACCAGGAAATTGTGAGTTCCAGTCCTGCCTTAAGCATGGAAGCCAGCTGGATCACCTTGAGCCAGTCACTCTTTCTCAGCCCAACTCACCTCATAGAGTTGTTGTTGGGGGTATTAAAAAAATTAAATCTAAAATATTTAAAGGCACATCCACATTTGCTATTCAAGCCTTGTGCTCATAGCAGCTTAAATTTGAACATAGTTTAAGAACAACATATTCAGAAGGTTACAAGATATTTAGTCCAGACTGCAGGCAATCCCATCCTCCCATCGGCTCATTCTCCAGCTTCTATTGCCTTCATTTTTTTTCTAGAAGTTGCTTTGTGTTCTTTGTGTTAGTGTGCATATATAGTTATGTCTATGCATGCATTTAAAAGAAAACTCTACAAAGTAAAGTTAACTTTATGTAAACAAATGTAAAGTAAAACTACATTGAAATTAAAAATCCTTTGTTGAATGTAGCAAAACTACATTGAAAACTACAATGTAGCAAAACTACATTGAAATTAAAAATCCTTTTGCATTCTAATAATTTTTTCACCTCCTTATCATCAGTGCCAAGATGGTATAGTGACTGAAAGTTTTGTTTATTTTTTTTCAGTTCAAAACCCAACAGAATGATTTTTCCAATTGCTTGAGATAAAAAAAATCTCAAAAATAATTGTGCTTACTGAGTAAACACTTAAAAAAATACTTTAGCTGTTGTCCCATTTTGGCAGCTGTATAACAAGGCAATGCTAATAAATCATCACTCATCTTTTTCACTAATGTCTTCCTTTTTTTCTTCCATAAGTCCTAGTCACTGGCAGCCAGGCAATTAAAAAATAATGAGATATATTAATAGATCAATCAATCAGTCACTCAACTAAGTCTGTATTATACTTGCCAGTCACTAATTGTGCCCATTTCCTATTGATACTTTATACCCTTTTAGACAATCTTGAAAAGCTAAGCATAAGTGTACAACAAGATTTTCTGGCAGATTCACTTAACAAAAAGAAAAGAAATATTATTGGGTTGGCCTAGCACATTACTATTTAAGAGATTCCAATTGGTAAGACTATTCAGTCTAACATTTATCTATATTCACTCTGGCACTGAGACGTTGGATACAGCTTGCCTTCTATTTTTATAACATGCTTCTTATAAGGAGCTTTGTTTTAACTTCAGAACCCAATAATACAATTACTTGATGCATCTTCTTTATAATCTTACATTTCTGTATACAATCATAGCTTAGACTCAGAAACATAAATGGTTCCTTCCAGCTGTATGATTTTGTGATTTATTTTCATTACAAAACATGCACTAGTCGGCTGGATTTGAAATTTGTTCATTTATGCCTACTGTAAAAAGCTAAGTTACTTAGCATTGGTACCATTTAATACAGCTGAACATTTTTTTCCCTGAGCAAACGTACCCCATCACTTTACTCTTTCATCCAACAAAACTGCATGTATGTCTCCTTTTTCCCATTTAATTAGCAAGATCCTTCTATATTAATGTCACTCACTTGATGCTTCCAATTTAGTCAAGGAGAAAAACAAAAACAGACAGGATAGACAAGAAGGACAATTAAATGAACTCCATCACCCTGAGATGTCCTCTGATTCATCCATTCATTCTTCATCTCAGTCTTTCTTCTCTGAACACAGATGTGGCAGCAAGTTTTACCACTTCTGACAAGAATGGCAGATTCCATTAGCTCCTCAGCTTTGCTACAACATTGGCAGTGCTGTCTAAAAGGTTCCAAACTCCATTAGGGCACAACAAGGAAACTATAGCAAGGAGAAAGAAGCCCATTTTAAGAAGTTTGTTGTTCCAAATAGAGCTAATGTACACACAGTGGCAAATGTGGCCCACTGCAAGCAGCTAGCTAGTTGTTCTGCAACTCTCCCTGAGTCTGGGGAGAAGGGCGGCATATAAGTCAAATAATAATAATAATAAATCCACTTACAATCATAACTTCAAATGACCATTGAATGAGTCTACATTAAGTGATGGCTACCTGTATTGGCTGACTGTAGAACCAGGCTTCATAAATATTTTGTGATGACAGCATTTCAACAACTAGAAAAGCCTTGTCAACTTCTCAACAGTCAAGACATGTCTTCTTTCACATACAAAATGCATATTTAAATCTGAAGTTCAAAATTTCACTGGTAAAATGCTCATGTCACTGCTGCTCTTGTTAAGGGGATAGCTTGTATTGTTCACTTTTTTGATTGTATTTTTATTGATCAATGACCAAAATAAAGTTCTGTCTGTCTGTCCCATAGTGAAGGAATGGTTGGTGAAGATGACAGAATTTGTTTGTTGCTGTTTTAACCATTCAATCATGTCAGACTCTTGGTGATTTTATAGGCAAATGCTCTCCGTGCTACCTTGTCAAGCACAGCTTCTTTCAGTTGTTGGGTGCTCATCTTTGTATCAGTTTTGATGTTATCAAGCCAACTTTTTCTTTGCTTGCCCTTTCTTCTTGTTCCACTAACAATTCCTAGCATCATTGACTTATCCAACAAATTTACAGACATGACATGGCCAAAGTAAATCAGACATAGCCTTGTGATTTTGCTTCTAGTGATGTGTTTGGTTTTATATGATGGCTGTCCATGATACATGCAATAATTTATACCAGTACCACAGTTCAAAGGCCTCAATTCTTCTTCAATCAGATATTTTTAGTGTCTAACTCTAGAGACAGAAAACTTGACTTGAGGATTAGAGAAAAGACAACTATATTTGTCAGTGACAGGAAGTTCTTTAGGGACTTAGGGTTTCCCCCCAAAAAAAACTGAAAAAATGAACTTTTGATTTATGGTTTGAGAATTAGAAAGGGTAAAATATAGAAAGAAGAAAGTCAAAATATAATTATATACAGAGAGGATAAAATATAAATGCTTTTATAACTATTATAAAGAAGTTTGGAAGCCACTTTTCTATATTTCTTTTCTTTTTCTTTTTCTTTGCTTTTGTCTTTTCTCTTTTATTCCTTCCTTAGTCCTTTTTCACTTTTCTTTTTCTTTAATTTTTTATCGCTTTTATTCTGTATCTTCAGTAAAATAAATGGTTAAGCAAATTTAAAATATATGAACTGCCTCAATTATTTGAAAATTCAAATTGCTCCAATTTAAAATCTGTTTTTATCACAATGTGTTCATTCTTGTCTTTTCATTTCTGTGATTATTTTAGGCATCATTTTGGCTAATACTGTGACAGGTCTAACACAATGTAATCAATATGCTTTTCAGTGAAAATAGAAAACCATGAGATATGTTTATTTATGTTTTGTTTTGTAACATTTATTCCTTGGATGATAACAATGCTTTAACCTGGAGCATACTCATAAATTATGCTGGGCAAGAATGATGTCAATCTTGGCTGGTGTTTTGTGCAAATTGATTATCATGACAATACAAATCATTCAGAAAGATCCTTTGAAGTGACTGTCAAATCCAGAAAGCAATTACAACCACTCAAAAAACTTCACATGACTACTTAAAGGATCCCCCAAAGTTTTCAAGGCATTGATTTTTCAGTTATTCTAGAAAAAATATTTTCTGGCATATATGTCTATGTGCTTCAGAGTTTCAGTTCCAAAATATGTGTACTTTGCAAGCAAAATGTTTGGTTCAATCATTTGCATATTTGGGTATGCAAATGATTGGGTATCCTACAAAGCTTCTTGGTAACTTTAGAGTCCATTAGTCACATCAGGGTTTCCTAGATAAATGAGGAGTTTTCTCAGAAGATACTAGTTTTAAAAGCAATTCTGTGACTATACCTGGCGGATAACTAGCACAAATTATAGCTCTCATTCTTAAAAGCAACTGATAATATAAATTATTTTCCATCTTGCTATTCTTCTTGCTTCCTTAACTCGTGTGCTATTGCTTTGTAAAGACCCTTCGGTACTTTCAAAATTGGACAGCTTCCATTTAATCTTGCAACCTTCATATAAACACAATGACAATTTTTTTTCCTCTCTCTCTCTCTCCATGCCCGTTCCGTCTTCAATCTTGTTCTACTTTCATATTCTTCTACTTTGCAAATTTCTGCTTTTGGTGTGGCTGATTTTTTTTTTTTTTTTACTATTCTGGCTTGGCAACTTTCTTGTGCCTTGTAGAAGAATGGCTTTGCTTTTATTTCCTTCCCTTCCCTTCCTTTAGCTTTTGCTTTGGGCATGACAAATTGTTGCACAAGCTAGGAAAACATCTCAGTCCCCTGAATAAAATAGGCAAATTAGGAGTAAACTTCAGTCTGTTGTTAATCACAATAATAAACAAACCAGAAGTGTTACAATAAATGTCATATTAATGAATACATACTATTGGATATGGTCATCCGTTAAACATGTTCATCTCAGTCACAACAACACAAAATATTGAAAGTGCAAAGCCTGAGAGAAACTCAGTATTTGAAACTCTAACACATTTGCATTAAGTTTACCAGAATATAATCCACTTTTCTTTCTTTTTCCTTCTTGGGATCTGCTGGCAGTCCTTTATCAACACAGAAACATTACCTATGACAACTAGAGGTAAGCAACAAATGAAGTAATTTAGATGTTGCTTTTCAAACTTTCCCTTGATTCAGCTAAATCCAGCACCTGCTAAAGTTTCTCACTTCCCAGCCCAAAGCTTCTACAAATTACCTATGCAGCAAAGAAGCCATAGCAGGTTCTTTCCTTGAATGTTTAAAGAGGGAAGGAATGCAATCAGAGTACCAGCCTCAATTTAATCTTTCAAACACCAGCCACTACAATTAATTAAAGACCTCAGCAAAAATAACATGACTAGCCTGGAAACATATCATAAATGATGCTAATGGTTATACTCCTTCCATCTCCTTCATATGTGTGATTTCCTTAGCAATGGGATGATGAGGAGGAGTTCAAATAGACAAACATCTGCCACATAACAGACTTAATTTAATTAAGAGTATTGCAGTATTGCAGATTAACTCTGCCAATTGCCAGCAGTTTAATCCTGACCGGCTCAAGGTTGACTCAGCCTTCCATTCTTCCAAGGTCAGTAAAATGAGGACCCAGATTGTTAGGGGCAATATGCTGACTCTGTAAACTACTTAGAGAGGTCTGTAAAGAACTATGAAGTGATACATAAGTCTAAGTGCTATTGCTATTGTTATTAATTGCTGATAAGAAAAACAAAATTCTGCATAATGGACATTGCAGAACAGAAGAAAAAGAACTGGAGAAGATAACAAAATACAAAGACCTGCAACTAGAAATAGAATAACAGTGGCAAAAGAAAGTCAAGATATTACCAGTAGTAATAGGTGCCTTGGGTACATATGTAGCACCACTTGAGCACGATCAGTATTGACAAAATTTCCACCAGGCAATTTCAAAAGGCAGATTTACTTGGAACACCTTATATCCTGTCATGGTAGATTTAATTCAACAATTTCTGCACAAGTCTTTTGGAGGGACTCAATAGGTTGTAAAAAATGCAAAATTAGGCCTAAACACCTGATGACTGTGGTCAAACATAATAATAATCATTGAAACTTTTTGCTTTTGAAGCCACTGGAATGGATACACCATTTCTGCCTGCTGGAGGGGGGAGAGCAGGAAAAGCTTGACATTCCTACATATAAAAAATAATAATGGTGATTATTAATTTGATTGCATTGGTCCACTAATTAAAAGGACCCTAATTCCATGTTGGATGATGGTCCACTTCTCAAATATCATATTTGTTTCTAATTTATTATGTCTTTCTGAAAGAAATCAGGCTTGGCAAATTAATGCTTTTAGTTGAGAAGCTAAGGCTGGATTAAGGCTCTGACTAGATCACGATACACTGGGGAGGAGGGGTGGCTTGGAAACGCTCACAAGACCTCTTGTTAAATATTGGCAAAATATCAGAGATTTACTTAGATTTAAAATACATGGAAGGAGAATAAATAAAGAAGAGGAGGTTGTTCACAATGGCTTTGTTGCATCTACAGAGGCAAGAGAATTAAGGCTGGCATCATGCATTTTTACCTGGAGCATTAATCATTATTTTAACTAAATTGATTCCAGACAAATAGCAGGCAATAACATTTGAGGGATTCATAAAATTGGGGAGGGGATTTAAAGAGAATGTAGACCCACATCCTCAATACCAAATACAGATCAATTACCTAGATCAGAGGTCCCAATCTTTCTGGCTCTGTGGACTGGCAGCAGTGGCAGCAGTGGTGAAGGGGGAAGGGGAATTATTTCACACACATGCCCACCACTTGTGCAAATGGAACTTCACACACTAACACACTGCTTGTATGGCCAGGTTCCCAATGGGCTACAGCTCGGTCCCAGGCCACAAACTAGGAATTGGGGACCCTGACCTAGAATACCAAATAGGTTTTTTTCCCCTCTATTGCCCCACACCCATCCCACCCACAAGCCATGTGTGTTTGGTGAACTGCTTGTTAGCCAATTGGCAACATATCCTTTCACCTTCTCAAAAGAACATAGATCTTCACCACAGATGTTAATGGGAGCCATACTTTGTCCCAGACATCAATGCCAGTAGTGGAGCTACATGGGTGTGATGAGTGGCAGCATGGTTTCCTACTATCATGTGTGGTGCCTATATGATACTGTCTGTGGTGCATTCACTCATTCATTTACTCATTCATTTCTATTTTACTTACTTTAAATTAGTTGTATAGATAAGGTACAAACTACCACCAAGTGATTTTGTTTGTTGTTGTTGTTGTTCCATCCTCTGTCTGGATTTTTTTGCAATCTCCATATGGTATTCTTATTTTAAACTAGAGTGTGATCCTTTGGTAGAATAAGGCTCCCCAGCCCACCCTTTATGTGAATATGTCTAGAGTAAAATTATACTTAGTCTTTATGGCTTTGATAGTTGTAGGATGAGGACTCTCACTTAAATTTGGCAAATGAAAGCAGGTTTTACTCTCATTATTTTATGCAACACCAATGTAGAAGCCACTGAAAGGCAAGGAATGGCAGGGGAAGTGAAAGACCTACTTTCAGTGACAGTAGCTTCATAACTTTATGTGAAGGAAAAGTATTGTGGAAGACCATTCAAAGAGAGAAAACTGCAGCCAATTTGCTGAAATTTGTTTAAAAACTCTCTTAGAATTTCAACAGCAAAAAAAAAAGACAAAAAAACCAACCCACATTGTTGAAGGAAAGTGTACCATTTTAATGACAAATTTCTTAGCTTCCATGATTTGAAGTCGTGCCCTCTGGATAAATGTTTAACACAATAGTCAAATAAATTATTGTTACTTGTTGCTAGAGGCGTAAAACTAAATCACTCTCTATTGTACGGAGAGCCTATTTCTTTATGTTGGTGTAATGCAATTTTATACACAGTTGAGGTGCTTAGAACTGCAGGTTTCAGAGTGAAAGTTTAAAAAAAATGAAATTACAGATTGGAAAGGAGAAAAAAAGAAGCATTGTACAGATTTTATTTCCAGAACTTTAGAAGTTTTGTTCAAGGCTTCACTTTGGGGATAAGTGTAATTTTAATAAAACAGAAATTGTACACTAAAACCAAGGTATTTTGACATCAAGTCAGGGTAGGCATAGAAAGTCAGGTTTATTTGGTTTGGCTTGAGAGTACACAGTGGTGACATATTTGGAGAGATTCTGTCCTTCAGTAGTTACCTAATACTAATATGTGAAGGAATATTTATTTTAAAAGCTTACATGGCTTCCTATTTAAAGTAAATAATTCTAAATGAATAACAAAACCATATCAGTGTGAAACAATACAAATGCTATTAAGCAAGAGACAAAAGAAATGCAATTAAAAATAGCTGAGATATTGCACAAAGAGCCCCAAACCCAAAGCATAGATATAGTGGGCTCTGCTAAACTTTGTAACAGTGGTGAGATTCAAATATGTGAACAACTGGTTCTCTGTGTGGATGCTGCTTCCAGAAATCCGTTCTGGGCCTGGGAGGCCTCCTCCAGGCCTCCGAGGCCCAGAACAGACTTCCGGAAGCAGCATCCATGCACTTACAGAGGGCTGTTCTGGGCCTTGCAAAAAAGGGCTAGGGCTTCAGCTGGTTTGATGAACTCAACAAAAAAAAAATGAGTCACCGGTTGAACCAGTGCAAACCAGCTGAATCACACCACTGGTTTGTAATGCCTGAAGAAGAAGTCAGGTTTTTACAACCTTTCAGAGGACCAACAGAGTCAGGGCTATCTATGCCTCCAAAGGAAGGCTGTTCCACAGGGCAAGTACCACAACAAAGAAGATACATCTCCTGGCTTCTGTGAGATGGCATTTGTCAGCCCTGTTAGGTAGATCAGACCAGGAAATCAATTTTAGGGGGGCGGGGGGCTAAAGCTATTGTTATTGACCTTGGCTGTAATAATATAGTCTCAAAGCCTTATTGTGCTCTATATCCTCCACTTTCTTCTGGATCATTCAATTAGGAAGGTATCTTCCTGAGCTATTTCCAAGTGTTATCTCATTTTGGAGTTAAAAAAAAAGTTTCATCCACTTTTTCCTGGGAAACAGTTCTTGCATATTTCCATCAAATTCATCTTCCATACACTCTACAACAGGCTCAAACTCAACCCCGACAAGACGGAATGGCTATGGGTTCTGCCTCCCAAGGATAATTCAATCTATCCGTCCATCAGCCTGGGGGGGGAGCTTTTGACCCCCTCGGAGAAGGTCCGCAATTTGGGCGTCCTCCTCGATCCACAGCTAAATTTGGAACATCATTTTTCGGCTGTGGCGAGGAGGACATTTGCCCAGGTTCGCCTGGTGCACCAGTTGCGGCCCTATTTGGACCGGGAGTCTCTTCTCACAGTCACTCATGCCCTTATCACCTCGAGGCTCGACTACTGCAATGCTCTCTACATGGGGCTACCTTTGAAAAACGTTCGGAGACTTCAGGTAATGCAGAATGCAGCCACGTGAGCAGTGTTGGGCTTGCCCAGAAATGCCCACATTTCGGCATCACTCCGCGAGCTGCATTGGCTGCCAATTGGTCTCCGAACCCAATTCAAAGTGTTGGTTATGAAAGCCCTACATGGCATTGGACCAGGTTACTTACGGGACCGTCTGCTGCCCCATGAATCCCAGTGCCCAGTTAGGGCCCACAGAGTCGGCCTTCTCCAGGTCCCGTCAGCCAGACAGTGTCATCTGGCAGGGCCTAGGGGCAGAACCTTCTCTGTTGCGGCTCCGGCCCTCTGGAACCAACTTCCCCCAGAGATCCGTGTTGCGCCCACCCTCTCCGCCTTTCGTAAATTACTTAAAACACACCTCTGCCGGCAGGCCTGGGGCAGCTAACATCTTGCCCCAAGCCAGTATATGTCTGTGTGTATGTTGAATGATTGTTTTTTTTTAAATTAAGGGGTTTTATATACATGTATTTTTAAATGTTGATTTCTATTATGTTGTGAGCCGCCCTGAGTTCTCCGGAATAGGGTGGCATAGAAGTCAAATAAATAATAATAATAATTTCACTGAGGGGACACAAAGCATGCCATCCCACCTGATCTGCTGGGACTGGCAGAAACAATTGCTGTGAGTGAACCCCTTTTCCATTGTTGCTATTCAATTAGATCAATAAATTGTGTCTGAGTTTTTGTGACCTCATGGATCATAGCATTCCAGGCTCCTGCATCCTCCATTGTCTCCTGCAGTTTGTCCAAATTCATGTTCATTGCATCAATGACACTATCTAACCTGTGTTATGGAGGATGTTAAAACCAGCTCTTTAAACTGCCCCCAGAAGCCTAATGACAGCCAAGCAATTCAGAGAGTAGTGTGCTGCACGGATAAACTTCAAAGAACTCAACACTGTATTCTGGATCAGTTGAAACTTCTGAATGTTTTTCAGAGATGCCTCCTAATCATTTCTGCCATACTGGGGTTTTATAATATCATTTCTTCAAAATATTCTGAACATCAGAACACTATGTAAGCTAAGAATTGCCCCTAGAAACAGGAGAATAAAAATACTTCACACGTTATCGATTTTTTTTGTTTATACTTTTTATTGATTGTACTGCTGATTACTCTAAGCCTAAGGGCTTTTATTTTCCAGAAATGAACTAATATTACAATTTCCAGTGCAGCATCTTGATAACGTTCCTTTCCTACTAGTGGTAGAGCATTCATGAAAGTCAGCACATTCTCTTCTACTTCACATATTCTTTCTACCCATTTCCTCACAATTATTTTTTTACTTTGCAAGGAAAATCAGCTTTCCCTCCTTTTTTCTGCCCCTCCCTCCCAAAGTTACTACTGGGTCATATTAATGAAGCAAAATGAGGTAATGGTTGGCATTACAGAATCATTACATTTCCCTGAGCACTGTCAGGAAAGGAAGATGGCAGTCTTTTCTTCACTCTGAGCTCTCTATTCCAAACAAACATTCAAAGAGAGAAGTAATCTGGAATGGAGGAGAAACTTCCTGCAAGTGAGAACAATCAATCAGTGGAACAGCTTACTCCCAGAAATCATGGGCTCTCCATCACTGGAGATTTTCAAGAAGAAACTAGACATTCACCTGTCTGAGATAGTATAGGTTCTCCTGCTTGAGCAGGGGGCTGGACTAGAAGAACTCAAAGGTCTATTCTATTCTATTCTATTCTATTCTATTCTATTCTATTCTATTCTATTCTATTCTATTCTATTCTATTCTATTCTATTCTATTCTATTCTAACATTTCGTAAATTACTTAAAACACACCTCTGCCGGCAGGCCTGGGGTAGTTAACATCTTGCCCCAAGCCAGTGTATGTCTGTGTGTATGTTGAATGGTTGGTTTTTTTAAATTAAGGGGTTTTATATACATGTATTTTTATATGTTGATTTCTACTATGTTGTGAGCCGCCCTGAGTTCTCCGGAATAGGGCGGCATAGCAGTCAAATAAATAAATAAATAAATAAATATAAACATTTTATGTCACTTAGGAAGTTTCTAAGTATCCCTTTCTTCTTTCCTGGAAGATGATATTATGAGGGTGTGCAGAGGTATCTTTCTGGTTGACAAGAAGCTGGGCTGGAGATTATTTAGCTAAAAGCTTTTTGCAATGCTCTAACATCACTTTCAAATATGACATTAAATCATTTTACATAGTTGCACATGAGATATATTCTTGCTTTCATTTCATAAAGGTCAACATCTCATTTGTCAAAAGATTGGTTACAATTTCTAGCATTTTATTCACCTGTCTTACTACTTGTATTTTTAATCTATCTATTTTTACCCCTTTTCCCCAATATTTTAAAGGGGCATGGATATATGGTACCATCAATTAGGATTGTGTACAGCTTTAATCTGGAGATTTGATACAAAGCCAATGAAATCACAGAGTCGAATTGGAAAGTCAAATCTAATCAATACATTAGGTGCCTCTGAACCGATCTGACAGATTGGAGAATTAAAGAGAATTTATTTGACTTTCCAAATCAATTCAGTTTGTCAAATTAGATCAAATAAGATCTGAATCAAAGTGAAGATTTGAATTGGATTGCAGCCAATTCCACCTATCTATTATTAACTCAGTTTAAATACACATGGTAGCAAATGCCTACTACTGGAAACTTCTGGATATAAACAGACCTTTTATAAACTGCTATTTTTCTTAATGTTAAGTGAGGACTGTGTTTGAGAAATGGAGTCTGCAATTTATCTTCCCAAACTTCTGACAGCCTCAAGAAAGCTTTCTATAAGCTATGATGGGCTGGGTGATGTTTAGACTGGATTTGGCAGTTCATTCACCTATCAAGTACTTCCAGGGACCTGAAATAGGCAGACAATAATGTTGCTTGATGGTGTTAAAGATATCATTGCATTATTATTTTGGTTGGTCGCACAGTCAGATATTTAAACTGAACTTGGCATTTTATCCCTCTATCAAGTTCTTTCCAGGGATGTTATTGTTTGATGATGTTAAAAGTATTGCCACAGAATCTAAGCTATTTCAAGTAATGCTGCCTTTTGCAAATTGATTGATGGTGATTTTGTCAATGCCAGAGGTGTTCAAGTGATACTCCAGATGTTTTGGAATTACACTCAAGGCATCTATTACTATTGGTTTTCATTCTATTTGAAGGTCATTGTGTTTTGTGATTTCCTCCAGATCATTTTCTTCTGTTCTGTTATTTCGAGGTACTGACACATCCACTAACCAGACTTTTGTTTTTCATTCTTATCAAAAATTGTTAAGTCTGGGGTGCTATGTGGCAAGGGTGTGTCTGTTTGAATTCATCTTCTATTACTTTGTCTCTTTTGTAGTGCCACCAATTCTGTTGTTCCAGATGTTTTATTATTAAGGAGAAAGTGAGACGAAGATACAAATTTGACTGTCATTTCCACAATCATAAAACCTCTAATTGTCCAATATCATGTTATCAAATTTTATGATGAAATGGCCAAACTTCATCACTATAATATTGTAATAGATTTTGGTTGGTGCAAGGACAAAGTTTGGAAAAGGGAATAGTCTTCTTCCGACAGAGCTTCTTCCTTTCATTCTCAATATTATGTATTGAAAAAGAAATAACATTGCTGAAATTGTCTCTTTTGCTGCTGAATTGTATCAATGAAATATCCTGGTGCTTTAGATACAAATGAAATGAAGGACTGTACATACTGTACGCTATAAGAATGTCATTTGCAATGTATTACCTGAAAATATATCCCATTGAATCTGGTAAGAGCTGTGCTTAAGTACTGACCAAAAAAGTAACAAATGTGTTTGCATTAAATTAAAATCTCAGTTTTATGGACATCTCAGTAGGAAACAGTATTTGTTAAATCTGAATGTCCATTCAATCCAAATGTATGATATTTGCATCATTACATGATTATCAGCCTCCAAAAAACAAGAAAGATACTTGGAGTTCCTTCTAAGCAGTTTCTTTATTGTTCCTCACCTAAAGACAGAAATCTCACCAAACAATTTGTACCATTAAACATATATACTCTGAGAAAGTCCTAGGAAGGAGCTGTTTTAACTCTCTTCCTTCCACAAATAACTGTGTCTTTTGCTCCTCTGGAATGCTCTCCCTCCCTCCTGGGGCTCCAGACTACATTCACCACAATAATTAATATACATAGAGTAATATTTACTACACATCAGCTTAATTCAGGGTGGCAGAGAATCTGTTATGTTTGAAGTCCACTGGACTGAAGCCTTTTAAACCAAGGGTTACTGTACTGTACATTAGAATGTTATTCACTTCATGAACTGTCTATATTCTATTTATATTCTATATTCTAACAGAATATGTTTAAAATTCAATTTAAAAATAAGATAAATAATGGAGGAACAGTGGAGAAAAATGAAGTGTTGATGGGAATGAATGTTTATATTTTTTCTTCCCACACTTTTAAGTCCATCTTTACCTAACCACTGACCAACCCTTCCAATATATAAGGATTCAATGGATTGTTTGGTTATTTAATTCAATATTTGTATTCTACTGAGACCACAGAGACTCATGCAGTTTAATGAGTTATTGAAAATCCAAGTTATTTTATGAATTTATAACTAAGACCCAAACATTGCTACTAGAAATCAAGTCCAGTTATGTTTTAAAAAAGCAAACTCACTCCATTCCAGATTTTTAGCAGGTCTCTCCTTCAGATACTATATTGCATTTGTTTTTCACAGCCTATATTGAATCTCAGACTCATGAACTCAGTGGGGTTTGAAAAGATCAGATTTTGGGGTAGACATATAGCATGGCTGACTCTTGGAATTTTCACCTCTGATTGAATATCTCTGTAAGCTTTCACTGTTTATTTTTGTCTGGTAAAGGTTATGGGTCACCAAATTTGTCAGACTCAGTACCTCTCTTGTTCTCATTCTTGTGAATCAGTTGAACAGCATCTGATTTGTTGTACCTGAGGAGACACCCTCATGCCCCCACCCTTGCAATTCAATTTAACATTTACACTAAATTTACATTTTTTTCTAACATTCCTGTCTTTTGGGAATAGATTACTTTGTTATAAGGTACTTTTGTATCTAATATTCATGAATACAACCTTCTCTTAGTACATATTTCTTGATACAAAATCAGGATCATTTAAATTCAATAATGTAAAACTTTGTTCATAATCAAATGAAATACTAAATAAAATTTCTCACTCCTTTCTATAGCAATAGCAATAACAACAGCAATTGTAGTAGCACTTAGACTTATATACTACCACATAGTGCTTTACAGCTACTCTCTGAGAGGTTTACAAATGTCAGCATATTGTCCTCAACAATCTGGATCCTCATTTTACTCACCTTGGAATGATGGAAAGCTGAGTTAGCCTTGAGCTGGTCAGGATCAAACTGCTATATATGGGCAGAGTTAGCCTGCCATGCTGCATTCTAATCACTGCACCACCATGGCTTTCTAGTATATATATTTTTATAATTGATTGATTGCCTAGAAATTGAACACTTTTCTCCCTAATTTCAAATAGTTCTTCCAAGTTCTTTGGTTTGATTTTTTTTCTCCTTCTGACAATCAAAATAATATCACAGTCACAGTCAACACAATGTCATGATTTTTGTGTCCCGGTCACAGGCATTGACTCCCTGACCTCTACAGATTTTGCTGAAACAATTCACTTAGACTATATTAGTCATACTTGTGCCTTTCTCCAATAAATCAATGTTAGAAATACTGGTGAATACCCCTTGGCTGTTGAACAACAATATTTGGCAACCAAGATTGAGTTCAGAAGTTCAAGTTCTCTTCAGAAGGCGTTGTCTGAATGTTCAACACAAAATAATGGCAAATCTGTTCTTTGTTGATTACCTTTCCTTTTTAATACCATTTATCAGCAAACAGTGAGTGCCTATGTATGCTGAAAGTCAATAGCTTCCTAAAGTTAATGAGAATTTGGTCTCCATTTAAAATGTCAGCCCCACCAGGGATTGACAATAAAACGTGCATGTTGGGGTTTTCACATCTGTTTGCTTCAGCTCTATTTACTAAAACTTGTACATATGAAATATATTCTGAGTAAATATTCTATGAAACAGTTTGCCTAATAGTAAAAAATAGTGAGAGGGAGAAAGAGAAAAAATAACTTTCAGGGAGCAATCTCAATAAAAGTAGCAAAGCAGCAGATGTTAATTGTTGAAGCTACTCTTTCTGATAATGGGATGTCAACTTGCTACATAACTTATGAAACATCCATTTATGCTCCTTTAGAGAAATCAGGCTGAAGAAAAGATAGGAAGCAAATATGACCCTCAAAATTCAAGGAGTTGTAAAACTGATTATGATGGATAGATGAATAGAACTTGGACTTCTCCAGTCTTAGCTCAATCCTTTAAATACTTTACCATTGCCACATACAATTACCATCACATGAAAGAATAATTGAATTGTATCTGCTACTGTGCTGGGCCCATCCACCATGATTCATGAGTTGGTATGGTTAACCTAAAGCAGGCAATCTTGTGTACAATTCTCAATTCTCCAGTGATTTAGAACCCTGCAGAAGCAACCACTTACAATCCCCAACCATTTTGCTTTAAGCTTTCATTCCCAACCTATGGTAGACAGAAGGTCATGGCAATGAGATCAATCAAGGGGATATAAAGCCATCAAAACAGAGCTCCAGTCTCCTCTCTTATTTTAACTGTGGGAGGATTTAGTTAATTTGAGCTATTGTCATGGAGGAAACCAAGTGGGATAAAGAGTTCTGAGTTCTCGGAATAGGGCGGCATAGAAATTTAATAAATAATAATAATAATAATAATAATAATAATAATAATAATAATAATAATAATAATAATAATAATAATAATAATAATAATAATAATAATAATAATAATAATAATAATAATAATAATAACATCACTGTGGAGGAAAAAAGATCAAAATGAGAGCATTTCCATTGGAAAATATGTATTTTTAAATAGTCTGTTCCTAACTTAACCTTTTAAAGACTGACTCAGTTTTTAAAGTTAAAATCAAGGCAATTTTAAGTGTACTTCTCTTCTAGATTCTTTAGTTTCTATAGAAATCATTTTTCACAAACAAAAATTGAGGAATATTTATAGAAATATTGAAAACTGATGTAAAGGTGAAATTGACATATGTAAAGAGGACACTTGTCAGAAAGATGATGCTGACATTTACTTTTATCCTGGAATAAATCAACATCACATTTCAAAGAAACAGAAAAAGCTGACAATGTGTGGCAGGTTAATAATGGGCACATAACTCAAGGTAAGATCCTTCACTACATCTCATCAAGGCTGCCTATAAAATATGAGCAAAATTGCGGGTCTTAAATTTTCTTTTTTCTTTTTCTTTTGAAGCAGGTAGTGTTTATTTATTTATTTTAGGCTATAGTACTATCCATGCATTACATATGATGGCAATATCTACAGTATGTGCCAACAAATCACCTAAATACAACAAAAACCCAACTGTGAAGCAGCATTTCACAAAGTTTGGGAAGTGACAAGCAGCATTCTTCTCTACAAAATTTCATCTCAGAAGCTATTCAGTATGAAATGTTATCATGAATTGGGTCAAGTAGAAGAAGCTCTCACAAAGGCAGCAAAGTCTTTGGATGATTTGTTTGGCATATAGAAGGCAGATTGTGCACTCTGAACAAAGTTGGGAGTAAACCCATTTTTGTAGAAATTAACACTGGAAGCATGATATACAACAGGCCTATTGTCCCATCCCCACTCCCAGCCTAAGCTTCCAGGTTCATAGGCAATCAGGTCTCTGAGCCTATCAATAATAACATAGTTGAGTAAATATAGATGTGTTGTGTATCATTTGTGAGGCAGGATGCAGAACCTAGCTGCATTCATGTATACTGAGAACAGAAGCCATCATCAGACGCAAGGCAACACAACATGAGGTGAGACCAGCAAAGGAGCCTGGGATAGCTAGCAACCCAAGAGCAGCCAGCCAGCTGGTGTAAGTTACTTTGCCCTCTATGGTTCACCAAGGATAGGCACACAAGCACTGAACAGAATGAACAAACAATTTAGGCTGTCAGGATTGCATTGTGTCTAGCATTTGTAGATTTCCCTGACATTGTGTTCCATACACTAAATAAATAAACATGTGGCAGGATTTGTACTTGAAGAAGAAAAAAAATAAGGTCATCGCCAACAACAATAGTTAATGAAATATATTCATATCACAGATAACAGGATTTGAAGAAGAGTTCCTGTGTCTGAATATTTTTAGTACTTGTTTTGCTTATCTGTTATATGAAATAATCTAATCTCCCTCTCCCTCTGTCTTCCATCACTGCATCACACCATTCCTGTAGGAAAGGTTTTATACAGAGTTCCTTGGCTGTCTTGGTAGTCAGATATAAACAAGGAAGGATGAAATCTACCTAGCCTATTGATTCCTAAATCAAATATTTTCCTCTTTTACAAAAGCAGTCACCAGATGTACATAAATACATCCCTTACTGACAAATTGAGGCTGGAGCTGCACCATTTCTATTTTTGAGTAGAAATAGACTGAGTTAGAATCATCTATTCATCCTGGACAAGGTAAAAATTGATTGAAGTTGCCCCAATTCAACTCAAGTTTGCCCAGCTATATGAGAATATCTTATCAAATCTGGCTGTTCTCAGAAACATATAATAGTTTAATACTTGAATGAAAAATTATTAGGACACAGCAAGGTTTTGGACTAGAATGGGGAGTCAGAAAATTATCCTGGAAGAAAGAATTTGTATCTCTAGCATTAAGCTAGGGTCTGCTAAATGTTAATACATTGGGGCAAAAGGAATTGACCAACCAGCTTGCTTGTTATTCTTGCCTTCACAGAATAATAGAGTTGGAGTGGACTTTGGAGGTCTTCTAGTTCAGCCCTTTGCTCAAGCAGAAGTTCCTATACTATTTTCTGTCCAATCTCTGCAAACCTTCCAGTGATGGAGCACCGACAACTTCTGGAGTCAAGCTGTTCCACTGGCTAATTGTTCTCACAATTGTTAGGAAATTTCTCCTTATTTCTAGGTTGGTTCTTTCCTTGAACCAACCATTGCTTCTTAAGAACATAGAACATAAGAAGAGCCATGCTGAATCAGGCCAAAGCCCATCGAGTCCAGCATTCTGTGTCACACAGTGGCCCACCAATTGTACATGGGGATCTTGAGCAGAAAGAGAAGGCAAAACCCTCCCTTTCCCTTGACCCCCAACAAATGGTACCCAAGGGAATCCTGCCTGCCTCAACCAACATAGAGGCGGCACATGGACATCCGTTTTAATAACCACCGATACACTTTGCATCCATGAATCTATCTAGCCCTGCCTTGAAGCTGTCAAGGCTGACAGCTATCACGACCCCTTCAGGAAGTGAATTCCATAAATCAACGACCCTGTGGTTGAAGAAATATTTCCCTTTATTTGTCCTCACTTTCTTAGCTATGAGCTTTAGGGAGTGCCCCCTTGTCCTGTTATTGTGTGATAGAGAAAAGAATTTTTCTCTATCCACCTTTTCTATCCCATGCATGATTTTATACACTTCGATCAAGTCACCCCTTAAACGCCGTCTTTCAAGGCTGAAGAGACCAAGGCGTTGCAATCTGGTTTCATAAGGGAGGCGCTCCATTTCCTTGATCATTCTTGTTGCCCTTTTTTGCACCTTTTCCAGTTCCATTATATCCTTCTTGAGGTGCGGTGACCAGAACTGTACACAGTACTCCAAGTGTGGTCTCACCATCGATTTGTACAGAGGCAATACAACACTTGCTGACTTATTTTCGATTCCCTTCCTAATCATGCCAAGCATGGAATTTGCTTTTTTTACTGCTGCTGCGCATTGGGTTGACATCTTCATCGAGCTGTCCACCAAAACCCCAAGATCCCTTTCTTGGGTTGTCTCAGAAAGTTTGGTCCCCATCAGTTGGTAAGTATAATTGGGGTTCTTTGCCCCGATGTGCATAACTTTGCACCTGTTTAGGTTAAAATGCATTTGCCACTTTGTTGCCCACTCACACAATTTCAAGAGATCCTTCTGGAGCTCCTGACAATCAGTTTCACTTTTCACAACCCGGAACAATTTAGTGTCATCAGCAAACTTGGCTACCTCACTATTAACTTCTACATCCAGATCATTGATGAATAAATTAAAAAGTAAAGGTCCCAAAACTGAACCTTGGGGTACACCACTTCTCACTTCTTTCCATCCAGAGAATTGTCCATTTATTGCCACCCTTTGCTTCCTACAATTTAGCCAGTTACCAATCCAGGACAAGACCTGTCCTCTAATTCCATGGCTGGAGAGCTTTTTTAGGAGCCTTTGGTGAGGAACTTTGTCAAAAGCCTTTTGAAAGTCAAGATATACAATATCAACTGGGGCCCCTTTATCTATGTATTTATTTACACCCTCAAAGAATTCTAACAAGTTAGTAAGACATGATTTGCCTTTGCAGAAACCATGTTGATTTTCTTTCAGCAATGCCTGTTTTTCTATGTGCCCTGTAATTTTATCTTTAATAATGGTTTCCATCAGTTTGCCTGGAACTGAGGTTAGACTGACTGGTCTATAGTTTCCTGGATCACCTCTGGATCCTTTCTTGAAGATCGGGGTTATATTTGCTTCCCTCCAATCCTCCGGTACAGTGCCTGATCTTAGAGAAAGATTGTATATTTTAGCTAGAAGTTCAGCAATTTCACACTTGAGTTCCTTGAGAATTCTAGGGTGGATGCCATCTGGACCCGGCGATTTGTTGACGTTTAGTTTAGAAAGGCATGCAAGAACATCTTCCTTGTTTATCTCTATCAGGTTTAATTCTTCTGTTTCCCTCCCTGGGAAAACTAATTCAGTGGCAGGCAGATGTTCTCTATCCTTCTCGGTGAAAATGGAGGCAAAGAAGTCATTTAGCCTCTCAGCAATCTCCTTGTCTTCTCTGATTATCCCCTTCTGACCATTGTTATCAAGTGGCCCAACTGATTTTCTGGTTGGGTTCCTGCTTCTGATGTACTTAAAAAAGGTTTTGTTATTATTTTTAATATTCTTGGCTATATGCTCCTCAAAGTCTCTCTTGGCTTTCATGACTATCGCCTTGCATTTGGTCTGCCAGAGTTTGTGATCCCTCCTGTTCTCCTTGGTAGGAAGAGCCTTCCATTTCTTAAATGAGTTTTTCTTCTTTCCAATAACCTCCTTTACCTCATTCGTAAGCCATACTGGTATCCTCTTGGACTTTCCAATCCTCTTTCTTCTTTTAGGAATGCATTTTATTCGAGCCTGCTGTAACGTATTTTTAAACAGTTTCCAAGCATTTTGGAGGGATTTGACTTTTTTTACTGTTCCTTTTAGTTTCTTCTCTACTATTTTTCTCATTTTGTCAAAATTTCCTTTGTGAAAGTTTAAGGTCTCTGTGTTAGTTTTCACTGACAATTTGCTATCCATGGTTAAGTTGAAGGTTATTGTGTTGTGATCGCTGGTTCCTATGGGCTCGGTTACAAGGACATCATGAACCAAATCCTGTGCATTAGTTAGAACCAAGTCCAGGATCCCCTTTCCCCTGGTAGGTTCCATGACCATCTGCTCAAGGGAATAATCGGCTAACATGTCGAGGAACCTTGTCTCTCTTTCATGTGTAGAACAAGAATTTACCCAATCTATTTGGGGATAGTTGAAGTCCCCCATTATGACTACCCTATTTCTTTTTGAGGCCTCCTTAAATTCTTTTTCCAAATAGCAATCTGCCTCTGGAGTTTGGTTGGGAGGGCAATAGCAGATCCCTAATGTCAGATTAGTTTCCTGTCCTGGGATTTTTATCCACAATGTTTCTGTGGGTGAGTTTGAATTTTCTTGAATTTCGAGTTCATGAGATTCTAACTCCTCATTTATGTACAAGGCCACGCCACCACCATTTCTCCCTCTCCTGTCCATCCTATACAATTTGTAACCTGGAATCCTTGTGTCCCATTGGTTATCATGTGTCCACCAGGTTTCTGTTATGCCAATAATATCAATATTATTTTCCTTCACCAAGCATTCCAATTCCCCTATTTTTGCTCGAATGCTTCTAGCATTCGTGTACAGACATTTATATGTAATTTTCTGGTGCACTTTCAACTTTGACTGTGGATTTTGACTGTAGAATTTGGTTGTAGAATTTGTAGATGGTCTACCATGTCCTTCTGCTTGACTATTACAATTTAGTTTTCCTGTTGACTCACCAGTGTGTGCATAACTTCCTCCCTCCATATTAGGCAGTGCGCCTTCTCGAACCGGAAGCTGCCCAGCTCCTGTCGACTTGCCCCTATGAATCAGTTTAAAAGCTGCTCTGAAACCTTTTTAATATTAATCGCCAACAGTCTTGTTCCATTATGGTTCAAATGTAACCCATCCCTTCTGTACAGGTGTGGCTTGTCCCAAAATGTTTCCCAGTTCCTAATGAATCTAAACCCTTCCTCCCGGCACCACTGCCTCATCCACGCATTGAAGCTCCTGAGCTCTGCCTGTCTAGCTGGCCCTGCGCGTGGAACAGGTAGCATTTCTGAGAATGCAACCTTGGGGGTCCTGGACTTTAATCTTCTACCTAGCAACCTAAATTTGGCTTCCAGGACCTTCCGCTTAGCTTTTCCAATGTCATTGGTACCGACATGTACCACAACAGTTGGCTCCATCCCAGCACTGTCTATCAGCCTGTCTAGATGCCTCGTGATGTCCGCAACCTTTGCACCTGGCAGGCAGTTTACCATGCGGTCAACGCTTCCATCACAAACCCGTCTCTCTATATTTCTAACAATTGAATCACCCACTACAAGAAGCCCCCTCCCACCACCCGCGGAGAAGTATCCTCGGTGCAAGAGGATATGGGAAGGGGTCTCAACTAAGGGAGCCTGTCCCTCTTCCACAGATTGATGTCCTCCCTGCCCAAGATCTCCATTCTCCAAAGCAGCTGGAGAGCTGCTCAGCATGGAGTGGGACGCTCCTGCTGCATCCCTGAAGATCTTCTCCTGCCTCGCTATCTTTCTCTGCTTCTCCAGGTCTGCTACCTTGGCTTCAAGGGAAAGAACCTGTTCCCTGAGAGCCAGGAGCTCATTGCACCGATCACACACCCAAGACTTCTGTCCAGCAGACAGATAGTCATACATGTGACACTCAATACAAAACACTGGGAAGCTCCCCTCCGTCTGCTGGCTATCTATCTCCATTTCTTGTTATTATATGTTTGCTGTTATTATTATACTAGTTACTATTTAAAAAAAACACACAACTTTTTTTGGGTTGTTCAATTTTTTTGTTTTGGTCTCAGTTTACTTTTTGGATTTTTTTTTCTTACTTGTTTTAGGATTTTATCATGCGCCGTCAGGGGTGCGATGGCTGCTAAAAAAAAAAGGTGAATTTGTAATTAAACAAGAAACCCCACAAACTTACCAGGGCTCAGCAGGTTCCTTGCCCCACAAGGAAGAATGAGCTGCTTGCTCCCAGCTACCAGGGATTAGCCAGCAGGGGGGCTGCAGCAGAAAGCTCCACCCCCTCCAAACCTGTGCTGAGGGCAAACTTTAGAAGAAAGGGGGAGGAGAAACCCCTGTTCTGCCTTCAGATGCTTTGAAGAATAGGTTGATCCCCTCTTCCTTGTTGCAGTGCCTTAGATATTAGAAGACTACTATCATGTCACCCCCTAGTCCTTTTTTTTCTTTAGACTAGACATACTCAATTCCTGCAACCATTCTTCATATGTTTTAGCCTCCAGTCATGGGCTGAAACAGAGTGACTGACCCCAAGTCACCCAGCCAGCTTTCACATCTACAGCAAGGTGGGGACTACACCTAGTTGTTAAAAAAAAATGTTCAACTTTCATTACCAAGATCAGAAATATATTGTATATATTAGCATGAGTGAATACCTTTATAATGCTTTTTTTAAAAAACAACATTTTTTAAAAAAGGTTTTCTTTAAAATTATTTTTTTCTGAATTAAACATGGAAATAACATCATGTACACATAAGAATCCCTTTATTATTATTATTATTATTATTATTATTATTATTATTATTATTATTATTATTATTATTTGACAACTTGATCAAAATATCCTAGATAATTTGCTTGCTTGGATTTAATTGCTTTAATTTTTTTCTTACACAAATTAATAGCTTGATAATTTTAATATTTTCTTAAGCAGTAAAATCCAGCTAAACCTTTTGTAAATCATTACCTTTTTTTTCTTTGAAAGACAAATGCAACAATTCTTTTCTTGGAATTCTGCCAGTTCTGCACATGACTTTGGATATAATAACAAAGAGGTTTGATTTCTACATTTCCTACAATATAAATTCTGAATGTTAATGTATATTGCTGCATAAAATATGCAGATTGCTCTTTTATTTTCCATAAAGGATATTATTTCTTTGCATATAATTTCTAGGCATACATCTAAAAAAAAAAGAGAATTTATGACCTTTTACTAACATGCTTCTTCTCCTTGCCACTCCCTAAAGTTTTATCATATGCCAGGAAAAGATGAGAACATATTAAATTCACACCAAAACAGTTTGACAGACGTCCTGAGAAATTAGAATTTTCAGAAGAAACCATCCCAATAAGTAAATCACATAAAGCTCACAATGCATGCACAGCTGCTTCTCCTAAGATGCTGTAAATGCGGACACTCTTACAAAACATCATTTGCTTTTGCCACCAGATGGGTCACTATAAGTGTCAGCCAACTAGGTAAACCAGACAGGAAACATGACTAGGTAAACTAATTTCACTTTATTGTAAAGGTAACTTAACAGAATCTTGTTCCAAAGGTGCTTTTTTCATGAGGCAACTGGATTTTCTTTTTTGTCTTTGAAGACGTTTCACTTCTCATCCAAGATGTTTCTTCAGCCCTGAGTGGATGGTGGGGAATGGAAGGATTTATAGCCCTTGCAGACAGCTGGTCATTTGTATTCTTTTAGCAAGTTGTTGATGTCACCTGGAGGCTTGTCTGTGTTGTCAGGGTCACCTGAGTAATGAAAATAGGTGTGGAGCCTTCTTGGAACTGTTGAAAGGACTATGTTGTAGTCTGGAGACAGGTGATGTCATATCCCTCCCCCTCTGTTGAGAGAGGGCTGTTCAGTTTTGACATAGATGATATCTTGGGCCCCTCTTTCAAACCTCTCTGTCCAAAATGTGGCCTTTGCTTTCTTTAAAAAAGTGGCCTTTGTCTTTTAAATGCAGATGGATTGCTGAATCTTGTCCTGATTGGTTTGTTCTCCTATGTTGTGCCATGCCTTTATGAAGTGGTTGTTTTGTTTAATAGAATCTTGTAAGTCTGAAAGTAGAATTCTCCTGTTGTCATCTTTACAGATAGATAACCTAGTGAGGGTCCCTCCTAAGCCTCTTGCTCTGCATACTATGTAGCTGGGCAATGTGCTCCTTCTTATCTGACCATTTTCTAGGAACATCTCATTTCCTGAAGTAATTCCCACATATCATTACAAGTAGGCAGAAAAGTTTATATATATTCTATACCACATTCTGCAGCTGAAGAATGTGCTATAAAGTGGATATGTGGAACCATGAACCATGTTGGCCCAACTTCACCAATTGATATATGATGCTCAAAGGATAGAGATATCACTAAAGGAGAACATTTGTAGTTCAGGGTTGAAATGAATGGTCACTGGTACTCTCTGGACTTGGTTGTTTTTTTGCACACCTTTCATTATCCAAACTAGCTAACATCATCAGTGCAAGAAACAACCAAGCTCAGAGATCACCAAGGAACCCTCACGATAGAGATATCATTACTATGGGGAACACATAAATACCAGAATATTTTTATTGGGTGGGTTCACTGGGAGGCATAAGAGGTAAGATGGATAGATGAAAAGAAAAACATTGGGCGAACTGGAATAGAAACATTGCAACATATTGTACTTTAAACTATTTAAAAGAATCTAATAATTTTACTATCTATGGGGAATAAAGTTTTGTTTTATTTCTTTCTATGCTGTCTGGTATTTTCCAAACCAAGTACTAACTTGGCTTAACTCTTTGCAAATCATTCCCACCTATTGTGATTCTCTACAGAACTGCACAATTAGATTGTTAATTATAAAAATAATATACTAGTTTAATACAATCTGCACTCAGTGACAGTAATTTCTTCTTCCAACTGAAAGAACTGATAAATGTTTAAAGGGCTGGTGTTCACATACTGTACATATTCAAACCTCCCATAAAATAATCAACCCGATGAAGCTTCATTAGAGTCCTATGAAAGAGAGAACATGTTGAAGTTCTTGGAATCAAATATAGGAAAATGTGATTTGACACAGAAATTGAAATAAAAAAGGGTAATCAACTGTTGATGAATGTCTCTGTACAATTGGCAATACAGAAGAACGTGGTTGTGGTTCTATGTTACCAATATCACAGCGACAGTATTGGGTTTCATAAAAGGTTTTCCTATATGTCCCTTATAAGACTAAATCATTCTAAGAATAAACCTCTCCTAAATTTGGGACATGTGATATGATATAGATATGAGGTTGGTTTAGATACCAAACATTGATTATTTGAAGTAATATTATGAGAGGAAACAGCAATTCCTGTCTGATTTTCTATATCTAAGATCCTTTGATTAGTATTGAGTAGTGGTGCAGTGGTTATAATGCAATATTGTAGGCTAACTCATTGCTCACTGTCAGGAGTTCGATTTTGACCAGCTCAAGGTTGACTCAGCCTTTCATCCTTCTAAGGATGGACCCAGATTGTTGGGGGGCAATATGCTGACTCTCTAAATTGGTTAGAGAGGGCTATAAAGCACTATGAAGTGGTATGTAAGTCTAAATGTTATTGTTACTGCTATTGCTATTGATCTAATTGATCTGACCCTAAGGTTAACATGGCACCACTGAAGAAACCATGGATAATTGTTTTTTGGGGGATTGCTATTTCCCAAGAAGATTTGTAGCTATCTGCCAACATTAGATGAGTCAACCCACTAGGGTAGCAGTGTAATTTCAACCAGAAGTAAAGATATTGATCCAGAGATTAGATTCAAGTTTACCAACTTCTGCTTCCCATCAAAGTGCTATATTTGGAATACCTTGACCAGGGATTCCTAAACTGGGTTGCCTTCACAACCAGGAGGAATGAAATGGAATTTCAGGGGATGTAACAAATTGTGGCTTGTGTCCCTTGGAAGAGGAAATTTCAGAAGTGTGACAAAGAGTGGTTTGTGTCCCTTAGTGACAAATCATGTGTTACATTACTTTTGTAGGAAGTACACACATTAAACATGTTGTAGCAGTATGGAGCCTAGAAAATATGGGGAATCCTGACGTAGAGTAAAAGTTGTGTATGTCAGCCAGAATTCAGAGGCTTAAGTTTGTCTCCAATATTCTTTCATGCCATTGCAAACATTTCAGGCAGGGAAATAGCAATTTATAAACTGCATCAACAGAAAGAATGTGTTGAATTTTCACTATTCTTCAAATCTGGTTTTAGTATTATCTTTCCATATTAGTAGACATACTCAAGATGTATAGTAGTAAGTTATTTTCTATTTTGTTTACACATTCCTTTTGTGGCAGCTTTGATATAGCATGTATTATTAATAAAAACAAGATTTGGTTGGAAAAAACACATTCTGTAGGTGTCTATTCAGTCTCTCACAGATAAGATTTTGGGGGTTTTTTTGTTTCTTTTATCACCTTTTGTCTGGACAAGCTGTGTTCAGATTTCATTTCTCTGAACCACGATAAAATTTATGAGAGCATTTTTAAAAAAAGAAGAAGTTGTATTGGTTTTATCTTCCAACAGCACACACATCTAACTCTGTTGCACATATTTATTTATTTGCTTACCTACTTATTTATTTTTCAATTTTTGAATCACCCATCTCTTTCATAGAGGGACATACCATCATGTTAGGATTTGGATGTATAACTAGAGATATGCCATCAACCTAAGGCAAATCTGATTATTGCTTTTCACTTAAGCACAAATCCAAAGTTCAAGGGGTTAGATTATAGAACATAGAATAATAGGTTTGGTAGGACCTTGGAGATCTTCTAATCTAACCCTCTGCTCAAGCAGGAAACCCTATACTATTCTGGACCAGTTGCTGTCCACTCTCTTCTTGAAACCTCCAATAAAGGAGCACCCACAACCTCTGGAGACAATGTTCAATAGGAACCACTTCACACTGTGACACTCTTGCTATCTATTCCAGTTTGTAATCTGCTTTAAAAACAAAGAAGGCTGTGGAGAACTACAACAGAACATATCTCACCATCTTCTTGGAGAAGCACTGAAGGACACAATTAGAAATGAGAAGGTGCTCTATTAGGGAGAATATTTTCTCCAAGCCTAGTTATTACCAACTTCTAACATTTTATATTCATATATTTTATTAATGTTTTACAATAACAATATTTAGTGCTTAGTGAACAATGTGTTGTCTGGGTTCATATATTTAAAAACAATCAATAATAATTAATTTCTATAATTGATCAATATGTTAATTGATAATATATTTCTTGATTCTCTCTTATTCTAGTAATATTTTCCTTTAATTTACATTAAACAAATATAATTCTTAATACTTTCAATATACACGGAGTTGGGTGTAAACATTTTTCTAGTATTTGTACATATAATTATAACATTAACATATAACATCTTTTCTAATAAGCTTATGTTTCAATTGTATTTATAGAAGTTATCTTTTTAAGTCATTATATGTCCAGCTTTCAAGATTCTTATTTAAGCTTAATTTCCCCTCAATATTGAAATCACTCTCATCAGTCATAATTTTCTCAAAATTCATTACCTTTGAATATCCAAACTTTTCATTCAAATACACCATCTCAATATTTTTACATTTCAATATTATAAAAATATTATACTACTTATATATCTTATCCTTCTTACTATAGGGCCCCTTTATGTCCAAGCTTTGTCTATTCTTTTAACCATGTTCAAACAAGTATTTAATTATATAGTACACCATCTAACAATCTAACTATAGGGCCTCTTTATATCCAAACTTTATATTTTTTAACCGTATTCAAACAGGTGTTTAGTCATATAGTTTTCCATCTGGCAAGTTGAATCACATCTCTTAAATCTAATTCTAATCTTCTTCTTTTGCCAGGTCACTTTCCAAATCAGTAGGTTTAGCTTGCCAGGTTGTATTTTTGTAGATACTATTGGGGATAAAAAAGACATATTATGTAGAATATTCATTTTTTTTGTCTCCCACGCTTTAATGATTCTCCTGACAGCTCTTTAATCCATTTTATTAAATCTTCTTTTTTGTTCTCAAGTTTGTTTTGAAGTCCTGGAAGGTAAAACATCTTTATTATTTCGTTTGTTGCAGCAAACTTTTGTGGATTTTCTTTTGTTTGTATTAAATTGTAGTTCTCTTCCATATTTAAGTCATTTTCCTCTGATTTGTATTCTATTGTCTGATTTATTTGTTAATTCTTTATCATCATTTTTTCAGCATTGTTTAACTGTGAGTTTAGGTTAGAGAAATATTCATTTATGTTATCAAAGTTGTTTTTAATTTCATCATGATTTAAGACAATTGTCATTCGAATCTGTTGCAGCATTGCATATATTTTCTCCTGGAATGTATTTGCTTTTTCTTGAGTCATTATTCCTGCAGATCTCTGATGTTGCATGCTGGGGTCTTCAGCAGGAGGTGTTAGGTGTGGTTTTCTGTCACTTTTAGATAAATATACAACATCTATTTTGTCCCTCTCCTCTAAGTAGTTTTTCACCGGTACCATAGTCTCTTTAATTAGCTTTATTAAACCAGCCCATCTTAAAATACAAACAACCAAATCTTGTGTAGTTCTTATCTTTATATATGGTTTTTATAATCCAATATGTTTCCAATTATCAATGCACCACTGAAAACAGTATTTTGTAACAGTTCTTCTTTTCAGGGGTCTTATGATTATCAGCCAGCCAAGATTTCAGTCCAAAGTGTTTAACCACCTAAAAGCTTTCATTAACTTCCCCTTTAGAAGATTAACCAAAGGCCAAGGTTTTTCTTTCTCTGCAAACAGTTCTTAAACTTAAAAATGCAGCTCAGTGTGTTTATAATCTCAGAAGGTCAGCAGTTTCCAAACATATATAATTTTCCAAACATATATAATTTCACTCTGTAGTAGATAGCCCAATGGTTTGTTCCCAGCTGTTTTTTGCTATTTCTGAGCGTCTTGCCAACTTCTGCATCAAAGCAGCTATAGTTTTCTCTAATCCTCCATTAGGTATCAGTAGATGTTCATTTTCCAGCTTTTAAAGCAAAGAGGAGTTATTATTATTATTATTATTATTATTATTATTATTATTATTATTATTATTATTATTATTAGTAGTAGTAGTAGTAGTAGTAGTAGTAGTGGTGGTGGTGGTGGTGGTGGTGGTGGTAGTAGTAGTAGTAGTAGTAGTAGTAGTAGTAGTAGTAGTAGTAGTAGTAGTAGTAGTAGTAGTAGTAGTAGTAGTAGTAGTGTTTATATATTATAATTTCATCAATACTTTTTCAGGTATGTAATTTTAACAGTTTTCTTAGTTTTCAAATTTACCCAGACTGTAGTATCTTTAACTTCATTTCAATATATATTTTGTTCCCCATAAGAGTTTTATTTGCTGCTTTCATCTTTGGGAGGGTGGGGGTGTAGTCCCCTCCCTTCTCACTTTGGGAGGATTTTTGCTTCTTGGGAATTTTTTTCCAGGAAATCAGATACAAAACAGGGGAGAGAAGATTGAATTCCTCACCCAGTTTGAAGCATGCTGTTCATGGTTGTTCTGGTTAGTACCCTTGGATTTTGGTTGCAAGTAGCTTAGGCTGGTCACTGAGGTATGGCCAGCCTTTCTCCTGTTGGGTTAGAGTGCTTCCCCTGGATTGAGCAGGATGACCACCATTGTTTCGTGATCATTGGGGTGTCCCTCTTTGTTGCCTCTCTGGAGTGACTTTAGACCCATTTAGGGTCCCCTGGCAGGGCGAAACTAGCTATGGGGTACGGAGCTGTGCAACCCCTTGGCTGTGCACTATGCTGCAAAACTGGAATTATTGCATGCTGTATCTATATTTTTCCACTACAATGGAAACATAAATGGGTTTATCAGGAGTTGGCAGGCACTGGATTAAAGTTTAATTTATAATAAACTCTGGATATAGTAATTCCTGGAATAAGGAATATTTCTTGATTAGTATTTGACAAAGTCTATGAAAACATGTAATACAAATGTGGATTAAGTATCTGTAAGTCTGATAAAAAAATGTTTATCTTGGGTTTGGTGATGGGTTGTTTCATTAAAATAATGCTCTGAAAGAAATGTACTGCCAGACAAGTGCCAGACAATGCTTTAAAAATCCAAAATAAAAGACAACAAATAATAACTGTAGTTGACGTGGGAACCTACCATTTAAGCTATGTTTGTTAAGTTTTATACCAGCAAATAAATGATTTTTTTCTATTAGTAAAATGAGTTCAGCAGGATGAGATAAAGCATTTAAATTTTAGCAGTGTAAACTTTAAAAGGACATTCAACAATTCTTATTTCAAGAAATAGTACAAGATTTCTGAAAAACATTTCAGCTGCTTCAGCTCAACACACTTTTGAACTGCATTTTATAATTAACTCAGAACATTTTAAATGTTGAAGTGTTTATTTTCTGTCTGTAAAATAACCTGTAAAATAATCTTAGGAAATGTTGTGGTTTTGACATAAACGAAAGATCTACAAGCAGCACAGGCAGTGATCCTATTTGTCTTTGTGGATAAACATTTCCTAAAGAGCCATTTTGATCTAGTGCAGGGGTCTTCAAACTTGGTCCTTTTATGACTTGTGGACTTCAACTCCCAGAATTCCTCAGCCAGGCATGTGCCTGGCTAAGGAATTCTGGGAGCTGAAGCCCACAAGTCATAAAAAGGCCAAATTTGAAGACCCCTCATCTAGTGGTTAGGGTACCAAGCTATAAAGTGGGAGACCATGAGTTCTAGTGCTGCCTTAGCCATGAACGCCAGCTGGTGAATTTGGACCAGTCACTCTCTCTCAGCCAAATCCACCTCACAGGATTGTTGTTGTGGGGAAACTAGGACAAGGAAGGACACAAGGATCGTGTTTGTTCACCACCTTGAGTTATTTGTAAAAATAATACTTGTAAAAATAATACAAGTGGGATATAAATAAATAAAAAGAAAATGATTTTATGTCCTGCCCTTTTCTCACAAACCCATAAATATGCTAATGTTCAATGAGTTACACATTGAGTTACTCATTACAAAAGATGGAATATATAAATAAATTAATAAACAATCTCTTTAAAAGTGGTTAATGCTATGAGCGAATTTTGAGTGAATATAGCTGAGAAAAACTCTACAATTTCATTTTCCCATTAATATCAGCCAGTCACAGAGCCTGGATGTGGATTAATTCCTAACGGTTATTAAGAGGATAGCAGAGATTTTTTTATCCTTTCTGTTATGAAGAATTCTGCATAATAAAATCCAAAATCCAAGTGTGGATGGTTATGTATTCATTTTACAAATGATTAGATTAGCCCTCTAGGAAAAAGAAGAAGAAAAAAAACTATGTCTTTTTTTTTTTACTTCCAGAACTGACATATTTGAAGTTTTTGAGATATTTTCCCTGCTGAAGGACATCCAAATTAACCTTCAAATGCTGATACAAGCAAGAAGTAGTGGGGATAAAACATCCCTTGTTGTTTAGACATCATTTCAAATATGTCAAAACAAAGTTCCATGAAAAGCAACCAAGGGTCTGTGATATATTAAAGTTTACTGATATGTTGTTTGGTCTTTAAGGTGCCCCAAGATGCTTGGCTATAACAGTTGAAGGTAGCTCCTTCTCTGAGAAAAGCTCAAGGTTGTTTTAGAGCTTACTTTAAAACTGTGAAAAGTTAATAATAGTTTTTTTCCCCTTCTATATAACATTACAACTACTATTCTACATAATATATACAGTAGCAAATTTTAAAATGAATTACTTGGTTGACAATTACTTGGTTGATGGTGAACATTGTTCCTACATGATGCAGTTGTAAAGCATGACATCATATGATGGTGCTGATTTGCTGCAGCCATCTGGCAGTTCCAGCTATAATTGTTAAGGGAAGCTGTTAAGTGCAATGTCATGTCATCACTATTTGTGACCTCTTGTCCCATCACTTTTCTTTGTCACAAGCCAGCAATGAAGGTTGCAACTGGTGATCGCGTGACCCCAGTATACTGTGACCATCATAATTTGCAAGCCAGTTGTCAGGCATTGTGATCATCTCAAGACCGGGGTGCTGTGATGGCTGCAACTTTAAGAAGGAGTCATACGTCTCCTCGTTCATTGCCATCATAACTCCAAATGGTCACTGAACAAACTGTTCGTTAACCAGGATTACCTGTAATACAAAAGCTGCATGGGGTAGTGTATTTCATCAACTTCTTTCCATATCTGGAATTAATTCATTTTCTGGCCACCAATGAAAAGGGCAGGGAAATGCTTACCTTACTGAATGGACCCTGTATTACATACAGTATGTATTAGAGAACAAAGAGAAGAACTTCAACACTGTAGTATGTATTCCTCTGAATGTGTGGGTCTTCTGCTACATTTATATTTTGTTCTCAATGTCCACACTTCAGTCCCTTTCAGACTTACTTTAACTGTTCAGCAGTAGGATACAAGAGATAAATAAACCAGCTGAATGGAAGATGTTCTCTCTCTCTCTCTCTCTCTCTCTCTCTCTCTCTCTCTCTCTCTCTCTCTCTCTCTCTCTCTCTCTCTCTCTCTCTCTCTCTCTCTCTCTGTGTGTGTGTGTGTGTGTGCATGAGGGAGGGAGGGAGGGAGAGAGAGAGAGAGAGAGAGAGAGAGAGAGAGAGAGAGAGAGAGAGAGAGAGAGAGAGAGAGCATTTGTGTGTGTAAGAGAAAATTCTATAGTAGCTGGTAAGAGCAAAGGGGAAAAATAAAGGACACCTTGCTGTGGCAATACCAACTTTGAAAAGTCATCAAGCATTCTCAGTGGGTATTACGGCTTTGGCCTCAAACAGCTTGAAATCCATCAAATCTATGAACCTGCCAATTCACCAGAAACAGCTCAGAGAACAATAATACATGCCAAAAGCAATCCTTGTGATTCAGTGGCTATTGTGTAATGGAAGGGTGAAAACCCACAGCGCTTGTTGCCAGCCATTTATTTTAAGTATTGAGCCTAAAAATATAGATGGAGAAATGTAAAGTTCATTTAGGGTTTTGCATTTTAATTTTTTGCAAATGTGAACACTGCTCAATGTTGAGGGTTCAGCAAGTTCATTTGCTCAGCTCTGATGGTGCAGCAGACTCAAGAAGGAAATGCAAATTATAAAATAGTCAGATTTTATTTTATTTTATTTTTAAATAAAGAACAAAAGGGCTTTGGAAAAATCAGGAGTTTGACGCCTTGTTGAGTATAGGAATTTCCATGCCCTGAGATTTTAAGATGGTAAGTGTAGATCTGCAGGCCAAAATCAGTTTGTAGCGCTTAATTGTTCATCTTATAGCTCTGAACATAGAACACAGAATAATAGAATAGGAAACCCCTCTTCTCATGTTTTTTTTCTTTATTGTTAGAGATTAGATGTAGATCAGCATTCTGAAAATAAAGGCAAACACACCAGCAACAAAAGTCATCCGGTGAAAGAGAAAATAACCTTAAATTTGAAATGATTCCTCCCAAAGCAAAATAAATAAATAAATACAAGCACATGCACAAGCAATAGTACAAACACAACTCTATCCAAAAGCAAGAAAATATGTGTATATTGCATATTAGCAGCTCATATCTATCTATAGCACTGCGAAAGCTATTTCATTAAAAAATATGGATCCTAATTTACTATGCTAATCCAGTGGTGGGATTCAAATAATTTAACAATCGGTTCTCTGCCCTAATGCTGTTTTAAGTATTAAAAAAACTATATACTGAAAGGTAGTACTTGGTGGACTCACCCCTTTTCCCATATGCACCAATCGGGAAACTAGAGAGGTGAAGTGTCTATTCCTGAAATTAACTCTGAGAAGAACCCCTGAATGACATGATCAAAGGCTCTGCATCTCTGTTTGGTTTCCGTCGCTCCCCTCTTGGACTTTTTGGGGAGGGTTTTTTTTTCCCACCTGGAAGGAAGTTGAACAAAAACCAGATGTGTTCCAGAAAACACAGATTTATCATAACCGGTTTGCCGAACTCAACAAAAAATTAGGTATCGGTTCTGCCAAACCATTGTGAACCGGCTGAATCCCATCACTGATGCTAACCCAGTGCGAGTTGGTGGATATATTAGACAGAATAACTGGATATAGCATTCATGTATCCCATCAAGTATAATATAGATCACAAAAGGAGTCCAACAAGGATATTTCCAGTTTTAGGTAAATATTACATTAATTTAATAATAATCTGTTTGGAGAACTGGGACTTCCATACTTCTGAATTAGCTTGAAAATGTATCATTATCTAATTCTGAACTCTCAAGAACAAAGAGGGTGCTATGAAGGTTAACCTCTTATCATAACAAAGATTTTGTGACGTTAATTGTGGTAGGACTAAAATAATAGTGCTGGCTGAAAGAACTTCAAAATATAAATGGAAACTATTCTGGTGGTAATGCCATAGAACAGTTATAAATAGTTCAGAATGATCTTTTGGACAGCAAAAACTTCCAATTGATATTATCCTGCAAGTTATATCAGCTATCCCCATACTTCTCCCCCCTCCCTCAATCTAGATATGAACTTAATATTTCAGCAGCCGAAACATCTTTGAAACTTCATATCTAGTCAAGCTTTTACCACATTTTTACCAAGTTGGAAATAATTCAATCCAAATGTCTCTGGGCTATCTTCTTAGTAGTGTCTTGTGTACCTAACAAGGAGATATGGAAGTAAAGATTCTGTCAATCATTTTTTATTTTTTAAAATACCAGGTCTAATTGAATAAATATAATAATTTAGTGCTGTGGGGTATGAAATAAAAATAAATAATAATTAAAAGTTCTAGTTTTGAACTTTTTGAAATTCTACTGAAGCAAAGTCATTAATCCTCTATGATTTGTGAAAGCAAAATCATATTGGAAAAGGCTGTTGTACAGCCTTTTCCGATATTCTTTCACCACTATTAACAGATATGTTGTAAAAATGATGTTATCATTCTGGCGAGAATAATCCAGAATGCTTAGAATTCCTTATAATCCAATTTGGAGTAGCAATAATGTTCAATAATTAAAAATATATATTTTTTGACAATTTCCTTCTACTCTGTGGATTTAGATTTCTGCTTCTGTTTCTCTAAAACTAGTACAATTGTTAACAGTTTTATGCCAGGATAGCTAACAATAAATTAATTTAAGCTAAAACATGAACACATTCTTGAAAAGAGATGTTGCCATTTATTTGAGACTAGAAGGGCTACAACAAAGTATCCTTTGCAACCAAAATTGGAAGGCCTGATTAATTTACTTGGGATTTATTAACTAATTTGCAAGTGCATAATGCATATATTGCTTAAGCCATAGCAGAATAATAAGCATAACATTTTTAATCTTTAAATAACAGAACTCTGTGAGCATCAAAAAGAAAGATTAGTTCCAGAATCTCTGGGAAACAAAGAAGGAAAAGGATCACTGGCTGAATCAGGGATTTAGCTCTTTCAGGATCCTGCTTTCCAATATGTAAAGGGAGGAGTTTGAGGAAATTTAGTATTCAAAGCACAAAACGTTTTTTATATGGTTTGATTAGGGCTTATACTTTTAACATCTTGGCTGAATTCTACTTTTACATTATAACCTTGGTGTCTGGGATGCCCAGCCTTCTGCCACCTAAGCTTTTTACTACAAATTTAATATTTGAAAACAATCATGTTTATACAAAATTATTACTGGAATTAACCGTTAGAGAGAATGAATGCAAACACAGATTTTTCGTCAGATTACATAAAGTGGACTGCAGGAATCCAGAGGTCCCCTAGATGGCAGCAAAGCACCCATCCTAATCCTTTCCTTGATTAAAATAAAGAAGTATTTCTCACAATTAAAAAATACAGAATGACATTGACAAGAGGTAGTGAAGATCCAGACCTTGAGACTGAGTGAGCCAAACTAAATATAGAAAATTGCAATAATATAACTGGGTAATAAGCACTTAGTTTTTCTCATGTTCCTAACAAAAATGCAGTGGCTATTTCCAAAGCCTAGAAGTAACAGAAGTCAATAGAAATATCAGAAGCTTTGTGCAAAGATCAGTGACACAATGATACCATGGAAGAGACACAGGTGTTGGTCAATGGTGATAGACTGGCAGAGGTTAATATCAAGAGAGAGATCTTTCAAGGACACTCACTCTCACCACTACTGTGTGTCATCGCACTGATTTGTCCACCAAACAATACTGAACAAATCAGGCCATGGTTATCAAACACTAAACACATCTGTCAGTTTATCCCATCTCCTTTACGTGGACAATCTGAAACTATATAGAAAAACACCACCTGAATAGCTGTTTGACACTTCCCAAACATACAGTTAAAATCTTGCAGTGGAGTTCGGACTGGACAAATATGCAACTTTTACCATCAACAGGGGAAAAATAGTGAAAACTAAGGAATCAAGATGCTTTCTATGTATGTATTTGTACATTCATGCACACACAAATGCACATACACACATTTTTAAAAGAATAACAATACAATTTTTGAAAGAGAAAAGAGGAAAATGCAAGAGTACTTTATTTCTCTCTTTGTACAAAAAGTACAAGTAGAAGTTTTAAAAAATAGACAAAAAAAGAATAACAAATAAAGTTATAAAGAAGTGATTTCTGGTCTTTCAAAAATCGATTACAAATACATCTATATTTTACTCTTTTTCTAAAGTTAACATAATTTCCTTCTTTCCATACTGTACACTTTCTAATAATCAAACTCATAAAATTCATTTTTGCATAATGGAAAAGTGAATTCCATTTTTTTCTTAATTGTCCATCCATTGGTCTGACAAAAAGACTTTTGGCTTCAATTGAATATTAATCTTTAAAAATGTATCATTGTATAATATGTCATTGAATGTATTTGAACCCAAAATTTTCTGGCTTTTAGACAACTGTGACAGGCATGAGAAAATAACCCTTTATGTTTTCTACAATTTCTGATTTCTCATGATGTGCCATTATGAAGTAGGTCATACAGACAGATGTACATTTATATTACGTTACTTACTTAAGCTTAGTGATTGTATTGAAATAGTTCCATCAAGGTTATTGAGGTTTTAACATTTATTACAATAATAGCAAATTTGCAAGGCATATTTTCATATAAAGAACTTTTTGTTCCATTTCCTATTCAAAAAGCAGACCTAGAGAGATTTTTTAGTAGCTATATAAAAGCACACCTGTGATTTTGAAATATGTTATTCTGCTAGCCTTAGGATTCTGGAAATGCCATGTCAGAATTGAAATAATTTGCTGTTGGGCGTGTTCAACCAAGACTTCCTTGTAATATTGCCTAAATTAATGAATGTAATAATAATGTTCAATTCTGATGAGCAAAGCCATGGAGACTGGACTAGATCTGGTGTTATTTACGTAGAAATGGAAAGAGTCTTGTAACTTTGCTGCTGAGGCATTTGAAGAAAGTCCAGCTCTAAGTTAATGATTCTAATTAAGGTTCCTTGGCATTTTCTTAGAAGGCAATGGACAATTCTGTTTCAACATTTTCCCAGAAGGATTGTGTTACAGGGTGGCATAGCAGATATTCAGAAAAAAAAATTGGCCTGTATGCCTTATCTCAAAGATGATTTTTTTCACAAGGCAACTGGACTTTCTTATTTTTCTTTGAAGATGTTTCGCTTCTCATCCAGGAAGCTTCTTCAGCTTTGACTGGATGGTAGGCAATGGCAGGATTTATACTCCTTGCAGACAGCTGATCATTTGCATTCTTTTAGCGATTCATTAGTGCTACCTGGAGGCTTATCTGTGTCTTCAGGGTCACCTGAGTAGTGCAAATGTAGTCCAAGAAGGCTCCACATCCATTTGCACTACTCAGATGACCCTGAAGACATAGATAAGCCTCTAGGTAGCACTAATGACTTGCTAAAAGAATGCAAATGATCAGCTGTCTGCAAGGAGTATAAATCCTGCCATTGCCCACCATCCAGTCAAAGCTGAAGAAGCTTCCTGGATGAAAAGTGAAACATCTTCAAAGAAAAACAAGAAAGTCCAGTTGCCTCGTGAAAAAGCATCTTTGGGATAACTATGACCTGGATGACTGAGAATCTCCATAGATGCCTGTATGCCATATTTACCTACAGAACAGTGTCTTTATTTTCCCTCCAATTTGGAAGGGTCTGACAATCTTCAATGATAGATATGATTTTTCCAAAATCTAAAAACTTGAAAATCCTACTGGCTTCAACAGGAAAATTTAGCATATATACTTCATTTTTAACATATGTATAATTTATAAGAATTCATATTTTGTTTCATGGTTCACAATTCTAGCTGCAATCCAATTCACATTTACTGACGTTACAAGTAAATATGCAGGGGACTCAGGCAGAACATATATTTATTTATAAAGTTTCTGCCTCCTGCTCTCCATTGCTGAAAATGATTTAAGGCAAGGTTTCAACATATGTAATAGACTTCTTGAAAAAAAAATAGGGCAACTCTAAAACATCCACCTGTTGGAAGTCCTAACACTCATTTTTCAAATGGTGACAGGAAGGAAGGAATCATTTGCATCCAATTCTTATTTGGATCAATAGGAAAAGAAATAAAGAGAAAAAGAAGTGAACCATTCTTAACAGCTGATCAAACAAAATAGACTTTCAAACATCTCAAAAAAGATGCAAGCAAATGGGTATTCTGTGGTGGTTCATTTGAATTATTCTGGTAGAAAAAAAGCATTTTTGTGCCACTATTAATCAAATTCTTGAATGCTAATTTTAGTTGTAGCTGAGAGAACATTCATTAAAATGAGTGCAAGCCTGACACATCTATAAGGCTATAAGATGTAGATATATCTAAGTCCAGATCTATATTATAATCAAATGATAGCCAAGAGCCACCGTTTTCTATAATTGCAGCCACATGTTGATTTTTACTGTCTAGAGTTGGCAAACCAATCGTACAGGCTTCAAAGATTAAAAATAATGTTTTAAGTCTTGAAGCAAACTGAATAGAAAACTCTACAGTTTTGATCAGCCACTTTTTACTTAGAAGAATACAGGATTTATATTTTGGCTGGAGGAATTATTTATGATTTAAACACTCATATGACCTGAGTTATGAAGTTATTGCTTTATTTTTCTTTGAAATTCACACAATTGTTAGAGATATGTATGCTCTCTAAAGCTATATTCCAGTTAGAGAAAGTTTGGGAAAAATAAATAGGAACAAGAGATTAATTATGCAGCACAGAAAGGACAAATCTTGATTTACAGAAGATGTTTTCTGTAAAGATTTGAGTTGGATATTTTTTTTTCAAAAGAAAAGAAGACAACTTTCAAATTTAAATTTATCAAATGGCATGTTTATCTTTTATTTCAATAAGATGACTTTTCCCTTGTTTTATGGACATATAAGTTTGGTTTTGCTCATTTAGATGAAATTGCTACCCCACAATAAAATTGCTATTTATATGTCTGTTCATATGTGCCATTTAATATAAGTAATATACCTTGCCCCTAGCCAGTGTATGTTTGTGTGTATGTTTGTGGAATGATTGGTTTCTTTTTTAACTTAAGGGTTTTTATATTTATGTATTTTATTGTAATTTCTATCATGTTGTGAGCCGCCCTGAGTTCTCCGGAATAGGGCGGCATAGAAATTAATTAATTAATTAAATAAATAAATAAATAAATAAGTAGGTTGATATGTTTGTGGACATGTTCGAGTAGAAGAAAATAAGAACAAAAAGAGCTCATTTTGATGGTCAAAACAAAGATCTGAATGACAGCTACTGTTCTGTTTCAGAAGAAGAGGCATCAAAACGAAGCAACAAGTTCCAACAGTTCTCCTTTATTGCAAACACAACAGAACCGATTTTAAAATGGTGTGCCCCCCTTTTATAGCCCCCCTGCACAAAACCTTGCTGGCCAATCATTTCAAAGGATCTTCTCCTGCCGTGCGCGTGCGCGCAAGGCTGGGAGCAGCCTTTCTTGTCCCAGGTATCCACATGGTCTGCCCGGGCCAATCGCTGCAGCCTGCGCCTGCTGGCCCAGGACATAACAGCTACAAATATCTATCTATCTATCTATCTATCTATCTATCTATCTATCTATCTATCTATCTATCTATCTATCTATCTATCTATCTATCTATCTATCTATCTATCTATCTATCTATCTATCTATCATCCATTTATTTTTCAAAATAAGTAATTCAGCCATAGACCTGATAGGTAAATTACTTATTTTGTGTTCCTCTGTTAGAATTCATACAAAGGTGTGGGATAAAGCCGTGAAGACTCCTAAGTAGCTTCTGAATCTGGATCCAGAAGGAAGATAACCACCACAGAATTTAACATTAGCTTCTCTTCCACTAGCCTCTTACATCAAAACACAACAATACAGAGTGCAGGATAAGCCATTGCCAATGCCCCCAAGGCATTTTCTTGAAGCAAAGTTCCTAAGGAAAGATCTGCAGAAAAGGACAATTGAAAGTCAGCAATAGGCTAAATAAAAAGAGGAAAAAAAATAGCTTTGTAGAAATACACTAAGAGAGAGGGATCATTACTACCTCAGAGAGACTGCATAGAACTCCACGAAATTAGAACAAGGGAATCTTGCAGCCTTAACATTTAAGTAGATGCATTAAAAAAAAAATCTCTTACAGAGCTTTTATGATTCTCAAACATTAGATTGTTTTTAAAAAATATTTTAAGTATCTACTTTATATTCCAGTGTTATAGCCCATGCTAAGACATCACCATCACCACCACCACCACCACCACCACCACCACCATCATCATCATCATCATCATCATCATCATCATCATCATCATCATCATCATCATCATCATCATCTTTCTCCTTCTATTATAAAAGATAGAAATGAGACAATAGCTTCCTTAAGACCCACAAGAAAAGGAAAAAAAGAGATTTTAGCTTAAATCTTTCAGATCCAAGTGAAGTTTCTAGGTGTAATGGCAATCAAAAAATTATTCAAAACATAATTCCCCCCCTCTCTCTCTCTGTGTGTCTGTAGAGAGAGGGAGCGAGCACATATGTAGAAACCATAACATTGAGCTATATATCCTTTTTCACTTTGCAGGATTAATTTGATCCCTTTCCTTCACCCACGGAAGAAAGGTAATATTGTCACTTTCAAAATTAATTAATTTCTAAGGGCTTTATTGGTGCTTTAGTGTAACATACAAAGTACTAGTGGCACTATTTTTTCAACTGGAAAAAAAAGCTTATTGATTCAAAAAAACGTGTTTGTTTGCTACCTTTATTATTAGTATTGCTATTATGAAATAGGAGTATCAAACTACAGAAAGTTAGTGCAATGCAGAGCTAAATGCAAGTGTATGTGTTTCAACGTTCACATCGTTCTAGGGTAATATATTATGCAGTTCTATTTACTGCTATAAGGTAGCCCTTTATTATGGATGATTGCTTCCCCTCCCCCTTTTGTTCAGTTGTTATGAAACAGAAAGACAGCAGTATAAACATCCCATTAATTCTCAGAATCTGTTTCTAAAGGGGAATGTCCAAAGAGAACTTCATTTACCCAGATATAAGTGGGGAAACTGAGGAATTCCAGAGAACATTTTCTCTAAGCAATACTTGAGAAATATGCTCACCATGTAATTTAAAAGTTGAAGCTGTAAACAACTGTAATTTTAAACAATAGACTGGAAGGATGTGGGGTGGAAAAGTTCACAACCTTCCTTTCCCTGAAAGGTGTGCATTACCATCTTTATTTTTTTAGGCAGATCACAGTTTAATGTATAATTAATTTAAATGTATCAGGTTTTTTTTTAACCAGAAGCTTGAAATCATTGAGCTAGTGTGGAGAAATTATTAAGGTATTTGGATTAGAGCCAGGAAGCTCTATATTCAATCCCACATTCAGTGCTTAAAGTACAGTGGATGATTTTGGCTAGTTACTACATCTTGATCCAATCAAATGCAGAGGATTTTTATGGAGATAAAACCATAGAGGTTCAAAAGAATTGAAAGGGACCCTGGAGATCTTCTAGTCCAACCCTCTGTTCAAGCAAGAAATTCTATACTACACTATTCCACATTGCCCAATCTCCTCTTAAGAATCTCCAATGATGGAGCACCCACAACTTCTGAAGGCAAGCCATTACACTGATTTTTCTTGCCTTCTGTTTTGGCCTTTTCCTTTGAACCTTTGGCATGCTCAAAAAAAGGGGTTATGGAGGTTTTTAAGTAGGGGTTTTAAATGTTTTTAAGGGGTTCTGGGGTGGGGGGTGGGAAGATTAATGATAGCAATGGTGTAGGCCTGGGGGGAGGTCTACGGGATAGGGGAGGGTTAAGGGGTGGGAATAAGGAGGAGAAACATGGGCCAGGCAACGGATGGGACCGGAACCACGAGGGTGCGGATCAGGGAGGGGGCAGAGGTGATTCAGTTCCCATCGGTTTTGTAAGTGGGAGGGGCAGATATGGCGGGAGTAGGGGGCCATGTCAATTTATGGGAGCGCGCCCCCACTATCTCCGAGCGGTGTCGCGCTCCGACCCCCGTGGCTCTACTTGTGATCTGAGTTGTTTAGAGCCAAAGGGCCCGGGTTGTAGGCTGATGCTGTGCAATGCCAGGTCTGTGGTTAACAAGGCCCCCTTGATACAAGACTTAATTACAGAGGGGGCCGCAGACCTGGCGGGTATTACGGAGACCTGGTTGGGACCAGAGGGAGGTATCCCTCTGGTGGAAATGTGCCCTCCAGGCTTCCTTGCATTTCACCAGCCAAGAACTCAGGGCAGGGGTGGGGGAGTGGCGGTTGTGATTAGGGAAGGTCTCAAGCCGAGGGAGGTCACTGTTCCTCAGATGGCAGGCTGTGAATCCCTCCTTGTGAGGTGGGACCTTGGGGGTCCGAGGGCTGTGTTGCTCACATACCTGGCTCCCTGCCACATGTCAACCGCCCTGCCCGAGCTCTTGGGCGTCATCGCGGCGGTGGCGGTTGAGGTCCCCAGGCTGGTAGTCATGGGTGACTTCAATCTGCCATCTGCGGGCAAGGCGTCTGGGGAGATTCGGGAGTTCATGGCTTCCATGACAGCCATGGACCTGACCCAGGTAATTCAAGGCCCCACACACACAGGGGGAAACACGCTTGACCTGGTTTTTGTCTCTGGTCAGTGTCTCAGTGATCTGGATACGAGAAATATAGTTATTACACCTCTGTCATGGTCCGATCACTCTCTCCTACGCTTGGACTTCCAGACCGCTACACCCCGCTGCAGGGAGGCAGAACCAATTATTTGGTACTGCCCCAGGCGACTGATGGAACCCGAGAGGTTCCAGACAGAGCTTGGGCCAATACCGGAGGCTCTAACACACAACTCGGTCGGGGCACTGGTGGCTGCCTGGGATAGGGAAGCTGCTGATGCCTTGGATAGGGTTGTGCCTTTGTGGCCTCTGAACCGGCATGGTTCTCGATTGGCTCCCTGGTTTAACAGGGAGCTGAGGGAGATGAAGCGCCGGAAAAGATGCCTAGAGAGCAGTTGGAGGGCGAGTCGCTCTGAGTCTGACCGAACACGAGTAAGAGACCATATTAGAACTTACCTATTGGCAATAAGGGCAGAGAAGTGTTCTTATGTCACTGCCCTTATTGCATCATCAGATAACCACCCAGCCTCCCTGTTCAGGGTGACCCGCTCCCTCCTTCATCGGGAGGTCAGGGGGGATCCCTTGGAGGGAAGAGCTGAAGATTTTGTGCAATATCTGCATGATAAAATCGCTCAGATTCGGGACGGCTTTAACTTCGACGAAGGAGGTCCAGCAGGAGTGGCTGAGGCCGGTCTTGAGACTGTTACCTGGGCTGAGTTTGGCTCCGTGACACCTGATGATGTGGACATGTTGCTGGGAGGTCTTAGAGCAACCACATGTTTACTGGACCCGTGTCCCTCCTGGTTGGTACTGGCCTCCAGTGAGGTGACGCAAGGCTGGCTCCAGGAGATTATTAATGCTTCGCTGAGTGAGGGTGTCCTCCCCGCTGCCCTGAAAGGTGCCCTGTCCCTCCTCAAGAAGCCAGCCCTAGACCCTGCTGTTTTATCTAACTATTGTCCTGTCTCCAACCTTTGCTTTGTTGCAAAGGCTGTTGAGAGTGTGGTTGCTCGACAGTTCCCTCAGCACCTGGAGGAATCGTCGTATCTGGACCCGCTCCAGTCAGGCTTCAGGCCAGGCTACAGCACGGAAACAGCTTTGGTCGCATTGGTGGATGATCTCTGGCGGGCCCGGGACAGGGGTTGCTCCTCTGTCCTGGTGCTATTGGACATCTCAGCGGCTTTTGATACCATCAACCATGGTATCATGCTGTGCCGGTTGGAGGGTTTAGGTATAGGGGGCACTGTGCTTCGGTGGTTCTCCTCCTTCCTCTCTGGCTGGATGCAGTTTGTGTTGACAGGGGGTCAGAGGTCGACCCCGAGGCCCCTTGATTGTGGGGTACCTCAGGGGTCAGTCCTCTTGCCCTTGTTGTTCAACATTTATGTGAAGCCGCTGGGTGAGATCATCTGAGGTTTTGGGGTGGAATTCCATCAGTATGCTGATGATACTCAGCTGTACATTTCCACCCCAAACCACCCAAATGAAGCTCTTGACGTGCTGACCCAGTGCCTGGAGGCCGTGCGGATCTGGATGGGGAAGAACGGTCTCAAGCTCAACCCCTCCAAGACCGAGTGGCTGTGGTTACCGTCGTCCTGGTATAACCAGCTGATTCCATCGCTATCTGTTGGGGGCGAGTCAGTGGCCCCTACGGGAAGGGCTCGCAACTTGGGAGTCCTCCTAGATTCACAGCTGTCCCTTGAGGACCATCTGACGGCCGTGGCCAGGAAAATGTTCCTAGATAGGGACGCGCTACGCACGGTCACCCATGCCTTCGTCACTTCCAGACTGGACTATTGTAATGCTCTCTACATGGGGCTCCCCCTGAAGTGCACGCGGAGGCTTCAACTGTCACAGAATGCGGCTGCGCAGGTGGTAGTGGGGGCACCCTGGCGGGTACGAATGGCCCCCATCCTGCGCGAGCTGCACTGGTTGCCGGTGGCTTTCCAGGTGCGCTTCAAGGTATTGGTTACCACCTTTAAAGCGCTCCATGGCATAGGATCCAGTTATTTACAAGACCACCTTCTGCCAGTAAATACCTCTCATCGACCAGTTCACTCCCACAGAGAGGGCCTCCTCAGGGTGCCATCGGCTAAGCAGTGTCGGCTGGTGGCGCCCAGGGGGAGAGCCTTTTCTGTGGGGGCACCGACGATGTGGAACGAGCTCCCCCCAGAACTCCGGACGTGTCATGATCTCTGCACCTTCAGAAGAGAATTGAAGACTCATCTCTTCAATCAAGCCGACCTGGCCTAGATCTCCTCGGGTTTAAAATTTTTAAACAAGGCTGTTCGGGTTTTAGAATTGGGTTTTTAACAGGTTTTAGTAACAGCCTTGTATTAATTTAATTTAATTTATTTTTAAATATTTATTGTTATTATATGTTTTTATTGGGTTGTAAACCGCCCCGAGTCCTACGGGAGAGGGGCAGTATAGAAATTTAATAAAACTAAACTAAACCGACACCTGCCAAATATTCTAATTGCCCTGCCGTGTTGTAGGCTAATCTGATATAGCCTTACTACTTTGCTTTGTATTTGGAACTTTTTCCTGTCTGATGCTTTGATATTTTTATCAGTTGCCTCTGTCTCTTCCCTCTCCCGCTTTTCAAAACAAGATTTCCAAATAATTTTCTACTTTTTACTCTCTTGTTAAAGGGTGCAGCCTTTTGTCTTTGTGGCTTTACTTTATAGCATTCTTACTGGACTATTTTGAGTCAGGGATCTGACTCTGTAAAATGTTTGCTTTCCTTTTTTTCTTGTTCTTGGCATTCATCAGAAAGAGGAATTGCTTTTCTTATATATGTTCAAGACTAATGTATCCACTTTTCTTTTTAATGACATAAGCATTGACACGGCATGATCAAGTGTAACTGAAAGGGGAGGCTACAATTCAAATAGGCCCTTACCAGAACGTATCCTATGGAGATGCACTGTTGGGAACATTTATTTTGGATAGGATATTATTGGCTATATAATCCCTTCTGTAAGATTATGTAAGATTTGCTGGTCTTAGTCTCAGGAGCCTCGCTGCAGAAGTCCTCCAAATTACCTGAGCATCCTTTGTTGTAACAAGAAATGTAAGTGTCAGCATGCAGGGAGCACAAGATCTTGACACAAGACCTGCAATATGGCTAAGTCACGTGTATTGTTTATTTAGTTTCTGTCTGTCTTGTTAAGGGTAGCAACATTTAGCAGATGGATAGAGCCTGCATAATTATTTCTTAAGATTTCTTTTTCTTTTTTTTTCTTTTAAAGGTCACTGCTGATGGATAGGTAGATCTATTTCTACAAGGATACAAAAGCATAACAATCATAGATGTAATATTTCTGAGACTGTTCTGTTTCAGTTAAAAACTGTAGGCATCACATTTAGAAGCCAAACAAGTCAAAAACTTGAGAACCCTTTTATCTTAAACAGGGATTTCCCCCAATCGGTAGACCAGTACCAATCTGTAGCCCATTGGGAATCAGTCTGCATAAGCGGCAGACAAGTGTGTGAAGCTCCATTTACACAAGTGGTGGGTGCATGAATGAAGCCATCCCCTCCCCCCACTGCTATTTCCACCTCTGCCAGTCCACAGAGCCAGAAAGGTTAGGACCACTGATCTTAAATATATAAAAAATATCTTTCTTAACCAGACAGGGTGCATTTAACTACATTATCTTCTTTGCCTCATTTTTGAAGGTGGCAAGGGAGAGGGGGTCTTGCATGCAAATGTTACTTCATGGAAAAGCACATACAAACTCTAGACAGTTCCTGTTCCTGCTCATAACTGAATGTAAGAAGTCAAGCTTTGTATTTGTAGAATCACAAGGAATTCTATCAGACAAGTGATACAGACACAGTGGTATCAGCAGAATCCTGTCACTGTCATCAGTAGTGACATTATGTTGCATGATTCATTGCTTTCAGGGCATGTGTGCAGGTTGAAACATACCCATGATGTTGCATTCATTAATATGGGCCTCCTTGCCCCTCCCCCAACTCATAGGGCTAAACCTTTGGCTTCTTGAACTCAAGAGGAAAAGTTTCTTGTAGGCCACCAGAAGTGGTATTTACAATGTACACAAAGATTCCAGGCCACTTTGTTTTTCTACCAGTGTCTCTTAGCATGCACCTGTGTAATACATTTCATATTCCGGCAACCAAAACCTTGCATCTGTCTCTCTCCATCCCAGGATCTCAGTCACAGTATATGTGAATTATTTTAACTTAGGTAATCATGCAAGGAAGGGTATCTTTGGAATTATCTCTTCAGAAGCTTCAGACAGTGAGTATTATTAAATTAATCATGCTAGTAAATTTTAATGTGTGTTTTATTGTGGAGAAAGTTATTAGACTGCTTTCTTGGCAGCCACTATAATTAAAATTAAAAGTAACTCATTGAGACCACAGCTTTAAGCTTTAAGAAGCAAGGGGTACCTAAATAAAACCAAGGGCATTTTGTGTTCATATCTTGCTGCAGAAAATTTATAGGCATAGGCATAGCACAATGTGCTGCTCAGAACTTCAACTTTCCTTTAAAAATTCCAGATTTATTTTAAGGGGTGGGGGAGAATAGGAAAATAAAATAAGATTCCTCATTATCTATTGGCCACATTATCCCAAGGAACTAAAAAAAAAACACTGTTAAATTTGCTGCACTAGAACTGCACCACGGAAAAGGAAAGATGTCATTTCAATGAGTATCCTCACCTCAAGAGCTGTAGTTGCAGCATCCAACTCTTCCTCCTGTTTTTAGTTGATAAGACCCATCTACTAATTCATACCAGCTACTGTCACTTTGCTTTCCTCTTCTCGTCTATCTTCTGCCCCACAACCCTCCTGAATAGAATCTTTCATTCCATGCACAAGATAGAAGGACTCTTCCAAACCCCAACATTCAGGAATCAGTCTTCATGCCAAAATCTTATTACATCATTGTTTTGCATGCATGAATATTATACAAAACAGGAACATTCGAGAAATGACTGGCTGTTATTACAGAAAACGGAATAAGGTTGTTAACATCCAGATAGGAATATATCTTTTGGGGGAAAATAATCACAAGTACCCTAGACTTGTAAAGCCGACAAGCAGGCATATATCACTTCAGAACTGCAAAGAATACAGTACAACCCAGAACTGACTGCAAATATATGCCCAGCTAGGAATACATATAGTTATTTCTATGCTACATCACTGTAATAATGCAATATAATATAATGTAAATTGCAATGTAGCTTTTAATAAACCCACCAAGTCACATTTATCATTTATTAAATAGATTTCACTTTTCTTTCCTGCATTAAGGCAGATTAAGGAGTTTAGTAATCTCCAGATGCATTACAGTTTTACAACTATAACCCAAAGCCAGCATGATAAATGGAAAAGGAAGGAAGGAAGGAAACCACTGTAGGAATTATGGTTCAAAATATTTGAAGCAGTGAATTACTGTCCTACATGCTTAGATCATATAAGAGTGAACGAAACTGTTTTCCAATGTGATATTTCCATATGTATGCAGACATCTACTGTATTTGCACTTTCCATTAAGGCATTTTCCTTTCTATTTATTCTATAAAATTCAATAAGTTTAATCCTTTGCTATACCTTATAATTCTAGGTATCTACTGTTTTACCACTTAACAAGATCTGCATTTTAAAAGGTTCAGACATACATTTGTAATACCCGGGTAATACCAATGTTTTAATATAGGTTAGTTGGGGAAATTGTGATGTATTCAAAAGTGGAGTGTGGCCTAAATATGAAAATGTTTCTTGCTGTGGTCTACTAGAAAACAAGCACAGTAAATGAAGACCCAGTATGTAAGTGTAATATACATTCTTTATTCATAGATATGTAGGCTCATGCATGTATGTATATGTATGTTTGTACGTTGTGCCATTTTGAAGTTATGTATAATAATAATAATAATAGTAGTAGTAGTAGTAGTAGTAGTAGTAGTAGCAGTAGTAGTAAAGTTGGAAGGGACCTTGGAGGTCATCTAGTCCAACCCCCTGCTCAGGCAGGAAACCCTATAACCATTTCGGACAAATGGCTGTCCAGTCTCTTCTTAAAAACCTCCAGTGTTGGAGCATTCACCGCTTCTGGAGGCAGGTTGTTCCACTGGTTAATTGTTCTAACTGTCAGGAAGTTTATCCTTAGTTCTAGGTTGCTTCTCTCCTTGCTTAGTTTCCATCTGTTGCTTCTTGTCCTGCCTTCAGGCGCCTTGGAAAATAGCTTGACACCCTCTTCTTTGGGGCAGCCCCTGAGGTATTGGAACACTGCTATCACGTCCCCCTCATCCTTCTCTTCATTAAACTAGACATACCCAATTCCAGCAACTGTGCCTTATATGCTCAGTCTCCAGTCCCCTAATCATCTTTGTTGCTCTTCTCTGTACTCTTTCTAGAGTCTCAACATCTTTTTTACATCGCGGTGACCAAAACTGGATGCAGTATTCCAAGTGTGGGCTTACCAAGGCATTGTAAAGAGGCTTGATTTTGCTTGACAGCAAGGTTGGTATTCTTACATGCACTGATAGACCTATAATTTTTAGATTGCCGGGGACAGGGTTGTTCTGTATCAATTAACTCACTGTCCCCACTGTTTAGTTTAAATTTTCCTCCAGAAAATCTGTGAATTTATAGCTGAGTAACTCAGTCCCTTTCTTTGATGGATGCAAACCATTTCTTTTTTACATCTTTTCATTGGACCAGCTACAGACATCGTGACTAATATATCCAAAGCCTTCCCCTTTACACCACTCCTTTAGCCACATATTGAATTGTGCTATGCGCTGGCCTTTTCCATTTTGGAAATGCCTGACTGGAAATATTTCCTTACAGAAAAATGTGATTTGATCCTGGCTGTATTCATGAATTATATAGGAGAATCAGTTGGTATCTAGATAGCTTTATTTTGCTACACACTAATGGATGTGAGCTCACTTTAGAATAAATGCCGCGATTCTTTATAAATTATTTATTTCCACCAATTACATAGAATCTGCAAAAAGGAAGAATATTCCTCCTGAATGAAATAGAGTGAGTACTTCCAAAAAATGCAACTGAACTTTAATATTTATCATTCTTTTTAAAGTTCCAAAGATGCAAGAAACATACACACAGAGAATTTGATTAGCGATAATTTTTATTCCTTACCCTTTATATTTTTTTTCAAATTACATTAGTGCCACATAGGAGACAGAGAGAGAGAGAGAGAGAGAGAGAGAGAGAGAGAGAGAGAGAGAGAGAGAGAGAGAGAGAGAAACACCAAGAAAATAGAACAGTTAAAGATGAGTTGTTGAAGCAGATTTGCCTCCCACTGATTATAGTGGGATAATTAATATATTTTTCTCTGTGTTAAAATCAATATGGTTGAAATTCCTCATCTTTAATTGGTTTGTACTTATACCCCTTTTTAATATAAAGGAGGATCTATCCATTGTTTTTTTCAGAAAGAAGACTATTCTTCACTCCCTCTGTTTGCTTAGCTGTCTTTGCCAGTTTAAATGAGTAATTTATTTGTTCTACAATTGTTGGAAGTAAATTCAATATATACTTAAATGATTAAATGCTGCAATAGAAGTAAAGATACTTTGTGCCAATCTTATTTATGTACAAGTTTCAAACTGGTCCTGGGTCCACGAGATAAAAGGGTTTTCACTAAAAAATTATTGAATATTGAAAGAAATGTAATTACTTTGCGGCCAATCAAAAATCTATTAAAAATTTACAATTTAAAGAAGAAAGCCTACAGATTGTGATACATAGTTCAGTATAATAAAATAGGAAAGAATTCTGGGCATTAAATTGTATTGAAAAGAACACAATTTATATAGGAAAAAATCAATAAAAAAAGAATATATATTTGCCCAAGAAAGCTACGGAAAGTAAGTTTTGAACATGTATGGCAGATTCTAATACAGACTGTGATTCAATGATACATTTTACTCTATAATGTTCAACACAAGCAACAAATTGTATGAACATAGGGAATCCTCTGTGTTTCCAAACACATGCACATTGAACAATAACAAATAACAGGAGAAACTGTTGGACATGCTTTGGTGTGCTTTTGCAATGCAGCTTTTAGGAGCTACAGCCATTATTTTCAAGCAAAAGATCGTTTTGAAAATATTTTCTGGTATTGTAGGTCTATTTGTTCATCTCTGACATCTTCTAGGAAATATGCTTTTTGAGTGAATAAATATTTGTGTGACAAACAGTATCATAGGTACCAATCTTATGGTCAAGATGAAAAGAAAGGGTTGCTTTTCCAATTGATAAGGTTTCAAGAGATGGGTATGAATAATATATTTGATTGGGAACCAACCAGAGTTGGTTGCAAGTCTAACTATATTTTCAATAATTAAATACAATTATTATTTAATTTTATTGTGAAGAGAGTGAAAAGAACCCAGTTCACAGAAATGCTATGAAAGATTAAAAATAAGGATTCCACTGTAAGGTACTTGGGTTGCAAAAGGGAAATAGTTCAGTTGCTGGATTTGCTGTAATCCCATCTCTTTCTTTTTTTAAATTTTTCTATGAGACAGAATGAGAATTGTGCTTAGAAAATTATACATAGAAAATTATGCCTTTCACTTTTGGGCGGATTTCAAAACAAAACAAAACAAAAAAAACCTGACATGAGGAAAACCTAAGTCCTAAACTGTTATCAAAACCCATATTTATTTATTTATTTATTTATTTATTTATTTATTTATTTATTTATTTATTTATTTATTCATTCATTCATTCATTCATTCATTCATTCATTCATTCATTCATTCATTCATTCATTCATTCATCTATCTATCTATCTATCTATCTATCTATCTATCTATCTATCTATCTATCTATTTATTTATTTATTTATTTATTTATTTATTTATTTATTTATTTATTTATTTATTTATTTATTTATTTATTTATTTATTTATTTATTTATTTATTTATTTATTTATTTATTTATTTGACTTATATGCCGCCCTTCTCCCCAGACTCATGGCAGCTTACAGCAGAAATACAAGTACAAAAATATATAAATCATTTAAAATAGTAATACAGTATAAAACTATAAACTATACCCACTCATACAACATACAATCCTAATCAAAGGCCCAGGGGCAGAGCGCTGCTCACACGCCCCAAGCCTGTCTGCATAAATGTGTTTTTAAGAGTTTTCGGAAAGCTAGGAGGGAAGGAGCAGTACGAACCTCTGTGGGAAGCTGGTTCCAGAGGGCCGGGGCAGCAACAGAGAAGGCCCTAACCCTAGGTCCCGCCAAACAGCACTGTCTAACAGACGGGACCCGTAGGAGGCCAACCCTATGTGCCCTAACCAGTCGCTGGCATTCATGGGGCAGAAGATGGTCCCGCAAGTATCCTGGCCCATTGCCATGTAGGGCTTTATAGGTCATAACCAACACTTTGAATTGTGCATTAAGATTTCTATGGGAAAAAAATTCAGCACCAGAAATATGATTTTGATATGTATGGACATCTTTGGGATGGGGCTGGTGATAAGATAGCAAAAACATGTGTGACATTATATAAATCAGACACAATGATGTTGAATATCGTGCTAAGTTAGGAGTCAGCAATTAGTTAATGTTGTCAGATCTTAGAGAGCTAACCAAGGCAGGTTTAATTATTTGATTAATACCTGGGAATATCAATATTATGAGCTAATAGGACACAGAATTCTAGAAGAAAGCAATAGGAAGTTATTTCTTTAGTCTAGACCATGCAAACCACATTGAAAAAATAATATTGTCTCTCACGATGCATACAACTTTAAAGTGATCTTGTTCTGTATGAATAGGAAGAAAATAGACAAGATAAAATTTTATAAGTTGTTCAAGAGCAGTATAGAAAAAGTATGTTGACCCAAAGCTCTGCTTGCTATTTTCTTAGAACTGTGAACTCAGAGAGCAGCTTTTAAAGTCTACTGTTCCTCAAAAAGCAATGAAATAGCGGTAGCATAAATTCTTTTCAAAGGATCAACCAAAGAGCGAAATTTAGACTCTGACATTGCGACACAACAGATTTTATATGTACCATATAATCGTATATGTTGCTTTGTAGCCCAAGGTCAGAGAGGAAATTATAAATGAACAAAAAGATAGATAGCACCTTTTTGGAAATGATTGGATTCAGTCTATATAGCACAGGAAAAAAAATCAGGCTAAGTTTCTTGGATAGCAATCACCCAGTTCTTTGGATATTGTAATGAAGGAAAACTGGAAATTAATAAATTTGGAGTATGCTCCTCTTGTCATTGCATTTACTGAAAAAGTTATACTTAGCAGTGTTTTCTTGCATGCTGTAAGCTATGTGAAATCCACAGTGTCCAGGAAAGAAAGATATGGAGAAGAAATTGATGACTACGAACCACATAGTCCACAAATAATAGACATCAGTGCAACGTTTTCAAGTTAACATTGATTTCTAGGCTAAGCCTGATAGATCTCATGATTTGATGGGAATGCATTTCTTCTCTTAAAAAAGAATTTATGGCTTAGATATACAGTAGTACTTACTAATAAGTAGCATTCTAATTTGTCTCTGTACTTGAAGTTATCTAAATAACTGAAAGTCCTCACTCATAAATTTGCTGAGACACTTCCAGTTAACATCAAAGAGCAGAGACAAGTTCAAGATAAACAGAAATATCCTGCAGGAAAGATTTAGAGGACAAGCAGAGAGAGTTTTTCAAATCTCAGTGGACCTATTACAACTCAGAGACTGGGTGGAAAGCGTGCATTGTTGCACTGTGTAGTTGGGCTGTAGTCATACTTGAGGTTGAAGGATTAAATACAATTATTGGTAATTCAGGTTGCAGGATACAGGTTACTCAGGAATAACATCTGATTCTCTAACAACTTATATTTCCCCTACTTTCCATAAAAATAGGGTGCTTTGTTTTGTTTTGTTGTTTGTTGGCTTTTTTGCCATTTTCTGCATATTCACACTGCAACCTTAATTTGCTTCTATCCAATGCTGATGCTGATTGAACTCTAAGCCAGATTCAGAAAATTCTGTTCAGACTAAGATGCTTTTGTAGAAATTAACTAAACATGCAGTCTGAAATGCTGGCTATCAAGCCCAAACCATACAATTCTTTGCTGCTATGCCTGCCTATCTTCTCATGCTAAGAAATCAATCACCAATCACTTTTCTTTTTATGCACAGGCCCTACAAGAATAGATAATGTGTTAGATTGATTCTTGTTGATGTGAGTATGTATCTTAATAAGTTGTGATACTTTCCAAATATATTATCTCATTCAAATAATAATAATAATAGATAAATTACTACAATGTTTCATCATTTTTAACGCACTTCATATAGAAGAATTTCACCTTGGCCAAAAAGAAGTAGGACTGGATTTTGAGTGGGTAACAATCTATAGGGAGATTGCCAGTTTGGTGTAGTTGTTAAGGTACCAGGCTAAAAATGGATACAGTGAGTTGTAGTCCCACTTTAGGTACAAAACACATCCACTCTTTCTTGACCTGAGGAAGGAGGCAATGACAAAGCACTTGCAAAAAATCTTGCCATGTAAACTAGCTCAAGCAGTTGCCAGGAATCTACCATTGACCCAAAGGCACCACCCCGAAAAAATTATATAACAGGCCATTGCTATAATTACTAGCCTACTAACACAACTATTGATAAAAGTAGCTGCAGCAAAGATGAGAGAACTCCAGGTAGCATTGCTCAGGTGAATGAGTATTCCGGCGCATCAGGCAATCAAAGTGCAGGACTTGCATAGAAGATAGCAAAGTGTCATAAATCAAACTGGACAATGTTGTTGAACTGAAAGCAGGAAAGCAAAGGCACTAGTTGCATTCATGGAGTTGGGACATTCATGCTGCCTGTTCCTCTCCTTCAGAAACAATTTGTGGGTCATACTTCTGTAATAAGATAATTTCGCAAGGCCAGTATGTTCTTTTATTGTCTCTGTCCCAGAAAAGTAGAGTAAAAGTGGCTCTCTTTTGGCTTTTGCTGGAGCTGTAGCCTGGCATCATTTGATGGATGTTCTCCCATCTTTGTTCTCAAAAAAATATTAGAAAATAATACTTGAGTTTTTATCTGCTTGGTTTTGGAAGTATTATGCTCCAACTCCTAATGACAATGTCCCATGAAATTACACTGTATATTCAATTTCAGTTCAGTTGTATATTTATTTTATTGTCAGGTTAATGAAATAGCTAGGGTGTTTTTGTTCTGAACCAATCTATGCAATGCAGCAGTCTTTGTTTACCATATGAACAACATGGCAGATATCCAGAGGCCCACACCAGCAATTCATTCAATATTCCCATTAACCTGTATTGATAACAATATTTCATTATGTCAGTCAATGGAATAATAACTTTAAAGCCAGAATGAGTACTTTAGAAACAAAAAGCACTCAACCCAATAATTAAGAGAAAGTCATTTTCTCTGAGGAGAAAATACAACATTCATATGCCAAATCGACATCATATTTTAATCTAAAGATACCTAAAGAGAGCGATGCCAGGATTATAAAATTCCATCATGCCTGAGAAGGATCTATCTGTTTGTTTAGGGATTTCAAACCAAAGGAGTTGTTGAGATTAAAAAGAAAACAAAACACCAGAACAATTGTATAGAGGGGACCAAACTGAATGGGAGATTTGTGCTAACAGAAAGGGTCTATGCATTTCCATAGGCACCCTATTCTGGAAATCATCTGCTTTTCTGGAGCTAAAGAATTGCTTCAGGAATGATTTAAACTGAAGAGAGAGAGAGAGAAAAAGAATTAGCTTGCACACCCACAGAAATGCACGCACATACAAAGTAGCAGCCCCCCAAGTTCCACTCCCCCTCTGATGGCTGATTAGACTTTTAGTAAAGTAAAGTAAAGTAAAAAAAAAATTCCTAATTTTTTTCAAAACCCAGAGCATATTTCAGAGCCTCCTTCATTCTTACTGTAGTCTATGGGGATCAATCATTTTCCACATAACATCTGTCAAATTTGTTTCTGCTGTATCCTGAGCATGTGCTCAGTGGGTACAAATTTGATCTGTTTCATTTTGTTTCTCAACGTAAATTGTTGTTCCAGTGATGTTATAATAAATCTGGGCATACATTTTCAGATCTATTGGGGGATGCATGCATCGTGAATCTCCTTTATCTCTGCAGTGGACCTGTGACCTGAGATCGGAAAATAATGTTGGCTTTCAAGATGCCAGTCACAAGACATGAAAAAGACTCATGTCATGAAACAAATAGGTAGTGTCAGACTCAAAGAATCAAGAACCAAGCTGGTTCAAATGAATACAGATTGAATGCATGTTACCAGTTTCTACAAGAATCTCAACTACTAACAATCAAAGCAAATTGACAGGAAACAAGAGTCAACAGAATTCAAGGTGGACTGGACTTAGATCTCTTGAGACTGATGATAGGCTTGAACCCTCACTTGGGTTCAGCCTAATCATCTCCTATAGATAGCCCAAAACTATAAGGTAATCCCAGTGGTAGGATTCAAATATGTGAATCAACCAGTTCTCTGTGTAGATGCCGCTTCTGGGCATCCATTCTGGGCCTGGGCAGCAAAAAATTAGCTACCAGTTCTGCCAAAGAGGTGCAAACTGTTTGAATCCCACCACTGATGGCATCTCAAAATTGAAGCACTGATTGAGTCATGTTTGGCAAAAAATGTTATTAATAACAGAAAGATCAAAATTACAGGAAGAAAAAAAATCAGTCTTTCAGCTGCTCCATAAATCAGCCCAATTTGAATGGATAATAATGAAAAGTGAGCCCCGTTTAACAAAATGCAACGTAACAAAGAAAACCTTGGTTTTGAAAATAGTAGTTTTGAAAATAGTAGCTTATTGAAGACAGCAGAATAGTTCCCAAATCACATGAAGTAGTAGTTTGAATTCATTCTGCATTGGATAGACCACACATTAAGAATTGTCTCTACCTTAGCAAATCAAATTTTAAGACTAATCTAGAAAAGGTGGGCCAGTTTCAGAGCATGCTAATTAGAGAGATCAAACCATTATATTTTTTAAAATAAAGAATTGTGAAAGTTTATACTTGAAAAGCAAATACTGAGGATGGGGTGGCTTGTGATCATACCCTTTAAATATCTGAAAGGGTATTTACACAGATCTTTCTATATCATTCTGGAGTACAGAATACAGAAAAATCTATTTCAGAAGTCCATTTGCATTTAAAAGGCAAAGGCTGCTCTTTTTTTTAATATATAAAATTCTTTTATTAAAACAATCAACATTGAACATAAAAACATATTGTGCAGCAATCATCATGGCACCTGATATACAATACTAAGTATTAGTCATTGAAAACGTCTGAATTAGTAAGCCTTTTTCCACCCCTCGCGTCTAGCCTCAACTATACTCCTGTTACACTTTGTTTGATTGGTGTTTCTCTTATCTGGTTCCATATTAATGTGATCAACATTAAACCAAAGATCCTATTGCTAAACAATCATCCTAGAACATAGCATACAACATTAGGTATTAATCTTTGTAAACATCTGTTTTAGTAAACGTTCTTCTCTCCTCCCTTCCCTCTTCAAGTATACTCCGAGTACCTTTTGTTTGGTTGGTGTGTCTCTTATATATGGTCTATCTGCTGTATCTAGTCTATTGCATAGAAGACAGCAAAGTCCACATTTTGGACAGAGAAGACCACTGGTTTGAAAGAGGGGTCAAAGAGGCCATCTATGCCAAAATTGAACAGCGTTCTCTCAACAGAGGGGGAGGGATATGGCATCATCTATCTCTAGTCTACAACATAGTCTTTTCAAAAAGACTCCACATCCATTTGTACCAGCCAGGTGACCTAATGACACAGATAAACTTCCAGATGGCCTGAACAACTCTCTAAAAGTAGGCAAATGACCAGCTGTCTGCAAGGGGTATAAATCCTTCCATTCCTCACCATCCAGTCAGAGCTAAAGAAGCTTCTTAAATGAGAAGCAAAATGTCTTCAAAGAAAAACAAGAAAATCCAGTTGCCTCATGAAAAAAAAACACCTTTGGGACAACTATGACTGAGAATCTCCATAGACATTTCAGCTACAGGAAGGCAGAATCTGACTGTACATTAGAATATCTTCTCAATGATAGAACAGACCAGGGTGGTTGCAGCCAACTGGGTGGGTATGGCCAGGGTGGTCATGGTCAGTTTGATGTTGCTTGCATTGGGTGGCACCTGTAGGGGTCCAGGTGGGGCTGGAGGTATCCAGGGGTTTCCAGCAGAAGGGGTCAGGATCAGAGTGGGTGCCAGGGTCTGATCCAGTGGAGGAGCCTTGCCAACCCTCTCAGGCCATGTGGGGGGTAGATGGCAGGGCACCCCCAGCGCAGCCCTTGAGCTCCTGGGGCACTCTTGGGGGGTCAAGTGCACAGGGACAATGGCATAGTGCTACCCCCACCCCACCACCTGCCTCTCCTCACCTTGCTGGTATGTGCACTGGAGGCAGTGAGCATGGGGCCCCCACAGTGTCTGATAGAAGCCACAGTTCATGGGCCCCTTGGTCAGTGCACTCTGGGACTCCACAGCCATCCATCCAAATCTGGACCCATAGATCTTGTATTTGGCATATCTGTTCTAGGCCAACACATGAAAAAAAAGGGATAGCCTCCCTCTTGACTTTTTTAATCATCCCTTCTGTGGATGCTTGGGCTATCTTTTCGGATTTTAACAAAAGCCTGGGGATAGGGTCAAGGAGAGGAAAGAGAGGGGCAGAGAAACAATCCAAATTAATACCTATAATCACTATTTATGGCAGAGATTAGAATTCAACAATGTAACCTGCTTGCTTATCTTTTCTTTTTTTTTAGTGAGAAACAATTCTATAGTGTCAAGTAGCATTCCTGTGTTCCTACATGTCTCATTCATTTCTGGGGAAATGATCTGCTTTTCCTGTCACATCCAAGAGTAACCATTGTTTGACAAGTGAAACAATAATTGGCCAAAGAGGTGACCATGGAGCTTTTAACCAGTAGAAGAATAAACTTAAACATTTTAAATTAAGACCAGGCCTACATATTTTGAGAGAATCAGAAGGAAAAGACTTGAAACTACTTCTGAAAAATACTCTTAAGTTTCTGAAGAGATATCTGGAAGTGAGATAATGAATTCTCAGAATCTGAGTTTTATAAATAAGTTTTCTGATTTTGAAGAATATTTTGAAGACCGCTGTGTTGTTAGAGAATTATAGCACTCTTTCTTTAGACTAGAAGATTGATTGAAACTCTGCTCACATAAATCCAGTTAAAAAAGAAAAAAAACCTGTCTACTGATAATTAAGTTATTAACATCCATGTACCAAATGCATTGATTAGGGTGAGTAAGTATACAATTCAATTGAGTAAGTGCAATTTCTACAAATGTATGCATAGAAAAGTGGCCTTATATTCTACCAACATAGTTCTATCATCCAATTTAAACCTACAGAATAGGGAGAAAATATTCATTAATTATCTCCTACTTAAGTTTTTTTCATCCACTTTACCAACTTTTGGTATGTGTTCTACAACTCCAAATTAAGGGAAAGGAAATAAGCATATTGGAGTTAATGGGTTTAAATTTAGGTCATCTGACTCTTTTAAGAAACTCTGACTATCCATGAGAAATACAAGGGTGATCTTCCATACATGTTTAATAAGTGAAACCTTAGAGCAATTATTTAGATCTAAGTATCTGTGCTGAGCTTGTCAGCCAAATGCTGAATCTAGATTGCATGGACAGTGTGTACATATACTCACACTGATGTAATGTCCATCAACTTTTTAATATAATCTCAAGTTGACTTCTTTGAATGTGAATGTATTTTCTTTCATAGCCAAACTCAGATATTTATTATATTTTGTTCATAGCTGATTTCAGAAGCAAGGAATATAAGTCTAATGTTTAAAAAGCTACTTGGGATAGCATTTGGTTATTAAGGCTGTATATAAAACTGGAAAGACTTGAAAAAAGCAAGTCTCTGGCAAACCAATGTTATTCTGTTGCCAGGAAAACACTATGGAAATGATCATGAAACCACTAAGATGAATTCAGATTAAGGGAAGTCATACTGTATTTATCCGTTCATTCGTTCAATCTCAGTGATTCTGCACAGCTTACAAACAATAAAAAATGGATAAAATCAATAGCCACCTATCACCCCTGGTGACAACAGATAATCAAACAAGCCACTTGAGGGGCTCCATTATTTATATACATATCTCATATCCCCTTACAGTTCCATCAAAAATTTTGCCACTTTTTTTTTTTATTCTTAAGCATATTTTTAACATGTCCATTTCAGATTGGAGGATCAAACATCTCCATTTGCCCCCTGTGAATTTTTTTGAAGGTGAACCAATCTTTTAATAATATCTGTAATTCTATCATTGCAGACTTCAACACTTGCCATTTCGCTTTCAAATTTATACATACAGTGTTTCCCCCCAAATAAGACCAGGTCTTATTTTTGCTCCACAAAATTCTTTAGGGCTTATTTTCCAATTGGGTCTTATTTTCGGGGAAACATGGTAATAGAAATGAATAAATTCATTAATTACTAAATAGCAATTCTGCAACAAGTAGCATTGTAATGAGTAAGTTGAAATCAGTAGAAGAGCAGAAGTGATAGATGAGTAATATTCTGAGGGCAAATTCTGCCTGACAGATTCTGACAAATGTATCACAATGATTTGAACAATAAGTATGGGTCAATATACATTATGTTAAAAACATAACGTTTTTCCATTGTCATGTTATTTGGGATTACAAAGAAAAGGCAAATTGTGAGAGAGGTAACTAAAGAGAGAGGAGTCTAACTGAAGCTGCTGAGTTTAAGAATACATTTGGTCTGGAACTTACTAACAGTGATTTTAATGATGGAGGCTACGGCCCAACTTGTCAAGTATCTAAAGAAGCATGGATGAATAAGTTCCATTCTTTACAATGATATCCTTAGATAATTAATTCTGATTTATTCTCCCAGACTAGCCACCCATGTCTACTTGATCATCACACAAATCAATCTAGAATTTTATGTCAAGACACAAATGACCAGGCTCAAATTATCCTACTTTGGATACATAATGCAAAAAAAAAACACAACTATTTGGAAAAGGCTCTAATGCTGACAAAAATGTAAAGAAAGAGAAGAGAAGATGACTAGCAGCAAAGCAGATGGACTCAGTTACAGAGATGAACTGTTGGAAGACTTGAAAAACCAAGTAAGGGATAGATTGCGATGGAGAAAATCCATCTTTATGGTTACTAGGAGACAAAAATGACTTGATGGCACATAATCGATCAGTGAATCAATCAAGATATCAATATCTTTTATTACAATCCAGACCAAAGTTAAAAATTAAAACATTAAAAGAAAATAGAACAAAACATAATGAGATAATATTATATTACAACCGGTGGTGAAATCATCAATGGGCAGCCTAAGTCTGCCTTATTTTACAAACAATATAGCAGAATTTAGCTACATTGAAGAAATTGATCCAATACTAACAGCTATACATAAAAAAGATCAGAATCTCCTGGATATTTTACCAGGTAAGGAGTTATAAAATGAATCTGTGCATCCTTATAGAGGGAACAATATAACAGGATATAAGCTGTGGTTTCAAAGGTCCCTTGTCTACAGGGAAATCAATCATAATAGTAATGGGAATATCTAAACCAGGGGTAGGCAACCTTGGCTCTTTTATGAGTGTGGACTTCAACTCCCAGAATGCCTGAGCCAGCATAGCTGGCTCAGGCATTCTGGGAGTTGAAGTCCACGAGTCATAAAAGAGCCAAGGTTGCCTACCCCTGATCTAAACTATTGAAAGAACGGCACTGCCATTCTCACTCATATTTTCTTTTCTTTTCTTTTCTTTTCTTTTCTTTTCTTTTCTTTTCTTTTCTTTTCTTTTCTTTTCTTTTCTTTTCTTTTCTTTTCTTTTCTTTCTTTCTTTCTTTCTTTCTTTTTTTCTTTCTTTCTTTCTTTCTTTCTTTCTTTCTTTCTTTCAAAATTGCACCTCCCAAATCTGGCCATTTGGCCAATTTTGAATCATTTAGTGGTGGCAGACATCCAAGTTGTGGTGGTAGCAGTGGTGGGATTCAAATATGTGAACAACCGGTTCTCTGTGTGGATGCCGCTTCCGGAAGTCCATTCTGGGCCTGGGCAACAAAATATTAGCTACCGGTTCTGCCGAAGTGGTGCAAACCGGCTGAATCCCACCATTGGGTGATAGGAGCTAAGCAGCTAAATGGGAATAGATCACGGGTGGTGGTGAGTATGATAGGAAATTAGATTTTATTTTCCTAAGATTAGATTTTATTTTATTTTCAGAGCATACATTGCCACTTCAGTTCTTTCCTTAGTAATGCTTATACGTATGAAAAGCCTTGTGCATTAAACAAAAAGGAAGGCAGCTGAAACATTTGAATTTCCTCATGTTTACGGTAGTTGAGCAACATGTCACTGTGACAAATTGACAAACTCTTGATGAATGAAGTTGTTATCGAGCATCCCACTATTTAAACATTAATCTGCAAGGAGGCCAAGATTACACAGCTGTTCATCCAACTTCTACCTTGGAGAATTTGATTTGGGGGGAAAAGATGCAATAAGAATGGGATCCCTTCCCATTTCTCTCTCCCTCCCTCTCCCTCTCCCTCTTCCTCCCCCCTCTCTCTCTGTGTGTCATGTTTTAACATATATGCTACTGTAATAGTGTTACTTTCGGCAAATACATAAATAATAAAATAATAAATTATTTGGCAGGTAATGTGTTTGTATTATGTATCTTGCAGTGATGAATCTTGATGCCAAATATATCTTCTGTTTAAAGAAGCAATATCAAAAAGAATAATTAAGAGTAAATATATTACTTCCTGCCATGTAAGAAAGAAAATAGATAGCAGCCGAAATTGAGAGGGGGAAAAAAAGCAGACTAAAGGAGCTGAATGACTAATTAGCAACAGATTGTATAGTTGAATTGCTATTGATTTCCATACCTTCCCAGCTCCAGAAATCACCAAGAAAGTTTCTCATAATTAGTTCAATATACACATATTATAATCAAACCTGCTCAAAATCTGGGTCACTCACCAAGCAACAGATTTTTGAGAAATTGGCATAGCTTCTGAGTACAAAACATTGTATTATTTATACAATTTCTGACCTACTTATTATAAATAAAAAGAAAAATATAAAAATGTAGTCTAGGAGAAAATCTCTTTGAGTTAAATGGAAATTATTATTCTCAAAATTTATCAATTAGATCTATATATGAATAAACCTAGGAAATGCTCTTAAAATATACAAATGCACACAAGCTAAGCAGTTAATTACATTTATTTCACCTCATGTAAGTAAGTAAGTAAAAGTAAGTAAGTAAAAGTAAGTAAGTAAGTAAGTAAGTAAACAAACAAACAAACAAATAAATAAATAAATAAATAAATAAAGCAGCAACAAAATACTGAAAATAAGCTCTTTCTAGTTTTACAGTTAACAACAATTCTCCTTTCTGGTTTAATATAAACTCTTAAGGGATGTTATGTTATGTTATGTTATGTTATGTTATGTTATGTTATGTTATGTTATGTTATGTTATGCTATGCTATGCTATGCTATGCTATGCTATGCTATGCTATGCTATGCTATGCTATGCTATGCTATGCTATGCTATGTTATGTTATGCTATGCTATGCTATGCTATGCTATGCTATGCTATGCTATGCTATGTTAATATGTATGTTATATATAATAGTTGGGGTATATTCAGATGGGGGAAATATAATTTTGAAGGAACAGAGATCATTGGCAACATAAAAATGTTTATTTTACTAGTGAACAATAGATTGTCCTCTGGAAGTATGAGACCATTAAAGACAGACTTGACATTTCTTAATCTGTATAAGGAGTCCTACAATGTTATAGTTTGGCCATATTTATTGCTTGTTTGCATTCTCAAATTTGTGTTGCATAATTATGAGGATTAGCATGTGTAACAAGAGCAATGGGTAGCACAGAGATCATCACTGTTTGATTGATACCAGCTATGAAAGACTAAACCAATATAGTGACATAATTTTTACATGCATTCTTTAAATACTGCTATGCTTGCACAGGATCAGGACTTAAGGCTGTGTAAACTTTTAATGATTGATTCGATTCAACAAAGCTTTGATCAAATCATCCCACTGAAGTAGATTCACAAAATGAAGTAGGAACATGCTTTCAGTGCAATAAACCTAATTGGGTGAATCCAATGCCTTTTTTAGATTTGATGACATTCCTTCTCTTTTGAGATTCTTACAGTTTATTGCTGCAATTTTGTACTAATCTGCCCATTCAAGCAGGAATTCAAAATAATTCTTTACATTCTGAATTTGAACTCATGGCTTATCATTCTTTTAAGCTTTTCATGACAGGGACTGGATTAATCCAAACTATTTATTCTCTAAAAATAGTTGTGGGTGGAAAAGTTATAGCAGCAGTTTTTATCAGTTTCTCATTTCGTTTATTGCATATCATAGTAGCAAGCAGTGTACCTTTCTAACATTTTCCAAATTAGCATAGTTTTGCAAGCAACGCTCAGCTCTGATACAATGACATTTTTCCAGTGCAAGGGTTGTACCAATGATCCTGGTATTTCAGAATCAAATTCTGGGGAAGTTCCAAAAATCATGTGGAATATTAAGAACTTTTTTTATTATTCAAGTTTTGAATATTTGCATGTTTGAATGAAATTCAATGGTGAAACAAGTAAGGTTCTACATTTAGGCAAGAAAAACCAAATGTACAGGTATAGCATAGGGGGTATCTTGCTTAATAGTAGTAACTGTGAGAGGGATCTCGGAGTCCTAGTGGACAATCACCTAAATGTGAGCCAGCAGTGTGCTGCAGCTGCCAAAAAAGCCAACACAGTGCTGGGCTGCATTAACAGAGGGATAGAATCAAGATCACGTGAAGATCCTAATTGGGTGTCACCCAGGCAACGGTGATGTCACTGGCAAATCCTTTTACCATTGAAGCACTTTGGTGCTTCTGACATAAAAGTATTAGTGTGGGGTGAACGTTTTAAATATTTATTTTGGTATAAACCTTGAAAATGGTAGGGTGAAATTTGGCAGTTAAAGTCGCCAAGAGTCATTTTCAGCCTCTTCTGTTAAAAACTTCAGGCATCTTGAAGCTTCCCCATTATAGACAAGGGTAAATCAAAGCTTGATTCTAAAATTGGTTCATATTGAGTTGCCACTGGATTTTGAATCACAAACTCAAGTAAAGCCATACCATGCCTATACTATAAATCTCCATTTCAAGTCAAAACAGGGCAGCTATAAATCACGAATTAAATAATTTAAAACATCTCTGGCAGATTGTTCCTGCCAATGATTTTGTAGTAAATTACAGTGGTCTGCCACTAGCTGCTTACACCCCATAGATGTTCAGCTTAAAAGGATTCAAGGCAAATATAAAAGAAAGTGCTTTGCTCTTCCTGCTCAAACCATGGAACACTAAAAGATTGTGCTAATTCTGAAAAAAAAAAGACTTTAATATAGAATTATCTTTTAAAAGCAATTCAACCAAATCAATAGATATTAAAACAGAGTTTATAAGGAAAAAGGAGAAACAAGGGAAGGCAAAAAATACATTTGTAGAATTCTGAATTAAACTAGATGATTATGACTTCCCTTTGAATAAGCACAAGTTGCAAGAGTTTGGTTGGAGAGAGATGATCTGGGCTCCCTTTTGGACCTTTGCATGTAATCTCTGCTTCTTCTTGTTTGATTGGAAAAATCTATTTGGCAAATTCATACACATACCAAAAAACAACCCACTTTGCTATTATCCAGTATATATTAAAACTTTCCAACCTAGAAATGATTCAACCAAATTCTATAGATTATGAAGGAAAAATAAAAACTAACCTCCGCAATGCAACTAATGATTTAAATCAATCATTCACTCACTCATTCAATCAATCAATCAGAATAGAGCTGGAATGGACCTTGGAGGTTTTCTAGTCCAACCCCCTGCTCAAACAGGAGACCCAGTAGTGGGTTTCAGCCAGTTCACACCACTTGAGCAGAACTGGTAGCTAATATTTTGTTGCCCAGGTCCAGAATGGACTTCCGTAAGTGGCATCCACACAGAGAACCAGTTGTTCACATATTTGAATCCCACTACTGAGGAGACCCTATACCATTTCAGTCAAGTGGCTGTCCAGTCTTTTCTTAAAAACTTCCAGTGATGAAGCACCTACAACTTCTGAAGGCAAGCTGTTCCACTGGTTAATTGTTCTCACTGTTAGGAAGGTTCTCCTTAATTACAGATTGCTTCTCTCCCTGATTAGTTTCCATCATTTCTTGTCTTGCCTTCTGGTGCTTTGGAAAATAAGTTGACCCCCCTCTTCTTTGTGGCAGCCCCTCAGATACTGGAATACTGTTATCATGTCATCCCTAGTCCTTCTTTTCTCTAGGCAAATCCAGTCCCTGCAACCGTTCTTCATAGGCTTTAGTCTCCAGGACTTTAATCATCTTAGTTGCTCTTCTCTGTGCTTTTTCCAAAGTCAGAGTATGACCTTCCTCTGGGTCTTAGCAGCAAATCAGAAATTATTGTGGGGTTAATTATTCCTATCAACTGTTTATGGAATGATAATTTTCACATGTTTCAATATTTATTTTTTATCTGAGAAAAAGTATTTTGAAAAACAAGAACTAAGTTTGATCTGTCAGGTCTCTACAAATAAAGTCAATATCAGATGCATTCAGGATTATATGGGAACTAGCAACTAGCAGCTTGTCACAAGGATTTATTGAAGTCTAACAAAAAAGGGCTATGCAAAAGTCCATGCAAGAAGAGGAAAATGATAACAATATTGTATATATTCAGTAGAAGAAAGGAACTAGTGTGACTTGGAAATACAAAATATAAATCATATAGCATGACTAGAAACATTATTCAAAGTAAAGATTAGTTTCAGCAAGTTTCTACCCCATTTCATTTCTCTATAGGATTTATATGGAAATAGCTAAAAATGCTCCTGTGTGATCATTATAATTAGGCTGATTAGCTCACAGTAAGTGATCTCATTTGCTTCTAATATGCAGAAGATATAATATTTCTCTTGGCTAGATTTCAAAGAAGGAAAGAAAGAAAGAAAGAAAGAAAGAAAGAAAGAAAGAAAGAAGGAAGGAAGGAAGGAAGGAAGGAAGGAAGGAAGGAAGGAAGGAAGGAAGGAAGGAAGGAAGGAAGGAAGGAAGGAAGGACCCTGGTTCTCAAGATCACAATCAATCTAGTTCTTGTTTATAAAAATATCCATATATTGGATATTAGAAATGTTCAAAACAATCCACAGTGTAATCTTTGTCCTAACCAAAATATACAAGTTTGGTCTGGGTATGAACCTCAGTGAATAATCTGGAAATACATCTGAAAGATGTGTGTTCTGGACAGGGGTGACCAAGATAGTTGGAAGAATCAGAGTTGAAGATGATAGAAATCTTAGTTGTTAGAAGACAGGGAAAGGAAGGCATTGAAAAAAAATGAAAAGAAGGTGGGTGGGTGAGTGAGTTGGACATGCTTGTGCCAAGGAATTAAACTTGGATTCACAGATAATCATCCCACACTTCCCTTTGATATTATCCACATTTTATTTTCTAGCATTCTTTTACTTTAAAGCATTGCATATACTACTGGGCCATTTACAAGCCATATCTGGACCAATAGGAAATGCCACATTTGATTTAAACATAGTGATGGCCCATGATGTGGTAATTAACGGGAGAGAAGAAAAGGTGGTGGGGTGACCCAGAAAATTTAAGGGGACGGGGAGAAAGAGAGGTTTTGATCAGCCAAATCTCCAATCCATAATATGTTTGCATGAGGTTTGAAAAAGAAACATCTTCTGTTTCATGCAGCTTCTTGTAAATATTATGAGATGGGAGAGCATGATTCTTATGGAATATATAGATCTGAACATTCATATTGTCATTTTTATTATAAATTGAGATGATATATATGCATCTTTCCCCATTAAGTTGGAATAAGTCCAGTATTATTTTATTTTTAGGTAACTTGGCACTATCTTTGATTTCTTCCTTGCTTTGAAACAAAGAGATTTCAAAGGGTCTGAAATATACACTTGAGGGAAAGTCACTTTTAACAAATATCTTGGTCTGTTCCAGGCAAATTTTATTTATTTAAGAATCTTCCAGACCGGGCTGGGGGGGGGCAGTTGTAATATTAAAGGGAACAGATCTGCTGATCTGCTGAAATCTACACTGAGTGGTGATGTCCTGGTTTTTTCCTGCTGCAGGTTTGCTTTTTCTTTTTTCTTTTTGCAAGGGAACTTTTATTGTCAAGCTGTGTGTGTTGCTATATAACTGACAGCCTTGCTCTGGGATCTGATGTGCAGTGTAATCTATGGGATGATGGAAGATGTTCTCTACATTGCTCCACCTTCTAAATATTGACATGAAAATAAAAAGCAAAAGTAGTTTTATGAGAATGCAAAGTGACTGGTTTAACTCATTTATACAGTGTAAAGAATGTATTTGTTTGTCCTTTTCCACTGAATTCATATGGGAGCCAGAATGAAACTCTGAGCGCTGATTGGCTGAGATGTCTCTATGCTTGTCATTGGTTAGGAAGAAATTTGGATTATCTGTTCATTCTCTGCATACATTGTAGACGTGTCAAGTAAACATAGCCATCCAACATAGTATCCAGTTAAACTTAAATAACGGTAACAGCATGAAAAGTTTACATGCATCTTAAAGAAGACCTTTGCATTGCAGAGGCTAAATGAGAGTCAGCTTGGTTTACTGGTTAAGGTGCCAGACTAGAAAGTGGGAGACTGTCAGTCTTTGCCATGAAAGCCAGCTGCTTTGTGCCAGTCACTCCCTCTCAGCCTAATTCACCTCACAGGCTTGTTGTTGTGAGGAAAATAGGAAAAGGAAAGTGTATTGGATATGTTCACCACCTTGAATTATTTGTAAAAATAATAAAGGTGAGATATGAATGAATGAATGAATAAATAACTTTATTATTCCCCATTGACAGAATAGTAACACAATTTACTCAATAAGAATACCTCACAACCTCAAACCACATTTCCATCTGACTCAAGAAGTCTTGGTGCATTGGCAACTTTTATTTTTGGCCATTGGACACGCCAGTTGAGGCTCCCCACATTATAGGTGAGGTGAATTAAAGTTGTTGTTTCCATCTGTACCCAGAAATGAAGAGGAACATTTTTGCCAAAATCAGCTTTGAGGGAGGACTTCACTTGCCAAAGTGAAGAGCTCTTCAAAGATCTGCACAGCTAAACAACAGCAGCTTATTAAAGCTTCTATTCTTTCAACAGAGCAATCAGAAGGTGTGGATGATGGTTATCCAAAAGTACCATTAGTGGGTAAAGGTAGAGTTGGGATATTAGGTTAAGTGGACTGGCAAGACACATTCTGTGTCTCTTAACAAGCAGGCTTCAATTGAAATACTCTTTATGCACTAGGGTTCACTATTAGAAATTTTATTTATTTATAATTCTTAGATAGCAAAATAAAAATGATTCTTTAAGGAATGTATAGAGAAAGAAATCAAACCTAGCAATTATATATTCTAGGTGAGCCATAGGGAAAGTTTGCTGGATTGTAAATATTGATTCCTTTGGGATTCAAAAGAAAAAAAAAATGAAGTGACTGTTTCTAGGAGGGGGAACCTTGGACTACCAGAAGTTTTTAAACTACAACTCCCAGCAACCTCGGTGTTTATAACCACTAGAAGAGGAGATGGAAGAGATAATTCAGCAACATGAGGTGGGCCCTTAATAACCCTGGTAATATGGGAAGATGATGGCTGAAGGGAATTATCTTTCTTTCTTTCTCTTTCTTTTTCTTCTTTCTTTCTGATCAAGAAGAGGTTTTTTCCCCCATTGTTTGCTTAATAATATTTGCATATTTGCATTTAATGAGTGCTTTTAAAATAAATAAATAAATCTAGATTACAATGAAAAGCAGAAAAGAGGATAGAGCTAAACCAGCGGTTCTCAACCTTTTCCAGTCCGTGACCCCGACCTACACCGCGCATGCGTGGTGCGATGGCCCGCACCGCCCATGCGCGGCGTGCGCGATGGCCTGTACTGCGCATGCGTGGCGCAACGGCCCGCATCGCGCATGCGCAGAGCGCATGCAACAGCCCATACTGCGCATGCACAGCGCGATGGCCCGCATCACGCATGCACGGCACGCGCGCGACGGCCCGCACCACGCATGCACGATGCGCGCGATGGCCTGCATCACGCATGCGTGGCACGATGGCCCACATCGCACATGCGTGGTGTGCGTGACGATGGCCCGCATCACGCATGCGCGGTGCTACCCCGCGCATGCGCGGTGCTGCCCCCTGCGCCAGCCGAGGGGAAAAGGAGAAAAAAAAGGCGGACTGCGGTGTTTGGCGACCCCCGTGAAATGGTTGTTCGACCCCAAATGGGGTCGCGACCCACAGGTTGAGAACCGCTGAGCTAAACTAATGTGCTCAGCAGTCAGTCTCCTGATTTATTCATTTTTATTCCCTCCTTATTAAATCCACTAGAAATGAGTTCAAGATTTTCAAAAGTTGAGTTCAGAGGTATCAATATTGCATTGACTCTACATGATTGGTATTTTGAGAAAAAACAAGACTACTGTACCCTCTTTGCCTCACATAGAGGGTCACAGTTAACGCAACTAATATATAACAGGAAGCAGGTATATTTAAAAGAAGGAACTTCTTTTCTTAAAAATGAATAAACTCCATTCAGTTTATCTATAGTGTAGAACTGAAGGATGCAGTTAATATTTGCTACTGCAACCTTTTCCACAAGCACAAGAAAAAATAGCTCAGTACTAAGGGAAAAAATTGAGTGGGAATTCTGGATGCTGTTTTCAAATGAACTCTACTTTGATAAGCACACATTCCACATACCATAACCTTTGCTCTGATATTTAGATATTGCTGTAGCTAGTCAAGGTTGGAAGCCATTTGAACTGTCAAAGCTCAGCTGTCTTTGGAAATTCCCTCAACATCTGCTTTAAATTGTGCCTGTCTGAACTCAGCTTAAATACTGTATATATCATTAAGCAATAGGGGATTGGAATGAAATGAGTTTCTATAAAATACCATCTTCATTCAACATGTTGTGCTGGATTCCAAAAAATAACAAAGCGGGTGTACATATTGATGCTCTCTGCGGGTTAGTGGGATGATTTAATAGTAAGTTTTCCTAATTATGAAAATACATTCACAACTTTACATGAAGTTGCTTAGGACAAATCATTGTCTAAGATCAATCTAAGAGTCTCATTTGTCATGCCGTTATGAATGATTTCCCCCTACTATGAACTGTATTGGCAACAAAATTAAACAGATGCAGCATGAGTTTAATCAGGCTTGCATTATAATAACTGAACTGTAGAATACTTTCAGAAGAGAACAGAATACTTTATGGGCCAAGTGTGATTAGATACACAACAAATTTGTCTCTGGTGCAGAAGCTCGCAGTGTACACACAAAACAACAAAGTGATAATAATCATAATAACAATACCAATAAGAGAAAGTAATGGAACAGATGAGAAGGATAATAGTAATTTATGTAGACATAAGACAGTACAGTGGGAATTAGATGTTCAGCAGAGTGATGGCATGAGGGGGGAAATTGTCTTTGTGTCTAGTTGTTTTGGCATGCAGTGTCCTATATGACTTCCCAAGGGGAGGAGTTGAAACAGCTTATGTCCAGGATGGGAAGGTTCTGTAGAAAAACTAAACAGATGCATCATGAGGTTAATCATGCTTGCATTATAATTACTGAACTGTAAGATATGAGACTCAAATATCAAAAACTATGTCTCCATATTCATAAGATACAACCATTCTAACTCTCCCTTCTAAAGAAATGTGAAATTTAGAAGAGATTTGAAGTAAAGACCTCATTTCTTTACTTTACTTCACATCTTGGCTTTTCCTGTTTATATGGAAAGGGGGTCTCATATTCATGTCAAGCAGGCAACACATAGCATTTATAACCCCCCACACACCATCATCCCTCATAATTACTTTCACTCCTGTTATTTCTGTCATTCATCTGACATCCCTCCTCTCCCATGGAGTAGCTGTGCTATCATAGTCATCTTCATCATCGTCATCATGATGGCATGGCATGGCACTCTGGATTGAAAGGATTAGCTGCAGAAATCACTGTTGCCTGGGGAACACCCAGTTGCGGGTTCCATTCCTGTGCCTGACAGAAGCTGGTGTGAAGGAGAGGAGCTCATCCTGCCCCAACACAGCACTCAGGTCTCAAATGTGGGCTTGCTATCCTCCAACCCAGTGCCCTAACCACATGAGCCATTGTGCTCCTATCATCATCATCATGATCACATCTTCATCATGTGATTAATATATTTACAATAATAGTGAGGGAATACCCAAGGGAAAAAAATAAAAGGTACCCTATAAACTAATAGAGAAAAGATGTACTCTATTATGTAGCTTTCCCAACAACTACAAACTTGATTGGAATTTAGCAAGAGTACCACCAAATAGTTCACAGGTGTCAAATTCGCCACGTCACATGATGTGTCGCAATGTATCGTGACTTTTTTTGCATTGCCGGAGCTGAGGTGTGTGCGGCCTCCATATGATGCAACCGGCCCACGGGCTGACAGTTTGACACCCCTGAAATAGTTGATACCTGAGTGCTTATGGCTCCAGGATTTTAGGAGACCTGCCTCTCACACCAACTCTATTTCTCTTCTAGCTGCTGAAAAATAATCACACTGTATAGCTTCAGGTTCAATATAGAAGCACAAGTCTTTGGTTCTTCGGGTTTTCTCCCACGTAGAATTTGAAGTGTCTGGGCGACGTTTTGATGAAGTCTCATTCATCATCTTCAGAAATATACATATACATATACATACATACATACATACATACATACACACACACACACACACACACACACACACACACACACACACGCGGGTAGTGACAGGAGCGTCGTGGCGCTCCCATGTAACACCGCTCCTGCGCGAGCTGCACTGGTTGCCGGTGGTCTTCCGGGTGCAGTTCAAGGTGTTAGTGACCACCTTTAAAGCGCTCCATGGCATCGGACCCGGATACTTACAGGACCGCTTACTGCTAGCAAATACCTCCCGCCGTCCGGTACGCTCCCACAGAGAGGGCCTCCTCAGGGTGCCGTCGGCCAGACAATGTCGACTGGCGACCCCCAGGGGGAGAGCCTTCTCTGTGGGAGCTCCAACGTTTTGGAACGAGCTCCCCCCCGAACTCCGTACGATGACGGACTTACGCACCTTCCGTCGGGAACTGAAAACTTTCCTTTTTCAACAGGCCGGCCTGGCATAGAAGCTCCGGCTCCAACCGGGTGAAAATGTTTTAGGGGGATTGTGCGATTTTTAGGATTTTTGTAATTTTTATGATTTTAGGATTTGTATATATTGGGTTTTATAGATTTTATGGCCTAATTTGTTTAATTTATTTTTAAATATTTTAATTTTGTACATTTATATGTTTTTTAAATTTTAAGGCTGTAAACCGCCCCGAGTCCTTCGGGAGAGGGGCGGTATAGAAATTTAATAAAGGTTTTCGCGGGTGTTTGTATGTAGGTCTTTGGTTCTTCGGGTTTTCTCCCACGTAGAATTTGAAGTGTCTTGGCGACGTTTCGACGAAGTCTCATTCGTCATCTTCAGGCTGGTGCTTTCGGCTTCTGCTTCTAGGAGCTATGTGAGATTTTAGCTGTTTCTTCCTTTTAACTGCCAGTGGGGGTTTGAACTGATTGGCTGGGAGCTCAGCTGTGTTCTGATTGGGTGGAGGTGTGTTCTGATTGGTTAGGGGCTTGGCTGTGCTCTGATTGGATGGGGGGTTGGCTGTGCTAATTTCTCATATCTTCATGTCACATCTGAAAAAAAAATACTCCCTGTGTTCAGTACCATTCTAATATCTTCTTCAGGTGACTGTAGTACAGTATAGAGGTTGAGGATACAGTAGGGTTAACTTCAACATTCAGTTGGCTCCCCATGCAGCAGTGACTGGAACTGGTTGCCCAGTATCTTTCTTACTTGTTTCAGATGTTCGAACATGTGAAATCTTCAAAGAAACTACAGAAGAAATGCTGCCGATTTCCTACTTTCCGTTTGCTCACTCAAGAGATCTGAAAGGAAGTGCTCCCATATGAGAACATCTCTCCACATAAATTAGGACTTTGTTTGATGACAATCGTCAGAACAGGTTTGCATTCAAGGGAACGGATGCTATTTCTTCTTCAGCTCTCCCAGCTGAATATATGGAAGCTGGAGAAAGTGCAGAGTAAAACTGCTTCCACTCCCCTTTTTATTTTCAAGCCTTCACATATTGAGGCAAATACCTGAAGATTGTAGCAACTCATGGCTACAGATATCTTGCAGAGTATTGAATGCAACCTTAGTTTGCAATAACTGGGGAAACAGTTATTTCTAAAGCTTCTGACTTCCACTTAAAAATATTGGTTATTATGTTTTCAACAATGCGACCAATGAGTCACTCTGTTTTTGAGAAATAAGCCTTTAGTTTGAAGCTTGGCTAGGAAGAATACAATCTTATGAATGCCAAATTGCCGCAGATTTTAAGAGGTTTTTCTTGAGAAGAATAAATTAATTGAGTAAAAGTTAGGGAAGTTGTTTGTTTGTTTGTTTGTTTGTTTGTTTGTTTGTTTGTTTGTTTGTTTCAATGATGGAAGAAGAAATAATTATTGTCCTCACTATTATCTTGTGTGGCCATCTGCTGATAGCCATTTATTGCAAGAAAATGAAAATGAAAATGAAAAGGAAAGGAAAAAGAAAATGAAAGAGGAAGAGGAAGAGGAAAAGGAAAAGGAAAGGAAAGGAAGACAATTATGCTTGTGAATTTCACTATTTTGCTGCCAGATTTCAAAAGCATACTCTGGATGCCACTAAAAGCTAAAAACAGAGGATTTACAGCACTCTCTGGCAGTTTACTATTATTTCCATAACTGGATCCTCATTTTACCAATCTTGAAAGGATGGAAGCCTAAATCAGTTTTGAATCTGTCGAAATCAAACTCCAGTCTGTGGGAGAGTTAGGCCTGCAGTATTGCATTTTATCCACTGCCCTACCAGGGCAGTATATTTATATAATCCCAGTGTACATAATTTCTTACAGAGTTTACTGTATTGTAAATCAGTATTATGGTTTTGATTATCATACTACTGTATTGTAGAACAACATTTGTACATTACAATTTATGAAAGGCACTGCATGAATTTCTTATGATACTATATTAAGGATATTCACAATAAAATCTGTATTTTTTTACGGAATGTTTTATAGCAAAGAACAAATGAACACTATTAATGGTTGTTTTGTTTCAATTCACCTTTGGTATTGTACATTTTTGTGTTTGTGTTTTCATTTCCATTTGATTTTATTTTTGTAAGCTGCCCAGACTCTATGGGAGTGGGTGGTTATACTAAATGATAATGGTGATAATTTGTTATTATTATCAGTTCTTATGATTATTATCTTTACTGACAAAAGGGCTGAGGAAATTACTATATAAATATTTTAATCCGTAATATCTTAACTGAATGTTGAAGGCGGTTAGTTAAAAATGAAATTATTTGAAGATATGTCTGTGAGTTTTTCGAGCCAATTAGCCCCATTCTTTTCTTTTATTGAATCATATGTTCTTTTAGTTTAAAATAGTTCTCTGTTGCTCTTCCTAGATGCTTAATATAATGTTTTTTTGTCTGAAAGAAATGTCTAAAAGATCAAAGAGAGCAAATTCCCCTGAGAACCCTGTTGTGTTGCATGTCTTCAAAAGCAGCCAACTTCTCCCCTTGCTGAACACGAAAAAAAGAAAGAAAGATTACTTTCACTTACATTTATAGGCAAAGCAGTTTCTTGTTTATTTCACATAAATTCTTTGAAATATTTGCAAATAAAAACAAGATCATTGAAATCTGTGCTTTACACTGATGCCCATTCAGCACAGATCTCAAATGAAAGTTGGGAAGAATTCACAATAGAATAGAAATTGACGTGTACATTTTTATTTTGAAAATATAGAATTTGGAAATGGAAACATAGTCTGCTGGTTTGTTAGTCCTATTTGGAATACAAACCATCGTATGTGGAACAATTATTTAACTTGCTATACAAGGTATTAGCTTTGTGTCTGTTATTATGCAAATTTTATTTTGAGCTGTGGTGGTGCAGAGGTTAGAATGCAGTATTGCAGGCTACTTCCGCTGATTGCTGGCTGACTGCTGTTTGGCTCAAAGTTGACTCAGCCTTTCATTCTTCCAAGGTCACTAAAATGAGGACCCAGATTGTTGGGGACAATTTGCTGACTCTGTAAACTGGTTAGAGAAAGCACTGTGAAGTGGTATATAAGTCTAAGTGCTATTGCTATTGCTATTTTATATTGTTTAAAATTCAGTGTAAGGGGATCAGCCTCAAGGGCTTCAGTCATACCAGGGGTATGTCCAGAAACTGCACTGAACATGCTCAGACTAAGGTGCTCCATTCCTCTTAGTCTTGCTCTTCCTGGAACTGGGTTTGTCTAGAGATTGGGGAGGATGGCATCACTAGTTATATCCAATCCAATTTAAATTTAATTGAAATTTAAAATAGAATTTTTCAAGTACCGAAGAAACAGCAACTTTTACCTTTATTTTAACATTCTAATGCATGGGAACTTCATTTGTATGCAGATGTTTACCTAGATTTAGAGTTAAATCCAATATTATTTATTTATTTATTTATTTATTTATTTATTTATTTATTTATTTATTTATTTATTTATTTATTTATTTATTTATTTATTTATTTATTCCCCAGAACCCTGATTTTTTAAAGCATCAACAATAATAGGAATAATCCAGTCTTATCTCAAATCACAGGGATGATGATGATAATGATGATTGAGTCATAACCTCTGATCATAATTTAGCACAATTCCTTTCAGAATATTAGCAAGATAATTTGTTTACTTTCTATGATTGTCTGCGGGAAAGGGATAGTTTTCATATTTAATGTCAAACTTCTGGTTTATGAAACACAATTTATGTACAAGTGTTCATTTCTTTTACTACTCTGTTGAATCAACAGCCAATTTAGTGTTTTGTTTAATCTCACACTTTTATACTAAATAAATACATGAAAGTGGAATATAAATCACATTTCTCATTTGTGCTGTCAGTGATTTATCTCCTCAGGCCTTCTGCTTGACTAATATGCTATAGCTATGAAGAAATGCAAGGTAATGATGCAAACTCTTATGTCAGAAACTGTATTCATTCCATCATAATATTTGGTTTCATAGCAAGAAGAATGGGCAACTTATGTCTTCTGATCAGATTGTTTTAAAAAATGGCTTCTGGGAAGACTGTTTCTCAAAGTCTTGTCATTAACCATCTGTTGTTCTTAGCCACTAAATGAGAGAAATAAACAAGCCACACTTGATATTTCACTCTTTGTAAAAATAATCAGTCTCTGTACGTATCATCTTATGTGCTAGATAAAAATGCATTCAGATAATCACAATGGAATAACTCCACAGTTTCTTCAAACTACATTGCAGTATTGAAAGTTTCTTGGCAGGGACTGTTCGAAATCAGAAAAAAAAAACCATCTGTCAGGTCCCAAATGGTACCTACAAGGAGGAGAGATTGTCTGTTGGCTGGTAGACCCTCGCAAATCCCACTATACCCTAAAGAGACTGCCAAGAGGGCCGCCGAAGCCACCGAGGTCCCTTGGGGCCGCAAACAAGAAGGTTGAGCTATGGCCCCATGTTTTGAAGATCCACGAGCTGTGGAAAACAAGGAAGAGGATGGCCTGTTGGTGAGTGGGCCAATTGATCCAATAACAGTGCTTGTAGAACTGTCTATCCCGGGTATGGGAAGGACCATGAAACTAGCTGCCTTACTAGACTCAGACTGCACTTGGTGCATGATTGGCCTAGAACTAGTTAGGAAAATGGGAGTGCTTCTTAGGAAACTAAGACTCTGGTCACATTTCACCAATTGGATGGTTTGGTCACAGGGTGGATACCTGCCAGCTTTGCCACTAGTCCCTTACACATTGACCTAGGAAGCCACGCAGAAACACTAGCTTTTACTGTGGCCCCTGGAATGGAATGGTCACTAGTCTTGGGGCTAACGTGGTTAAGAAATTGGAACCCCATGGTGGACTGGAGGGAGGGGAAACTCAGATTCCAGAAAAAAGATACTCTAAACCCCTGTAACGATCTTGACAAGGGGGGGGTGAAATGAAATGAGAGTTTACTGCTGCCCTTACTGAGCCAGAGAAGCAAAGTACAGAGATTTGGCTGAGGTGTTTAGTGAGTGGAGGGTGGACGAACTTCCCTCTCATCGACCCACAGACTGCGCGATTGAAATCATCCTGGCGGCAAAGTTACCAAAGCCAAAAATGTACTCCATGACCCCCTAGGGAACTAGACGAACTAAAAAGCTTTATAGATAAGAATTTACAGCGGGGGTCCATTGAGCCTAAATCCACCCAGTTTTCCATTGCAGTTTGCTGAAACCAGAAATTACCTCCGACCTCAGGCCACCTGCTCCCTTTCTTCCTACCCCTATCTTGATTGAGGGAGAATAACATTTTGAGGTTCATGACATCTTAGACTCTAGAACAAAGTACCTCTTGTCTTGGAAAGACCTCCCCGGTTCCCAGAGGGAATGGGTCTACAAAGAACATGTTCAAGCTCCTTGATTGCTTAAATGTTTTCATACACTGTTTCCTGATAAACCTAAATAACATTGTTGTTGCCCCCCTTTCTTTTCTTCCCCCCCCTTTTCTCTTCTCTAGGTGGATCTCCCTCCTTTTTGAAGGGGGGGCCGGATGTTAGATCACAAATGGTTTCCTATTTTACTTACCTTCCTTCTCTCCCTCCATCTTTGGGACCTGCCATTCTGTTCCAGGATGGGGGAAGCCCAGTGTCACTTGCATGTTTGTATTTGTTCACCAGTTCTATTTCCTTTTCATAACTGCCATGGGGAGGAGTATGGTAGCTCTCCGAAGATGATCACAAAAGAGCCAGATGTCAGCGAAGCCAGGAAGTCACATGCTAAAAGCAATGGCTGTTTGGCCCAAGATGTCAGCTGATTGGCTACAATTCAAATCCCCATGCAGCTTTGGTGGGAGGGGTTTATGGCTTGGATGACTATATGGTGTTAGTGAGCTTTTACCTCAGACCTCGCCTTGATCCCCCACTGTTACTGATCCTCAAATAAAAGAAATTCTCTTTGAAGCAGTGATTCCCTCAAGAGTTCAAATTCTTGGGAAGACAGTTGAAGTGGATTGTTACACCATCCCTAACATGATTCAGGACAACTTGGGTTCCGTTTCAATACTTGAAGTTGGACAAATGGTATCCTGATTCTGATTCAAAGTTCAATGGTGAGACCACACTTGGAGTACTGTGTACAGTTCTGGTCACCGCACCTCAAGAAGGATATAATGGAACTGGAAAAGGTGCAAAAAAGGGCAACAAGAACGATCAAGGAAATGGAGCGCCTCCCTTATGAAACCAGATTGCAACGCCTCGGTCTCTTCAGCCTTGAAAGACGGCGTTTAAGGGGTGACTTGATTGAAGTGTATAAAATCATGCATGGGATAGAAAATGTGGATAGAGAAAAATTCTTTTCTCTATCACACAATACCAGGACAAGGGGGCACTCCCTAAAGCTTATAGCTAAGAAAGTGAGGACAAATAAAGGGAAATATTTCTTCACCCAGAGGGTTGTTGATTTATGGAATTCACTTCCTGAAGGGGTCGTGACAGCTGTCAGCCTTGACAGCTTCAAGGCAGGGCTAGATAGATTCATGGATGCAAAGTGTATCGGTGGTTATTAAAACGGATGTCCATGTGCCGCCTCTATGTTGGTTGAGGCAGGCAGGATTCCCTTGAGTACCATTTGTTGGGGGTCAAGGGAAAGGGAGGGTTTTGCCTTCTCTTTCTGCTCAAGATCCCCATGTACAATTGGTGGGCCCCTGTGTGACACAGAATGCTGGACTCGATGGGCTTTGGCCTGATTCAGCATGGCTCTTCTTATGTTCTTATGTAATGACTTTTACAGGTCCAAAAAAGAGATGGATGGATGGATTTACATAACTGTATGATTGTCTATAACTAGTAGAGTTTATTTTTTATTTATTCCTCTCCCTTTGTTTTGGTGACTGCGTAGAGATTATGGAGTTCTGATGGAAAGATGGAAAGGAGAATAATGACTTCTAATAAGATGATCCTGGCCAACAAAGACCTCAGCAGTGAAGATATCAAAGGAAAAACATTATTGCATTACATCATTTCTTCTGTTAGCATGGATTCATAATTTCCATTTTTGGAAGTTGTATTGCTAAATTCCTGATCAGCTCATAGCAAAATCTCTCTTGTGAATAAACTTAGCCCAGCTTCACTTTCCCAGGATCCACTAATACAAGTCATATTTCTTTATCCCAATATACTATTATTGGACATATCCATTCCATTTCTAAAGGCTCATAGTCACCTTAATTGCTGTGAAATACTTAAGATTATGCACTTTGGCAATTGTGGTGCCAAAATGATATATCCTCTCTAGTCCATGAAAAGAATCAGGCTATTGCCCAAAAACTCATACTGAGAGAATGACATCGAAATTGTGATGCATTTTTATTTCTATCTCTCATCTAACAGAACATGCCAAATAGCAAAAGAATACTTGGTATTAAGTGTTCTGCTTTATTTTTTTCTTCTTTGATTTTATCCCAGGAATGATATCAGAATGGTATCAGGTAGAGGATCCAAGATTGAAGAAGACATATGCCACCCATGGGGTGAGAAGGATACACACACACACACACACACACAGAGAGAGAGAGAGAGAGAGAGAGAGAGAGAGAGAGAGAGAGAGAGAGAGAGAGAGAGAGAGAGAGAGAGAGAGAGAGAGAGAGAGAGAGAGAGAGAGAGAGAGAGAGAGAGAGAGAGAGAGAGCAAATTTGGAAAATTCAGCAATGACCACAGGATTGAAAAAGGGTCATTTATTCTTTGGGCAATGCCAAAGAATGTTCAAACTACTGTACAATTGCAGTTATTTCACACATTAGCTAGGTCATGCTCAAAATCCTACAATCTAGGCTTCAGCAGTATGTGAACCAAAAAACAAGTACAAGTTGAGTTTTGAAGAGACCCAGATCAAATTGCCAACATTCACTAGATTATGGAGAAAGCAAGGGAGTTCCAGAAAAAATACCTACTTCAGCTTCATTGACTACTGTAAACTAAATCCTTTGGTTGTGTGGATCATAACAAATTGTGGCAAGTTCTTAAAAAAATGGGAGTACTAGGTCACCTTACCTGTGTGTTGAGAAACCTGCATGTGGGTCAAGAACAGTAGTTAGAACTGGACATGGAACAATTGATTGGTTCAAAATAGGGAAAGGAATACAAGGCTTTATATTATTACCCTGCTTATTTAACGTATAAGCAGAATACATCATGCAAAATGCCAGGGTGGATGAATAACAAGGCATAATTAAGATTGCTGGGAAAAATATCAACCACCCCAGATAGACAGATGGTACCATTCTAATGGCAGAAAGTGAAGAGAAACTAAAAAGCCTCTTAATTTAGGTGAAAAGTTGGCTTGAAACTCAACATTAAAAAACTAAGATCGTGGCATCTGGTACCATCACTTCTTGGCAAATAGAAGGGGAAGAAATGGAAGCAGTAACAGATTTTTTTTCCTTAGGCTTCAAGTTCATTGCAGATGGTGACTTCAGCCATGAAATTAAGAGACACTTGCTCTTTGGGAGGAAAGCTATCACAAACTTAGCATATTAAAAAGCAGAGACATCACCTTGCCATCAAAGGTCTGTATAGTCAAAGCTATGGATTTCCCAGTAGTAATATATGGCTGTGAGAGTTGGACCATAAGAAAGACTGAGCCCTGAAGAATTTATGCTTTCAAATTGTGATGTTAGAAAAGACTCTTCTTGGATTGCAAGAAGATCAGATCAGTCAATCCTAAAGCAAACCAACCCTGACTGTTCTTTGGAATGACAGATTCTGAAGCTGAAGCTCAAGTACTTTGGCCACCAAATGAGAAGAGAAGACTCATTGGAAAAGACCCTGATGCTGGGAAAAGGTGAAAGTAAAAGGAGAATGGTGGAGGATATGATGGTTAGATACTGTGTTTCCCCCAAAATAAGACCCAACCGGAAAATAAGCCCTAGCATGATTTTTCAGGATGCTTGTAATATAAACCCCACCCCAAAAATAAGTTAAAATTGTCAGCCAGATGGACACATTTAGTACTGTATTTCCCTAAAAATAAGTCCTAACTGGGAAATAATGCATCTTTTGGAGCAAAAATTAACATAAGACCCAGTCTTATTTTTGAGGAAACATGGTTGTGTCATTGATGCAGTGAACGTGAACTCCAGAAGACAGAGGGGGAGAGGAGGGGTCTGGACTGCTGGTCCATGGGGTCACAAAAAGTCAGACGTGACTTAGCGACTGAACAAAAACTATATGTGTATTTATGTGGGTGTGTGTGCATATAGCTATATCTATCATCTATACATACTGAATAGACAATACATATCACACACACATACATATACCCAGTATATATTCTTTCTTGTATAAATTTATGACCTTGGTTTAACAATAAACATCTAAACCTGAACCCCGAGAAATTGAATACTTTTCATTTGCAATCCATTCACCCTATCAAACAATGTACCACAATACAACAAAAGAGTACTGCTAATTTATTTTGAAGTCACTGGCTCGTATATCTACATTTTATCCATTGTATTCATTAAGGATGTAATGCTAAGTATAACAGGCCATTGTTTTCAGAAGAAAAAGTTGCATTCTGGCAACTGACCTTTGCTATTGGTGCTATGCAAATCTATGAAAGTTACTTTTTTTTCCCATCCAACTTTAGTCAAGGTTTTCCACTGAAGTTATACCATAAAGTTGAAGTATGTTTCTAGGAATTAAAACAGAGCTTTAAGCCAGTAAGAGTGTTTTATTTTTTCTGAGGCAAGATTCTCCACCTTGTGACTGTTGGAGATTAGTTATACATGACTCACCCTGTCTAATATAGAATTATAAAGCAGTTTTGTCACATGCAAAACTGCAAAAAACAAATAATGGTGACAGAAATGTGCAGTTTTACTAGTGATATAATAAAACAGACACATAAACACACACATCAAATCCCTTTGCAAAGCATTGCTGGGTCTGAATTTAGTATGGAAAGTAACTAATCTATTTAAAATCATATAAATAACAAGTCTCCAATCGTGTTTTTTTTAAAAAAAAGCAGGGACAGGCAGAGAATAAAAAGAAGGGAGAATATAAAAACTGCAATGAATAGCTCTCAGGGAGGACTTTTTCTCTTAAACAATATTCAGTTAATTTTGCAAACCAAGGAAGATTGTTTTCATGGTGAAGTTCTGTACTGTCCTCCTTTGCAATGTATACTTTTTCTTTAAATTTGTCACTGATAAATTCAAGCACCTGTAATAAAATTTGGAAAGATACTGAAAACATGTATTAAATCCAGCATTTTCCATTCCTCTAAAGCCAAGTAGAAAATATTCCTAATTTAGTCATACTGACACTGATCAGTATAAAAAGAAATCCTCATTAAGATTAGATAGAATAATTAAAATGCAACACTGATCTGTACACTATTCTGAATGTGACCAAAGCATTCTCAACCCAAAAACACATTCAAAAGAATTATAGGTATTATAATTCACAAAGAATGATAGTGTACAGAGAAGCACACTCATGTCCTTCATGTGCTTAGTATTTCATGTTGAGTTTGTAATATTTATTATTTTGATTTATCTCTTGCCTTTCTACCTATAGGCAGAACACCCTGTACTGGGAATAATATGTGTAAATGACACATTATGCTAAGTTGCAAAACATACTGATATATTACATTAGAGGTGTTTGGATTAAGACACCTATGCATTATTAAGAAAAATTGTAAGTGTTGCAGAAACCAGCACAAAGTAAATTTAAGACTAGAAAAACAAAAGAAGGGTGAAAATTAAATTAACATCCTTCCCTGGCTTCCCATCCTTACTAAGGTAAGAAATCCTACAATGTTTCCAATTCTATATTTGCCCCTGGGGGGAAATTAGTGGCAGCTCAATCTATTATGCTATTAGAAAATAGTCATGCATTTCCAAATTCATTACTTTTCCCTACAGCATTTCTATTTATGCATGTGTGAAGCATGGTAGAAAACCCACTTTCCTTTCAGACCAGTAGGTTAAAGGTAAGTTAGGGAGAGACCACATGACCGTTTTCATCCCTTTAACAAAACTAATCATATGGTGCCTCCTGGTGGTCACCATAATTGAAAATATCACATTGGTTGTAAAAATAAGAGAGATTTCTTATCATTCCATGGGGTGGTGGTAGAGGTCATGTAAAGGCCATACATGGTGTCATAACATAACATAACATAACATAACATAACATAACATAACATAACATAACATAACATAACATAACATAACATAACATAACATAACATAACATAACATAACATAACATAACATAACATAACATAACATAACATAACATAACATAACATAACATAACATAACATAACATAACATAACATAAATATGTCTCTGTCTGTTTAAGGAAAGTAAGGCTGGATATACCATTCTGAGACTGGAACTGAGTAAGGATGAACTAGACATCCAATGAGATACAGTGGCAAGATTGACCAGAATTTGTATCTCCTGATTCTGGTCCAATCCTGATAAGAATCTGGATTCTTAGTCCATCACACAGTGGTTTTCTTCTGGAATTTGTTTAACAACTCAGGTGATTCATTCTACAAATAAAAGTCCCAGGCTCTTCAAACTCCTAACATATGCTTTTAGAATGTGTGTAATGCATTGTTAAATATGAGCTGAGTAAAAGCTCATAGCTCTTCCACGCCTAGCCTTGGAAATTGTTCAAATCAAGCCATAATGGCTGGAATAGCCCTCCATCCTACAGATAGCAAAAGGGTCTTCCAATCTATTGGCTTCTAGTTTTGTTTTCATTCCAAAGCAACAGCAGGAGAAGACAGTCTTGTTAGCATGAGAAAGTAGATGAGCTTTGCTAGTCAGCGGATTTTTTCCCCATTTTGAGTAACTGATTATCTGCTTAGACATGACACTCAGTATAGAGACCAGCATCCTAATTCCCCGAATCCTGACCACTGCTGTGTAATGTAACGTACCAGAACTGAGTTCCCTGGCATTGATTTACATTAATAGCAATTATAACTAAAAAAACCCCAGAAGATGAACAGAGCTCTTGTGGTGAATTCTCTAAATCAGTAGAAAGAGAGGTGCAGATATTAGCTAGCTAACAATGTATCTGTCTCTAGTACAGTTTGTTTCTAAGATTAGTTTGTTTGTCTATTTGGCTTGTTTTAAAACTCATTCCTAAGAAAATGTCTACCTCAGACAAGTGGATTTAAAAAGTAAAATCAATCTATCAGGAAAGGCTTCCAAATATATCTCCAACTACTATTTCAGGGCAGCGGATTAACTAAGTGGAAGACAGTGCTGTGAATAATATTTCTAACCCTTGATAGTTAAGCAGAAAGCATCTGAGTGATATTGGTTCCTATGTTATTTTTATTACACCATCAATATTTTCAAACAAATGCCTGGTCATTGTCATGTTAAAATGCCCCTTCTACAATGCTGAACTTGCAGTATTTCTGGACTGACTCTGTTTGGTCAAACTTATTCTTGATCAATGAACTTTTAAACCTTGGCTTATTTGCATATTTGATTTTATGCATAAACGTTCTGGACCAGACCATCAATATTTAGCCTCCTCCAATGTTGGACTCTTCTAAACATGCTGTCATTTTGAGGCCTTAGATTGTAGAATACAGAATATCAGAGTTGGAAGGGACTTTGGAAGTCTTCCAGTACAATCCCCTGCATAAGCAGACCACCATATAGCATCCTGGACAAATGACTGTCTGGTCTCTTTTTAAAAACTTCCAGGGATTAAGCACCCACAACTTTTTAATCCCATTGATTCCATTGATTAATTGTTCTCACTGACAGGAGATTTCTTCTTAATATTAGGTTGGATCTCTCTAAAGATCTTCCACTTGTTATTTCTTTTCTTCCCTAGTGCTTTGGAGATAGATTGACCCCTCTTCTCCATGACAGTCCCTCAAATATTGGAAGATTGCTATCATGTCACTCCTAGTCTTTCTCATAATTAAACTACCATGTTTCCCTGAAAATACGACTGGGTCTTACATTAATTTTGGTCCCAAAGATGTATTAGATCTTATTGTCTGGTTTTGGAAAAATATGGTAGTCAATGCATCTGTCTGGCTGACAATCTTAACTAGGGTTTATTTTGGGAGTGAGGCTTATTTTCCAGTTGGTTCTTATTTTGGGGAAAACACAGTAGTTCCTGAAACAGTTCATCATATGTTTTAGCCTTCAGCCCCCTAATCACCTTTGTTGCGCTTCTTTGCACTCTTTTGAGAGTCTCTGCAACTTTTGTATCAGGGTCTTGCTCTATTATTTGGTTTTTATATAGCTTGTTCAGAACATTTCTCCAGCCTGGGAGTTCAGTTTCCCACTTTAAGTTGTATCCATAAGCTGCACGCCTAATGCTTTTTAGAAAGAGAGGATGTGGACTAGATTACCATATCACATTCAGCCTTCCTTCTAGGGATGTCCATCAGTGTAGTCAAAAAACCCCAACATTGGCAGCCATCAAGGTGTATCAAAACTCCATCTTGTTATTTAATTATTTATTTATTCATTTATATCCCACTTTTATTATTCCTAGAAACAATCCAAGGTGATGAATACATCCAATATTTTCCTCCTCCCATTTCCCCATTTCTGTGGGATGAGTTGGGCTGATAGAGAGTGATTGGTCCAAAGTCACTCAATCAGCTGTCATGGCTAAGGCAGGACTTGAATTCACAGCCACCTACTTTCACCTACTTGAATTCACAGTTACTCAATCAGCTGTCATGGCTAAGGCAGGACTTGAATTCACAGTTCACCTACACCTAGTGCCTTAACCACTAGACAAAACTCTCTTTTTAATTCATAAAACCCCAAAACAACAAAGCGATACTCAGAGCTTTGATTGCACCATTGCAGCTGCTATCTTGACTTTTTTTTTTTATCACAACCTGCAGAATTTTTGATCCTACAATGTGAACACTGCTGCTAATGTTTAGGGACAGTGTCAGTGAGTACAATATCATAACTAACACCTTGCCCCTAGCCAGTGTATGTTTGTGTGTATGTTTGTGGAATGATTGGTTTTTCTTTTTTTAACTTCGGGGTTTTTATATTTATATATTTATATTTATGTATTTTATTGTGATTTCTATCATGTTGTGAGCCGCCCTGAGTTCACCGGAATAGGGCGGCATAGAAATTAAATAAATAATAATAAATAAATAATAATAACTGCAACTAAAACTTATTTTTTTATCAAGTTCATTCACAGTGTTCTATACAGATTGGGATCTTTATTTAGAGACCCTTGAGAACCAAAATATTTTTGCCTGAATCCCATTATCCATTATGTATATGGGAATATTCTGAAGTAAGATACTGCCTAGAACTGTTGCAAAATATTGCTTTTCCAAAAGGAAAATAGTATGTTTGACATGGATGTAGGTAAACTAATTGCTCACAAGGATTTTCTTTTCCAAAGCTATATTGATAGTCCTCCAGCAGTAGCAATACTTCTAAATGTTTTTTTTAAATCATTATTTATCAGATTACACACAGAGAAATTAAGAGAAATAGCTACAGCCTAACTGCTGTGTCTCTTTTAAAAAATGACATTGCTTTGGATACAGATACAAAAGTTGAAAGATAAAATATTTTCCACTTGTTTCTAAAATCTTGAAGGAATATTGTGCTTTACTGACTAATCTTGAAATTTGAACTTTTTCTTAGAGTATGTTTTTGAAAATTAAAATAAAATGATTTCTTATTTTGTACTTCAGTTTGCATTTAACCTTCTTTATATTTATATAGTTTTCCATAACCAGGGTTTTATAATAAAATTATCTTACAGATAGGTATTTTGAAAAAATGTGATGACCCTGTTTCCCTTTTGTGCAATTTTTTAAATAAAGTGAAATAGTTGAATCCTCTAGAAATCCGTAATTTCTTTCTTGTTTTTATTTTTAGTTCAAGAAGTTGCTTCCAAAATTATTCCATGCTGTTAGTGCAGTTTATGGTCAAATGTTTCTTACTATTGATCATTTAGATACACATGTCATCAAAAAAAACCTGAACACTTTTTAATTAAATTATAGAGGGAACAAAAAAGAACAGTTAACCGTTTTGGGTTGTGATGGCAAAACTTTTAGAGACTGAGTGCCCAAACTGCAACCCAAAACCCACTTATGCATTGTTGAGTGCCAAGTGGGTATGGCCAATTGGGTGGGCGTGGCCAATTGGTTGAGTGTGGCCCATTGGGTGGGCATGACTGCAGTGGTAACAGCAGACTGGATGGGACTAAAAAGTTCAATCAATCAATTCCAACTTTGCAAGATCTTTTTTTTCCTGCAAGAAGTTGAAATTGACTGATTGATTGAACCTTTTTTTTTTTTTTTGCACACGGCAGTGGAGGCCTAAAGCGAAAAGGTTTTATAAAACCCAGCTGAAGGCGTAGGACTGGCGTGATGACGCGGGTGCCCACAGAGAGGGCTCTGAGTGCCACCTCTGGCACCTGTGCCATAGGTTCTCCACCACTGGTTTTGGGGATGGCTATTATTATTATTATTATTATTATTATTATTATTATTATTATTATTATTATTATTTATTTATTTAATTTCTATGCCGCCCTATTCCGGAGAACTCAGGGCGGCTATAAATTTGTTCCCCTGTATCAGATACATGCTGAGATCAAATTTTCATAGCTGTGCCTCAAATGTTAGCTTTTGAATGAGACATTGACCTAGTACTCCAAAAGGAGAAGTAAAATGTATATCTTGCTATTAAAAATACATATAAGCCAAATAATTTTCTATCAGCTTGTCCCCTTTGGCCTTAGTGGATAATTTCAATGTAGATGGAGATTGTTATGTCCTGGGCCGGCAGGCACAGGCTGCAGCGATTGGCCCGGACAGACCATGTGGATGCCTGGCACACGCATGGCGGGAAAAGATCCTTTGCAATGATTGGCCAGCAAGGTATTTTGCAGGGGGGCTATAAAAGGGGGCCGCACCATTTTAAAATCTGTTGTGTTGGTGTTCGCAATAAAGGAGAACTGTTGGAACTCGTTGCTTCGTCTCAATGCCTCTTTTCCTGAAATAGAACATTGGCGACGAGGATGGGATACCTGCAAGGCAAACAGATTAAGAAGCCAAGCTGACTCACCACAGGGGGGCTTGCAGCTTGGAGAAGTGTGGCTCCTGGAGATTGACTTAGCCTGCCAGCACTAAGACGCTGGAGGTTGAGCTCAGAAAAGGGCCCCCTTCTCAATCTTTGCAGCAGGAGGCGTGGACGAAGATCCTGAGCTGAAACGATAGCAAAGATAGGCCAACTTTCAGAGTTTGATACAGCTCACCCAGAATGCTGGAGCTTGTATGTGGCCCGGGGGGAGAACTACCTCCAGGTGAATCAAATTTGTGAAGATGACCTCAAAGCTCCCATGCTGCTGTGTGTGTGTGGGCAAGAGACCTTCGAGATTGCGGAGAATCTGGTCTCCCCAGCACCACTGGAATCAATCACCTACACAGAATTGAAGAGGATGCTTTGAGAGCATTTTGAACCCAAGCTCTCAGTGATTGCCTGGCGACACATGTTCGAGCAGAGGGACCAGAGGCCTGGTGAGTCTGTAGCAGAGTTTGTTGCAGCCTTGTGACAAGCAGCTAGGCCCTGCAAATTCAAAGACTTGGAGGAGAGACTGAGGGATCGGCTGGTCTATGGCCTGCGAAGCCGGAAGTTGCAGCAAAAGCTCTTCACGAAGGAAGGCCTCATGTTCCAAGATGCCCTGAGGGAAGTTTCAGCCGAAAAAACAGCAGGTGGAGCTGTGAAGGCCTTGCAGTTTGCCAAGCCCCCTCAAGTTCCAGCCACCATCCATCAAGAGGTTGCTCACGAAGAATCCAAACAGGATCCAGAATTGGAAGTGGACCTGCTGCATCAGACTCCAGGGAGAAGGCCTCATGGAGGGAAGGCCCAGCCAGCATCATCCCCTCTATGCATTGGGTGTGGAGGCCGCCATTGCCACGCAGACTGCCGTTTCCACTCTGCCATCTGCAGGGCCTGTGGGAGGCAAGGCCACATTGCCTCTGTCTGTTTGGGTCACCAGAAGGAATGTTACCCAGAAGAATTGCCTCAGAAAGGTACCAGGGTCCCCAGCCAGAACAGGGTGGGCTTCTGCACATCACGTAGGAGCGTTTTTAGAATGGGGGTCCACAGGCCGCTTAGGAAGAAGCTTCACATCGACATGAAGTTGCAAGGGGTCCCCTTGTCGATGGAGCTGGACACTGGGTCTGCTCTATCAATCATCTCCCTAGACACCTTTAACAAGATCTGCAGCAGAAGCAGCCTACGGGTGAAACTCAGGCCGTCAAACCTCATCCTCACAGATTTCCAGAATTCCAGAGTCAATGTGAAGGGGGAATCCACATTCAAGGTGCAGCATAGGAATTTTGAGGAGCTACTGGATGTAGTTGTGGTTGGGGGAGACCATACAAGTCTCATTGGACTCGACTGGTTTGAGGCCCTGGGAATTCAGGTGACTGGAATACACAGTGTGCAAACAACAGGCCTGGCTGGGGTCTGCAAGGAGTTGCAGATGTGTTTAGTCCAGAACTTGGCTCCTACAAAGGCCCTCCTATTTCTCTGAGGCTAGACCCAGCCATAGCCCCCATTAGAATCAAGCCACGCAGGGTGCCCTTTGCCTTAAAGGGTAAAATAGATGCAGAGTTGGATAAACTGATTCACCAGGGTATCTTAGAGCCTGTGGACAGTAGTCAATGGGAAATGCCCATAGTTACGCCACTGAAGGCCAATGGTGAAGTCCGAATCTGTGCGGACTACAAGTGCACGCTTAACAAAGCGCTGCAGCAGCATTAATACCCAGTACCAGTGGTCAGTCACATTCTAGCCTCCCTCAAGGGGGGGCATATCTTTGCTAAGCTTGACCTGGCTCAGGCCTATCAACAATAAGGAAACGGCTGAGGCCCAAACTATAGTGACTCACAGGGGGCATTCAAGGTAAAAAGATTGCAATTTGGAGTAAACGTGGCCCCCAGCATCATCCAGAGTATAACGGAGCGAACACTCCAAATTATCCCTGGCATTTGCCAGTACTTTGACGATGTCCTCATCGCTGGGGACTCAGCTGACAATTTAGCCGAAAGGCTGAGAGCTGTTTTGCTATGTTTCTGCCAAGCGGGGCTGAAGCTTAAGCAAGACAAGTGCAAGATTGGGGTTACCTCCACGGAGTTTCTAGGATTCTGCATTGATGCTCAGGGCATCCACCCTGCTGAATCCAAGCTGCAAGCAATTCAGCAGGCCCCAAGCCCCAAATCCAAGGGTGAACTTCAGGCCTTTCTAGGACTGGTACATTTTTACCACTCATTCATTCCACACAAGGCTGCAGTGGCTGAGCCATTACACTGGCTCTTGCACAAACAGGCCCCTTGGCAGTGGACACAAGCACATGAAAAGAGCTTCAAAGAGGTCAAGGCCTTGCTCTCTACAAATGCAGTCCTTGCGCACTTCAATGAGAACTTGCCAGTGTGCACTGCCTGTGATGCGTCCCCTTATGGGATTGGGGCTGTATTAAGTCACTTGAAGACTGATGGAACGCAAGTCCCAATAGCATACTACTCTAGAACCCTATCATCAGCTGAACGTAATTATGCACAGATAGATAGGGAAGCCTTAGCCATAGTGGCTGGCATAAAGAAGTTCCATGACTTCGCATATGGCCGCCACTTCACGGTCTTTACAGACCATAAGCCACTGCTGGGGTTGTTCACAACGAACAAACAAACCCCACATATAATATCCCCACAAATGCTGAGGTGGTCTATCTTCCTGTTTGCATATGACCATACACTGGTTCACAAGCCAGGCAAAGAAATGGGTCATGCAGATGGTCTCAGCAGGTTGCCATTACAGCAGATAGAGGCAGATCCAGCACCTGCCAACAGCATCCTGTCTATTCAGGACTTGCCTGAATCTCCCCTCAGTGCTAGGGACGTGGCTGCAGAAACAGACACCAATCACATACTAACATGCATGCTGACCTGGGCATTGTCTGACACATGTCCAGGCTCAGAATTCCAGAGCTTCTGGCAGAGGAAGCATGAGATTTCCACCTTCAAGGGTGTGTCCTATGGGGTAGCCAGGTAGTAATCCCAACCTCATTGAGGACTAGAGTCCTGCAGTCTCTGCATGAGAGACATCCGGGAATAGTCTGGATGAAGGCATTAGCGCGCAGCCATCTTTGGTGGCCTGGGCTCGACAAAGTGGTCAAGGCCCAGGTCCACTGGTGCACTGTTTGTCAACAGTCAATGCCAGAGATGCCCCAGGCCCCAGTTCATAGGTGGGAGGAGACTCATACCCCATGGTCGAGGGTCCATATTGACTACACTGGGCCCTTTCAGGGACAATTCTTCTTAATTCTCGTGGACAGCCATTCCAAGTGGCTAGAGGTCATGCCTACCTCCTCCACTACCATTGCTAGGACCGACAACGGGCCCCAATTAACATTGTTTGAGATCAAAGCGTTCCTCCAGGCCAACATGATCCGGTATGCCACATCTGCACCATTCCATCCAGCTTCCAATGGACAGGCGCACAACCATCCAATGGTGCGCACAACCAAGGATGCCTTAAAGAGGATCACTCATGAGACCTGGCATCACAGGCTAGTGGACTTTCTTCTATGCCAGCACACCACACCTTGCACAGCTACTGGAAAGAGCCCAGCTGAACTCCGCTGGGGTCGCCACCTCATCACGAAACTGGACAGATTGCACCCAGACTGGGTGGCTTCACAGGTGTCACAGCCACAGGCATCTAGGAGACTACAAGTGGGCGATCCGGTCTGGGCAAGAAAGTATGGACCAGGACATCTCTGGGTCACAGCAGTGGTATGTGAGGTCTCTGGGCCGCTGTCATACGAAGTGGCCTTGGATGATGGTCGTGTGATCTGACATCACATTGACCAACTGCGCTGGAGGCTTCCCAGCAAGTCTTCTGCTCCTGGCTCAGCTCTTGGGGAGAAGGAGGACCACAATTACGATTGGGGACCACGGTCTCTCCAACATCCCCATGCTTCAGCTATTGCTTCAAATAGGGAGTCCGCAGAAAGAGGGTTCGCCATGGAGGAAGCTCCGGCCTCTGGCACTCAGGCCACTCCAGCTGCTGGCCTAGGGCTCAAGGGACAGTGCTCCCAAGAGGAGTTCATTGTGGACTTGGGAAATTCCACCCCACCACTGGACTTGGGGAATTCCACCCCCCCCAAGGAACCCTGGCTTGGATTTAGCAGATCCAGCCAGTCAGCAGCTGGGTGGGTGCCCTGAGTCTTTGGGGAAACAAAGTCCTGGTCTGACTAGCCTGGCAGGCGAGCTGGCAGGCCAGGCACACACACCGGCCATGAGAAGATCAGGGCAGGCCAGAGGTCCTCCCAAATACTTACAAGACTATGTACGGTCCTTGTCAGTTCATGGGCAGGCCTAGTACTCTGGGTTAAGTAATGCAGCTCAAGGGGAGTGGGAGCATGGCGGTAGAAAGACTGTAGTGTTGTGTATATATAGATGCAACGTAAGCAATGCAATGGAGTGTTGGAGTATTTAAAATAATAAGTGTGCCTTATTATTTTAACCAAGGGGGGAGGGGTGTTATCTCCTGGGCTGGCAGGCACAGGCTGCAGCGATTGGCCTGGACAGATCATGTGGATGCCTGGGACAAGAAAGACTGCTCCCAGCCTTGCATGCACACGCACGATGGGAAAAGATCCTTTGCAATGATTGGCCAGCAAGGTATTGTGCAGGGGGGCTATAAAAGGGGGCCACACCATTTTAAAATCTGTTCTGTTGGTGTTCGCAATAAAGGAGAGCTGTTGGAACTCATTGCTTCGTCTCAATGCCTCTTTTCCTAAAATAGAACAGAGATATCTATTAAAGAAGCTGTAATTCCATGGAGGCTATAGTTTCTCTAAGAAAACTGTCGCGTTATTAGGGTACAAACAGGTTAAATAAGTAATGACACAGCATTACTGGACATTACTGGAAATTCAACTTGACCAACTCAGTTCAGCTGTTTAACTCAATTACTCAGAAACACTTTTTTAAATAGTTGATCTTCGTTGCTCAGACCTGTGGGATATTTAAATTTTATCACAGTTTCCAAGCTGAGCAGGGCTTTAATATTAATTCAGTTTAATGCTCTGCCATCCAGTACAAATAATAGCCTTTGCTACTCAATTGTGTCCTTGTGGCATAGGCTGCAGAAACTACTGCTCATGTTTGATTTTACTGCAGCTTCTACTGAGAATCCAGAACTCATTTCATTTATCTACAAGTAGCAAAATATCCTGGGCATATAGACTGCCTTTATATGCAAATCCTCCTTTCATTCAAATCAGAACCAAATTCTGCCATACATCTCTCAAAACTAGGTGGAAACTGACTTGATAACATTTGTTCACTGAAACAGAGATATGTTGTGATGGGACACTGTTATTTTCTTAATTGTCTCTAACAGCATTAAGTTTAGAATTTGAGTGATTTTTTTTTAGCCACATGCCATTTTAGTTGGGTTAGTCTTACTTTAAATGACTCTATGATTTGATTCTGAAGTTTTAGGTCAGCGGTTCTCAACCTGTGGGTCGCGACCCCATTTGGGGTCGAACGCCCATTTCACGGGGGTCGCCAAACACCGCAGTCCGCCATTTTCCCCCTTTTCCCCTCAGCCGGTGCAGGGGGCAGCACCACACATGCACGGGGGTAGCACCGCGCATGCGCGATGCGGGCCCGTTGCACCGCACATGCGCGGTTCGGGCTGTCGGGCCGCGCATGCGCGGCGCAGGTCGGAGTGTCAGCCTGAAAAAGGTTGAGAACCACTGTTTTAGGTCTTTTTAGCATTGTATTAGTAATCGTATGCTAGGGCACAATATAGCCATATATAGAAAATCATCAAAATTAATTTTTTGTTTATGGTTGTGTGACATTTCCGGGATTTTTGTTTGATTGTTTGTTTTTAATGCTCAAAGATGAATGAATGGATGAATGAATTGAATGAATGAATACCTCATCTCCTTTACTTGTTATAGCCTCTAAGAAAAGAAAGTTTGTGGTGTTCATAAATCCTTTTAAATTTACATTATAACAAAACATGATTCATGTCCTCAATTGCCTGAAAGCTGCAGGGATGTTTCAGATACAAGGTAGTACTCCCATTAACTGCCAAATAAAAAGAGCCTATAGTCTAGCCAGAGAAGAACTTTGCATGGTGAATATAGTTTACCCATGAAAAATTACAAGTAATTGGCTGGTCTTGAGCTATGCTACAACCATTACAGTTCAAACCAGCTTGACCAAGAGTGATCATATGTTGCCACTCTGTATCAAGGATTTTCTATTATATGCACTTGCAAGCTTGGATTTGGCCCAGAGATTTCATGACTTCTCACAAGAAGGAAGTACAGCTTATGGAGCCATGGTGGTGCAGTGGTTAGAATGCAGCATTGAAGGCTAATTCAGCTGACTGCCGATTGCCAGCAGTTTGATTTTCACTGGCTCAAAGTTGACTCAGTCTTCCATCCTTCTAAGGTTGGTAAAATAAAAAAAAGGGCCCAGATTGTTGTGGGCAATATGGTGACTCTGTAAACTGCTTAGAGAGAGCTTGTAAAGCACTGTGAAGGGGTATGTAAATCTAAGTGCTATTGCTATTGCTATTTCTTTTTTTTTTTTGTAAAAAATTCTTTTATTAAAACAATCAACATTAAACATAAGATCATATTAAAAGGTAATCATCCTATAACCTGCAATACAACTCTAAGGATCAGTCTTTGTAAACGTCTGGTTTAGTAAACATTCCTCACTCCTCACGTCAAGCCTCAACTATACGCCTGATACATTTTATTTGATTGGTGTTTCTCTTATATATGGTCTATCTACTGTTTCTAGTCTATCACATATTGTTCATTCGAGCTTCAGAATTAAATTCGTCTCAGTAGTAGTGCAATCTTTTATGATCCCTAACAAAAGATCCTGAGGTAGAAATTCAGTATCCTGAGGTAAAAATTCAGTACGCCTTTCCAATGTTAAAGCAATCAACATTAAACATAAGATCATATTACTCGACTTCCTCTCTGAGTGAAAGCTACCTCTTGTTACTAGCGAGCCTAATCCAGTAGTCATCAGTTTCAGACACCCAGGAAAATAACAATCAAGATATTCACTTTATTAAACCCACTTCCAATCTTATGGCAAATCTGAAGACTCGTGTAGGAACCCAGAAGGTTGATCCAATGGTGGGATTCAAATATATATGAAGAACCAGTTCTCTGTGTGGATGCCACTTCAGGAAGTCCATTCTGGGCCTAGGCAACAAAAAAATTAGCTACTGGTTCTGCCGAAGTGGTGCAAACTGGCTGAATCCCACCACTGGGTTGATCTTAAAATCTACAGTGAACCTATTCCACTGGGCAAATACATCGACCCAATTGCACACTATAAAATAGCTGCATTATTACTTTTGGCTTCATGTCGTTTAGTGGGGATGCTAACATTTTCTAACAGTTTCTAAGTGATGTGGAAGAAGAAGAAAAAAACTTTTAGCGTTTAAAGTAGATCTACTTGAAATAAAATAGAACCAGAAAGAAAACCCTTGAACAAAAGTGAAAAAATTGCTTTCAAACCACCTTTTAGCTTTAAAACAACTGTAAATGTTTGGAGTACTGTAAATAGTGGTAAAAAGGACAAAAAGAGGCACTTTTGATCTAGGAGGAAATAGCACATTACCAAGGAAGACTGAAAATTCAAGGACAAGCAAGACTCTTATTGGAATAATTCTTGCAATAATGGAGAAGTTACACAAACAAACTTTGTTGTAGTGTCTAATCGTTTTAATTTTAATTAATTTTAAATTAATGTATATTTTTTCTTAAATGATTATAAGGTACTGTACATATACTCCAGGACCTTTATACATTCCTAACAACCTTCCCCTTCCAGGACTTGGAGTCCACAACTCCAGACTAGAAGACCTCTGAGTCCTCTTCATCTCTATGATTCTGTGTTCAGCAAACTATCATCTACATTTTTCTCCTTTCCAGTTCCTACAGATTTTTACCCAAATCACAAGCTAAAGGTGCTGAATTGTTGAATGTTTATCCTTCAATTTTTCTTCAACGAATTTTAATTTTTGTTGTGTGAAAATGGATTAGAGTCTATCTAGATGTTTCTCTTAAGACAATAACATAATAACTAAGAGCAGCTTCATTCTAATTTGCACTTATATTCAAGAACTATTTCACATTTCCTTTTGCACAGTTTGGCTCTAATTAAAAAAAGACTGTAATTTTGCAATGTTCTTACAAAATAATGTCTTTACATAACTAGTGTTATAGATCTGTGCTACCATGCTGGTACACTGAAGTGCAATAATTCTCACTAATGCCTCTGTTTATCTGAATCAGGTTTATCATAATAAAATATATGATTCTTCAGCCACATTCCTGTGCTCATCTTATTATCTCAGGGATCTATAATGTCTTCATTATGTTTTTCTTTAATTCCTCATTGTCTTAAAAAGTTAAAATGGAAGACAATTATGGAGGGAAAAAAATAAACAGATGAGAAGAGAGATATCCATCACAAACATTTAACTAAAGCCCACTTGGAATACCTTTAGAATGGATTCTTGTGTTATTGAGAATTTGAGAGAATATATGGTTTGATGTTTATATTGAGGCAATGGAGAAGTACTGTAGGTTCATATTTAGCTGTTGAGCTCATGAACCTATAATTTACCTCATGAGCCTGAGTGTATTATATCCCATATGGCTGGGTTTCAAAGTAGGAAAAAACATTGTAAGGGACAGTGCCCACTGGATTTTCAGATACTTTTGGAAGAAACTGGTTATTTCAATCCACTTCTGATTGAATTCAGGCTTGATTTGGAGGTAAAAATCAGCTTGTGTGTCCTAAGGCAGGGATCTTCAAACTTGGCCCTTTTATGACTTGTGGACTTCAACTCCCAAATTTCCTCAACCAGGCACGCTGGCTGAGGAATTCTGGGAGTTGAAGTCCACAAGTCATAAAAGGGCCAAGTTTGAAAATCCCTGTCCTAAGGTAAGGTTTTCTGCAAAAACATACAAGAAGGATACAACTTTGTTATTTCTGCTGAGTATCCCAATGGATTTAATTGTGATTGACTACAATATCCCTCTGAATTATTCTATGAAATAGGTTTGAAGGCATTCTTCTACTCCTATTGGCAGCATAGTTTCAGAAATTGCATTCATATATTTATATTGGGATCAATGATCCATACAAGTTCAGAAATCAGGATTGGATGACTGTACTTCATCACACATATAATTATTTCAAGACATCTTATGTACCTAATTTATAGGGATAAACAATACATGTTGATTTTTATAACATCTAACTCTGCTTTCTGAATTAGGAGAGGCAGAACATGGGAGCAAAAATGAGTTAAATGGGGAAATTTCCCATTCTAAGGTTTATGCTCTATCAACAGGAACTAGGAAATAATTTAGGAATGCTCATTGAAAATAATGGTCCAAATGATCTCCATGTTTAGGAAACCCTACCACCTGCTTTAGTTATTTCACCAGCTTTACTGACCAGCCCAATCACTGAAAACTACATTTCTATATCATACTATATCCAAAAATTGCAGTTGGCACCAAATGTTCTGTAAGGTGTTCTTGGTATATAATACAGTACAAGTACTTAGGATACTGTACCTAGTCTTTCTATTTCTAACCCAACGTTCTCTATAGATCAGGTGACAACTGATGCCATATATTATCAATTGATATTTGTGGTTACTTGTGGATGGGCCTTTCTGGGCATAAGACTTGTTGTTTGTAGTACTCTTACTCTGATATTCAAGCAATGCATAATATTATGTTGATTACAAGATGTTTTTTTACTTAATTCCTTCTTGTATAGAGGAAAAACCTCCCTCATTTTTTAAAAAATGTAGATGCTTTATGTTAACATTAATCCTTGCCCCCATATTTGGTTTGTATATTACAAAAAAACAGAGTTGGAAGGGATCTTGGAGGTCTTCTAGTCCAACCCTTTCCTCAAGCGGAAGACCTTATATCAGTGGTGGCGAACCTATGGCACAGGTGCCAGAGGCGGCACTCAGAGCTGAGTGCCGAGACCTCCAGCTAAAGCTGAACAACTGATTGCTAATTACCAAAGCATCTCCATTGAATATGTGTCAATATCTACTCTTAGCAACCACTTAGATAGATTTTTTTCCCCATAACTATGTGGCCCTAATCTGGTCCTTCACCTCTTCCAATGTTTACCAATCACCAAAATTAACTGAGTCTATCTACCTCACTTCTAGTCATCCTTTTCTTCTCTTTCTTTCCATCTTTCCCAGCTTTTGATCCTTAGAGTCTTCAGAGTTTTTTTTAATGAAAACAATTGAAATAAAGGTACACCAGGTAAATCAATGAAAAGGAAACTGAGCAAGTGTCCAAAGAAGCACAGCTGCATCTCTTAAACTCTTCTCTGGAAAGAGAGTCAGTTTATTTCAAAGTCTGTAAAGTTTTCGAAGGAAAAAAATATATATAAGGGTGTTTGTATGTAGGTCTTTGGTTCTTCGGGTTTTCTCCCACGTAGAATTTGAAGTGTCTTGGCGACGTTTTGACAAAGTCCCATTCGTCATCTTCAGGCTGGTGCTTTCGGCTTCGTGCTTCTAGGAGCAACGTAGCAATATATATATGTAGGTCTTTGGTTTTCTTTCAGAAAATATATATATATACAGTAATCTTGAGAAAAAAAGGTAAAAGTAAAGAGTCCCTGCAGATTTTATTCCACTAGTCATTGCTGACTATAGGGCAGTGGTTCTCAACCTTCCTAATGCCATGACCTTTTAATACAGTTCCTCATGTTGTGGTGACCCCCAACCATAAAATTATTTTCGTTGCTACTTCATAACTGTAATTTTGCTACTGTTATGAATCATAATGTAAATATCTGATATGCAGGGTGTATTTTCATTGTTATGAATTGAACATAATTAAAGCATAGTGATTAATCACAAAAACAATATAGCAATGCTCACTGGAGAAGCTTACTCTTCTTTGCTCAAAAATGTTGGGAGGGAGGGAAGGGGAAGGAAGGAAAGAAGGAAGGAAGGAAGATTGAAGGGGAAAGGAAGGAGATGGAGAAGGAAGGAGATTGAAGGGGAAAGGAAGCAGATGGAGAAGGAAGGACATTGAAGGGGAAGGAAGGAAGGAAAGAGAAGGAGATTGAAGAGGAAGGGATGGAGATGGAAGGAAGGAAGGAAGGAAGGAAGGAAGGAAGGAAGGAAGGAAGGAAGGAAGGAAGGAAGGAAGGAAGGAAGGAAGATTGAAGGGGAAAGGAAGGAGATGGAGAAGGAAGGAGATTGAAGGGGAAAGGAAGGAGATGGAGAAGGAGGGAAGATTGAAGGGGAAAGGAAGGAGATGGAGAAGGAGGGAAAATTGAAGGGGAAAGGAAGGAGATGGAGAAGGAAGGAGATTGAAGGGGAAGGAAGGAAGGAAGGAAGGAGAGAGAGAGAGAGATTGAAGGGGAAGGGATGATATGGAGATGGAAGGAAGGAAGGATGATTGAAGGGGAAAGGAAGGAGATGGAAAAGAAAGGAGATTGAAGGGGGAAGGAAGGAAAGAGAGAGAGATTGAAGGGGAAGGGATGAAGATGGAGATGGAGATGGAAGGAAGGAAGGAAGATTGAAGGGGAAAGGAAGGAGATGGAGAAGGAAGGAGATTGAAGGGGGAAGGAAGGAAGGAGAGAGAGATTGAAGGAAGGAGGCGCTGCCAAGTACGCACAAGCAGCTCTGCACAATTGCCCAGGGAGGGGGGAGGCTCTGGCGGAGAGCCTGGTGGAGAGCCAAGCGGCGGCACATCCGGGTCCTCAGAAGCTGCACGGATGATCCGCGTGCCTCAGAGCTGCCGGCTGCCCTCTCACACCCGCCAACCTGGAGCCCCCATCCTCATCCCGGCACCCCTTGCCCTCTCCCAGCCACCCCCCGGGACCTGCCCGCCCCTCCAGCCTCCTGAGCACCATCGCAGCGGCAGGGTCACAGGAGCCCCTTTCCACACTGCGCAGCCCATTGCATGCGAGAGGGGTGTGGCCAGAGTGCCAGCTCCTGCTCGGAAGGCACTGCTTCTCCCCTCCCAGCCCAGCCGGCTGGCCTCCGATGCACATGCAGGCATCGTCACTGCCTCACCCTCTTCCCCACCCCCTGGCCAATTCCGAGGCCCGGAGCCCAGCGAGATGGAAAGGAGCCGTGCCTGCCCAGTAGCTCCATGGCCGCGTCGGGTGCCAGAAGGCTGAGGTGGCCTCTGACAGTGAGGGAGGCTGGCCGGGCAGTGCAGAGGAGGCTCCCGTGTGGCATGGAGGGCAGCAGGGGGCTGAGCGCGGCCGGGCAACCAGGAGGTGTGGAGACCGGCTTGGCACTGCAGCTCACTCAGCTGGCAGTGGCGGAACAGCCCAGCGGCAGTGCCAGCAGCAGCCCAGACCCGGCTCGGCTTGGACCAGCCACTGAGCCAGCCCAGGGCGGTGTCGGGGGCGCGCACAATGGTGCTGAGGCAGCAGGAGCAGGCACTGTCGGAGGAGAAGGGTGCCCTGGAGGCGGAGGAGCAGGCGGAGGATGAGGAGGAGGGCGGCGGCAGCTTGATAGAGGAACGGTGTCTCAGTTTCTAAGATCATCAGAAATATGTGTTTTCTGATGGTCTTAGGCGATCCCTGTGAAAGCATTGTTCGACCCCCAAAAGAGTCATGACCCACAGGTTTAGAACCACTGCTATAGGGAGTGGTGCTCATCTCCATTTCAAGGCCACTGAGCCTGAGCTGTCCAAAGACATTTCCATGGTCATGTAGCCAGCATGACATCATGGAGCACTGTTACCTACCCACCAAAGTGGTACCTATTTATCTACTTGCATTTGTATGCTTTTAAACTGCTAGGTTGGCAAAACCTGAGGTGAAGACAAGAGCTCACGCTGTCATATGGTGTTTGGGTTTCGAACCTGGATTGCTGACTCTCCAGTCAAGCCCAGCACTTTAACCATTGAGCCATCACGCCATTCTGAGAAGCTGGAATTCTGGTTGCCAAGTTAAATGCAGTGTAATCCTTAGCCTCTTGAATCATGAGAATTTTTAATAAAGAGTTCAGCATCAGCTTCCACTACTGCTCCAAAACATCAATGGGTCTTCATTTTGGCATTTTGGCAAGGGTTGACTTTCTTATTTGGTAGATTTCATCACATATGTATCTCACAGCACTTTTGCCCTTGTTGGAGATTCTGAATCATGCTTTATAGGACTATTTTACCCTTATATTTTTAGAATATTATTTACAAAATAATTGCTATCCCAACATCATCAGTAGAATTGGTAATTGTTGTGCCACTGTATGCTACAAAATACTAATTTTATTTCTGGATACATCTCCCATACCCATTGTTTTCTTCATAGTGCAGAATAAAGGATGAACAATTGCTAATCTGTCTTTATTGGCCTGCTGTTATGTACATAAAAGCTTAAGGCTAGAAAAACCCATGCCACTGTCTTTAGGAGTTCACAGGGACTCTGGAAAGTGTTATGTCTTTGATGCATACATATCTACAACCATGTAGATTATTGATATCTGCCCTTTTATTTCTTGCTTATTGTTTTCTCTCCTTACTTTTGCTTGTTTTTTGGTCCATTTTGCTACTTAACTTTTTTTTTGAAGTTATATCAAGATTATTTATTGATATATTTGTAATACTAACTTCAAAAGTGTGCTCTTTTTTGGATATGGATACAGGGATTGTCTAGGAGTAAGCTGGGTATAAACCACAATAATATTCCAACATTTGTTGTATGTTTTGGGTTATGCTTGTTATATTTTAGCCACAGTTGGGATGTTCTTTGTAATAACATTAATTTACATTAACTCTTTCGTTTCTTGTTGCTTCACTCTTTCTTAAAAATGTTCTAAATCATTTAGAAATATTTTGTAGTAATGACATAAAATGTTTTAAACTTACAATAATTTAAATTATTTTCATGCAAATACAAATGGCAACAGCTAATTGTAAAGATATTATTTTAATGTATTGTCAGACTGGGACTTAGAGGTTTATTTTACTCAGAAGCATGTCCAGATGTAATCAATATATCATACTTCCACGAATAGGTGGGTACATACTAATGGTGGTGAGGTTGTGGGCTTCAGATGATAAAGAGTTATATTTTATGCACCAAACACCACTGATTATATTGGTGAGATTGCCAGAAACTGTAATACAGCAACATCTGGAAAGGAATAGCATTGTTGTTGGAAACCAGGTGCAAAACTTTAGGATTTGCATCATGACATTATAACATACATTCCTCTTCCTCTTTCGTGCTGTATGCCTGTGTTGCAGAAGTGTGAACCAGAACAAAACTAATGGGATTGCATGTGCATGTGTTTTGAAGCGGTGATGTGTTAAACAACTCTCTTGTTATGCATAACGTTCTCTCCAAAATATAGCATGCTTGTGATGACTCCATACCTATGTCTATCTATATGTATAGATCTATACACATACAGATGGATATAGTATAAACATTTTTAAACTTGTTTTAATACATCCAGTGGAGTAAAATGACGCATTAAAATATTTTCCACTCTGATACATTAGTATTAGGGAACATTTTGAATGTCAGTAAAGGACTTGAGGCTTTTTGTTAACATGATCACTCCATTCTCGTAATTGCTCCTGATTCCATATTTATTAAAATGTTGAAACAAGAGAAGTCGGAATTTGTAACCAGCTGCCTTAGGATAAATAGTAGATGTGACACAAAGATTAATGTTGCTTTCCCTCAACATTTTCCAAAATGAAATGCTTATTAAAGAAGCACTTTTCAAGATTACTTGCCAGTGGTTCTTCAGATCCTTCAAGGTTAATGGTGAGGAGCCAGAAAAGAGGCTTAGAGGGAATTGGCCCAAAAAAGATTTTTTTGCTCCTATTTGTTTGCTAGAGATAGTAAAGTAAGATTAACAAGTCATTACATAAAGATAAATCAGGGATATGTTTCTTCTGTATTTTAATATGACCCAACCTTTTTTACATTTCCCAAGCTAATATGCAAAACATAATGCAATTATTTTTCAGATTTCACACTTCTCTAATTTTTGTCATGTGTTACTCTGATCTAAATGTTTACACTACAAAAAAAGTAGCATAGGAAAATACATGCATTAGCAAAGAGAGCTACCAAGAAAGCACGTAACAGGGAAAAATATTTGGGAACAAAAACACCTATTAGAGAAAATCATAAACAAAACTACACATGAACGTGAAAATAAACATGTTTATCAATTGTTCTGCAGGTTATTTTTGTTAGGTTACACACTGATGTGGAAACGGAGCAGAATGAAATTGTGTGGATAAAATGCAGTGGTTCTAAGAAATAAAGCAGACAGAGCCATTCCTATTATCTACATTTCCCTGTCCCATCCTTAATTTGGTACAGTAAGGACATCCACAGGGATTTATTTTAACTGATTATTGTATTGGAAGAATCCCTCCCTTCTCTCTGTCTCTCTGTCTGTCTCTGTCTGTCTTCTCTCTCACAGACACAAACACACACACACACACACAACAAACCCTGATGCAATGTTATTTGTTCAATAATAGTTTTAAGGGGGTAGAGATGGGCTCTTTAACATTAGTTAGTTCCATTAGTTTAAAAACTGACTGGTTAATCCTGTGGCTGAGCTAAACACTTCACCTTCCTGAACTAAACTACCCACCATCTAGCATTCAATCTTTAAAAATGCATAACCTTATTTCCATTTATCAAATAAATGCAAATTTGGAATTCACCAAATGTTGTTCTATCCATTAACTAGTGAGATTTAGGAACATTTCTGCTGCTTCTGCCTTTATTTATTTACATTGCCCAAAATTTCCTTTAATATTTTTCCCAAGAAGATGTGATTGTCTTCTAAGTCAAATAAAAAGGAATCATCTACTGCAGCGGTTCTCAACCTGTGGGTCACGACCCCATTTGGGGTTGAACAACCATTTCACGGGGGTCGCCAAACAACACAGTCCGCCATTTTTCCCCCTTTTCCTTAGCTGTGCTACTCCCTCTTATTCTATTGGCTTTTGAAAGCCAATAGAATAGATTATCTTGAATAGAGTCTAATTCTATGAGCTTTCAAAAGCCAATAGGAATTGTCCAGGCTGTCTCTGCCCTGCTGAGCTCGCCAAAAGTCCCAGTCTTCAAATGGTGCTGCAAGTTGTCTGCAGCGAAGGCGAGCTGTCTGGAAGTTTTCACCACTCTCTGCTGAGCAACTACTAAAAATGTAAGTAAAAGAGGGCCAGGGGTGGGAGCTGGGAGGCTGGCAGGCGCAGGGAGGGTTGCTGGCATGCGTGGGGCCCGGTGGGTGCCTTACCTCCCTTGGGCTGGGCCAGCTGGTGGCCCAGCTGGTGGTCGCCCTGCGTCATCACTGCCCCTTGCCAGCTACGCCTCGGCCGGTGCAGGGGGCAGCACCACGCATGCGCAGCACTCCCGGGCAGGGAAATACAGGTAGTCCTTGACTTACGACCGGTTGGGGGTTGCGGCATTGAAAAAGTTGAGAACCACTGATCTACTGGGAATTTTTCACTGATTTTCTTTAACAGTTTTCACCTTTTAGTTGCTTTAAAATAATGGATCAGTTCAACTTGCATTTATCACCCAGAGATAACTTGAAACATCTTTATCTGCACTAAGATTGTAATATATAAAGCTCATCAGCACTTCCTCTGTGCCAGAGTCAGCCATTCTGTACAAATTTATTCTTTACAATTGGAAGTAATATCCATATCTATAAGCAGTAAACGTTAGGAATGTGAAAGAGTTCTTTAGATTCGGGTAAGGAGCACTGAGAACAGCAAAATCTGGTCTGGTAATTTGGGGGTTTGATCAATTTCATTCAGGGTGAAATTTTGAAATGGAGCTCCATTGTTCTGCAATATATTACATGGAAAAAAACACAACTGACTGTGACTTATTTTTTCCTCCCTCAGAACAAGATGCAACTTGCAAAAAACTTTATGAACTTTATGTGAGAATAACATACAACATATTCCAGAGATGCCAATGTATGAATTTTAAAGCTACTCTTCAATGAACTGTACTTAAATACCTTGAACGTCATTGCTCTGTGACAGAATATAATGGAAATTTCAGTGATATTAATTCTTATTCTAGGGAACACTCATACCAAATGTTTCTTAGAGTTTGTTTTGTGTGTTGGGCTTCAGGTAGAATCATAACTCATTAATTTGCTGGTTTTTCAGATCTGCCCTGAGGAATATATGCAATGTGAGAAACAGAGACATTTTTGAACAGTAGTGAAATAAATTAATCTAGCTAGCTAATACAGCTGAGGAAAGGTTCACACATTATCATTATGAATGAGAGATTGGAAACGATGGGGAAAACCATGTGAAGCAAATGATAAAGAATTGTTGGGCATTAAAAAGATGTAACATAGAGTTTGCTGTCACAGTATTCTAATTTTTCTACAATAATACTGTGAAATTTTAATTGATCATGATATATTTTAACAGATGAATAAAATGAGATCAGAACAGCATGGAAGCACAGAATCAGAAAAGGACTCCCAATTCATCCTGTCCATCACAGAAAAATGAAACTACATTCTGAATTATGGCACCCATTAAGTAATTATTTAAATTTCTAAATAACTCACTACCAAAATCTGTGGCTGATGTACAAAAATAAAACACATTAAAACAACAAATCCTATGATAAAAATAATGTACTGCAATTAGATATAATAGCAAAGTTTGGAATACATACAAGACATTATGAAAGACCAGATGAGAAAGTTGTATTCTAAACACTTCTTAGAGGTCCTGTGGCGCATTGAGTTTTCCCACCCCGGAGACATCCATATATAAAATTAGCTCCAATATTTATGGGGGGAAACAATCTGCTGATTCTTCTAAATTCAACCTGATTCATATATTAGTCATTTCCAATAATTACATGTTCAATTCCATATTTATCAGACAATTTTGTAATCCAACATATCTGAAGAGCCATCAGAATGGAATAGCTGGTATAAACCATTGGCCATGTCCAGGATAGGTTTTCTTTAATTTCAATAGATATGCTTTAATGCAAGGATGTTAATGAATGTGGTGATATATGTGGTTAAGATGCTGGGTTGGAGGTTAGCAAGCCCACATTCAAGATGTGAGTGCTGCTGCATTGTGGGTGAGCTCCTATCATTTGTTCCAGCTCCTTAACAGGGATACCTAAAGGAGCCACCACAGCTGAACCCATGCAACAGTGATGTCACCAGCTAATCCTTTCAACCTGGAAGTGCCTCAAAGGATGCCTCCAACACAAAAGGGATGGGATCAAGGATGATGATGAATCGGAGGAAGAAGGTGAAGAAAAAACTTTATTAGTCATAATCCAACTATGATAGGAAATCATATAAATTACCCAAGAATCAGTGTGTGCAATGTAAAACATAAAAGCAAACATGAAAGTAGAATTCCTAGGACTGTGCTATTTTTTTCTCTCTGAAGGACAGGAAAAAGGTATATGTAGTTGGGAAATTAGAAAGCCACTGGATATTACTTTCTGGGTATTTTTTCATAAATATCCAACAGAAGGAAGAGTACTTTTTCTCATTTGTAGTGCAATGGAAATTGAAAAACAAGGGTGGAAATGTTTGAACACCAAATTATGTAAAAAGTGCAGTAAAATAGAATATGCACAATAACAAAAGAGATTCAACAGCACCCTATTGCTAGGGTTATATAACAACTGTTGTTTCTCCTCTCCAGTAACATAGAAGGCAGGGTATTAAATCTTGCCAGAAATAATGTTTTTCAGTAAAGAAAGTGTGTGTTAGATAACTGGAATAAAAGGTCTTCTGCCTGAAACATTGAAGCAATGTTTACTTTCCACTTAACAGAGCTGAACTGTATTTTCCTGTGGAACAGAGTGTGGGAATCTTTTGAAGCCAAGAGGTGCACTTAACATTTTTTAGAGAAACTGAAGGCAAAATGTAGGTTGGTTATATCAATGGTATAGACAGAAAAGTTTATAGGGAAGAGTGGAGGGAGAACATTTAATCATCTCTGAGGCCACAGATTTCGTATTTCCATCCCCTTCAGAAGTACAGTTGTGATTGTATGTAGGAATTGTGAAGAGCTGGACATGTTGTCTGAATGAATTTTAAATATACCTAGTAGCTTGGTTGAAAGACAGTAAGGGAAAAACATTTCAACGAAGAAAAGCTGATAAAATATATTACAGAACTCTGAAAATTTTAAGTATTATATTTGGCAGGGTTTTTTTTCCTATTCATCTGGTGTCTAGATATTGAAAACATACACATAAGGACTCTAAACAATAAGACTGTGCAGCAATTTGGATTCAGTGCTTCATAGTATGTTGTGGTGCAAATGTAGCATCTAAAAATACTTAAACCAAACACAACAGCACTCTGCTTTAGATTTTATGTTTGTATCTTTTCAATTTTTTTAGAACTTCCTCAAAGTTGGAAGGGGTCGTGGAGGTCTTCTAGTCCAACCTCCTGCTCTAGCAAGAGACTCATTCTGGATGAGTGGTTGTCCAGTCTCTTCTTAAAAGCCTCCAGAGATGGAGCATCCACAACTTCTGAAGGCAAGCTGTTCTATAGGTCAATTGTTCTGTTGTCAGGAAATTTGTCCTTAATTCTAGATTGTTTCTCTCCCTGATTAATTTCCATCCATTGTTTCTTGTCTTGCCTTCTGGAGCTTTGAAAAATAGATTCACCTTCTCTTCTTTGTGGCAGCCCTTCAAATATTGGAACACTGCTATCAGGTCACCCCAGTCCCTCTTTTCACTAGACCAGCCATACCCAATTCTTGCAAAGTGTCCTGCAGTTTCCACATACTTCAAACCATCTTTCAGAGAATGAATAACTTGGTACTTGATTTTGTTTTTTTAAAGAATCTCCTTGAAACATATTTGAATATTTTTGATTACATTTGTCCATTAATTTTATTTACTTTGAATTCCCAAAGTTTCCACAGCCATCACAATGAACCCTTCTGAGATTGCCATGCTCTGTTACTTTATGGTTCAATAGTTTCTCAATTCTCAAGCATGGGTGCTGTTGCAATTTTAACATTCTTTAAAAAAGAAGAAAGTATCAGCTGGAGAAAACCCACCATCTCCAAAATATATATTAAATGTTTAGAGAAAAAAGAAAGGGAACATTTTTTCTTAAACACATCAGTGTGAAACAAAATATCTCTAAATGACTACTGACAGTTCATGCACATTGCAGCTTACATATAATATGACTCTATGGCCAATATGATACAATAGTTAGCGTATTACACTTAGCTCATAGTGATCTGGTTCCAAATCCTTATTCAGCTACAAAGTTTATTTACTAAATTTTGGATTAATTTCTTTTCCCATGCAAGTTTGTTGTTTTACTCTTAGTGGGAAATCCATGGGAGGGGGTGTCTGTTTTTATATAAATGACAGATGGTGTAACAATGCCAAGGTGGTTTCAAGTCTGTGCTTCCAGATGTGGAGCTTCTGACCATCAAATGCAGACCCTTCTATCTGCCTAGAGAATTCTCTGTTACCATTATCACAGCTGTGTATATCCCCCCTGATGCAAACAGAAAAGAGGCCCTGAAGGTTCTCTGTCATACCATCAGTGGCTTACAAAAACTATTCACCCAGAGGGTGCATTTATTGCAGTGGGTGACTTTAACCAAGTGGATTTGAAAGCTACATTGCCACATTTCCATCAATATGTGGACTTTGCAACCAGAGGGGACAATACACTGGATCTTGCTTATTCCAACATCAAGAAGGCTTTCAAAGCTATCCCCTGCTCTGATTCTGGGCTCCTCTGACCATCTCTCAGTGCTGCTTATTCCAGCATATAAACCTTTATTAGTCAGAGTGATACCTACAGTAAAGCAGGTGAGGGTTTGGACAGAGAGAGCTACAGAAGCACTACAAGACTGCTTTGAGTGCACAGATTGGGGCATGTTTAAGGAAGCAGCTACTGAGAACCAACATACAAATGTTGAGGAGTATGCCACCATGGTTTCTGCATATATCCAAAAGTGCATAGAAGATGTCTGTGTCCTGAAAAGCATTGTTGTGAGTGTGAATGAAAAACCGTGGCTGACTTATGAGGTTTGCAAGATGCTGAAAGCACGGAATGTGGCTTTTAAATCTGGTGACATGCTGGCACTTAGAACAGCCAGAGCAAATCTGAAAAGTGCCATAAAAGGTGCAAACAAGCCCATTGCCAGAAAATTCAGAACTTTTTTCAGGACCCAACAAACACCAGGCGAATATGGCAAGGGATTCAGGCCATTATGGATTACAAGGTGGCTCCATCAAGATGCAAGGATGACACAGACTTCCTAAACAAACTGAATGCATATTTTGGTAGATTTGAGGCATCAAATAGCACTCCTGCTAGGAAAGCAGTGCCCATCCTGATGAGCAAGGGCCAAGCTTTGATGCCACCTCTGTCAGGAAAATACTGCAGACAGTTTACATTCGGAAAGCAGCAGGCCCACATAACATCACTGGATGTGTCCTCAGGGAATGTGCAGAGGAGCTGGCTTGGGTTCTCACAGATATTTCCAACCTCTCATTGCAGCAGGCAGTGGTCCCATTGTGTTTTAAGATGGCCATCATCTTGCCAGTGCCAAAAAAGTCCACAATTACAGGCCTCAATAATTACCTTCCGGTTGCACTGACATCCACCATCATGAAATGCTTTGAGAAGCTGATGAAGGACACTATTGTATCTAGCTTCCCACCAGCATTTGACCCGCTTCAGTTTGCCTACTGACCAAATCGCTCTACGGAGGATGCTATTTCTTCCGTTCTCCATCTGAGCCTGAAGCACTTAGAGGAAAGAAATACTCATGTGCGTTTGCTGTTTGTTGACTTCAGTTTGGCGTTTAACACAATCATTCCCCAGCATCTAGTAGACAAACTGGGCCTTTTAGGCTTAAACACTCCTTTGTGCAACTGGATTCTTGATTTTCTTACCAACAGGCCACAATATGTGCGAGTTGGAACAAATATCTCTAATACCATTTTCTTGAGCACAGGCTCTCCTCAGGGCTATGTCTTAAGCCAACTGCTGTTCACCCTGTTGACCCATGACTGTTGTGCTAGGTTTGCCACCAACCATATTGTAAAGTTTGCAGATGACACAACAGTAGTGGGCCTTATTCAGAATGACAAGGTGAAAGCTTACCGCAAGGAGGTTGAAGGGTTAGTGAACTGGTGTAAGGAAAACAGCCTAGTTTTAAGTACCGGAAAAACCAAAGAGATCGTTGTTGATTTCAGAAAAGGCAGGCACAGCCACACTTCTCTGTGCATAAATGATTCACCTGTGGAGATGGTTACCAGCATCAAATTCCTGGGTGTGCAGCTAATGAGCAGGCTGACTTGGTCACTCAACAGTGAGAAACTGGTGAAGTGGGCACAGCAGTGCCTGCATTTTTTGCGGTGCATGAGAAAAGCACATCTTCCTTCCCCTGTCCTGACCACTTTCTACAGGGGGACAATCAAGAGCATCCTGTCATACAGCATCACAGTCTGGTTTGGAGGCATCACTGCTTCAGACAGGAAGGTGGTACAGAGAGTGGTGAGAATGGCCGAAAAGATCATTGGCAGTTCCCTCCCTCCCATCCAGGACATAGCCCAGAAGCGCTGCTTGAGCAGGTCTGTAAGATTATCTGGGACACTACACATCCTCTTCACGACCTGTTTTCCTTGTTACCTTCTGGGAGGAGGCTTCGTGGTATCTGAAGCAGAACATCCAGATTCAGCCAGAGTTTCATTCCATACAGCATTAACTCTCAAGCTTCCTCCTTCCATTATATATTCAAGATGGGCACTAATTAATATTGATTTGTTATGTATATGTAGGGGTGTGGGTCTATACATATGTTGTTCATAGTATGTATTAGGTGTGTGTCATGTATGTGTTTCACGTTGAGAGCGGGCAACTAAATTTCATTATTGATGTGTGCCATAGTTGAGGCTAGACACGAGGAGTGGGGGAAAAGGCTTACTAACTCAGACGTTTTCAAAGACTAATACTTAGTATTGTATACCAGGGATCATGATGATTGCTGCATAACATGTTTTTATGTTCAATGTTAATTGTTTCAATAAAAGAATTTTTATAATAAAAAAAAAAAAAAGAAAAAAAAATGACAATAAAGGTTATCTTATCTTATCTTATCTTATCTTATCTTATCTTATCTTATCTTATCTTATCTTATCTTATCTTATCTTATCTTATCTTATCTTATCTTATCTTACCTTACCTTACCTTACCTTACCTTACCTTACCTTACCTTACCTTACCTTACCTTACCTTATCTTATCTTACTAAGGAATGCAATGTAGGCACCTTGAATTTTGGGGGAGAAAAAAAATATCTGAATAGTTTGCAGTTAATAAAATTGTTATTTCCTTTGTTTGCGTTTTTGCTTCATCCATTGTACTACCCTACATTTTTAGTCATATTGCTAACAAAAGAGTGAATTCCCAAACATTACATTAGTGCAACCATTACATGTCTGAGCCACTGTGCTTTTTTTTCCTCTTTTTGCTGTTAAGATAGGCACAGGTAATTAAACAAATTCAAACTAGTGTTTTAGACTTTAGGAGACCTGACTTCAGTAAACTAAGGAGGGATTCCATGGATAGAGAAACAGTTGACAATGCTTGAGAAACTAAAAAATGAGATAATAAAGGCCAAAACAAAAACAATACCACAGAGAAGCAAAAACAAGAGAATCCAGATGAAACCAGCATGGTTGCCCAAACAGCCTTCTGACAAACTGAAGGCCAAAAAGGTCAAATATAAAAATGAAAAGAGAGGCAAGAAACTAGAATAAAATACCTGAATCTGAAAGGATGAAGTCAGGAAGGCTAAGGCTCAGAATGAGCTAAGATTTGCAACAAATGCAAAAACAATAACAAAAATGTTTCTTTCAATATGTAAGGAATCAGAAGAAAGTCAAGGAAACTATTGGCCCATTAACAGGAGATGATGGCAAGTAGGTGACAGGCAATGGGGAGAAAGCAGAACTGTTTAATTTCTTCTTTGTATCTGTCTTTACACAAAAAGAAAAAAAAAGCCCAATTATCAAAAACACCACCATGGGAAACAGAACAGAAATACAGGAAGACATGATCTTGGAACCACTGAATGAAATCTTTCAGAACTCCTGGAGCATAGGGAAATTTGCCAGAGGACTGGAAAAAAGCTGATGCAGTTCAAATCTTCAAAAAGAGGAAAAACATGGATCCAGAAAACCACACACCAATCAGCTTGACAATGATACTTGGAAAAAAATCCTAAAAAAAGATAATCAAGCAGCAGATTTGTGAGCAACTAAAAATGAACAAAGGAATCACTAGAAGCCAGTGTAGATCTGTTAAGGGCAGGTTATGCCAAGCAAACCTTATTGCCTTATTTGTGCCTAAATTAGTGGAAACATTGTGAATATTATCTACTTAGACTTCAGTAGGACATTTGATAAAGTAGACCATAGCCTACTTCTTCATAAGACTGAACAATGTGGGATAGACCAAACCACTGCCAGATGGATTTTCAGTTGGCTGACCAATTGCCCTCAACATGTGGTCTTCAACGAAACTACATGGAGGAAAGCAGGAAGTGCAGTACCTCAAGGTTCTGTCTTTAGTCTATTGCTCTCAACATCTTCATAAATGACCAAGATGAGGGAACTGAAATAGAAAGAGTGCAGAGAAAAATAACAAAGATGATAAGGGGTCTGAAGGCTAAATTGTACAATGGAAGGCTAAAGGAACTAGGTGTATTTAGCCCAGCGGTTCTCAACCTGTGGGTCGCGACCCCATTTGGGGTTGAACGACTATTTCATGGGGGTTACCAAACAACGCAGTCGGCCATTTTTTCCCCTTTTCCTTAGCTGTGCTACTCCCTCTTATTCTATTGGCTTTTGAAAGCCAATAGAATAGACTCTCTTGAATAGAGTTTAATTGTATTGGCTTTCAAAAGCCAATAGGAATTGTCCAGGCTGTCTCTGCCCTGCTGAGCCCACCAAAGTCCCAGTCTGCAAACGGTGCTGCAAGTTCTCTGCAGCAAAGGTGAGCTGTCTAGAAGTTTCCACCCCTCTCTGCTAAGCAATTACTAAAAATGTAAGTAAAAGAGGGCCAGGGGTGGGAGGTGGGAGGCCGGCGGGCACAGGGAGGGTTGCTGGTGCGCGTGGGGCCTGGCAGATCCCTTACCTCCCTTGGGCTGGGCCAGCTGGTGGCCCAGCTGGTGGTCGCCCTGTGCTGTCGCTGCCCCTTGCCAGCTACGCCTCAGCCGGCACAGGGAGCGGCACCACGCATGTGCGGCGCTCCCAGGCAGGGAAAGTCCTCGACTTACAACCGGTTGGGAAGTCCTCAACTTACGACCGGTTGGGAAGTCCTCGACTTACGATTGGTTGGGAAGTCCTCGACTTACAACCAGCTGGGGGGTCGCGGCATTAAAAAGGTTGAGAACCACTGATTTAGCCTAACAAAGAGAAGGTTTGGAGGTGACATCATAGCCATCTTCCAATACTTGTCACTGGGAAGAAAGGGTCTATTTATTCTCCAAAGCACCTGAAGGCAGGAGAACAAGCAATGGGTGGAACAAGCCCATTAGAGGGAGTTCCAACCTGGAACTAAGAAGAAATTTCCTGACAGTGGGAATAATTAGTCAATGGAACAGCTTGCCACCCAAAGTTGTGTGTGGTCCATTACTGGAGATTTTCAAGAAAATCCCATTTGTCTGGGATAGAATAAGAATTCCTACCTTGGGTAGGGAGTTGGACTAGAAGGCCTTCAAGATCGCTTCCTATGATTGTATAAAATGAAATATGTTTGAGTGATCTTTTCCAATATTATTGTTATTTCAGAATAGAAAAAATAGATTATTAATTGTATTCATTATTAATTGTATTCATAAGTTTTTTTATTATTTGCCAATATATCATTGTTCTTGTAATTTTTCATGTCAAAGAAAAAAATATCTGCTCTGATTTAAAAAAAAACCCCTAACAATAGTTAAATAAAGCAACTAGCTCTTGTGGAACCAGCAATAATTTGAATTTATGCCTCTCTACTAGACCAAGTGTATTGACATCCTGCCTAGGTCTTTGCAAACCTGCTAACAGAGGGTTTTTGTGATTGGAAATGACTAGTTTTCCTTGAGGATCTGGTACTATTGCTTCCAAAGTCATAGGCTTGCCAGAAGCTGTTTTCCAATACAAGCTAGTCAAGTGATGGAAAAGAATAAAGAAGAAACAACATTTTTTGAGATTCAGTAAGGTAAAGAATAATTAATTTAAAGTCCTCCATGTGGATTTACTTTTTTTTAGATATTCTACTGTTTCAATTGTATGCCATTCAGAGGTCAGGATTGAGTTGAGTGGCCTTATTTAATAAAGTTAGGCATGACCAGGGCATTGACATAGTTCCCAGTGAGCTAATATTAAATTATAGGATGCTACAGCTTATGTAGTTTATGATCCCAGTTATGCCAGGAAAAACTACTGCAGTAGCATTTTAGTTTGGAGTCAAAAACTTTAGCTGGCACTGATGCCATGCAACTTTTGTATGTGATCAATGTGCATAAAAATTGATAGGATATGACTGGTCTTCATGACTACCATTTTGACTTTTTTGTATAGATTTTATTAGTTTTTATAGGGTTAGGAATAAGGTGGGGTCAGGGTTGGGGTTGGGGTTGGGATTTGGGTTAGGGTTAGGATTAGGGTTAGGGTTGGGGTTGGAGTTTTTCCAAATAACATTCTCAATATTTAGCAAACAGCATAATGTCTGGGTTCATGTGTTTAACGAACAGTAATAGATAATAGTTAATTATCATAAACAATATGTTAATTAATTACTCAATAGCCTTCTTCTTGCTAATATATATTCAAAATTACATATCACATTCCTTTCTCTCTAACTCATTTTTCTAGCCATTGATAGAAATTATTCCATGTTCTAAAGTACACTGAGTCTTCTTTCTCTTTTATCTTTAAAGTCAATCTATCCATTTCTGCACACTCTAGAATTAGTACTTCTTCAGCTGGTAAATTTTCATTTTTCCAATGTTGGGCAAATGCAATTCTTGCTGCCGTTAGTACGTGTAGTATTAAATATCTGCAATCTTTCTCATAATTTGCTCCTATTATTCCTAACAAAAATAATTCTGATTTAAATTCGATTTGTTTTTTTAGCATTTTTTTCCAACCATAAATGTATTTTAACCTAAACTCTTTTTTGCTTTAGGGCATGCCCACCAGATATGATAATAAGTACCTGGTCTTTGTTTGCATTTCCAACAGCTGTTTGAAATATTTTTAAACATTTTTGCTAATCTCACTGGTGACATATGCCATCTGTAAAACATTTTGACTTTTTAAAATCATCTCCATTGGACACCCCTGAACAACTGGCTCTTCTCTTCTCTTGGGTTATTTCCCATTCAGTTTATTGTTAATCAAAATATGAGCTGGAAAGAATGGAATAATTAAATACTTCTGATTCCTTATTGGAACGTAGGCAGCCTGTAGGGTATAGTCCTGTAGGAAAAGCCCTCTCACAAGATGGCAGCAAAAGGAAACCACTATCAATTCATTAAAAATCAAGGTATCCACATCACTTCATTGTCCTAATTATTAAAATATTCAGCACTGTGAATTTTATACATTACCTCCTTTCCCCAATAATGATGGACATTCGTATTTTGATACTTCTTCAAAGTTATAGTTAATCCATGAGTGAAAGAAATAAATCATATCTATAACAGGCACAAAAAAGCAGCTACTGTCAGTTGCTATTATCCATGGGAGCTAAGTAGAGCATCTATTTTCAGAGCAGATACTCCTGAATGACACACTTTTATATTTAGTTTGCTTCTGACTTTTTTTTTAATTCAAGAGTTTGGGGAAAAATGCTGCCAAATAAAAGAGAGCTTTTGCAGTTTCTGGTTTGACACTGGCAAGACGGGTGCAAGAAGATGCGGCTGTGTCTTTCACATTTGATTTCACCCCACTGGGGACCCTGGAAAGGGTCGAAAGTCACGCCATAGAGGCGACAAGCAGGGGAACCTTGTTGATTGTGGGAGGGCATTGGCCCTTCTGTTTGATTTGAGAAAGCCCTCCAAACCAGCAGGGGAAAGACTGGCTACATTTGTGTAGCCAGTCAGAAGCTGCTGACAACGGAAGACAATAAGCACTAACAAGCAACCTTTCAGCAACATGGATGAAACTGGGTAAGATTCTATCCTCTCTTTATGACTTCTTCCTTAAAAAATTGCCCAAAGCAATCTTCCCCAATGAGAGAGGGAAGGAGAATTTCCACCCAATTCTCTCAGGAAAAGAAAAGCAGTGAACTAAATTACAAGATTAATTTGGAATTAATACACTTATGTGGCTTTGAAATTTGGGGACTAAAAGGGCTTTTGAGACTTTTTTAAAAAAGTTTGTAATATAAATTTGGATTTAAAAAGCTGGAAAATGTGCTAATGACATCTAGTGGTGAGTTATGGCACTACAATTTGTTACGCCTAAAGGAAATTTGGGTTGAAGCCCAGATTTAGATGAGACTCTTTCTGTCCTTGGAAACTTTCACTTTTGAAGACTGCAGCTGGGAAAAGGGGAAAAAAAACTTTGTGGGTGTTTATCGGTGCGGCAGAGATGATGAACTACTTTGAAACTGGCCTGCCTGAACTACGAACATAAATATTAACTGACTTTCAGAGCTGTGTTGTGGAACTATTTCCCTGCAGGAGAAACAAATATCATTGCTTGAGATGATGGAATATTTTGGATTACAAATCTTTGATTGATGATTTTTATTATAAAGACCATCTTCAAAAAATGAAATGGATGTCCTATATTCAGCTTTAAATAGTAACACCTGTCCCCAAAGTCTTCAGTTTGATATACCACCAAGAAAAAATATGGATGAAGATCAGAAAGAAATTCTCTCCATGTTGAAATAAATACAAGAGACTATTGCTTTAGCTCACGATGAGATTAGAAATAACACAAAGGAGATTTAAAAAAAACAATTTTTTTCATCTAAATTTACAAACCCAGAACATGACTACAAAGAAGGAACTAACAACCCAGAAGGAAAACTAGAGGAAGCAGATCCAAAGATGGAGGATCTAAAGGAAGGAACTAACTGACAAATTCAGACAACTGAAGAACTAGAAGATGGAGTGATAATATTGGAAATGGAAAAGACATCTTACCAATCAAGAATTCAGAACACACTTGAGGAAAAGGAAGAACTGATTGAATGGAAGATAGAGCTGTTAGGAGAACTGTGGGGAATTGGAGAAGGAGGGAAGCTGTTTAATGAATATCAATGGGTTTGTTCTTCCAAAAATACTTTAATCAAATGGACTTTCTTAGTCCAAACAATATACACAAAAACAGAGGAAAAATTACTTCATTCAAATGCATTGACTCGAAAAATTAGTTGGCAAAGGAAAAAGCTAGAGTAAAACTGAAGAAAATAGAGGTTTTGATCCATTAGATGGGATATTGTATTATTAACTAGATGAATATGGTGGAGAATAGATAATTGCTAGAAATAGAAGTATTATCATAACTAGAAAAATAAGACTTGTAATTAGAATATAAGATTTTGGCATGAGAAGGGAAACAGGAAAATGCTAAGAAATTTGAATAAGAGAAGCTTTTGGTCACCCAAATATAACTTACTTTGAAATTATAAACAATAGAGAAATTTTGAACAATGATGGGAAATTAAAATTTAAAAAAGCAAAAACAGGATGCTGATGGAACATATAGATATTAAGTGCAATTAAGATATGTTTTGGTTAGAAAAGTTATCTAAAACTGATGTTATTGATATTATTATTATTATTATTATTATTATTATATAGATATTAAGTGCAATTAAGATATGTTTTGGTTAGAAAAGTTATCTAAAACTGATGTTATTGATATTATTATTATTATTATTATTATTATTATTATTATTATTATTATTATTATTATTATTATTATTATTATTATTATTATTATTATTACTATTATTTTATTTATTTGGGTTTGTATGCCGCTCCTCTCCGGGGACTCGGAGTGGCTAACAACATATATATAACAGAGAATTACAATATAAAAACCCAAACAAGATATCTAAAAACCAATAAAAAAACACACACATTCAATGCAACAATCAACTACAATCATCCCCAGGCTTGCTGGCAAAGATGAGTTTTTAGGTTTTTCTGGAAGGCCGGGAGAGTTGGAGAAACGCGGACTTCAGGAGGCAGTTGGTTCCAGAGGGCGGGCGCCACAACAGAGAAAGCCCTCCCCCTAGGGCCCGCCAGATGACATTGTTTCGCTGACGGGACCCGGAGGAGGCCGACCCTGTGCGCTCTCATTATTATTATTATTATTATTAGTAGTAGTAGTAGTAGTAGTAGTAGTAGTAGTAGTAGTAGTAATAGTAGTAGTAGTAGTAGTAGTAGTAGTAGTAGTAGTAGTAGTAGAAAAATGTAACAAAGATGTTGATATTCAATTGCATATCTATTAATAACAATAAGAATTGTATTTGCCTAGTGTGGGAAAACAGGTACTACTGAAGAAGTGAGGAAACATTTGATGGTGTAATATTGGATCTTGACTGAAGAAGTTAATATATACTACTGAATTACTAATGGACCCAGACAACACGTTGTCTATTAAGTATTTGACTGTAAAACTAGAAAATATTTATAAAAAGAGAGAGAGAGAGAGATTTTGCTTCTAAATATAGGCACACATACTATATTTTGTCCCAAAAGAAAAGTGACAGTACACAAGAGCCAAGGTCCTACCCTCTATTTGGCAATAGTTATATGGAAGGATCAAGTCTTCTTTCTTTCTCTCTCTCTCTTCAACTTCATTTTAGTTTTCTGTTCTTGAATTAAAAAAAAAGTAGGAAGAGCAATACCATTGAATATATTGGAATCAAAGTCTTTATCAGAGTTGGATAAAAAATAAACATGTTTTACTAAGAGCTCCTTTTTTATTTATTTTTTTTAAAGTAAGCATAATTGAACTGAATGGATTTTAAGGATATCACAATGAGAATGATTCATAGGCTGCCATTTTATATTTATTAATATATTATATATTTATTAAACTTCTATACCGCCCCTCTCCCGTAGTACTCGGGATGGAATGGATAAGATAAATAATAAAATAGGTCCTATCTCACGTTTGTTATTTTCTGGAAATATACAGCTAACAATATGCTATTCTCTTTATTTATGAAAAAGTAATTTTGCTGTTGAAAGGAGGTGTGAGAGGGCTCAGCGGTTAAAGATGCTGAGCTTGTCAGTTGGAGAGAAGGCAACCTGGATTTGAGGCCTGAGTCTGCACAATGGGGTGAACTCCTGTTAGCTGCCCCAGTTCCTGCCCCAGTTTGAAAACTTGCATATGCAGACAGATAAAAAGCTAGCACTTTGGTGGGAAGGTAACAGCGTTCAGTGCACCTTGGTGTATATAGTCATGCTGGCCACGTGACCATGGAAATGTTTTTGAACAATACTGGCTCAGCTAAGATATGGAGATGAGCACCACCCTCTAGAGTTGAACATAATTGGACAGGTAAAACCTTTATCTTTACCTTTTTCTTCAAGCACCTGAAGAATTCGCAATCTAGAACTAAGGAGAAATTTCTGATAGTGAGAACAATTAATCAGTGGAAAGGCTTACCTCCAGAAGTCATGGATGCTCCATTACTGGAAATTTTCAAAAAGAGACTGAGCAGCCATTTATCTGCTATGCTGTAAGGTCTCCTGCTTGAGCAGGGACTTGGACTAGAAGACCTCTAAGATCCCTTCCAACCCTATTTTTTTATGTTCTATGACAGGAGTGGCGAACCTATGGCATGCATGCCAGAGGTGACACTTGGAGCCCTCTCTGTGGGCACGTGTGCCATCACCACAGCCTTGCCTCCCCCCGTGGCCTGCTCCTCACCAGAAGTTTCCCCAGAGGAGAGTCACCCCCAGGTGTGGCCCACGCGTAGCAGTGCAGCCAAGGATATGGCAGCCGGGCAGCAGGGATAAGACTCCGCCCTCGCACCCCATCATGTGCAGATGATGCTGCAGGGTGTGGGTGGAGGGAGTGGCCACTATGGTGCTGCTGGGACACCTGAGCAATCTGCACCAGGCCATGGAGGCAGTGGTTGGCCCGGCAGGGGGGGTGGGGTGGGAGCAGGGCAGGGGGGCAGGGGCAGGGGTGGAGCATGGGCAGAGGCAGGGGTGGGGGCAGAGGGGAGGTTTTTGGGCACTCAGTCTCTAAAAGGTTCGCCATCACTGTTCTATGATATGGTGCAATGGCAGTATGTGGCATGGTCTTCTGGGTATCTAGTAAGCAACGGTGCTTTTGTGGATTTATTTGCACCTTACATTCATTTTTTTGTGTGTGTGTTACTATTGGATACCTAACCAGTTGGTAGAAGCAAGAGAAGAAGTGAAGGATTACAAATTCTCCCACTTCCTTCCAATAGAAGCAACATAGCAAATTTTCTAAAGATCAAATTCTTCCACCAGATCTTCCATCCTCCCAAGATTGTCATTGTCACCCCATAACCGTGGGCCAAAAACTGTGTCACTGCCATAGAGTATCAATAGTAGAAAAGTAACTGACTGGATCCAGAGTAACTACCGACTCATGGCAGCTGATGACATTTACCCTGCTGAGTTTTATGTCCCCCAGCATCCTTGTAGCTGGGATGGGGATGGGAATTATTATGGTCACCTTAATGTTGGTTAGTTCAGTCCTACATCTTAGATCAGACTTGAACATCAAAGTTATGGTTACAGGAACAGAATTTTGCAATTCTGAATGTCTCTCCCTTTCCCTATATTTGTCCTAAAGGAAAAAGACTTGGCCACTTTTTCAAATCCTATCTCTGCTTTGGATCCAGATTTCTCTTACCTGAGTGTTGCCTGGATGTGGCTCTTCTTTCTCTTCCTCAAGAGAAAGGTTATTTTCACAGCCCATTACAATTAGGATAATGCTTTTCAGAAAGCACGTTATGAATATTGGCTGTTCAGGAAGTATATTGTTCCTGTGCTGATTGCTCTGCTGCCCAGTAGGATCCCTTTTTAAATGACTGAAGATTGATTCTGGGGTGGTAGTAAAGATTGTTAGGGGATTTCAGTATACCTGTTCCCCGGGGATTTCTATCAGTAGAGGTGGGGAATGAGAGGTTAACCCAATGTCATGATAGGTGGTTTGCCACAGGAGTCGGTCGTCTCTTCTGGGTGAGATCATTCAAGAGACTGGGATATAATATCACCAGTACTGCAGTGTCATCAGAATGGTCTTATTGGAACATTATGGAGGTATTTAATAGTTTATAAATATATATTATATAGTTTACAAGTATATAGTATATAGTTCACAAGGATTGAGATGACAGAAAACTGTTAGAAGTTGAACCCAAGTAAGGTGGAATTACCGTTTGTATATCAGAGTTCTCTTTCAGTCCCATGAATGGGCAAGCCCTACCAGTGAGGGGTTTATGATTTGACAATGTTTCTGGATACATGGGTCTTCCTTGAACAGCAAGTTGAAACTGTAATAAAGGGACCTTCACCTGGTACATTATTTTTACCCTTATTATCAACCAGCTGGAGATCAACAATGTGCTTTACATGAGACTGTCCATACAGGCTACTTAAAAAAAATGCAACTACTAAAAATGTGATTACCAACCATTTTACAGGATCTTGGCACTGGCAGCAGTAACCCTGATTCTATAGCCTCTCGATCATCTGCCAGCTAGGAACAATTCAAGGCACTGGCATTGACCTACAGTATAAACTCTACATATTGTAACACCTGTATATTTACGGGACCGTCTTCTGCCACATACTTCCCTACGACCGGTGAGAGCGCACAGGGTTGGCCTCCTCCGGGTCCCGTCAGCGAAACAATGTCATCTGGCGGGCCCTAGGGGGAGGGCCTTCTCTGTTGCGGCACCCGCCCTCTGGAACCAACTGCCTCCTGAAGTCCGCGTTTCTCCCACTCTCCTGGCCTTCCGAAAAAAATCTCAAAACTTATCTTTGCCGGCAGGCCTGGGGATGATTGTGGATTGACTGATGAATATGAGTGAGAATGAGTGGGGTTTTATTTTATTTTTAAATATTTCTTGTTTGGGTTTATATTGTATTTGTTGTTTTATATATATGTTGTTCGCCGCTCCGAGTCTTCGGAGAGGAGCGGCATATAAGCCTAAACAAATAAATAAGTAAATAAATAAATTTGCAAGACTGCCGATTCGCACCAGACCTAGCCAAACTATGAGATTTTGTAGAGACAATTGTTTTTGGCAGGGGAAGGGGGCTAACAGGTGCAAGGGCTGATTTTATTTGGCAGAGCCAATGCTTTGGGATAGCCTTCCTATAGACAGCAGACTCACCCTCTAAAAGTAATTATTTACTTTTCACAACCTCTTTTTAAAAATTGAGAGCTTTCAATTTTCCTATTTCTGTTTCTGTTTGGAGTATTATGATGCCATTATTTTTCTAATTATGCCACTGGAGTTTTAATTAGTTAGGTTGTTTCCTACATAAACCATTAAGAGTTGTCATATTGAGGTAGAGTACAAGTTAAACAGATGACAGACAATCTAGCTCTGATGTCCTCAACATGATTTCCTCCTAGAAATCTTTGAATTGTTTATACTGCCAGAGCTTGTGGAAATTGGCCAATCTCATCATTGCTAGATAATCTGAGATAAATCTCTTGTTACTCAATGAGATTATTTCTGATAAGATGCATAGCATTACAAAGTTAATTACAATGCAAATTATCTCAGATGAATGCATATTGATTTCATATTAATTAAAATGTTGAAACTGATGAGGCAAATAGGATGGAAAGATATATTATGTTTGAGGATTTTTTTTTTAAAAAAGGGATGTGGCTTAATATTTGATACATAAAAATGATTTACTTTAAAAAAATCCATCAGTTTGATTTAATATATTGGAGATATAAATCTAGTGTTGGCACCCAATTCTTAAATAAATGTTATTTGTTTTAGTGCCTACGTAGTTCTGATTAAGCCTGTTTTGATCAGTCATGATTTGCTGGGGGTTTGATCAGTGCTGAGGATGCTATCCTACAACCATTTTTTAAGTAATAAAGAACAATAAAAAAGAGCTTTTATGTTGACATACAGTAGATAACAAAGTGGCCACCTTGTTAGGTTTTCCTGAAGGAGTCATCTTCTGTAATTGTAAATCAATACATTTCACTCTACTTCTATAGATTTCCATTTTGTTTATCTACATTTGTCAAATTCTTACCCATGTTTGTTGCTGGTTTGTCTTCATAATATTCCCTTTATGGCTTATACAAACTTACACTAGAATAACAAATAACAAATATGCAGAAACTGCCTTACATTCATTTATCGATCCTACTTCCTGTCAGCCTTTTTATCTAACTAGCAATAACTCGCTGAATTCTCAAGCATCTGTTGCAATCCAGATACCATTGACCATTTGATTTCACATGGGATTTTAAACTGGATGCTCATGTAGGAAAATAATTCACATTTCCATCCAGTCATAAATCATTTGTCTTTATTTTCAGCTTTGCCAAAGCCAATATTGTTAGGAAAAAAAGTTATCCTTCTGTCACTTTGTCAACTCTAGCCTGGTATGATGAAACCAAATTTCCCTGATCTGCCTCAATATAATATATTTTGCAATAAAAACATGTCTGGCTATATGACTAAAAGCTGCATGTGTATATATATTCAAGGCTTAATTTCCCTTTGCCTCAGGCTTACAAGTATTTGCAGGAATTTCTGGAAGGCACATAGAATCATAAATCAGGTATTATGATCTTCTGAATTTTTACATTTGTAAATTGCCTATACAACACAGAAAAATAGTTACTGCATATAAACTGACAAAGGCACAAAACCTTTCTATGATCTGGAAGGACTTCGGGGAGACCAAGAATATTTCAGCTCAAAAATTAGGACTAAACTTCGATTCTGAGTTGGTCCTGATTTTTTTAACCAAAATATTCAGCTTCATGGATTCATAGCTTCATCCAGAAATATCTTCTTTTGGTTATCAATCATTATCTTCAGAAGCCTACTCAAGAAGGGAATGTTATATGTCATAGATGAATAGAAGTACAAAATAGAAGTACAAGTGAGTTTTAAAAATAGGGAAAGAGTGGAACCGTTGAATGATGTCATTGTCCCATAGCAAATAAATATGCCAAGCAAAGTGTATTTTTTATTATTCCAGCAAGGCAAAGCAAATGACTGCTAGATTCATAAATGTATCAGACATATGTGTGAAAAGATTTCAGAATAATCTACTTAGGCAAAATGTGATGTTAAAAAATAAATAAAGAATGGTTGGCCACCGTATGTGGTATAAAACCTACACTTGGGTTGAAGTAGTATTAATTCCAAAATTTCCTAATACATTTTGCAGCATCAATTACATTTTTCCCCTTATCACTGTGAGTACTTGAGCATCTAATTCAGAGAGTACCATGTAAACATTCAGTTAGTTCTACTTTGAGATGTATCTTACACTGAATTTCTTAATCTGTACCTTAGCAAATCAACGTATTGCATAAAATGTTGCTGTATACAGAATTGGACATAACAGAACTGATTCTGCATGATTTGTGATAGTGAGATGCATCACAAATTTAGTAGTGATAAATGTACAAATATCAGTGAATAAGAATAAGTTGATATAGTAGTATCAAGCAATAAGACATATTAAGTATTCACTTTGAGAGGAAGGGAAAGGTGGAAATAAAAAAATCATAAAAACAAAAGTATAAAAGAAATATGAAAATAGCAGATTTTTAAATGACAGTAGAACAGATTTATATACTTTTAACAATAAAATATTCCTAACAAACAGTTAAAATAATTCTTCCTATTGTTTTTATATAAACTTCAATCCCTGTCCCAATACACAATTGTGCCATTTTCCCATCCTGCATTCTGAAAATAATGAAAATTCTCTCTCATACCAACAGCGTATCGCAACTTTTTTCCCATTGCCGGCAATGGGTGGGCACGGTTTCGCTATGATGCATCCGGCCCGCGGACTGGCAGTTTGACACCCCTGCTCTAAAGGATGCCTTCTAGAATGGGGTGGAGTTTGTGGCCTCTAATTCAAATCCTTGCTTTCTTCCCTTTGCATTCTCTTTGCATTTTTCACAGCTAGTTGTCAACTAAGAGAACCCATGGTAAGATCCCTTTGTCTAATATTGTCTTTCTTTCAAAGTAGATGAACATCATTGGTTTAGTTGGGGATGGTGGACTTCCTTCTGGATAAAATAAGACATCACTTTATATTTCTATTTTAAGGATCAGCATTTTGATAAAAAACATCTAAACTAGCCTTTGACCTTCTGTGGTACTCAAAGAAATAAAGTTTAATAGCAGGTCAGTCAAAATTAAAAAATACTCATTTAACTTTACAGCTTTTTTGGAGATATCTCTAATAATGTTTGGAGCATTATATTTACTCATACACTAATTGGCTATCCACTCACATAAACTAGGGAGTGACCCCAACTTTTGAGAACATGTTTTTTCTTAACAGGGATGTTATTATTTACTATTAATGTTTATTTATTTATTTATTTATTTATCAGACTTATATGCCGCCCTTCTCCGAAGACCCAGGGCGGCTCACAACAATGTTGTTGTTGTTATTATTATTTAATATATTGTAAAAAGTGATGGCTATTGCTGGTCTACGACCGTAATAAAGTTATTTGTAATTTATAATTGTAACTTTACAGCATAATAGACTGGAATAATAAAATATATGAGAGGGAAGAGAGTTTATAGTAATTATCGCAACCATGCTGCTCTGTGGAGGAAATTGCTAAATCAGCACTCACTTGAGGCTCTCCAATCCTTATTTAGAAATCTCCAGTGAGGGGAACATCATTGATTTAGACAGACTATTTATTTGCTAAATAGCCATTCCTGTCAAGAAATCCCTTTTTTAATATTAAACCAAAACCAATTTGCTTTTGATTCTTCTATAGTCAGCTTCAACAGAAAATGTTCCACATCTTCTTGCACAGAATAGGTTTTAGGTGGTTGTAATCAAATGATAAATCTTACATTTGACTTTGTGTGCTCAGTTTCTTTAACTACTCCTTATGGAACTTGGTTTCTGGACTATTATCAACTTAGTAAATCTCCTGTGAATTTACTCCAGATTCTCCATAAAGAATTTCATGGAAAACAAAATACAATCCCGTCTCATTCATGTTGCAGGCATGGTTAAGGCACTTATGGATTGAAAGGACATCACTGTTGCCTGGGGGATGCCCTTGGTGGCTCCTTTCATGTCCCTCTCAAGGAGCTGGAGTGAAGGATGGGAGCTCATTCCATCACACAGCTGCATTCAGGTCTCAAACATGAGCTTGCTAATCTCCAAACCAGTGTCCTAACAACTTGAGCCACTGCACTTTAATAAAACACAATAATAGTATTTGAATAGCCTTCACATCCCATAAACTTGAATATTATGGATAATCTTTGGGAAAATCTTGACAGACAGTGTATGCAAGGAGGTCTACAAATATTTCTGAGCTAAAAACAATCTTCAAGGAAGAACAGGGAAAAAATTCTAAAAGCAAGAATAGGATATATTGTATATATTGTCCAAACTTCTGCACCTGACAATTGTTTTCTTGTTTTAAACCCACTGATTACAAACAAGTATACATACATAGTAAATATGCATTCAAAAGTGCAGTAAGAGGTTTTGTTATACTGAGTTTGTGTCAGCTTCTGATGCTCAAGGATTCAATGAAATATACAGTTTGTCCACACACTAAAACTCTATAGGACTGTCCTTGGAAGAATTAATGTCTGTTGCTATGAGAGATTTCAAGTTGGTCAACATTAGTCCTTGCAGTCACTAGAAGTCAAATCTGACTTGATGGCACCTAATCAATTAACTAAAATTATGATATAAAAAGTATCTTGATTTTGTGTTACTTATTAAGCTCTGAATTGAAATTTATTAACCAGAGGAGGAAAAACTGGGCAAGTAAAAATGAACCCTAGGAGTGATTGCAAACAAGTGGGGTAGGCATTTTTCAGAATGAGATTCTCACACTTTGGGGAAAAGCCTAACTTTTTAATTAGTATAGTTGTTTCACAAAAACCAATTTAGCTACAAAAGTGTCATAGCATTTCATTGCTATGTTACAATAAACATTAATATGTAAACATTTGTATGAGTTAATCAAATAGAGTAACTTTTTTTCATAGCATTCAACAGCATTTTGTTTATTTATTCATGTGTTTGATGCTTCTAAATCATAATTGGGATCTTTCACAGTCATTAATTTATTCTACAACTCAAGTTTTTTAGAGCTGGGTATATTTTTCACAATTTATCCCAAACATTCTGTTTGAGACCATTTTGCCAAAAAAGTCATGGGAAGACATGCTATAGTATGTGTTTTGTTTCCCTTCCAGCCAGAATCGTATTTACATAGTTCTGTCAATTTGTTACTCTTGTCTGGACCAAGAAAAAAATCACTCTTTATTTCCAGTTTTGTGCCTTTTTCAATGCAACTGTTATAATAAAAATAGTATAATTTGGATATGATACCCATGTTGTGTATCTCTTTATTTTTCCCTAAAATATTCTTCCTACATTTAAATAACAACAAAAGGCCATACAGAATAGAGCTGAATAGACCATAAGGAATAAAGCTGATAAGTCAAACTGGCACAAGTTAAGATCAAGGGATGCTCTTTTTATTTTCATTATGCAGGGTGAACTCATCAAAGTTTATGAGTAACATCTTGCTTGTAATCATCCCTCTGCATAGTAGCCAGGAGTACAATTCTCTTATGAATGAAGTATTAAATTCATTTCTTTTTGGTAGCTTGTAGAGACTGTCTTGAAACAGGTTTTTAGTCTGTATGATTTTGCATATATGAGTATTTTGATAGATTTCAATTGTTTATTTGTTGAATTTTACCTGATACATTGTTCTTGCTATTTGTTTTGTGTTTGAGTGTCAAGTCTGTTGATTCCACCCTGCAAAGGAGATTATCTTATTTTTTTTCCTCTGAATGAAAATAGAGATTAACAAAAGGCACTCTGACTCCTGTTTTTTTCAGGAGATAAAGCTAACATAGTTCTACCATACATCCACATGAACCACATAAATATTTTTTTTCATGTGATTTACTGTAATCTAAAATAGAAGAGCTTCACAAATATGAAAATAAATGTTACCAATCTACCCAAACAGTTACATTACTTATAATGCTCTACTAATCTTACTTACAAAAAGCTATTCTTTGCAATTTAAGAATTCAACATTTTTGGTATATTCTATGGTAGTTCCATCAAGGTGCAAGCACAGACCTGTATTAGAAGTTAATTTTACAATTTTCCCCTCAGGGCTATGGAAATGGGAAAGGAGATATCCCTTTTGAGAATTCAGAGATTTATCTTTGTGTATGCAAATGTGGCCATTTTGTTATCTTAGAGTTTTGCACACAGAAGAAGTTATTTAGAACAACTTTTCAAGATAATCTGTAGAGTCCTTTATGGCAAACTACCTTGAGAAACTTTGCAGAAAACAGGATGTGTGTGTATGATTAAAGCCAGCAACATTTTCCACTTATCACCTAAGGTTACAAATAACTTTAGCTAAAATGTTTTATTAATTTTGAGGGAAGCAAAAAGACATTTATCTCTTTGACATGTAAACTGAAATACCAAGCTGGAAATATTTTTGAAAGGGTGCTAATTGTCATTTCTGGCACCAGCCTTGAACAGTTTCAGATGGTTTCTGTTACTGTTACTTGGATAAATAAAAATATCTTCTGCAGGTGCTGAACTTGGACAAAGACATTGTGCATTGTTGGCCCTATGTCTCTTGAGCTTGGTGCTTGGATCACTGCCTACGTATTAAATTATGTAGCAAAAACAAATGATTAAAAACATCATTCTTTGATGTACAATCATTGGATCAAAATCCCCCTAGAATACAGAGAGCAGAAAGAGTGTACTCCTATAACAGAATGACATGGCAGACTTGACAAAATGTTGCTTATATATGTTTTTGATTAGTGGACCTCAGGTCCCATCCATGAATCTTTATCATGATACTTAGAAATCAAGCAAAAATGAATGCACAATTCTTAGTCATAAAAAATGAAATGTTAGAAGTAAGAGTAGATCATACAGCAATGTCAGATTGTTCAGCAATGAACTTACGGAAGAAAGATAGGAAGTTAAATAAATAAGTAATAAATAAAACACATCTTTTACACAACTTTATTATGAAGGGAATTTATTTTCTTAGTTCTGCTTTCACCATAATAAGAAAATGAAAAGCAACGAAACATTTGATACTGAGTTTGTGAAGTAGTATGGATGTTGAATGCTATAATATTGAGGTAGACAGAAGATATATCAAGACATATTTGTATGCCTTTAGGCTACCTCTAGTGAGACTGTAAGCCTGTCTAAATCTTCTCAGGAAGTTTGAACAGCAGCAAGAAAAACTACAAATGAATAATAAAATTATCTACTACAATTCAACACTATTTCCAGTGTTCCCACAATATATAGACATTGTTTCCCCTTTGTTGGTTGTCTTTGGACCACAATGGAATTATTTTTAATATTTAATCTGAATTTCTGAATATTTTTACCCAACCTTGAACCATTATCTTTTTCTTCTATAATATTTTATGTATGCAATTGTTTACTACTTTTTAAATGGAAAACAAATAATTTGAAAATTAATAACATAATGCAAACGTAGAATGGATGTCAAATGTAGTAATGAAATCTTGTACTTGTTCAGATGTAAAAAAAAAATCAACTCATATAACTGATATATGGGAAGTAGAGAAAACTCACATATATCAGCTGTCATTCAGCTGAGCCATCTGCTTTCCCTTAATATTTGTAAAATCCACAAGAAGCATGTGTTGTGATGTAATTTCCATCAGTACTTGTGGGATTTAGAGTCAAAGCACATAATAAATACCCCATAGCTGTTGTCCCCTATGGGATAGATACAACTTCTGGTAGTAAATTCCATATCTAAATGTTAACTCCAAAACAGAAGAAGGAAGAAAGAAAATGAGCAAAACAAAAATGAGTGGATGTGGATCTGTATTTATGTAAAATCTATTCAAACCTACTTCCAATAATCAATTTTTCCCCAGTTTCCTGAACTGCTAAATGTCATATTACTTGTCACTGCTTATCATGTTTTTTTACTATTAAGGATCAGGATATAAATTCATTAACATATCTCTCTCATAACATATGGAGGATTTTATGCATCCTATCTTAGCAGGAATGAATTTAAAAATGCTATTTTTTATTACATCATGAATGAGAGTTGATTAAGGAAAATCAGATTTCCAGCCTGGGCTACTTAGGATTTACTCATTTGATGATTGTGAAATACGTTAGATACATAGCATATTATTTAATGATTCCAGAATATAATGAGGTGCATTGCTTAATAGGAATTTATAATTTAGATCTTCTTATCCCAAGACTCAACATTATGCATTCTCCATTCTGTAATTTGAATATACTGTACACAATAAGTTGTACGCTTTGAGACTTCCCTTACTAATATATTTACAGATTTCAGTAATTTTGTTTTAACCCTTTGAAGCCTTCCAGTGCATTTTTCTTATCTGAGTAGCTTTGATATTTATCTGGAAATTGTATTTGTACTTCCTGCCATTACAATAGTTTCCTTCCAATCAGAATTCACGTTCATTGTAAACTTCATTTTTGCAGTCATGAAAAATTCATTTGCATAGCAAACTTTGTACCCCCCCCAATGTTCCATGATGATAGCTGGTTTTTGCTGACAGGATTGCTGTGCTCTGAGTTGCTTTGATTAAACAATGTTACCTGCCAGGATCAAGGAAGATTCTTTACAGCAGTGCCAGCCTTCTGGAATAAGGTTCCCCCTGAGATCCCCAAAGCCCTAAATCCTGCTAGTATTCTGAAGATCCATCAAGACCTCTTTGTTGTTATTATATATGGAATATTTTGGAGTTTGCCATCTTGCTCTTCTCTCTTATTGTTTATCTGATTTAGTTCTGGTTTATTTTATTTTGTTATATTGTTTTTGTATTGCATTGCAAACCACCAAAGTCACTTGGAATTAGGCGGCATCAAATCAAATATTGGATTGGACTTTAAGATGATAAAAATTATAGAATAATTCCAGGTCTGGCTGAAACAAGAAAACATACTTGCAGAGGAGCAAGCTGGCTTTAAGGAAAACCGATCCATCATTGATCAGTGTCTAGTACTCCAACATCTCAATGAAAAATTTTCTTCCAATAATACAATGCCCCTTTCATAAACAACAAAGCAGATTTTGATTACATACCCTGAGCTAAACTATGGAATCAACTGTAGACCTACACAATTTATTTTATTTTAATCTACATAGTTATGTATTTATGTATTTAATTTACACACCACCTGTCTCACAGCTTGAAGTGACTCTTTCTTCATTTAATATATATGCTTCACTCCAAGTAGTATGTAATTATCAGGGTCACTGGAACTGAGAAAAGGGTCAAGAAAGGCTATATATTGGTCCTACTCCTATTCAGTTTCTACAGAAACTCCATGGTGGACCATCTCATCAACACAAATTTTAATTCTCTAAAACTTGCTGGAAGACACATCTGTTTTCTACTCTATGCAGACAATGCAGCAATACTTTCAAAAGCACATATTGGCTTTAAAAATCACAGGCAATCTACAATAAACAGTCAGCAAAGATACTTATAAATGGAGACTATACAGATAATTTTGACATTAGGAAAGGTACAAGACAGGGATGTCCACTGTCTCCCTTGTTATTTATTTTTACACTGGAAGTGTTGGCCAGGAATATTAGACAAGATGGGGAGATCAAAGGACTGGAGATAAAAGATCGGAAATATAAATTACAAACTTTTGCAGATGATTTGGCTTTTATCTTGGAGAAGCCTTTGGAAACAGCCACTAAATTATTGCAGAAAATAGAGGAATTTGGAGAAGTGGGTGGGTTGAAAATAAATAGGGAAAAGACTAAAGTACTTACAAGAAATCTAACAGAAAAACAGAAAGCTCAATTTGTGGAAAAAACAAATCTCCAGATAGTTAAAAAAGTTAAATACTTAGGTATTTATTTAACATCAAAATGTATAACAATAAAAGAAGATAACTATGGAAGATTATTGAATCAAATAAAAATGGATTTGGAGAAGTGGAAAAACTTTCAATTATCACTACTAGGAAGGATAGTGACTATTAAGATGAATATTCTACCTAAATTGTTATTTTTATTTCAGACGCTTCCTGTTAAACTAAGCCAGACATTTTTGATGACTTAAATGCAACAATAATGAGATTTACATGGCAAGGGAAAAAAGCAAGAATCAAAATTAAACTGCCACAAGAATCAAAAGACAGAGAGGGGCTTTGGGCTCCCAGACTGGAGACTTTATTACCAAGCCACTATTTTGTTGTGGCTTAAAGAATGGATCACACTGAGAAATAAACGACTTCTTTACTTAGAGGGACATGATTTGCAATGGGGTTGGCATGCTTTTCTTTGGTACGAGAAAAACAAAGTACATAAATACTTCCAAACCCATGCCATAAGGAATGTATTATTCTCAGAATGGGAGATAGTTAAAAAGAAAATTTATATGAAAATACCTGAGTGGCTTTCCATAATGGAAGCATTTGCATATCTGAATTTAATTAACTATGATAAACTTGTGGCCTATAAAGACATTTTAGATAAAGAAGGAAAACTTAAAGATAGGCAAGAACTTCAACAAACTGGCATTGATCTAACATGGTGGTCATACTTGCAAATTCAAACAAGATATGAAAAAGATGTAAAAGTAATGGGATTCTACAAAGAACAGACACCACTAGATAAAATACTTTTGAAAACAGATGAAAGTCTGATTAAGAAACTTTATAAATTCCTGCTAAATTGGAAGATGGAAGAATAACAAGTGAAAGAAACAATGATAGTGTGGGAAAAGAATTATGGTTATTCTATAGATTTAGAAGATTGGCAAAAACTATGGGAGCGAAACATTAAATTTACTAAAGCTACTGCATATAAGGAAAACTTATATAAAATGTTTTATAGATGGCTCATGACACATGACAATTAGATTAGAGAAAATGTTTAAAAATGTATCAAATATCTGTTGGAAATGTAAACAACAACCAGGCACTTATCACCATCTCTGGTGGATATGTCCTAATGCTAAAAAAAATTGGTTTAAGATCCACATGTGGCTAGAAAAGATGATTAAAATACAGATAGAATTTAAACCAGAACTCTGTTTGTTAGGAATATTAGGTTTGAATTATGGAAAAGAGAATGAGTATTTAATACTGCATGTGTTGACAGCCACAAGAATAATATTTGCCCAATTTTGGAAAAATGAAAATTTACCATCTAACCAGACTATAATAACAAAAATACTTGAATGTGCAGAAATGGATAGATTGACTTTAGAAATGAAAGAGAAAGAAGACACAATTTATTTTAAAACATGGGGAAAAATTTATTATTGGTTAGAAACACATTAGAATGAGAAAAGGTTATGAAATTTAAAGAGATAATTGATAATTTGTATTTATATTCCATGGTTATTTGTATGAACTTGTTCTTATTTCTTCTTCTTCCTCCTCTTTGTATATATGTGATCTTAAATAATATGGTAAACTATAATTAATATGCAATATATTATTATTTTAAAGTTATTATAATTAATTTATACTAAGCATTGTTAAGTAGTGAAATGAATGAGATTTATTAATTTGTTATTTACATGATTATATTGAAAGTTGTTTAATAACAGAGTAATTATTAATTTATTATGTAAACCTGGACTGGTAGACTTGCTGAAGCAATGTTATTTTGTGGGATTAATCCCACTTTTGTGTTACCCCTTTCCCCTGGTCTAACCTTTTTGTATGTTTCCCTTTGACTTATCCTTTTTGACCCTATCCCTTTATTACCTTTATAAAACTCAATAAAATATTTATAAAAAAAATCACAGGCAGCATTAACACAGTATTGGAAAGAAAGTCATCTAGAATCCACTTATAAGAAACTAAAATCATATCATTTGACAAAGTACCTGTTGTATCTGGCCCTTCTCAGCTTAGTAAAATCCACATAAATATTTCTTTAAGAGTTTTATTTAACACATTTCAAAAGATTCACTTCAAAGCAAGCTGCTGGCAGTTTGTTGGCCGGAACGGCCAAGTCTGATTTATGTACATTTAGTTTAAACATTCTCCCACCTTCCAATTAACTCACTCTTTATCTCTCACATTGTCCAAGACTTCATTAATCTTCCGTAGATTTCAAAAACACCAGAAAACTGAGTTCAAACGAACTCGGTGATGCATCAGACTGCCTCTTGATATTAACGTTGCTCGTGACAAAGAATTAGTCCCTTCTTCCTCTTCTAATATAGTTTTCAATACGTCACTTCCTTTTTCCACTTAACTGACACCTCCGCCTATCAAACCTTCGGAATCTCGGATCAAGCCATCTATCTTCCTGTTCCAAATCTGACTCATCACTTTGAGAGTCTGACTCAGATTGCATACAAATCTCCTCATTGTCTAGCTCGGCTGCCGGGAGGGGAAAATACCCAGAGGGGCCTGGTTGTGCTTCGTCATCCTCTGATATGTCCCCGGTCTAGAGACACTCACAACAGTACCCAAGAGTCATTCTTTGAGCATAGGTGGCCACAAGATTGAGCTCATTTTCAAGTACCTGGGAGTGGTCCTTCACTTGGCTAACAGCAGGAAAACCCACTGCTAAAAATGACAGAGGACCTAATCTGCCATCCTTAAATACTTCAAGAGAAGAGGTGGGCACTCTATACCTGCAGCATTCAAACTATTTGAAGCTGTGCCAATAGCTCAACTTCTTTATGGTGCCCAGCTGGGCAATTTTTAAATTTTGAATAAATAGAACATTAAAAAAAAAAACTTCTAAGACTGAACCCTCAGGTCCCAAAATGTGTCTATAATGCCACCCTGAGACTAGACTCATGAAAATGGAGGGTAGAGTATGGGTGATCGTGCTCAACTATTGGCTCATAATATTCTTTTTTTCCTCTTGTCTCATTAACTATGAGGGATAATTTTCTATGAATGGCAGTAACAACTAAAATCTCATCCTCAGGCTTCCAGGTCTTCTATTCAGCATGGGATATGCAGCAGTGTTTAAAATCCATCAGATGATGATCTGCACCATAAATTAGTTTTAACGGGGATCTAGTTCATCATTCTAGAGTATGTCCTGCTGTGTTAGATTTAGTTTGCCACATATCACCTTTTATGATTCCTTACGCCCGTGGTGGCGAACCTATGGCACGCGTGCCACAGGTGGCATGCAGAGCCCTCTCTGTGGGCATGCGTGCCATCACCCAGTCCTAGGCCTTCAGCTGGGTTTTATAAAACCTTTTCGCTTTAGGCCTCTGCCACCGTGTGCAAAAAAAGTATGGTTTAATCAATCAATCAATTTCAACTTCTTGCGGGGAAAAAAAGATCTCGCAAAGTTGGAATTGATTGAACTTTTTAGTCCCACCCAGTCTGCCGTTATCACCAAAGTCATGCCCACCCAATGGGCCATGCCCACCCAATGGGCCACACCCACCCAGCACCTGATGATACATAAATGGGTTTTGGATTGCAGTTTGGGCAGTCGGTCTCTAAAAGGTTCGCCATCACTGCCTTACACCCATTTAATGTTCCTACTCATATTCAATCGGAATAGAGCTGGAAGAGACCTTGGAGGTCTTCTAGTCCAGCCCCCTGCTCAAGCAGGAGACCCTATATCATTTCAGGTAAGTGGATTCCATTTCAGACAAGTGGCTTCAGATAAGTCATCCTCTTAGACTTTTTGTTTTTATATAGACTTTGTTTTATATCTTTTATTTTTTAGACTCTGATGTGTTTTTAATTGATGCTATTTAATTGACTGGTCTTTTTCCAAAATAAAGCTTTGATTTGATAGAAAAAAAGATATTTCACAATGGATAAGGTATGGGCTTCAATCACTTATCAAAATACTTTCTTAGCACAAAAACATTATTCGGGTCACAATCCAAGTTTCCCCAAAACATTGTACCACTGTCAAGGAGTGCGCTGTAAGGAGGAAGGAGCACAAGCAGGGAAAATGGATCAGGAAACTCATGGAGAAATAAATTAACAAGAGTGTTTGCAAGACAGGCAAGCCTGAAGCTGTGACAGATGATAAAGTAGTGATACAAAGAGAAACCAGGAAAGAAGAGAGAAACGTGAACAAGCAAGTGACCAAGGGGTAGGAAAAGATGAAACTTGTAAGAAAAAGATGAAACTTGTAAGAAATAAGAAAAGATGGTGGGAAGTGACAGAAATTAAAATATATCTGTCAGTTTCTTACTGGGGGTAGGAGAAGAGAGTGAGAGAGAGAGAGAGAGAGAGAGAGAGAGAGAGAGAGAGAGAGAGAGAGAGAGAGAGAGAGAGAGAGAGAGAGAGAGAGAGAGAGAGAGAGAGAGAGAAGCAAATACAACAAAACATCAGCAATGTACAAATCTAATAAATAAATATATTAAAGATAACAATAAAGCTGTATAATAGCATAGACAGACATGTCAAACTTGCGGCGTCACGTGATGTTGTGCAACATATCGGGACGGTTTTGCCATTGCCAGCAATGGTATGGACACAGCTTCCAGATGATGTGTCCGGCCCGCAGGCTGGCAGTTTGACACACCTGGCATAGAAGAAGAGAGGGGGAGGAGGGAAGGAAGGAAGGAAGGAAGGAAGGAAGGAAGGAAGGAAGGAAGGAAGGAAGGAAGGAAGGAAGGAATTGGATAGAGGAATGGATGAAAATGAAAATAGTGACAAGTGGCATTTCAGGAGGCTTATTATTAGTTGTGAGTCCTTACCTGCAAACCTTCTTCCTTGAGATCAGCTGGAAAGTTATTACCAGTAATTTTACATTCACAGAACCAGACTATTGGAAAGGTTAAGGTGATTTTTTAAGAGGCAATCCTCTGCTCACTTTTCTAACTCTGCCCTATTGAACTCAGTGAAATATTTCATGTCGCAATAAATAAAATTTGAATTGCTAATCAGATATTATCATCTGTGTTGTTAATCTGTAGTTGTCTTGTCTGGACAGAGGAAAGGTTAAAATCTTATTTGGCCGAAAGTATAAGACCAGGTATTTATTATCAAAAACAATGGGGTATGGCAGCTTTGCATTACATTTCTTCCCTACAGCAGCCTCTATATAAATTTAAGGTAATGATGTTAGATTTCCTGCCTTTCTTGCAAAGAATCCCAAGTTGGATTTTAGGCAACCGAGAGGAACATAGAAGACTCCTACTTCAAATCTTGAAGACTGCCAACTCCAGATCATCAGGAGTGGTCCTACTAATCATTCATTCTCAGTGCATATTACAAGATTATTCTCCTTTATGGGCAGAGATATACAGGCTTTAGAAAGCATTCATTGTCTCTAATGGGACATCTGATCATCATTTCCCAATAACATTCATATGATTTTGCAACATAAGTAAGTTGCGGGAAGGCTGGGTTGCTTTTGAAAATTGGGATCATTGAGAGAGGAGGCTTATGACTAACATGGACAGCAAACATATCCTCAAAGGAATAGCACATAGTCTGGAGCCTTGGGTCTCTGAAAAGCATCAGCCAAAAAATTGAGGTCCTCGCCATTATAGGAGCAATAATATGGGATGGAAAGATAATAGCAGAAGAGGTGGATGAGCAGAAGCAGAAGACAGAAGATGAGTCCAGTGCTTTACAGAAAAAAACCCTAGTGTTGATGACCTTCAAGAATATTCATGTATGGAGAAATTGAAGAGCAAATTTTGTGCTCATTTAATTTTTAAGGATTAGTCCAAGTGTCAATATATCAAAATGGTGGCTGCCTCTTTCTTTCTTTCTTTCTTTCTTTCTTTCTTTCTTTCTTTCTTTCTTTCTTTCTTTCTTTCTTTCTTTCTTTCTTTCTTTCTTTCTTTACTTACATACTTACTTACTTACTTACTTACTTGCATCCTGCCTTTATTATTTCTACAAATACTTCAAGGCAGTGAGTATACCCAACACACCTTCTTCTTTCTATTTTATCCATAATAATCATTCTGTGAGTCTAGTTCTGGACCTCCTTTGAGCATCCTTCACAAAATAAGCTCAAAACAAGAATTGTAAAACTAATTCAGATACTACGGGTTCCTAAGGTGGAAGCAGGTGCTGCTTCTTTAAAGAATTATCAAGTAAACAGTAGCCTTTCTTTAGGTTAGGGGTGTCAAACTGCTGGGCCAGACACGTCACACAGAAGCCATGCCCACCCCATTGCCTGATATGTTGCACGATGTTATGTGACGTCACAAGTTTGACATGTCTGTTTTAGGCTTATGCAGAGACCAGAGGAGTGGGTGGGAATGCAGTCTGACAGAGCACTCCTCTGAGATCTGTAGCACTAGAGAACATCACAGTTCAGAGAGAGAATTGATGTACAATACAATGCTTTTAGATTCTGTAAGTATGTATCTTACAGTATGTTAAAGCATTGTATTCTATGTCAACCCGCTCCCTAGACTGTGATGTTCTCTAGTGCCATCTAGGAATTGGTTGTTTTTCTTATGAATTCTTTTTGATTAAAAAAAGCAAAACAAACAAACAAATAAAAAAGAAAATAAAATCTAACACTAACAGAAGTCCAAGACCTTAATGAGACCTTAATGAGATTCATATCTCTCTAACATGTCCTTTCTAAGGTGCACAGTAAAATAGGATATCAAATGAAAATACAGTCAGTATGTTTGTTTTGCTCCACTTAAAATGGTGTAGTGCTTTTCTTCCAAAATCCTCACAGTTAAATATTGTGCAGGTTTATAATGATAACAGGCAGGAAATTAAGAAAATGAATCTGATAAGAAGAGCTGAACTTTGATCTTGCAAAGATAGCAATTTAGTTTTGCTTCTATTGTAAGAATCAGAAATGTCTACTTTTCCCACCATTTCTAGCCGGATGCCTTAACCACTAAACAAAATAGACTTTCAATATTTTAATTGCATGAATACAATTATCATTATAGTAATTCCTCTACACCGCTTGCTCTCCATTTCTTAGACCCAATATCATTTAGTAGTTAAGATGATTGTTTGGGAATGCCAATATTCCAGCGCTCTCTTTGCCAAGAAGGCAGCCAAATTCTCAAATTTGCCTAAATCTCTTGAATTTGTATTGGCTTATTTTATGAAAAGTTTATGTATTATATTGGGGGGATCATTTTGTTCATCCTTAGATTGTGTAGTAAGAAAACCTTTGGACAAATGTAGTAGATTACATCATATAATTTTTATCCTGCAGCAGATGGATAATATGTAATGTCCAGAAGGAATAATCTTAAGAAACAGTAGGAATCAATATAATGGTTAATGAAGAATAACAAATGTAGCAATTGAAGATTAAAAAAAAAGTTGTCTCCAACATTCAAGATTATAATAGTATCTGCTTCTCTCTCTCTCTCTCTCTCTCTCTCTCTCTCTCTCTCTCTCTCTCTCTCTCTCTCTCTCTCTCTCTCTCTCTCTCTCTCTCTCTCTCTCTCTCTCTCTCTCTCTGAATCATCTATGTATTATCTGTAAATCAATCAATCAATCAACAGTGGAGGAACTGTGAACTTGGTACTTTCTGAGTTTTATGGTTTTCTTGCAGATGTTTCATTACCAAACTAGGTAACAACATCAGTGCTAGAAAGAAGCAGGGTTTGCTCTTATTTTATTTGTATATACTACTAATGGCTGCCTGAAGGCAGGGCAAGAAGCAATGGATGGAAACTAACCAAAGAGAGAAACAACCTAGAACTAAGGAGAAACTTCCTGACAGTTAGAACAATTAGCTAGTGGAACAACCTGCCTCCAGAAGTGGTGAATGCTCCAACACTGGAAGTTTTAAAGAAGAAAGTGGATAGCCATTTGTCTGAAATGGTATAGGGTTACCTGCCTGAGCAGGAGGTTGGACTTGATGACCTCCAAGATCCCTTCCAACTTTATTATTATTATTATAACCCAATTCCAGCAGCTGTTCCTTATATGTTTTAGCCTCCAGTCCCCTAATCATCTTTGTTGCTCTTCTCTGTACTCTTTCTACAGTCTCAACATCTTTTTTGCATCGTGGTGACCAAAACTGGATGCGGTATTCCAGGTATGGCTTTACCAAGGCATTGTAAAGTGCCATTAACACTTTACGTGATCTTGATTCTATTCCTCTGATAATGCAGCCTAACACTGTGTTGGCTTTTTTTGGCAGCTGCAAAACACTGCTGGCTCATATTTAAGTGATTGTCCACTAGGACTCCGAGATCCCTCTCACAGTTATAGCACCCTATGTGTTGCTTTTCTCATTGGGCCTTCTGTTAGCCCTTATTTAGGTTGTGTTAATTTCTCACTTTTTAAGTCTGTATTTCGAATAATAGAAAGAGTGATCATGCTATTTGCTAGAGAGCAAGAAAATTAATGAATTAATTAATTTTCTCTTTTGTATCACAAGTATTTTGTAAGGGCTGTTAAAATTTTGCTTAAACTATTCCTAATTTGAATTAGTAGTTTTCCATTTGTTGAAATATAGTACAGGTAGTGCTTGATTTACAACAATTCATTTAGTGACTGTTTGAAGTTACAACAACACTGAATAAAGTGACATGACCATTTTTCACTCTTATGAGCATTGCAGCATCCCCATGGTCACATAATCAAAATGCAGACACTTGGCAACTGACTCATATGTATGTTGGTTGCAATTTTCTTGGGATCATGTGATTATCTTTTGCTACGTCCTGACAAGGAAAGTCAAATGGGGAAGTCAGATTCATTGAACAACTGTGTTACTAATTTAACAGCTGCAGTGATTTATTTAACATTCGTGGCAAGAAAGATCGTGAAATGGGACAAAACTTATTTAATAAATGTCTCACTTAGCAGAACAAATTTTGGGCTCAATCATAAGTCAAGGACTACGTGACATACAGTAGTACATTTTGTCCTTCTGCAACACATTCTTTGAATAGCTTACATTCAGAAATAGATGACAGATAAACATTAACTGTATTCCATGACACATCCATTCATTTATCATTATTCAAAATTTAGAAATTTGAAGATAGCTGCTTAGCTTATTGTCTTATATTGTCCTGTCCTGAATTTTCTTCTTAGCTAAAGGTGACTTTTTGACTACAAACTGCTTAGGGTCCAGGGCAAATGTACTGTTTCCAATTTGATCAGATATTAACTTACCTGGCAGTACCTCATGCATATTTATAAATAATTACATACATTTATTTATGATGGAAATAAATACTATCTAAGATATTAAAATCAAAGACTTTATTAGTTATTAGTTAGAATAACTGCAATTGGTGTTAAGGTTATAGCTAATTGTGTTTGTTTCCCAAAAAGGCAAATTATAAAAAAAGGGTTTGAATACATACAGAGATAAAGGCTTTATATAAGCACCAAAAATTGAAATCTAACTTCTAGTGTTCTGCAAATGTTTTCTTTCTCTCTTTCCCTCGTAGTATTTGAAATTATAGTTAAAGAGACTGTATATTTATATCATAAAGAAAAAAAATACTGCAGAAAATTAGAGTCTCTGGAAATACTTTTTTCTTCTCTCTTTTACAATGAGACTACATTAAATACGTGGGTATTTAATGTAGTCCCAAGTCCCAATGTAGGAGATAGGGTCAAAAAATTCAAGAACTTCACTTCTTTTTTTAGATGTATTGCAAAACATGTATTGTCAATGAAGGTCAGCCCTTCATTGGTAGTCATTGTGTGTTTAAATGTTCACCACTGTTTAAATGTTCATGAATGAGGACATGTCAATAGTTCATTACTAAAAACAAGGCATAATGCATTTTTTCCATTATTGTAATATAATTTCTTTTGGTTAAATTACATTTCCCACACTCTTTTTACCTATATAAATTTCAAGTACTCTGTATCTAGCTACAAGAAACCAATACTTTTTAACTATTCTAAAGTCATGTTAACATTATTGTTAACTATAAAATCAAAATGTGGCAATTCAAGGATAAATCCCACCGAGTTAATATTAGATTCCTGAATTACTTCCAACAGCTAGATGACAGTAAGCAATTCTTACCTAATTTTCCCTAAGTAGTGCAATACTTCTGAAAATAAAATAATAATTGCATTTTAAATTACTACAGAATAGCTGCATTTTTATTTGTTTGTTTGAATAGTCTAGAATTGATTTCCATAAACATAACTTCCAGATTGCATAAATCTAACCGTTTGTGCTAAATGTTGTCAGACTGAAATTTTACCAATTAAGTAAATTATAAACAAGGTTATTTAATAATAATCAGAACATAGTTAAAATCACAAGGCCCAGATCTCTTAAATATTTTGCTAAGAACAAATGGCAACAATCTGGTTTCCCCATTAAGTTTGTTTGTCAGAAGATTACAGAATGACCCTGGGACACTGTCATAAAATAAATATGAGTCAATTGTCAAATATCTGAGTTTTATTCATGTGACCATGGGGATGATGCAATGGTCATAAGTATGAAAAAAAGGTCATAAGTTATTTTTTTCAATGCCATTGTAACTTTGAATGGACACTAAATGAACTGTTGTTAGCTAAGGACTACCTGTATATCTTTTAGCCCTAGATATAGGTTTATGGTATATCCATAAAATGTAAGGCATTGTCTACACACATCAATATCTCCTACTTTCTTCCCGTCCAATAAAATTTCTATAGCTAAAAATCTTCCTTGATTATCTGCTTCTATTAATTTAGCTTTTATGTGATTTTTAACATAAATAACAATTCCATTTTTTTTTCTCTGAAAATGCTGCCACAAAATGTGTACCCAACTTATTATTTATCAAATATTTCTGGTCCGAAGTTCTAATGTGAGTTTCTTGTAGACAAATTACATCATTTTTACATTGCTTCAAATAATGAAAAATCTTCTTCCTTTTCTGTGGAGAATTTAAACCATTAACATTCCATGTCAAATATTTATTTGACATGACCTTTACGCGAAAGCTTCTGCAAAGACCATTCCACTACTTCCTGCCTCTTAGGTCTTGCTCCCATGGCTTCCATAGATGTCAGATCAGCTTGCTTTGTATGAGTTGGTTGTGTTTTTTCTCTTTGTTCAATATTCTTTGTAGGTTCACGTACATGCCTTGGTTCTTTAGCCTTGTCAACTACCAAAGGTTGAAAAATATCAATAGACTGCACTGGTTGTTCAACTGCTTTATCCATAACTACCGATGAAATTAGTCGAGGTAGTTGAAGTTCCGTAGATTGCAATAATTCTATGTCTTTAACCAGCGTTGCCCTCTTAGGTCTTGGGGAGGTAGATCTATCAGCCATCAATATATTCTCAAAAAAATCCTTCGCTTTAGCAACAGAAGTCAAACGGTATCTATTATTTTTAAAAAACAAAGAAAGTCCAGTTGGTACCTCCCATCTATATTGTATCTCTCTTTTTTTAAGCTCCTCCGTCAAAAAAGCATAGTCTTTCCTTGATCTCAACATTTTAGGAGGGATCTCTTTCAAAACCTGTACTTCTTGACCAGCAACACTTAGTTGTTTGTTATATGCTGTAGAAAGAACCCAATTTCTGAATTTTCTTGTGTTAAAATATATCACAATGTCTCTAGGCAAATGTCTTTGTGCAGCTATACGTGAATTCATCCTGAATAGCCATTCTATCTGCCAGGCTACGTTCTCAACCGTGTCGTCCAAAAATTTTGCTAAAGCTTCAATAAAAATTTTTCTTAAATCCTCTTGACTCTCATTTGGTATATCTCTAAGTCCTCTAATTCTAACAGCAAACTGCATCTGATGGAATTGTGTCAAAATAGCCTGGTCCTGTACATCACTTCTAATTTCTTCTAATTTTTCCTCAACCTGTTGCTCAACATTTTCCAGTTTTTCTTCAACTCCAATAGTATAGTCCCATACCCCTTTGATGGCTTCTACAATATCTTCTCTCATCTCTAAATTAGAAGCTTCTGACATAGCTTTAAAGTCTTTTTTCTGTTCTGCCATTTTTTCCTCTAGTTTGTCCTCCAGTTTATCCAATCTATCATTTACTGAAGATAATGCAGCAGTTAATGCGGTCTGTAAGTTTTCCATTGTAAGCATTTCTGGAGGAGGCTGTATAGACTCTTGAGATTCTAAAGGAGCAGACTGTGATTTTACAAGCTGCCCTGGAGAAGGCATAGCCGCCTTCGCAATTGCTGCCTTTTGTCTCGTAGTCATAGTTAAAAAGAAAAAAAAAGAGGGGAAAAAGAAAAAAGAAAAACTAGAAAAGATTTTTTTAAAAGTTGCCAATTCCTCCCTTCTCAATTTCTTTTAAAATCCAGTTGCGTTATAGTTTAATAAATAAATCCAGTCTAAATAGTCTCTCAAACATCACTTCAAACAGAGAAGAGAGAATTCAGTTTCACTTTCCAGCACTTTCATCACTTTCATTTTCTTCACTTTCACTCAGAACAAAGAGCAATCGCCATTTTGAAAGGATTATGTTGATTCAGAAAAGATTGTAAGTACAAAGGCAGAAACAAAGTAACAGGATACTTGCGATACTCAAAGGACTCCTGTATTCACTCCGTCTGTATAGAATCCTTTGTTATTTTCTCTTAAAAGCAGAGGCGGTCACGACGTCTATTTCTGTCAGCCGACAGAAGCGTCTCTGGGCAGGAGCATTTCAAGTGCCTAGGAAGCACACCTTCTCTGCCCCTGAAAATTTCTTCCAGGGATCTTAGAAGGGCTCAACCTTGCTCTTGAGGCTCTACACCTCTTCTTAGCCCGAAGAGGGGTTTTTCCACCACAACAAACAGCTGATGAGCGCTGTTGTTAGCGGCTTTACAAACCCAGAGAACGGAGCCTCCCCATAGAGAGTCCAGCGACGCCGGTGAAGCCACCGGAAGCCCCAAACCAAAAACAAGGTATATTTTACAAATCATTACATAAAAAAATAATACAATTGGACTATAGATCTTGTATTTTAATGGGAGATTGGAATGGAATCCTTGATGCTGATTTGGACAAGAAAAAGATTTCATTTGTTCCTCAATCACGTTCAATTTTGCCTAAATCCTTTTTTGATATTAAAGATGATTTTAATTTGTTAGATATATGGAGAGAAAGACATGGTAGAGATCAAGAGTTTACTTTTTTTCTGATAGACATCAATCATTCTCTAGAATTGACTTTATTTTAACTACTAGTGACTTTATGTTAAGTTTAAAGAAAGTTAAAATTTTACCTAATGTACTGTCTGATCATAACCCAGTTATGATGGAATTAAGGACTGGTCAAATTCCTAGCAGATCCTGGAGACTTAATGAAAATTTGTTTAAATATGATATGTATGTGGAAGAATGTAAAAAGGCTATCAAGGAATTTTTTATGTTAAATAAGAATAGAGGTACATCAATAGAAACGGTGTGGGACTCTAGTAAAGCCCACATGCGTGGAATATTAATTGAAATGAATGTAAGGCATAGACGTAAACAAGAGGAAAAGAGGAGAGTTTTAGAAGCAGAAATAAGAAAGAAAGAGTTATTATTAATAGATAAGCCAGGTGATAGTAATATTAAAGAAGGGATAAAGGTTTTACGGAAACAATTTGACGTGTTGATGACCGACCAGGTTGCCAGAAATATACAATATGCTAAACATAATACTTTTTTTAATGCTAATAAACCTGGTAGATGGTTGGCTTATACATTAAGGAAAAAACAAAAATCCCGATTAATTGAGAAGGTAGAATACAAGGGGCAAGAAGTATTTCATCAAGAAACTATTAAGAAGGCTTTTCTAGAGTTTTACACCAAATTGTATGCTGAAGAAAAAGTTCATGAGAAAGAGATAGATGCCTTTTTACAAAATCAAAATGTTATGGAAATTACTTTGGATCAAAGAGATAGATTAAATGCCTTGATTAAATCAGAAGAAATTATTGATGCAATTAAGCAATTGAAATTGGGGAAATCTCCAGGAACTGATGGTTTCACCACGATTTATTATAAGTGTTTGCAGGAGGAAATGGTGGAACCTTTGAGGGAGTTATTTGTAAATATACAAGAGGGTGGTCGGGCTCCACCCTCTTGGAAAACGGCTAATGTTTGCTTGATTCCTAAAGAGGGTAAAGATAATGTTCAAGTAGAAAATTTTAGACCTATTTCTTTGTTAAATACGGACTACAAGATTTTTGCAAAAATTTTGGCTAATAGACTAATGACAGTTTTGACACAAAGGATTCACCCGGATCAAACTGGCTTTTTACAAGGGAGACAGATGAAAACTAATGTTAGACAACTTGTTAATGTATTGGAATATTTGGATAAACATACTCAAGTGCCGGCAGTTTTAATGTTCTTAAATGCAGAAAAAGCCTTTGATAGATTGAATTGGACATTTTTGCAAAGGCTTGTGGTAATGATGGGAATGGGGGATCAGTTTATTAATTCTATATCAGCTATATACCAGAAACAAACAGGGCAGATTATAGTGAATGGACAATTAACAGATTCATTTAATATAGAGAAGGGTACCAGGCAGGGTTGTCCCTTATCCCCTTTATTGTTTGTTTTAACATTAGAGGTTTTACTGAATAAGATTAGAGCATCAGAGGAACTAAAGGGAGTACAAATTAGACAACATGATTAGAGATTATGTGCCTTTGCAGATGATCTATTAGTGACATTGACTCAGCCAATACATTCGGCTCAGAGTTTGATGGAGATTATTCGAAATTATGGAAGAGTATCAGGTTTTAAATTAAATTTATTCAAGACAAAGTTGTTGGTTAAAAACTTAGATAATAAATTAAAACAAGATCTGGAAAGAATAACGGGATGTGAGATAGTTAAAAAAGTCAAATACTTAGGAATTTATATAGAAGCTTCAAATGGGAAATTATATAAGAATAATTATGAATTTTTATGGAATAAGGTACAAAAAGAATTGGAGAATTGGAAAAAATTACAATTATCTATGTTAGGTAGGATAGCCGCAATTAAAATGAATGTATTGCCGAAATTTTTATTTTTGTTTCAAATGTTGCCAATACTTAAAAAGGATGGGAATCTTGAGGAATGGCAGAAAGGTATAAACAAATTTATTTGGGATGGCAAGAAACCAAGGGTTAAATTCAAAATTATTCAAGACACAAGAGAGAGAGGTGGTTTGAAAATGCCTAATTTTAAATTATATTATTATGCTGCAGTTCTAGTGGCAATAAGTGATTGGATCAACTTAACAAATGAAAGAATATTGAATATAGAAGGATATGGGTTAGTGTATGGGTTCCACGCGTATTTAGTTTACGACAAAAAATTGGATAGGAGTTTTAAAGAGCATATACTAAGAAACTCTATGTTGCGTGTCTGGAAAAAGTATTATTATAAATTATGTGGTAAAATCCCTTTATGGACAGTTCCCAGGCATGCAATACAGAGTGTAGGTATACAACAAATTCAGGATGTGGTGCCATATGATAAACTTTAATTAAAGAAGGGAATAGCCTAGAACTGAAATCATTAGATAGATTAAAGGAGGAAGGTATAGCTCACAATTGCTATCATCATGCACAACTTCAAGCTAGATGGCAAAAAGATGTTAAGATGGGTTTTTCTTTAAAGGATGAAAAATTAATTATACAAACTAGAGACCAAAGAGTTATGCATATCAAAAGAATATATGACGCTTTAATTGAAATTGATTCTGGAACTGAATTAGTTAAAGATTGTATGATTAAGTGGGAAGGTAATTTTGGACACCCAATTATGATAGAAACTTGGAAAAGAATATGGGTGAAAAATGTTAAATTTACACAAGCTCAGCATTTAAGAGAAAATTTTTATAAAATGTTTTATAGATGGCATTTAGATCCAAAAAAATTATCGCTTATGTACCCAAATATGCAACCCAAATGTTGGAGATGTGATTCTATGGACGCTACTTATTTTCACATTTGGTGGACTTGTAAAAAAATTAAGGCTTTTTGGATAAAAATATGGTGGATTCTTCAAAATATTCTGAAAAAGCGTATTGAGTTTTTACCTCAGTTATTCTTGTTGGGTGTTACAAAGGACTGTACCACCATAGAGACTAAGCTGATCTTGAACTTGATTACGGCCGCAAGATTGTTGGTGGGACAATATTGGAAGACATCTGAAATACCATCTATTGAAGAATGGACACTAAAAGTTACCCATCTTGTGGAGATGGCTAAGATATCAGCATACCTGAAAAACCACTCAAATGAAGCATTTTTGATGGACTGGAAAAAATGGATTGACTATATGCAAAAGAAATATCAATTGAAAGAACTAGATTTGATATACAGATAAATAGTTATAAAATAGTTATAAAATAGTAGTTTAGTGGGGTTTCTTGCGTTCTTACTCTGTATTCACTCTGGGAAGCCTGGGGGGAGGGGGGAGGGAGATAATAAGTAATAGATTATGTTTCTCAACTGTAGTTGGGGGTATTAAAGGAATAGATTTTTTCTTTTTTAGGGCGTTCGGGAAAACTCTAGACACCGCATTGGATGGTGAGGAAGGTGGAGTGAAGGTTAGGTATGTGTAGAGGGTTAGAGGGTGGAGATAGGGAATAGAGGTGAGTGGAGGGAAGATGTACAGAAAGGTGAAAGTATGTAGTTAGAAGGATAGAAGAGGGTTTAGGTTGTTGGAGGATGTGGTGGGGGGGGGTTCCGAGCAGCTATTTGTAGTGATTGTTAAATATGTTATTTGCTTGTTTTCAGTTGAGTTATTATGTTATTATGTTATAATTTTGTTAAAAGTTTTTAAAATTTAATAAAAAAATATTTTAAAAAAAATATCTCCTACTTTATCCCATACTGCAGCACTTATAGTATTTTTAATTTTTTAAAAGCAGAATACATTACATGATCAAATCTAAAAGAGTTATAAGCAAATTGAAAATTACCAGCAGTTGGTAAGTGATAATTGCTTATGAAAAAGTTTGACTCTCAGAATAGAAACATTTAAATGTTACTTAACACATTCTGATTTGGTATTCATTAGTTCATTCTATAGTATTACTGAAGGAAGTGAGGAAAACGTTTATGGAGAAATTTCCCCAAATGTCATTTTCTGGCATTTTGTAAGCTGTGACAGAAATTCTTAGAAGATTCTAGACAAAGTTTATATTTATTATATATAGGTTTAAAACTTATTGACATGATTCATTTGCCAGAAGTGCCAAGTTTAAAATTAATTTGGTTGCTATAAATGTCAGAATCATGGTAAATGCTGACATTTACAAATATTCCTTAAGTATTTAGGAAGCCAGTGGGAAAAGTCAGCAATGGCCATGAGACAGAAAGGTTGTAGCCTATGAAGCCTTGGGAAAAAAAGAAAAGAAAAAAAGAAATTACAACTTTGCAAAGACAACAAAATCTGGCTGAGTATAAATTAACAAAATAGAAAACCTGTAGAAACTATCTTGAAAACACTATACTGACTTTTCCTCATGCCCTCAAGACTTCTTGTTTCCTTTATTTGGGTGTACAGTTATTTATATTTGTAATTTCAGGCTCCTAAAAGGTGATGAGCAAGCTGAAATGTGTATTATTGTATTGTTTTCTATGTCCACAGTTCTGTAGAGGGAGCTCTAATGAACACTGTCATCCAACTTTTCTTGTCAGTTAAAATTGCATGTTCCCCCACCAACCTTTTTCTTCGTGCACAATGTTATAATCTTTAAATAAGATGATCTTGCATCCACTTATGATCGGTTGCTTAGTGACTATTTAAAATTATAACGGGCCACAAATGGGTGTTTTATGACCCATATAGTTCTTCTAGTCATAATAAAATCTGCCACCCTCTTGCAGTCATATGATTACAACTTTGCATGCTTGGCAACTGCCTCACTTTATGATTAGTTGCAGTGTCCCACAGTCTCATGGACAGACATTGCAACATTTTTGTGGGTTTCCAGTATTTTTTGCCCATGTTTAGCAAAAAATAAAAAATAAAAATAAAAATGCCAATTTGGAAGAATGGGTTCACACTTACAACTATGGCAACAGCAGTGACTCATTTAATAACCAGGGCAAAAAATATCAAAATTAGGTCTGTTCATGTGGTGGTCTCAACATGCAACCATAAAAGCAATAGTAGTAGCAACAGCATATTGTCCCCAACAACCTGGGTCCTCATTTTACCAACCTTGAGCCAGTCAAAATTGAACTCCTGGCCGTGATCAGTGAGTTAGCCTACAGAATTGCAATCTAACCACTGAGCCACCATGGTTCCTCCAACCATAATGAGTTATGACCAGAAATCCAGTCCCAATTGCAGTCATAAATTGAGGACTACCTTTATTTTATCTAAATCATAAAGCATTTTAATGTAGAATCCACCATGACACAGATGTCATGCAACTGTGGACAAATCCTTTCTTTCCACAGTTTGAAAAAAACACTAGTACAGTATCTAATTTATTCTCATCTCTGGTCATCCATTCCGGATTATTTAACTTGTTTATTTTTTTCTTTTTCTCAATTTATATAGGTGACCATATTACAATATGGATTCTGGTTGGAATACAAAGGTTAAAAATTAATGGGACAAAATAATAAATAACACTAATTAACCATTTTAGCCATGGCACCCATTTGGTAGAATATAAAATCATGATCTAAGTTAGGCAACACTCCCCCCCACATTTTCAAAACAAATGTAACAAAATTTCACTGAGTTTCAAAAGAAGTTAAAGTACAAAAGGATAAGGAAAATATATATATATATATATATATATATATATATATATATATATATATATATATATATATATATATATATATATATATATATATATATATATATATATATATATATATATATATATATATATATATATATATATATATATATATATATATATATATATATATAAATACTTGCTGGAAACTCATATAAAAGCAGTTAAACATTTTCAGTTGTGTCACATAAGAGTATTTATTATATCTCTGTATTTCTGAAGTAGATCCTCTTTCTTTCCTCCACTTTTTATTTTTCCTAACTGAAACTAATGATAATCCCAGATTTTCTCCATTTAATATAATATTCAATAGTTTCACAGTATGGAGATGCTGATTTTGTTTTGTTTTGTTTTACTTTGGCTAATCTTCAGCATTTTCATAATGAGCTCTTTCTATTGTCTAAATTTGATAGAATAATGCATTTTTTAAAGAGTGAAGCCAACTCAATTTTGAAATTAGAGCAGAATGTTCATTCTCAGAACGAGGCAGTATTTTGCTTTTCAAACTTTTTTTTAAAAGAACACAGTATCTTTTATATTCTATTTATTCTAAATTTATAAAACTAGGCAAAATTAGTTGTAAAATAGTTGTATCATGAAGTTAAGTAGTTGATTTGGGAGGAGGAGGAGGAAGAGGAGGAGGAGGAGGAGGAGAGAAGAAGAAGGAGGAGGAGGAGGAGGAGGAGGAGGCAGCATAGAATTGGTCATACTGAATTATATTTGTTATTATATATTCCATTATTTAAAATCAGTGCATTTAGAAAGTATTTCAGAGAAGAATTTTTTGTGTGTGTGCTATGGTGATTAACTGATTTAACTAGTTCATTTGATTTCCTACTAATAAAGATTAGATTTCATTCCTTCTCTCTATAGCCACACCCACACAGCCACACACACCACACATAAACATACAGAGAGATAAATGTATTCCAAAATCTAATATTATTTTATTTGCATTTATTCATTGAAATCTGACTTTTAAAAAAATCAGTCAGGCTGACAATTCACATTGTTAATACTTTATTGATTAGCCACTAGGCGATATCAGAATAGAAAATAAAAGACACACATGAGTAAATAACAATAATACCATATGTTTAAAATAGAATAAAAGCAATAAGTACAAGAAAATATCAGTTACTACAATTTACTCCAATCAGTCACCACATGAAGTGCTTCACTGATCTGTTTTGTTCAAATAAAAGACATATTATATGCAATTTTTGGATTCTGACTACAGAATTTAAATTTAATTTCATTAAAATAATTTATTATATTATTTTAATATAAGGAACACAATAGCCTGTTGATCGAATGTGTGGCCCAAGATACAGCTGTCTCTCTTTCTTATATAATTGACATTTAAATAATATACATTTGATGTCTTCTATCTCTGCAGCTCTGGAAATACAAATGTGTTTATTATATTGAACTTGGTTAAGATTCTAACACAGCAGATCCCTGCAAAATAGAATTCATCATATTTTTAAGCGGTTGCAAAAGTTGATCTTCAAAACATTTATAGTATAAATTTGTTAGGCCATCATGCTCTGGTGCTTTTCTATTTTGATCTTTTTTATGACTTTTGATATTTCAAAAGTTATTATAGAATGAAAGAGTAGGTGACTTTGTGAAATAGGAGGTTATTGGGACTGGAATGGCATAATTTGAGATTTGAATGGCACAGTTATTAAAGTTAAGGTTAATATAGATTTAAAAAATCATTTTATTAGGCATGCCATGTTGTGGATTTGGAATAGGTATAAAGCAAGATTGCTCTGTGGTTGTCACCCCAAGATTCCCTTTTTAGAAGAGTGTTCATAGTTACATAATCTTGATTGATGTATGCTGATTTATTGACTTTTTTCAAAGGAAAACCTAAATTACAAACAAGAGAAGAATTGGAAATGCAAGGTCATACTTGTTAATGGTTTGCTTATATTCAGTTGACAGATTTAAATTGGAAAATAAGACTTTTGATTTTACAAATGAGAAAACTGACTTTGAATTGGATTTGTGTACTAATGATGAACATCTAATGCCAAGACGTATAAGCTTTTGCTGTTTATTGATATGGAAGATGAATATATCAAAGACTATATGGTTAAATGAGCAAATTTTTCTATATAATTCTTGATCAATGGGAGAATATATCAATATGGAATAACAGAGTTGGAAGGGACTTTTGAGGTCTTCTTGTCCATCTCCCGGCTCAACCAGAAGATCCCATAACCATTTCAGACAAATGGTTGTCCAATCTCTTTTTAAAAACTTCCAGTACCCATAACTGATTAATTGTTCTCACTGTCAGGAAATTTCTCCTTAGTTCTAGATTGGATATCTCCTTGATAAGTTTTCATCTGTTCCATCTTATCCTGCCCTCAGATGCTTTGGAGAGTAGGCCAACCCCTCTTCTCTTTGGAAGCCCCTCAAATACTGGAAGACTGCTATCATGTCCTCTAGTCCTTTTCTTCATTAGACTAGACATATCCACTTCCTGCAACTTTTCATCATATGTTTTAACCTCAGCCCTCTAATGGTTTTGTTGCTCTTCTTTGCACTTTTTCTAGAGGCTCAACACCTTTTTTGTATCATGGTGACCAAAACTGAATACCATATTCCAAGTGTGGTCTTATCAAAGTAGTATAAAGTGATATTAACTTCATATGTCCTTCATGTGCCCTCTGTTGATGCAGACTAAGACCACATTGGCTATTTTCAGAGCTAGAGAACATTATTTTTTCTCTCCACCGAATTGCATTTTGTTGGTTCAGTGTCAAGTCTATCAAGATCCTTTTGGATCTTGAGCCTACCTTCTAAATTATTATATATGGAGTAAAAGACTGAAATTTAAATTGAATTATAGTTTGAATTTTTATAAGATGATGTTTGGCCAATATTTAACATCTGATAAATAGTCAAAGATGTATAAGGGAGTGTCAAAAAGTTAGGAAATATTGGGACCAGATATGTATCTTAGTTTAGAAGATTCATAAAATAAATATACAGTTGTAACCGGAAGTTTTCCTTTTCAGAGTTGTTGGATAATCTGATTGAAAGAAAATGTGGGTCTTTGTTTAAAGCACAATAGCTGCAAGACGTTTGTATGCATAGAGATAGAAGGATTCACAAATTCCTTCAACAGAAGAATGGATGGTGAAGCTAAGGAAATAGGCTAAGATGGCAAAATTGACTTTGCCTAAATTTGTTTCTACTTAGAAACTACTGTTGGACTTTGTATTAGAAATTGAACAAAATTAACACTTAGGGATTTGACAATTAGTACTGTTTATGATAATAGAAATAATGTGTATTATTGTTGATGTTAGAGTAACTGGTTAATGTATTTTATGTCTGCATAAAGTTAGAAGTTATTCTTTTTTCCCTTTCCCTTTCTTCTTTTTCTTTTTCTTTCCACTCCTGATTTTATTTTATTTTATTTTCCCTAACCTCCTCTTTTCATATTTTATTTTCACTATTTTGTAATTTATTTTCACTTTAAAAAAATCAGTTATTATCTTCTGAGGTGAGTGTGGCAAATATCTGGATTCCTTGTCTTCCCAGAATGTTATCTGAAACCTGTTCTCTTTCCTTTAATTAAATCTGGGAGATTTGTTTCTCTGTGTTTATCCTGTTCTGACCTTGATGTTAAAGTTGTTTTCTGTTTTACAGATAGTGAATGATTATGATTAGGAGCTCCAGAGAACTATGCACTCTCCCCCATTGCCTTGGTTCTTCTGCTATAAAAAGCATTATATTCTGTATTTGCAGAATGTAACAGCTTCTTTAAAAAAAAATTAAGTCTGAAAAGCACTGTGGAAAAATAAACTGCCTAAAAGTTAGCATTATCCATTTAGATCCATGCCTGCTAGGAAACCAGGTTATTTCTGTAATCTTATTAAAGTATACTATAGAACAGACATGTCAAACTCGCAATGTCACATGACATCGCACAACATATCGGGACAGTTTTGCCATTGCCAGCAATGGGGTGGGCATGGCTACCACATGATGTGTCTGGCCCGTGGGCCAGCAGTTTGATACCCCTGCTATAGAATGAAAAAGTTGTAAAAAGGAGTGTAATATTGCCTTGTTATTGTGGAAATTTTTATACAGTCCATGGGTTAAAGATAAGTTTTGAAACATATGTGTTGTGTTTGATTCCATAGTTGGTTTGGAAATATACTTTTCCATTAAATAGTTGTTTAAGTCAGCTATTATTTATGGCATCCAGAAGCTGATCAAATGTAGCAACGAGTGCTTGAGTGTTCAAAGGTAATTCTTAGGAACCAAATGTAAGCCTCCATTTAATTTACACCTAATATAGACAGCATCCTCCCCTCAACCACTTTTAAAAGCCTCATCTTTAGAAGAAGGCAATCATCCACTTCTCAATCTAGTAAGAATGAAAAATGTTAACGAATCTGCTGACATGATATGAAGTAACATTAATTAGCTAATGGTACTCAGTTATTTATCTCCATCATCAGCTAGGCAGGAGATGTGACCAAGGCTTTGTTCAAGTATTTGGAATCTGTTGGCTCTGTATATAGCCACACATTTGTGTGTGTTTACTTAGGCTGAATTCCAACAAAACAAATGGTCATGAATTAAAGCCAAGCAAGTCAACATACAATCAATCTTTGTCTGTGTGGAGGTCTGTGTTTTACTACAAGGTTCTGTTCATAAACCTGGGGGTCTTCTCATCTCATGGCTTCTGTAGCAAAGAGGTCTTTGCATAATTACAAATTACAATTAAGTTGTGAACATTTTTGAAAAAGAAGTCTTTGCTTTCATCGTTCTATATATTGGCTGAAAACTTATTGTTGTTGTGTTGTTTTTTTTAAAAAAATCCCAATCTAATGCAAAAGATTGGTCTGAACATCCACATTTTCTTGAATCAGCAGTAAGCTGAGAGAAACCAATGCAAATATCAGCTTTGGAAAAGTTGGGAAAAAATTGATGCAGGTAATGTTAGAGGAAAAAGTAAGTTTTTCTTCTTTTGTGATCCAATTTTGATTGCTTGTCCAGTACAATAAAAAAATAAAACATTTGGATTTTATACAATCATATATAACAAGTACTTTGATTCTAACATGAAGTCTGTTTCTGAGAATACTAATACTTAAAGGTTGCATAGAAAATGTTTCAGATGTTTATTAAAATGGTTTTAAGTTCACAAGATACATTATTCCTCAATGCAGAATATACAGCATGTTAAAAGCCAGTATCAGACTTTAAATATATACTGGTGAACTATTTTTATTATAATTTTGATTTCATTCACATTTAATTTAAATAAATATATTGCTAAAAGTAATTTGTAAACTTTTCTGTAGTTTGCCAGACTTAAAAAAATATTATTAATAGAGTATCATAAGAAAGATGTCATTCTCTAGGGGAATTTTCTATCATACTAGAACAAATAAAACACTAATTTTCGATTTTATGACTTTGTTATTAACTTTGGAGGATAGATTGCTAATATTCATTTAATGTCTTTCACTTTTGAAAGAGATGTATGAATATTTCTGGTGTGCATGAAATTAGTTTTCAATTGTCTAATACAGATGAAGTGTAATTAATTATTGTGACCTAGCTAAGGATAAATATGCTTAAGTGCCATTTATTTTCAGAGGGTAAAATCAGTCAACTTGAATTGACCTTAGATCTTAAAATAGGGGTGTCAAACTGCCGGCCCATGGGCCGGATGCATCATAGCAAAACCGCATCCACCCCATTGCCGGCAATGGCAAAAAAGTTGCGATACGTTGTGACAAGTCATGTGACTTTGTGAGTTTGACACCCCTTTCTTAGATCTTTGTGTTTAATAAGTACTCCCAAATGCAATAAAATTGCAGGCTGGCAGGCAGGCAGGCAGAAAGGAAAAAGAAAAGAAAAGAAAAGAAAAGAAAAGAAAAGAAAAGAAAAGAAAAGAAAAGAAAAGAAAAGAAAAGAAAAGAAAAGAAAAGAAAAGAAAAAGATTTGTGGCCCACCAAGTGTAGAAAAGATTTAATATCTGAAACACTTGAATTCAAAACATTTCAGAATGGTTAGGATAGCTTTGAGACCAGGATACCACTGAGACCAGGATACCCGTTTCCAACTTCAAACAGGCATTCTGAGCTGGAAACTGTTAAATAGTGATTTCTTGAAGTCATGGACCAGACCGATTTAATGCAACATACTAAAACAGATGTTTACAAAGATTAATACCTAATGTTGTATGCTATGTTCTAGGATGATTGTTTAGCAATAGGATCTTTGGTTTAATGTTGATCACATTAATATGGAACCAGATAAGAGAAACACCAATCAAACAAAGTGTAACAGGAGTATAGTTGAGGCTAGACGCGAGGGGTGGGAAAAAGGCTTACTAATTCAGACGTTTTCAATGACTAATACTTAGTATTGTATATCAGGTGCCATGATGATTGCTGCACAATACGTTTTTATGTTCAATGTTGATTGTTTTAATAAAAGAATTTTATATATAAAAAAAAATAATAAAAAAAATTGCTGTGCAATTAAAGTCACTAACTGAGGACTATGTTAATAAAAGCACATTCTATGCAAAAAAAAAAGAAGAACAGAACTAACTCAACTGACAAACTGACAGATATTTATACCTGCCGCCAGTAAGTGGCGACCAATCAGATTTAAACTGTTCTACCCACTCAAATAATGAACTTCAGTTTCCCTCCAGAACAGTTGGAGACACTTTTAAACCTAACACATTAATGGTCAATAACAATACATAACAGAAACATTTCAAAGTAAAAATCCTATACATGGCACAAAAGTATAACTTGCAGTTTCAAAATGTGCAGCAACGAGAAATTCTGGAAACAATTGGTATATCTCATTGCAGAAGACATTTTATGTGAAAGGTCCTTGGTATTTTGAGACATCCTGAAGAAGCCAATTTTCCATTTAAAGTCAGTTGCATTACATATACAATATGATGCCGCAACAGACGTTAAACAGAATCACAGAGTTGGAGTGGACCTTGGAGGTCTTTTAATCCAACCCCCTGCTCAAGCAGGAGTTTTCCCCATTGCTGGCACTGGGGTGGGCGTGGTTTCGATGTGAGGCATCCAGCCTGTGGGTTGGCAGTTTGACATGCCTGATCTATACCATTTCAGACAATGCATTCCAGACAATCTGTCAACAAATTAAGCCCATCCTCCAAACTACTAATGCATCTCACCCATTACCACAAGGGAGTACAATATTTTAAGGAAGAGAAAATATTGTTGATTAATGAATGAATCCCTTACTACTTCTTGTGGCACAGTGCAAAAACATCAAAACAATATATACTTCATACATCCGTAAAAGCTTTGCAAATAAACAACTGAAGTGGAAAAACACTTTTATGTGTTTTTCAATACTTTTGAAGGGCAAAGTAATTGAATGTTCATTAGTCATCTGCAGAGATAAAACCATGCACTGTAAAGTGCTCAAGTAATTAATGTGATGACTTAACTTATAACACAGAGCCATGGCTCAAATTTATCACTCTTTAATTACCATATTAACACCTCCATATTGTTAAATAATTATTTTAATGAATAATCTAATCTTTGGTCTTTCCCAATGAAACAGTGCATGCTTAGAATTTGTCGGGTGTTAGTTCTTACAATTCAAGCCAAATATATGCCTGAAAGGAAAAGTGATTGTTTTTTTGAAAGGAAGACATTTCAAAATGTTTTTAAAAAATAAATAAAGGAAGGAACAATTGAACTATACATATTTCTTAGATTCATAAAATGAATCTGTATAAAAAAAGCTAACGCTAAAAGGAAAAGAAGGAGTTCTTTTTCCATTGGGGTACTCTTCCCTGTCTTTGATTTGGGATATAAATCTACCACAAATTTATATGGAAACAAATGTTGTAGTGGATGATTCGATTGTTAGAAATATAGAGAGACGGGTTTGTGATGGAAGCGTTGACCGCATGGTAAACTGCCAGCCGGGTGGACATCACGAGGCATCTAGACAGGCTGATAGACAGTGCTGGGGTGGAGCCAACTGTTGTGGTACATGTCGGTACCAATGACATTGGGAAAGCTAAGCGGAAGATCCTGGAAGCCAAATTTAGGTTGCTAGGTAGAAGATTAAAGTCCAGGGCCCCCAAGGTTGCATTCTCAGAAATGCTACCTGTTCCACGTGCAGGGCCAGCTAGACAGGCAGAGCTCAGGAGCTTCAATGTGTGGATGAGGCAGTAGTGCCGGGAGGAAGGGTTTAGATTCATTAGGAACTGGGAAACATTTTGGGACAAGCCACACCTGTACAGAAGGGACGGGTTACACTTGAACCATAATGGAACCAGACTGTTGGCGATTAATATTAAAAAGGTTTCAGAGCAGCTTTTAAACTGATTCGTAGGGGCAAGACGACAGGAGCTGGGCAGCTTCCGGTTCGAGATGGCGCACTGCCTAATATGGAGGGTGGAAGTTATGCACACACTGGTGAGTCAACAGGAAAACTAAATTGTAATAGTCAAGCAGAAGGACATGGTAGACCATCTACAAATTCTACAACCAAATTCTACAGTCAAAATCCACAGTCAAAGTTGAAAGTGCACCAGAAAATTACATATAAATGTCTGTACACGAATGCTAGAAGCATTCGAGCAAAAATAGGGGAATTGGAATGCTTGGTGAAGGAAAATAATATTGATATTATTGGCATAACAGAAACCTGGTGGACAGATGATAACCAATGGGACACAAGGATTCCAGGTTACAAATTGTATAGGATGGACAGGAGAGGGAGAAATGGTGGTGGCGTGGCCTTGTACATAAATGAGGAGTTAGAATCTCATGAACTCGAAATTCAAGAAAATTCAAACTCACCCACAGAAACATTGTGGATAAAAATCCCAGGACAGGAAACTAATCTAACATTAGGGATCTGCTATCACCCTCCCAACCAAACTCCAGAGGCAGATTGCTATTTGGAAAATGAATTTAAGGAGGCCTCAAAAAGAAATAGGGTAGTCATAATGGGGGATTTCAACTATCCCCAAATAGATTGGGTAAATTCTTGTTCTACACATGAAAGAGAGACAAGGTTCCTCGACATGTTAGCCAATCATTCCCTTGAGCAGATGGTCATGGAACCAACCAGGGGAAAGGGGATCCTGGACTTGGTTCTAACTAACGCACAGGATTTGGTTCATGATGTCCTTGTAACCGAGCCCATAGGAACCAGCGATCACAACACAATAACCTTCAACTTAACCATGGATAGCAAATTGTCAGTGAAAACTAACACAGAGACCTTAAACTTTCACAGAGGGAATTTTGACAAAATGAGGAAAATAAGAAGAAACTAAAAAGAACAGTAAAAAAGTCAAATCCCTCCAAAATGCTTGGAAACTGTTTAAAAATATGTTACAGCAGGCTCAAATAAAATGCATTCCTAAAAGAAGAAAGAGGACTGGAAAGTCCAAGAGGATACCAGTATGGCTTACGAATGAGGTAAAGGAGGTTATTGGAAAGAAGAAAAACTCATTTAAGAAATGGAAGGCTCTTCCTACCGAGGAGAACAGGAGGGATCACAAACTCTGGCAGACCAAATGCAAGGCGATAGTCATGAAAGCCAAGAGAGACCTTGAGGAGCATATAGTCAAGAATATTAAAAATAATAACAAAACCTTTTTTAAGTACATCAGAAGCAGGAACCCAACCAGAAAATCAGTTGGGCCACTCGATGACAATGGTCAGAAGGGGATAATCAGAGAAGACAAGGAGATTGCTGAGAGGCTAAATGACTTCTTTGCCTCTGTTTTCACTGAGGAGGATAGAGAGCATTTGCCTGCCACTGAATTAGTTTTCCCAGGGAGGGAAATAGAAGAATTAAACCTGATAGAGATAAACAAGGAAGATGTTCTTGCATGCCTTTCTAAACTAAATGTCAACAAATCGCCGGGTCCAGATGGCATCCACCCTAGAATTCTCAAGGAACTCAAGTGTGAAATTGGTGAACTTCTAGCTAAAATATATAATCTTTCCCTAAGATCAGGCACTGTACCGGAGGATTGGAGGGAAGCAAATATAACCCCGATCTTCAAGAAAGGATCGAGAGGTGATCCAGGAAACTATAGACCAGTCAGTTTAACCTCAGTTCCAGGCAAACTGATGGAAACCATTATTAAAGATAAAGTTACAGGGCACATAGAAAAACAGGCATTGCTGAAAGAAAATCAACATGGTTTCTGCAAAGGCAAATCATGTCTTACTAACTTGTTAGAATTCTTTGAGGGTGTAAATAAATACATAGATAAAGGGGCCCCAGTTGATATTGTATATCTTGACTTTCAAAAGGCTTTTGACAAAGTCCCTCACCAAAGGCTCCTAAAAAAGCTCTCCAGCCATGGAATTAGAGGACAGGTCTTGTCCTGGATTGGTAACTGGCTAAACTGTAGGAAGCAAAGGGTGGCAATAAATGGACAATTCTCTGGATGGAAAGAAGTGAGAAGTGGTGTACCCCAAGGTTCAGTTTTGGGACCTTTACTTTTTAATTTATTCATCAATGATCTGGATGTAGAAGTTAATAGTGAGGTAGCCAAGTTTGCTGACGACACTAAATTGTTCCGGGTTGTAAAAAATGAAACTGATTGTCAGGAGCTCCAGAAGGATCTCTTGAAATTGTGTGACTGGGCAACAAAGTGGCAAATGCATTTTAACCTAAACAAGTGCAAAGTTATGCACATCGGGACAAAGAACCCCAATTATACTTACCAACTGATGGGGACCAAACTTTCTGAGACAACCCAAGAAAGGGATCTTGGGGTTTTGGTGGACAGCTCGATGAAGATGTCAACCCAATGCGCAGCAGCAGTAAAAAAAGCAAATTCCATGCTTGGCATGATTAGGAAGAGAATCGAAAATAAGTCAGCAAGTGTTGTATTGCCTCTGTACAAATCGATGGTGAGACCACACTTGGAGTACTGTGTACAGTTCTGGTCACCATACCTCAAAAAGGATATAATGGAACTGGAAAAGGTGCAAAAAAGGGCAACAAGAATGATCAAGGAAATGGAGTGCCTCCCTTATGAAACCAGATTGCAACGCCTTGGTCTCTTCAGCCTTGAAAGACGGCGTTTAAGGGGTGACTTGATTAAAGTGTATAAAATCATGCATGGGATAGAAAAGGTGGATAGAGAAAAATTCTTTTCTCTATCACACAATACCAGGACAAGGGGGCACTCCCTAAAGCTCATAGGTAAGAAAGTGAGGACAAATAAAGGGAAATATTTCTTCACCCAGAGGGTCGTTGATTTATGGAATTCACTTCCAGAAGGGGTCGTGACATCATGTTGGGGACAGAAACAGCTATTTCTTTACTTATTTCTGGAAGATTCATGTGAAGACAAGATAGTGTTCATTTTATTTCACTAAAATATCAAGTCACATGCAAACTGCATACTCAAGATTTATAAATTAGCCAAAATAAATCCAAATCTAAAATTACAAAATAATACAGGACCATAGGTCCACGGTGAAAGGGAATCAGGCATATTGTCTTATGCTTATTGAAAATGATATTCCTCCTCCTCCTCCTCCTCTTCCTCCTCCTCCTCCTCCCTTACAACCAATTACTCAAAATCTGGACACGAAGTTAAATATATGAACTAGAACTATCTTTGTACTGTATTTGAGGAAATGAGAAAGTTTCACCTTATTTAAAAGTTCACTCCATTAAAAACAAGTTTTATTGATTCAACTCCCCAAAAGTTACAAAGTACAACACCTTAATATACAAAATGTTCACATTGTTTCCAAACAGGACCGCCTATTCTCTAATGGAAAGTATTTAAGCCTCTGTCATGGCCTCTACCCTATGGGACATCCACTCCCTTCCTCCAAGATGTGGATGGCCCTAACTCTACTGGCCTTTAGGAAGTCACTGAGTTATTATGCTAAAAAGTGTCCGAAGTCAACATCTTTTTTTCCCCCTTATACCTCACACCTTCTCTTCTCCTTTCTTAATCTCCTATTTCTATTTTTCTTTGTATTTTATATTTTATATATTAAATGAAAAAGAATGCAGTAGAATCTGTGAAATATTCATTATGGAAGTCAGTGTCATACCTCTTATCCAAGCCAACATTCCTCAATCTGGAACCTGCCAGATGTGTTGGATTATAACTGTTGTCATTCTGTATTTGAATGAAAGGAGTTTTAATATATCTGGAGAATGTCAGAATTAATACAGCCTTCCTCCCTTAGTTCAAAGTCATTTATTAGCATTATTTTTTTCTGGAAGATGGAAAGCAATTCATCCTTAATATTACAGATTATTACAGATCATGATTCTGCTAGTATCACCTGATAATTGATAACAAATGGCTTTATTTATATTTATTAAGTCTTTTCATAAAATTAAAGGGAATTTGAAACAAAAAAGTAAAATTTAAAAAAACAAGAAAGTTCAAGAAGCAAAAAAGAGAAAGATAAAACCCCTAAAGTTAAGAAATATGAATGACTTCTGATTTTCTTTTCAACAAATAGTTAATACCTTACTCTCCCTCCTGCCTCTTAGAGGCTATATAAGTCTCTTCAGCCCTTTGTTTGATTCAAGTCTTTCTTAATCTTCAGATCAATAAATACTTGTTTAAATTTGAAAGTTTGGATTTGGACAGTGAACTGTTTTTGGTGCAAATTACAGCTTATTTTTCTTATCATTTCTTACTCTTTTACTGTGCTGTTCATAGAATGATGTGTACCTCAAGAAGAATAATGTGACTAGTGCTGTATTCTTTTGGGCCATCCCAGTTTAAAGATTCCTCTATAACTGGAAATGTTTTTAGGGAATACATGATCTGCTAGCTTCATGGAAAATTATTTTCTATCCAAATTAAAGTAACCTGGTGTCACATCCAAACTGATGAACTATAACTTTTATTATTTCCTTAATATGACTTCTAATGCTTTCTAACACAAATGTCAACCCTGCACAGAAGCCATACAATTGGAGCCTACCTGCCAAAATTCAGCTCCAAGAGATTGTTAGATATCTATCTAGAAAGGCAACCTCAAGGAGATTAAATTAAAGTTTAACCGACATTTAAAGATTGTGAACCTGACTCTTGCTTTAAAAGGTCCAGCATTAAGTTGCACTATAAATGCAGTTAGGAAATCAAAATATTGCCCTTAAGAACGTGGACAGGATTAATCCCAAAAGTGGGATTACCAGTTAATTGCTTTTTTAAAATAGTAGATAGACTTTTGTGTGTATGTATGTTGAAATATATTTATCAGTTTTCAACCGGGGAGATGTTTTATGTGTTTGTTAGACATTCTGTTTTATACAGAATGTCTTTGTTAGTGTTATGTAGTCTTTTTTTCTTTTTTTTTTTAAAATTTTGTATTTAACTTTGGAAACAATTTTAAAAAAAGATTAGAACAAAAAAAAAAAAAAGGCTTAAACCCAAATAACACCCAGTTTGAATTACATGTGAAATTAGTATGAGGGTTTTTGTAGGGAAAACCTTTGAAACCTACTGGAATAAAATATAAAGAGAAGACAACACTGGAAGTTTTTAAGAAAACACTGGACAGCCATTTGCCTGAAATGGTATAGGGTTTCCTGCCTGAGCAGGGGGTTGGACTAGATGACCTCCAAATTCCCTTCCAACATTATTATTATTATTATTATTATTATTATTATTATTATTATTATTATTATTATTATTATTATTATTATTATTATTATTATTATTATTATTATTCATTAGACATGAACCTCAGTCAACTGAACATTCAAATTGACTGGCGCTGATGATTGACACGGGTTGCTGCCAGCATCCTAGGTATCAACCAGATACCTCCTCCTTAAAATGTAAGTAGTGCAGTTTTTTGTAACATTGCTGGAGTTATTATTATTGTTGTTGTTGTTGTTGTTGTATATTATGTTGCATACAAAAGTGTGTGTGTGCGCGCGCGCGTGCATATATGTATATAGTTCTTAAGGAAATTTACATTTTAAAAGCTTGCATCGCAGAAATGTACTGAACAAAAATAACTCCAAAGAAATTTGCATTTTTAAATTGAGGTGCCCAAGGAATTTATCCTAATTACTATGTACCCAGGAGGAATTGTATACAAAAGCTGTCTATGTTAGGAGAAGTTGCAAATGTAAATGAGTGAAGCTTTTTTTTTTTTTAAAAAAAGGGTGGATTTTTAAAAAATAAGTATGAATTAGAACACTATCCAAATAACAGACCAGGTAAACCAAACTGATATTAATTTTGTATCTCTGCCTTCTGCATTTTCTTTCTCTATTGCCATAATCCATGATCTTCTGTAGAATTATTTATCCTTCTAAACATTTTTTTTTGGGGGGGGAGTAGGTGGACTTCGTGATGAATGTGATTATTCTCTCTGCATAGGCAACAAGCCAAGACCTAAATTGCCCAGGCTGCAGGCATCCTAAATATCCATATAGTCCAATATTAACAACATAATTACAATTTGCCTGTGACCAAGCATTGAAATCCTGGCTTCAGTGAGATCTCATCTAGGAATTTGTTTACTTATCACCTAGTTTCTTAGTTTTTCTTCAACAGAGTTCAAAAGATCTAATAAGCTTAATGAAACAGAGATTAATATGCCTGGTCTTGATGACATCTAGAGAATCAGCAACAACTAATTTGTGGTTGTTAAATTTCATGTCATCTTGACAATAACATTGTTTTGGCATCATTGTTCTTCTTCTAATTAATAGAAGACTGATTAAATAGTTGAGATCTGTTCTCTTAGCAGACTCTTTAGAAAGAGTTAAAAAAATAATGGTAGGGAATGAGATTTTAAAAGGGACACCTGTTTAAGGATGTTTAGTATTTATTTGACACTGTTGGTAGCACACAAGCAGAGTGTCTACTGCTTAGTATGCATAAGTGTTATATCTGTATATATTCTGAGCAGGTTATGATGTGGCAAAGCAAAGGTGAGGGGGAAAAAACTTCAACCTTGATTTTTAAGAACTATTGGGAAAAGATAGAAATCCTACTTTAAAATCAAGAAAAAGACATGAAAATTTTTTTTGGAGGAAGATTGCTGCTGAGTAGTAAACCACCTTTATGAGCTTGCTAAGTGGTGTGGGTAATCTTTTAATTTAAATATAGTAGACTGCAGTCATCAGCACTAATTCAGTTTGGACTGGAGATTAGAAAGTTAAAAGGGCATGATACAAATTTGTGATTTGATTTAATTCACACTGCTTCAAGGCTCAATTTTAAAACACAGATTTGTCCATAAGCTATAAAGGGGAAACTTTAAAACATCTGAAACTGCTTCATACTTTGGCGGAATGAGATAAAATTAGCAGAGGTAGTAGAATCTATGTAGGATATAAACCTGCCAAGTTTCAGTTTAACATAGAGGTTGGCACAGAATAAATAAAATATGTATCTTTGCCAATCCCATTATAAGTGATTCAATATTGGACAGAAGATGGAGATCCAGATCCTAGCATGGAAATTCAGTAGTAACTCTACTACTTTCAGAACAGTAAAACTCTTTCAACTCAACTGACCTCCTCAGTTTCTTTGGTGGGAACAAAAGGAAGGGAGATCCCCCACATAAATTACCTTCAGTATTAGAGAAAAAGCAATAGCAATACTGGTAGCAGAAGCATTTAGACTTATATACCAGTTCATATGCTTTACAGCCCTCTCTAAGTGGTTTACAGAGTCAGCATATTGTTCCCAACACTCTGGAAGGCTGAGTCAACCTTGAGCCAATGAAACTTGAACTGCCGAACTGCTGGCAGTTGGTAGTCAGCAAAAGTAGCCTGCCATACTGTGTTCTAACCACTGTATCACCATGGAGCAAGATGTATCAGCAAATAAGAGATTAGGAAAACAACTGACCCAGTATTTGTCAATATGAGTTTATACCTAGTCATAGATAAATAATTTTCAGTTATCCCTTTCATGCAGAATATAAAGTTTGATCTATCTGTACATACTTAAGCCGATATTCAGAGTACTGGAAGATCAGCTGAACTCCCAATTGTGTTAGAATTGAGAAAGCTAAGTTAAGCCTTCTAGTTATTATTATTATTATTATTATTATTATTATTATTATTATTATTATTATTATTATTATTATTATTATTATTATTATTATTTATTCAATTTCTATGCCGTTCATATTTTAAAAAAGGAAAGCTAAGAAAGTGATTGAAATCCAAGCAATATTACCTTTGCTTAACAGTAAAATTTACAAGATAGAACTTTGCTACTTATCAATGAATGATTATGAAAAATAAAAATACAACATAAACAAATAACATTTAGTTAAATTGGAGATAAGCAGGTCTGATTCATAAACACATTACACATTAGGAAAACCTACTGTTAGCCTTATGTGTCTGCCTACTCAAGCATTATTGAGAAATTTTGAACCTGTTCCAGCTCTCATATTACATTTCCACACAGGTAAGAGAAAAGTCAACTTTTTTCTCCCAAATCTCCATTGTGATATTTTCCCAACTCAGTCTCAATTGAGACAACAGTAAGCCCAATACTTTCTAAGATAAGGTTCATGGACATTATATTAAATGTCTTGAAATGTGAAAAAGTGAATGGAGTGCTATATGTTGCATGTAACAACTGCAAAAGCAAAAGAAAACCCATGGAAGCTGTGGCATTCTTCAAAATAATATGAAGTGCTTCACATACCAGCTGATCTGATTTGCTGCTTTGATTCATGCATCTCTTCAATGTGGCAATTTGACCAAAGCATCATCAAATTGAAATGTTCCTTTAAAACTCAGCACAAGTGCTGTACCTTTATTACCTTATTTATATGGTTGGGTGGAGGATTCAGCTTGCTGAATTTATATAAATGCATAGTTTAAGATACATTTAAACTCTAGTCTAAGCTACCTTTGATATGGTGTATTTAAAGTTAAGATTGCTTTCTTAATTAAATTATTATCCATTTGCCGACCACAGGCAGGTTAATTGCTTCTGCAGCCTTTCTCAGTCAGCATCTTAACAGTTACTTGAGTTACTGACATGAATGCTGTGCAGCAAAATGTACAAGACTGGAGAACAGAAACTGTACAAGTTCTGGTCACCGTAACCCCAAAATATGTTTATTTGTTTTGGGAACACAATCAGTCCAAATGATGGAAATTTAAGAATGGTCTCCTGCTTCCTTTGTTCTATGCAGACAAGATCTCTCCTTCCTTCTTTGAAAGAGGAGATAAAATTAAATGAATCAAGAGACAAGATTTTTCTCCAGGTCAGACAAGTTATTATTTGATAGTAGAAGAAAGAACACAGCCATTTCTTCAAAGGTATTCAATAAATATCTGAAATACTATGGGATAAGGGGGAACATAAGCAACATCAAGTACAAATATCTCTTTCTCAAGTAGAGGACTTTCTCGAACATTATGTAAGGATGATAATTTAATTATTATTTTTTTCAGTTTTGTTAAGAAAAAAAAACATGTCCATGGCATTTTGGAGAGGGAAAAAGAGGAACATACAATAGGATCCCTATGTCCATTGGACATGATTTCACTATTGGTAATCCTTGACTCAATCAAAACAGTCATTTATTGACTGTTGAAAGTTATAACAACCCTGAAAATAGTGATGAATTAGCATTTTTCACAACTATTGCAACATTCCCATGGTCACGTGATTAGATGCAACTAGCATGTATTTATGACAGTTGTGTGTCCTGGGATCATGTGATCTTCTTTTGTGACCTTTTGACAAGCAAAGTCAATAGGGAAGTCAGATTCACTTAACAACTATATTACTAACTTAACAACCGCAGTAACTCACTAACTGTGATAAGGAAGGTCATAAATGCAGCAACATTCACTTAACAGGTATCTTGCTTAGCAATGGAAATATTGAGCTCATTTGTTGTCGTCGACGACTACCTGTACTTTAGTAGATACTGTATACTTCTTTTAATTGCCTCTCTAGAACCCTGAAATGTTAAATCAGTTATGTCACTTACAAGTCAATTGTTACAAAGGCAGTTTATGGCTGCCGCTCATGTGCATGTATAGCCTTTTTTCTGGTGGTCCTAGTGTTAATTGTTAAGTGTCCCAAATGTTAATGAATGCATGTTTGAATTAGTTGCATCAACATGAGGAAAAGTGATTCTACTTTGGCTTTGAGGAAGGATTCATAAAGAAAGAACTATGATCCTTTGCATTATACAAGGCATTGCACAATTCTATTTTAAAGTTTTCATTGCAGCCACTCTAGGATAATGTAAGAGACAGCTTGGTGTGGAGGTTAAAAATTAGGGGACAGTGAGTTTTAGACCTGTCTTGGGCACAAAACCAGCCGGATGACTCTGGATCAATCCCTCTCTCAGCCTTAGGAAGAAGACAAAGAGCAAACTATTTCTGAAACTTTGCATTGAAAACTGCAGGCAATGATCAGTAGTCAGCACTGACGTGAGGAGGCCAAGAAAAATAGATAGATACAGGAGATAGATAGATAGATAGATAGACAGACAGACAGATAGACAGACAGACAGACAGACAGACAGACAGACAGACAGACAGACAGACAGACAGACAGACAGACAGATCTTTTTCAAGACTTAATTCTATAAGAGATCCAGGCGGTAATTCATAAGAAAAAAATTAGTCAAGGACTCTTTCAAGCAAACACATCTTTCTTTTCACTGAAAAAAAACCCTCAGATAAAATCTCCAGGAGGAAAATAACCCTTCTGTTTTGTTCATAGTATACCTTGCCAAAAAAAGGTAAATATTTACCTGTTAGTCATGTCTGATTCCAGGGCAAAGTATGGAAGCTCGCCCCATTGCATGGAGCTCGGGTTGTGAACCCGGGCTGTCAGTTCTCCCGCTGAATACCTTGAAAATCCCTGTCTTTTTTGTAGAAAAACATAAAATTCCATTTGTAGTATATCGTATATCTCAGCATATCTATTCAGGAAGTAGTTGGGTTGGCAAGATATATAAAGTCCCCAGCCACTGGGAGAGAGAGAGAGAGAGAGAGGCAAGGAGAGAGAGAGAGAGAGAGAGAGAGAGAGAGAGAGAGAGAGAGAGAGAGAGAGAGAGAGAGAGAGAGAGAGAGAGAGAGAGAGAGAGAGAGAGAGAGAGAGAGAGAGAGAGAGAGAGAGAGAGAGAGAGAGAGAGAGAACATATTATAAGCAAATATTTTTGGAAATATGCCAATATATTGTTTAAATAGGGCTGCAGCTTCTGAATAAGAAACCATAGCCCATTAAGAAGGTTTTTCATTTCAGTCTGCACAGATGGGAAACATAACTATGTTAAAATATTATATGCAATGTGCTGTTCTCAAGCAGACATAACTGTATGTCAAGGTGTCCTTCCAAGTGTCAGATAAAATAAGAATGACAGAAAGTTATTCACTGAATATTGGCTTTTTATACGCCACTCTCTAAGTAAAACTATTATCGTTTATCAGAGCTGCTTATAAGAGCAACCATAAATTTGTCATAAATTATTCTGGATATTGCCACTGTCTACAAAGCAGATGGCAGAATGGAAGTGGAAGTGTTATGATTACCGGTTCAAGCAAATTATGAGTCATAAAGTCAACCTTTTTCTCAGAAACTATCTTGACTCAATTCATGCTATGATTTCCTATCTCCTCATTTGCTGAATAATTTAAGAGTTAGGAGACCTTGCTTATTTTAGTGACTGATTTGTCCTAGTGGCACTGATGAAAAACTGCATATAGTTTCATCATCAACAACAATACACCAGCACATACAAATTCCCAAGGCCCTGTACATAATAATTTTTGTGTATCCATTAATCATTAAACAGGAAAACAACATATACAGTTTCCCCATTTCATTAAACATGGAGCAGTAACATTACTCCTCAGTTTAAAAATGCATATTTAAATCTTTCTCATAGCTGGCATAGTCCTCCAGTTACACCTCTACTGTACTTCCACTACATAGTGATCCAGTTGTATCTATGTCTATACTTATCTATCATTCTATTTCCTTTTGGGGCAAACGAGATTATGCAATGTGCCAAAAAGAAGTAATAAATCAAAGGCAAGAAATTATAAGACAAAAGAAAGGATGGGCAATCTAATTTATATTAATACTGTTTACTACATCCCTCCTAATTTTAAAATAACCCTTACTTCTACCCCCATTCTATATCTTGCTTTATGTATTGCTTTTTTTTTTAATAGTCAAACCAGTTCCCCTTTTCAAGATTTCATCAAAACCATCCAATCACAACTTTCTGGGACTTTCTTCTGGACCTATTTCATTCTTCCCTTCATATACTATACTTTTTCTGCAATTTGATTCATATTAATTAATTACTACCATATAGATCACTCACTTTAGTATTGAGTCAAGATTCAATCAATACCCAAGCATTCTGTTTTACTATAGAACCTTAAGTATTCCAGTCTTACTCTGCCTTTATGTTTATCCTGATACACCTACCGGTAATTCTTCCTTCCAGAAACATGTTCTTAGATGTAGTTATTTTTACTTCTTTCAACATTCATGTCCTGCAACAAATACATATCATACTATATTTGTAAACTCAATTTGAATGCCATAAAATTTCTCAGATTTCCCATTTTTAATGGACATTTCATCATTTAGCTAACTACTATATTTTTCCATCTATAAGATACACCCTTGTATAAGAAGCTCTGGCAGGCAGGTTTCTCCATGCCAATCAGCACCAAACAGCTGAGCCGGCAAATCCGGAAGTTTGGCTGGCTGACAATCTTGCCCCCTCACCCCTCCCGTTAGTGGCAATCGCACAGGGGCTTGACACCTGTACCAGGCAGCATGGCAATTCACAGGCATACCCTGGGCTGCGGAGGTTACCATTATTTTTTCATGTATAAGTTGCACCTGCTTTTGAAGACAATGTTTGCAGGAAAAAATAGTGTCTTATACACAGAAAAATATGGTAATCATGTATAGCTAACAATTTTTCACTCCATTGTCCCTGTCAAATACAACTATCTTTGTCTTTTATACATTATTTTTTACCACATTTTCCACCACAATTAAGGCACCTGGCTAGAAACTGGAAGACTATTTCTAGACTCTAGTTCAGCAAAAAGTCCACTAGGTGTTACCAGAAATATCGAACAGTTTATATATGGCCACGTAGGCTGACTTTATATTCCTTCCTTTTGCTCTGCACAATCTTGACCTTTAAATCATTCTTACACCATCATTTTAAAATGATTCCTATGGCATGATAGGATTCGATTTTTCATAATTCTTTGACATTTAAATTAGTATCAAAGCTTTCACCAGCCTACTTTGTAAATCCTACAAAAAAACATTGTCCAGGATTTCTTGTCATAATTGTTCCATGTTCAGACCCTTTTTCTTGGTTTGTCTTTTATATTCCCAATTTGATAATCTCAATTTGCTGACTTCCATCCTTTCAAAGTCTATAGTCTAGATCTTTCTATGATTAGATTTTGGTACTGAAAAATATTCCTAGTTAAATCACAGGTAACCATTGTCATCCCAATTTATACCACACTGTTTCTAAAAATAGACACTGAAGAATTGAGATTTGTAATAAAAATAGAAAAACATAATTCATATTACATTATATACTATTATATCCAGAATATTTAATATTTGTTTTCTTCAAGGATAGCCCTCCACAAGACAGAATCTATAGTATGTAATTAACTTTTGGCCCTAACTATATGTAATCTATACAACTGTATAATACAATTTAACTAACAACATTAAATTAATAAAAATGATAAAATTATTGGCAAACATACATTTCAAATCAAGAATTTCTCTTTTGGGTTTATTTCAATGGGAGAGAAAAGAGGAGAGAGAGATAAGCTTGAACTCAATTTCCCCATAAAAATTTACACAGTTTAAATTAGGTTACTGTACTCTAGTGTTTTTGAAAAGGTTTTGATATCAAGTTATATCTGTCAGTGGTTAGGATTAAAGCATATTGATTCATCTAAGAAGAACCAAATGCCTATGTGCTTTGTTGTTATTGATGAATGAAGTTATAACCACACAATTCTTCAGTTCAGGTAGGCAACAGGGACAAAGAGCATCAGTGGATAGGAACCTGGGAATTGGAAAGTTTTACAGAGAGGAGAGTTAAAAAGAGAGGAGGTTGAAGTTCATAAACATAAATGTGGAGCCAAAGGATTCTTAGTGTTAAGTTTCTGCAAATAACATCTTTTTATAACATTGTTATTATTCCACTTAACAATTCATTCAGAAAGAAAAGAGTTGGTTTTTCTTCAGCCATTCCATCAGGTTTCATAAACCATTATACAACATATATTTATTTATTATTTATTTATTTGTTTCGATTTCTATGCCGCCCTATTCCAAAAACTCAGGGCGGCTTACAATTGATATTTCATATAACATTATATAACACATAATATAACTGATAGAATGGTCTAACACTGTTAGACCCCCTGATGTCTGCGCATCATATAGGTCAGCAAACAATGTTATCAATATGACATTGCAGTACATCTTGCAACATTTTGAATCCCCAGGGACTTATGAACAGATCCTCTTCATAGACTTTAGCTTGGCATTCAAAACCATCATTCCAAAAATTCTTCATTCTAGATTCAGCTTCTCAGCTCACTGTGCCTGTTCATACTTGTAGTTGGATCATAAGCTTTTTGACAGATGGATAGCAATAGGTGAAACTAGGGAGAATTACACCTAGTACTTGGGCAATTAGCACAAGCATCCCCCAGGGCTGTGTGCTCTCTTCATTGCTCTTTTTTTTCCTATACCAATGACTATATCTCAAAGGAATCATCCGTTAAAGTACTGAAGTTTGCAGATGTTACAATGATACATGGCCTCATTTGAGATGGTGATGAGTTTGCATATAGAAGGGAGGCTGAACAACTGTTCCTGTGGTATAGCCGGAACAATCTGGGGATGAACATGCTTAAAACATGCTTAACCATCTTCTTCCTTGTGGTGCTGGTGGCTGCCATTCTGGATTTTGTCTTCAGGTAAAGGATAGTTTTAAGAAAAAACTATGAAAATGCTGTGAAGCGTAACCATGGGACCAAAGATAACCCTAGAAAAGCAATTGATGGCATCCAGAAAACATTGCACTGCTGTGGTGTAGAGAATTTCATGGACTGGAAAACGAGTGACTACTTCAAGCAAAAAGGCATTCCCATCAGTTGCTGCAAGCCTTTGGAGAACTGTACAGACGCTGACTTGAAGAATGTCACCAAAGCAGGAGGCAAAGTTTATGAACATGGTTGTTTTAGCCTGGGGATACAAGCCATGGACTCTGAGATGGGCATGGTGGCTGGGATCTCCTTTGGCATTGTTTGTTTCCAGCTGATTTGCATTTCCTTGGCCTGCTGCCTTTCCCGGTCTATCACAAATAACCAGTATGAGATGGTATAACACTGCAAGACAGGAGTTCACCTAACGCTCCATGGATTTATTTAAACAAGCAAAACTGTCAAGATGAGAATGGATTTTAGGAGGAGCCATTCTGTTCTACCACCTCTTACTATATTCAACAGCATAGTATCAGCAGTAAAGTCCTTCAAGTTTTTTGGTTCTATAATATCCCAGGATTTGAAATGGACACTTAATATTAGAGCCATCATTTTAAAAAAAGGAACATCAAAGAATGTTCTTCCTGTGTCAAATCAGGAAATTCAGACTGCCCCAGGAGTTGTTGATATAGTTTTACAGAGGAATTATTGAGTCTGTAATTTGAGCTTCTATAACTGTCTGGTTTGGTACTGTAAGCAAACAGGACAGATACAGACTAATAGAGAGTTGAGACTGCAGAAAGAATAATTGTAACTGGCCTGCCTTCCACTGTATATTGTGCAGGCCAGAAGGAGGGCTGAGACCCCTCACATCCTGGACATAAACTGTTTCAACTCCTCACCTTGGGATGATGCTTCAGGGCATTGCATACCAAAACAACTGGATGCAGGGACAATTTTTCCCCTCTTGTCATCAATCTGTTAAACACCTAATTCTCACAGTGCTGTCTATATGTCTATGTATATTCCACTAATGAGAGAAGATGGCAAAGAAGTAACAGGCAATAGAAAAAAAAAGCAGAATGGCTTAATTCATACTTTGCATCAATCTGTGCTGTTCCATTCACACATGCATACACAGTGGTAGTGTCATGTTCCAACAGATGAATATCTTCAAAAGAACTTTGAGGCATTGTTTACCTTAAAGAATCTCTTATTCAAGAAACAAAGTATCGGCACTACATAGTTAAAGCCAAAAACTGAATTCCCCTCACCTGGGTACAAAGATGCAAAGCACAATTCCCTTCTCCAATTAACAGTCATAAATCACATTCTCCAATTAGCTTGAAGTGCAGGCTTTCTCCCCAGGTCTCTAGCCCACCAAATCTTTATCAACTCTGAGCACAATAACCTTGGATTCCCACAGCTGAGTTATTATTGTTATGACTAGCTGGACTCTCATCCACATTCCCCCTCCCAGCATCAACTAACTCTAAAAGCAATAGAAAAAAATGGCTGCATTTCCATCTGTTGTCAAAGCAAGAACATCTAATATTAGCAGCATTGATAGGTAGGTTAAAAAGCCTTAATTGAGGTGCCCAAGCCAAGTATAGAATTCCCAGCACTTCTTGAATAACAAAAGCCCCCCACACCCCATCTAAGTTCCATCAGGAGTTCTAAGGAGCTGGCAAGAGGGGCGGTCTCAATTTCCAAAACCAGAACAAAGATGTTCCACAAAGCAAGAGTTTCAAAGACTTGAATGAGTCCACGAGGCAGGGCACAAGGTCAAGGCACAAACCAGAGGTCCAACGTTTAACATGAGTTCAAAGGCAAAACACGAGAAGCAGAAATTGAGGAACAAGGTATCTACATATATTGTTCCAGCAAAGCTCATCTCTTTGGGTGGAATTAAATAGACAGTGCTGGTATGGCCCCTCACAATAGGTAAGACTGTTTTCTCACAAGTAATCTGGCCAACTGGCACTGTTCTTGTTGCCTCTCTGTCCTGCACCTTGTTGGATTGGGGTGATGTGGTGGGAAGCTGTGACGCAATGGGAGCAGCTGGCTTGATCCCTCTGCTTAGACTCAGCATGCTGCCCATTCATCTTACCAAAAAACAGAACCATAAATGACAGGTTAGGAATGCAAATTAAAATAAGCAAAAATAAGGTAAAAGAATACCTGTCAGCTCTGGGTGGATTATTTTTGGTAAATTGAGTATTGTTTCCTTTTTGTGTGAAGACAGATGCAAAGTATGACTTAAGCAGTTTTGCTTTCTCTCTTCTGCCTGTTACTTCTCTGCCATCTTCTCCCATTAGTGGACTGATTGATCTCTTCCTTCCTTCCTTCCTTCCTTCCTTCCTTCCTTCCTTCCTTCCTTCCTTTCCAAATATTATTTCATTCAAAACCTTAACTTTTCTAACTTCATCTTTGCTGGTTTTCTGCCTTAGTTATATGTCCCTCATTCCATTTTTTTTGTATTTGTCCCTTTTTTCTTTCAGTTAATCCAAGAATTCCTTGTGCCAGCATGCTGTTTTTTTCTTGTTTTTCTTTTTTACTGGTATTGAACTGGACTGGGCTTTTATAATCATAATTGCTGTACTTCCACCCTCCACCATGACAGTTTCTTCTGCATGCCATCCTAACTGCTTAGCTTGTTTGTGCATTTGTTTAATAAATGTATATGGCCTCCCATCTCACTAAAAGTGTTTCTGGGTGGCATTCTACCAACAATTAAAACAATATCACAGCTCTTAAAAATGTTAAAGAATTAAAAAAGCAAGATTGTGGAAGAAAAACGTTCATCTAAATACAATATAATCAGTCTTAAAGCTGCTGAGAAACCCAGATTTTCTGCGCCTTTGGAAAGGGTACATACATGTGATGTGACTAACCTCAACTTGTGGGGAATAAGGGTCCAGAGGGCAGGAGCCACTGGAGAAAAGACACACCATCTGGGTCTCTTCAGATGGAGCTCTTTAATATATGGCTCCTACAACTTCTTCTTTCTCTTCTATCTAATAGGATGAATAGATATGATCAAGAAGAGAAGGTACCCCAAATACCTTAAAATTGTAACAACTCCTACACTATATGGCTGTATTTTTGTTGTTTGAATATTTCACCATCCTTCATTGTAAATCAGGGCCATCTCTCTCATTAAGTAAGAAAACCTGTACAATATGCTTTATTTTTCTATGTCCCAGTAAAGATTTTCTGATTTTGAATAAGGGTATTACAATTATGTTCCTTGATTTTAATGTATTCACAGAATAGCTTACACATACAGTTTAGTTTCTATTCTAAAATACAGTAGTTGAGATTAATGGCTTTCAATATTTGGCATAAAAGTCCTTGAAAGATCCTTTATTCCAACAGTACAGAATGTTTGTATTATTTCATGTCACAATAAATGCACTTTACTCACAACGTTTTTATATATATAATTATTAAACATATCCTAAATAATTAAATAATCCAAGTTGTAGATGTATAAATACAGAAAAAAAATAGTTTAAAGCAATTTTAGTTCCTCTTTAACTTAAGGATGAAACATACATGCTTGACTCCTCTCCAGGCTTCTGTTGACTGAACACCTGCAGTGGGCTTAAGCAGTATGTGAGAATCAGCCTTAGCAATAAAAACATATTCCCTATTCTTCTTATCTAATGCATATTCATGCCCTGCAAATCTATTTATTTAAGTTATTGAACCTTGTCTGAAATACTACAGTAGCTATGCATTTCACTTAATTTTATACAATGTATATAAATTTTATACAACAGACTTGGAGAACATCTGTCTAAACTTAATTGTGTAAAACCTTATATGTTAATTATTTTGTTGAACATCTGCAGGTGAGGGTTTACTTGAAAATAAAGCTTACAAAATTTTTAAATAAAAAGCTAGTTATCTAGAAATTTACTCATACTTTACATATAGTTGCTTTAACAAAAATAAAAACAATTATTTACTTGGACATTGAATTTGCCGTATATAAGACTTAGTTTCATAATGACCAAATATATAAGATTATGACATTCATAATAAGCAAATACATAGTTAGAACAAAAAGAATACTGAAATATGGCAGTATATTTTTCCCAACATTCTATTTATATTTAACTGGAAACCATATATCCCTTAATTTTAGAGATTATGGCTGAGATACAAACATATGGAATGGTAGTGAACTGATATATTTGTTCTTCTGAGCAAGACAGAACAAAACAGTTCTTTGACTTTTTAATAATTAAGCTTAACATATTAAAACAGCTACAATTTTGCACAATTTTCTTCAATGGATGGCATATTACCCATTTGAATTACAGGCTAATATAGTCTGTTTTCATCACTTTAATATGGCATCATTACTATTGATATTTAGAGAGACAATTGAGAATTTTATTTTAAAGAAACAACTGCATTTCCTAGAAACCCTCATGAATAAGGAAGATTTAATAAAATATTCATTACATTTTTCTTTAATCCATCCTATTCTAAAAGTTAGAGTACCAAATTTGGACTTGAATGAGAGGGAACTTAGATTAAAGTAGAAAGTCACATCCCTCCCTTAAATCTTTGAAGAAGGCAATGGAGAATCATTTCCATACTGACACTAAGAAGACTGCATGGATGTCCTTTTATTGACACCAGTTTGACTTGAGGATGCTTTTTCCTTTACTTTATTTCTTAGAAAATCCATAGTCTGGAAAAGCATGTCACTACAAGAGGAATTAATAGTATCTTTAGTTTCCAAACCAAATTAGCACAAAAATTGGCACCAATGTTCTATCTTTGATTCAAAAACATAAAATAATATTTGACATCTGGGAAACATTATGAAATATAGCTAACACATGTCTTAACTCCTCAACTCCTTTAAAAGTGTGAAATTTAATTATAGTTTTCTTCAGAACATTGTCTCTTCTTTGTGACAATTTGGAGTAATTAATTAATCATTAAAACCATTTCAGTGCTAGCCAAGGGATGCATAATAATACATTACATAGGATATTAAATTATAGTCTTATTATTTACAATGGACACATTTATTAGTATGAAATGTTGCCCAAGAGTTCCATCGAATAAATATTTCTTTTTTCCCCAATCTTTCATGTTTAATATTATTTTATTTCAGGAAACAACAATGACAGAATTCCATGCTGAGATGGCTGTGTCTTGTGGGGTTCATACCATGCATCAAATCCAAATACTGAAGCTGCTAAAAAGATGCCATTTTAAGGAGCATTCTGTACTTGATACATATTAGAGTAAAAAACAAATGAAGCCTCAGAGTTTGAAACGTCCAGATCTATTTTCCTTCCAAGGCGTTTTAATGTAATTATGAATAAATTTCAGTGATCCTCCAACTTTTCAGCCTTTGAGATCTTATCTGCAATAGAACAAATATCTAATTATTTCCTGATTTCATTCTTAGACAAGAGCAGAAATATATTTTTGTCATATCGTAACCTATACGCCAATAATAACTTATTTCGAAGGACTGGGAAAATGACCAGGATCACAACTACACATATTTGAGGAATGAGCCACTTAGTTTCATGATAAGCCTTTAACCTTTTATACAATCTATGAAGAATAATAAAATCACCATTACAATTTAACAGGTTTTTTAAATCAGTTTTAAAAAGGGGGTGAAAAATGAAAAAGCCAGTAAGAAAGTAGGAAGCTTACAGAAAGAAAAACAGAATTCAGAAACAAGAAAACATTCCCACCCGCTTTTGAAGCAAAGATGTTCTGTATCTCAGAAAAGAGTTATAATTCCTGTGCTAATCTGAAAGACTGGTTATAATTGATGCTGCAGCTGATGTTCTCAATAAAATATAAAGAAGGGTTTTTTATGTAAAGCTAAAATGTGCCTGCATATATGCATGTTGATGCTTTAACTATGGGAATCTATATAGTCTGGGCCATTGCTTTCCTTGGAGAGAAAGGTGAGAGATTGCAGCAATAGAGAATTGTCCAAGGGGAGAAGGTGGTAGACTACAATCCTGCCTCAATAAATTGAAAGTTATTGCCAAAATGTCTTTTCCACATAGTGGAAAAGAATGTGTAAATTCTGTGACTAAATACATTAAATAGATCTCTAGTTTAATTATTTATTTATTGGCCTTAAAGTCTAACAAGAGAGCCTCAGTAAGATTAGCATTCCCTCTTTTGGGAACAGCATCTACATTTGCGTAAATTGATTTACTTTGCATGTGCAAATTGAAAGCATTTGTTGTGGTGCATTCTGGGAAATGTGGAGGATTTTTATTTATTTATTTATATATATTTTTGGAGATGGAACATTAAAAGAAGCAAACTTTAATTTTATACTTTTTCTCCTGTTGGATTAAGAGAAACTATTTACCATTTTTCTCCCATATTTTGAAAAGATTGGGCTCCACAAGGTCATTTTTAAGCTGCATAATTATAATACAAATTGGTTTTCAGCTACTGATCAGCACAAAGGCATGCACCTAAGATAATAATGCTAGCATGTACGTTTCTTTTAGACATATTTCTAGAACAGTTAAATTAGTAACAATTGTAAGAACTATTAGCATTGCCTAAAGCAAAGGTGGTTGGTGAGAAGCATGATAAAAATTTTCAGACTGTAGAATTTTTTTTCTTCAAATCCAAGGTCAGCCATTCATTCTACAGTAAAAGTGATTTATATTTTTTAATATTTTTCTAAAAGGATCCAACTGATTCAACTAAAAGATTTATACAGTATAAGACAACAGTTATTGTTTCCTATTTTGATGTGCAAAATACAACATATATTACTGATCATTTTTTCTAATGTGTCACTTTGCTTTTAATAGGGACCCAGTTTTGGTCACCACAATATAAAACAGATGTTGAGGCTCTGGAAAGAGTGCAGAAAAGAACAAGAAAGATGATTAGGGGGCTAAAACATATGAAGAACAATCGCAATAATTGGCTTTGCCTAGTCTAGTGAAAAGTAGGGCTAGGGGTGACATGATAGCATGTTCCAATAGGTAAGGGGTTGCCACAAAGAAGAAGGGGTCAACCTATTCTTCAAAGTACTAGAAGGCAAGACAAGAAACAATAGATAGAAACTAATCAAGGAGAGAAGCAACATGGAGCTAAGGAGAAGTTTCCTGATGGCGAGAATAATAATCCAGTGGAATGGCTTGCCTTCAAAAGTTGTGGGTGCTCCAATGGATGTTTTTAAAAAGAGACTGGACAGCCACTTGTTTGGAATGGTAAAAGGTGTCCTACTTCAAGAGGGGGTTGGACTACAGGACCTCCAAGTTCCCTTTCAACTGTGTTTTTCTGAATTTGGAATCACTGAGGCCATTTACAATCAGTAACATAATGACTGTTTTGGAATATCTCAATAAAGCATCAACTTGCTTTTGGAAGCCAGCTAGGTTTAACTTTATGGTTTGTCTGCTGTATGTTTTTCTGATTCAGTAAGAACCAACCGCATCATTTGGCAAAATGAATGAGTTCCCTTCAGTGGTAAATTTCAAATAGTAACAGCAAGGTACTGCATCATTTAGTAGCCAACTGATTCCAAGTGAAATGAAAAATGCTATCTAGAGGCTCTTTATCCAGTAAGAGTTTTCATATGAAAGTTTGGCCTTAACTTCATGCAGCAAATGTTAAGGTCAGGACTGTACAAATTATTTACTCTTGTATGTTTATAAATTATTACTAATATTATACTTACTATATTTTAATGTGGTCATTTTGCTTTTTAGGTGAATCTACTGGGGTGTGGTGAAAACAAGCATATTTAGTTTCTGCTCACCTGTCATACATACTGCTGGGTGAGTGTAGGAAAGGGATTGTGTTAGTATATAATGATAGTAACAGAATAACAGAGTTGGAAGGGATCTATACCATTCTGAACAAATGGCAGTCCAATCTCTTCTTGAAAACCTCCAGTGATGGAGCACAACTTCAAAAGGCAAGCCATTCTGCTGGTTATTGTTCTAATTGTCAGGAAATTCCTCCTTAGTTCTAGGTTGGTTCTCTCATTGATTAGTTTTTATACATTGCTTTTTGTCCTACCTTCAGGTACTTTGGAGAATAGATTGACCCCCTTTTCTTTGTGGCAGCTCCTTAGATATTGGAACACTATCTTGTAATTTGCCTATTATACTGTAGACAAAAATCAGAAGAAATTTGGTATCATCTTTTTAGATTAATCCATTTTATTAAAACACAAGTCTTTACGACCTACAAGTCAATGCATGGAAAGATTAAACTGTTTTAAGATTTGATAAGGAACAAAGGCAAGATGTGGAGGAAAGGGGGAAATCCAGGTTAAAGGATGGCTTAGTCCTCAAACTGTGCAGGCAACTCTTCAAAGTGTCTTTTTTTAATGCCTGACTTCTGAATTTGGAAACTTGTTATTAATTCATTTATTTATAGTAAATTCTCTGCCAGATGGCACTGTGACACCATTCAATGTGACACATGAGACTATAATAGCATATTATAATATTTAAAAATGATACAAGTAACAAGAAGCAGCCAATAAATGGCATAAAAGAGAAGTTAGAAATGAAATGATAAAATAAAAATAAAGTAGAGATGTATTAAAAAGGATCTCTAAAATCCATGGGAGCACAAAGGAGAGTTGGATATGACGGGCCACCTAAGTATAATAAAGAAGTCAGGTAAAAATGTATGGAAAAGGTTACGTCATATCTGCCACTAGAAAGACCACAAAGACACAGCTCCAGTTTTTATTCTTATCTCTTTTTTTTACTTGAAATAATGGATCTTAATTAATTGGCAGTGCAAGCTTTGCTTTATCACACTTTACATTCCCCTGGCAAATACATCCATAATTCATAATGATTGCAAATATAAAATTATGAAGCTTGAAAATAAGCAGAAGTGGATGGCAGACTTGGAAGTTGAACTTATGTGCAACACTTCCAAAGTTATACGTGTTTCTTTTTTTTTTTTTTTATTAATTATTTTTATTAAATTTTATAAAGTTTTAACAAATATTAACACAAAAATATAATAACTCAACTGATAACAGAGAAATAACAAATTTAACAAGCAATACAAATAGCTGCTCGGAACCCCCCCCACCACATCCTCCCACAACCTAACCCCTAACCTCCCTCGCCATCCAATGCGGTGTAAAGTTTTCCCGAGCACCTTAGAAAAAAAAAGAAGAAAAAATCTATTCCCTTAATGTCCCCAACTACAGTTGAGAAACATAATCTATTACTTATTATCTCCCTCCCCCCTCCCCCCCAGGCTTCCCGGAGTGAATACAGAGTAAAAAAATGCAAGAAACCCCGCTAATCTACTATTTAGTAACTATTTATCTATATATCATATCTAATTCTTTCAATTGATATTTCTTTTGCATATAATCAATCCATTTTTTCCAATCCATCAAAAATGTTTCATTTGAGTGGTTCTTCAGGTAGGCTGATATCTTAGCCATCTCAACCAGATGGGTAACTTTTAATGTCCATTCTTCAATAGATGGTATTTCAGATGACTTCCAATATTGACCCACCAACAGTCTTGCGGCCGTAGTCAAGTTCAAAATCAACTTAGTCTCTGTGGTGGAACAATCCTTTGTTATACCCAACAAAAATAACTGTGGTACAAACTCAATACGTTTTTTCAAAATATTTTGAAGAATCCACCATATTTTTATCCAAAAAGCCTTAATTTTTTTACATGTCCACCAAATGTGAAAATAAGTTGCATCCAAAGATTCGCATCTCCAACATTTGGGTTTCAAATTTGGATACATAAGCGACAATTTTTTTGGGTCTAAATGCCATCTATAAAACATTTTATAAAAATTCTCTCTTAAATGCTGAGCTTGTGTAAACTTAACATTTTTCACCCATATTCTTTTCCAAGTTTCCATCCTGATTAAATGTCCAAAATTCCCTTCCCACTTGATCATACAGTCTTTAACTAATTCCTTTTCAGAATCAATTTCAATTAAAGCGTCATATATTCTTTTAATATGCATCGCTCTTTGGTCTCTAATCTGTATAATCAATTTTTCATCCTTTAAAGAAAAACCCATCTTAACATCTTTTTGCCATCTGGCTTGAAGTTGTGCATGATGATACCAATTATGAGCTATACCTTCCTCCCTTAATCTGTCTAGTGATTTCAATTCTAAGCTATTCCCATCTTTATTCAAGAGTTTATCATAGGGCTCCACGTCTTGAATTTGTTGTATACCCACACTCTGTATTGCATGTCTGGGAACAGTCCATAAAGGAATTTTACCATTTAATTTATAATAATACTTTTTCCAGACACGCATCACAGAGTTTCTTAATATATGCTCTTTAAAACCCCTATCCAATTTTTTATCATAAACTAAATAGGCGTGAAACCCATACACTAACCCATATCCTTCTATATTCAGTATTCTTTCATTTGTTAAATTAATCCAATCACTTATTGCCACTAGAACTGCTGCATAATAATATAATTTAAAATTAGGCACTTTCATTCCACCTCTCTCTCTTATATCTTGAATAATTTTAAGTTTAACCCTTGGTTTCTTGCCATCCCAAATAAAATTGTTTATACCTTTCTGCCATTCATCAAGATTCCCATCCTTTTTAAGTATTGGCAACATTTGAAATAAAAATAAAAATTTCGGTAATACATTCATTTTAATAGCGGCTATCCTACCCAGGATAGATAGTTGTAGTTTTTTCCAATTCTCCATTTCTTTTTGAACTTTACTCCATAAGAACTCATAATTATTCTTATATAATTTACCATTTGAGGCTTCTATATAAATTCCTAAATATTTAACTTTTTTAACTATCTCACATCCCGTTATTCTTTCCAAATCTTGTTTTAATTTATTATCACAATTTTTGACCAACATCTTTGTCTTGGATAAATTTAATTTAAAACCAGATACTTTTCCATAGTTTCGAATAATTTCCATCAAACTCTGAACCGATTGCATTGGCTGAGTCAATGTCACAAGTAAATCATCTGCAAAGGCACATAATCTATAATCATGTTTTCTAATTTGTACCCCCTTTAATTCCTCTGATGCTCTAATCCTATTCAATAAGACCTCTAAGGTTAAAACAAACAATAAAGGAGATAAGGGACAACCCTGTCTAGTACCCTTTTCAATGTTAAACAAATCTGTTAATTGACCATTTACTATAATCTGTCCTGTTTGTTTCTGATATATAGCTGTTATAGAATTAATAAACTGGTCCCCCATTCCCATCCTTACCACAAGCCTTTGCAGAAATGTCCAATTCAATCTGTCAAAAGCTTTTTCTGCATCTAAAAACATTAAAACAGCCGGCACTTGAATATGTTTATCCAAGTATTCCAGTATGTTAACAAGTTGTCTGACATTGGTTTTCATTTGTCTCCCTTGTAAAAAACCAGTCTGATCCGGATGTATCCTCTGTATCAGAACTGTCATTACTCTATTGGCCAAAATTTTTGCAAAAATCTTGTAATCCGTATTTAACAATGAGATAGGTCTAAAATTTTCTACTTGTAAATTATCTTTACCCTCTTTAGGAATCAAACAAACATTAGCCGTTTTCCAGGAGGGTGGAACCGGACCACCTTCTTGTATATTCACAAATAACTCCCTCAAATGTTCGACCACTTCCTCCTGTAAACACTTATAATAAATCGTAGTAAAACCATCAGTTCCTGGAGATTTTCCCAATTTCAATTGCTTAATTGCGTCAATAATTTCTTCTGATCTAATCACAGCATTTAATCTATCTCTTTGTTCCAAAGTAATTTCCATAACATTTTGATTTTGTAAAAAGGCATCTACCTCTTGCTCTTGAACTTTTTCTTCAGCATACAATTTGGTATAGAACTCTAGAAAAGCCTTCTTAATAGCATCCTGATGAAATACTTCTTGCCCCTTATATTCTACCTTCTCAATTAAACGAGATTTTTGTTTCTTCCTTAATATATAAGCCAACCATCTGCCAGGTTTATTAGCATTAAAAAAAGTATTATGTTTAGCATATTGTATATTCCTGGCAACCTGATCGGCCATCAAAATATCAAATTGTTTCCGTAAAACCTTTATCCCTTCTTTAATATTACTATCATCCGGTTTATCTATTAATAATAACTCTTTCTTTTTTATCTCCGCTTCTAAAACTCTTCTCTTTTCCTCTTGTTTACGTCTATGTCTTGCATTCAATTCAATTAAAATACCACGCATATGGGCCTTGCTAGAGTCCCACACCGTTTCTATTGGTAAGCCTATATTCAGATTTAACCTGAAAAATTCCTTGATAGCCTTTTTACATTCTTCCACATACATTTCATAATTAAACAAATTTTCATTAAGTCTCCAGGATCTGCATATATATTGACCAGTCCTTAGTTCCATCATAACTGGGTTATGATCAGACAATACATTAGGTAAAATTTTAACTTTCTTTAAACTTAACATAAAATCACTCGTAGTTAGAATAAAATCAATTCTAGAAAATGATTGATGTCTATCAGAGAAAAAAGTAAATTCTTGGTCCCTCCCATGTCTTTCTCTCCATATATCTAGCAAATTAAAATCGTCTTTAATATCAAAAAAAGATTTAGGCAATATTGAACGCGTTTGAGGAACAGATAAGATTTTTTTCTTATCCAAACTAGCATCAAGAACTCCATTCCAATCTCCCATTAAAATACAAGATCTATAATCCAACTGTATTAACTTTCTATGCAATGCTTTATAAAATATACCTTGTTTTTGATTTGGAGCATATATACCCACCAACAAAACTTTCTTCCCATCCAATAAAATTTCTATAGCTAAAAATCTTCCATGTGTATCTGCTTCTATTAATTTAGCTTTTATATGATTTTTAACATAAATAACAATTCCATTTTTTTTGTCTAAAGATGATGCCACAAAGTGTGTACCCAATTTGTTATTAATCAAATATTTCTGGTCCAAAGTTCTTATATGAGTTTCTTGTAAACAAATTACGTCATTTTTACATTGCTTCAAATAATGAAATATCTTCTTCCTTTTTTGTGGAGAATTTAAACCATTGACGTTCCATGTCAAATACTTATTTGACATGATCTTTTCGTGAAAGCTTCTGCAGGGCCAAAGCTACCTCTTCCTTCCTCTTAGGCCTTGCTCCCATGGCTTCCAAAGATGTCAGATCAGCTTGCTTGGTTTGAATTAATTCACGTGAACCCCTTGGATCTTTAGGCTTATCAGCTACCAGAGGTTGAAAAATATCAATTAACTGCACTGGTTGTTCAACTGCTTTATCCATATCCGTCAAAAGAATTGTACGAGGTTGTTGAGATTCCGAAATTTGCAATGATTCTAAATCTTTAACCAAAATTGCCCTCTTAGATTTTGGGGAGGTAGATCTATCAGCCATCAATATATTATCAAAGAAATCCTTTGCTTTAGCAACAGTAGTCAGACGATATCTATTATTTTTAAAAAACAAAGAAAGTCCAGTTGGAACCTCCCATCTATATTGTATCTCTCTTCTTTTGAGCTCCTCTGTCAAAAAAGCATAATCTTTCCTTAACCTCAGCATTTTAGGAGGTATCTCTTTCAAAACCAGTACTTCTTGACCAGCAACACTCAGTTGTTTATTGTAGGCTGTTGAGAGAACCCAATTTCTGTATTTTCTTGTATTAAAATATATCACAATATCTCTAGGCAAATTTCTTTGTGCTGCAATGCGTGAGTTCATTCTAAACAACCGTTCAATCTGCCAGTCTACATTCTCAATTGAGTCATCCAAAAATTTTGATAAGGCTTCAATAACAATTTTTCTTAAATCCTCTTGGATCCCATTTGGGGCTTCTCTAAGTCCCCTGATTCTAACTGCAAACTGCATCTGATGAAATTGTGTCAAAGTAGCCTGATCTTGTACATCACTTTTAATTTCTTCTAATTTTTCTTCAAATTGCTGTTCAATATTCTCTAATTTCTCTTCAACACCGATGGTATAATCCCAAACACCCTTGATAGCCTCGACAATGTCTTGTCTCATCTCCTGGTTAGATACTTCCGTCATAGCTTTAAAATCTTTTTTCTGTTCAGCCATCTTTTCCTCTAACTTATAATCCATTTTATCCATTCTGTCTTTAAGTGAGGATAATGCAGCACTTACTGGGGATAATGCTACTGTTAAAGCAGTCTGTAGATCTTTAATTGTAATCATTTCTGAAGCAGGCTGTACAGGCTCTTGAGACTCTAAAGGAGCAGACTGTGATTTTACAAGCTGCCCTGGAGAGGGCATAGCCGCCTTAGCAACTGCTGCCTTATGTCTCGTTGTCATGATTAAAAAAAAAAAAAAAGAGGGAGAGAGGAAGAAGAAAAAGAAAAAAAAAAATAGCTTGAAGAAAAAAAAAGATTGCCACTTCCTCCCTTTTAAATTTCTTTTAAAATCCAATTAGATCAATTTCTTTTAAAGTCCAAATAAATCCAATCCAAATAATCACTCAAACTTCTCTTTAGAAAGAGGAAAGAAATTTCACTTTCATTTTCCTGCGCAATCCACACTTTAGATTTTTCACTTTCACTAGGTAGAGAAAGCGATCGCCATTTTAAGAAAGTTTTTGTTGATTCAAGAAAAGTTATAAATACAAAGGCAGAAACAAAATAGCAGTATACTTGCGATAATCAAAAGACTTCTGTATTCAGACCGTCTGTTTAAAGTCCTTGTAAGTCAATCTTAAGAGCAGAGGCGGTCACGGCGTCTAATTCTGTCAGCCGACAGAAGCGTCTCTGAGCAGGAGCATTTCAAGTGCCTGGGGAGCACACCTTCTCTGCCCCTGAAAACTTGTTCCAGGGGTCTTGGAAGGGCTCAACCCGGCTCTTGAAGCTCTACTCCCCTTCTTTGCCCGAAGAGGAGTTTTCCGCTGCAACGAACAGCTGGTGAGCGCTGTTGTTGACAGCTAACTGACACAGAGATCGGAGCCTCACGTTAGAGACTCCTTCGACGCCGGTGAAGCCACCGGAAGCCCCAAAGTTATACGTGTTTCTTAATGGACTTTTATTTATTTGGCTGGAAGCAATGTATTTACTTGATTGCCAGCTATACATGTTTTGCATATTAGCTATATTCCTCCAGCATGAGAAAGCAAAATAATATACAAAAGTTCACATTGTAAATCAGATGGAAATTCAGAGAACATGTACAATAGCAAGCAAAAAATGAGCAGACTTTAGAAATAATACAGCAGTCATCTTTCCCTTCCCATTGCTTAAACGTGCTGTGTTCAGATTTAATTTAAATAATAATAGCATTATTATTATTATACTCTTTACACTACCATCATATTGTTAAGTGATTCAAGAAATGGTTCAGACTTGGAGTACTGATTCTCAAGATAAATAACGTTGACTTTAAAGAAAGCAAAGTTGAGAAAGACAACTTATTTTCACCTGACTTTAGTTGATACATCATATTGACAGTATATAACTAGAAAGATAGAAGGGAAAAGGAGGAGGAGGAGGAGGAGGAGATGGAAAGTAATTTTATAATTTCATTTCATTTTATAAATATATTGACATAGATCATTTTATTAGCTTAATTGGTTAAGATCCCAGGTTTTATGAAAACCTAACTAAAGAGAATTGACATTTTTTAGAAGAATTTAAGAGTCCAAGTCTGGTATCAGAATTTGGTGTGTAAAATTCAAATTATTGGACAAAATCCACTCTTACATTTGAGAATCTGCATATTCCCCATTTTTTATTAGTCTATCACAGATGCATACTAAAATGTACTAGTGTCACTCCTTCTCAATCTTCTATTGCATTTTTTTAAGTAGTGGAGAGATGACGGGGGGGGGAAGTAAACTTTATTTCATTGAAGAAAACTGTTCTGTCAACTACAGTTCACTGGATGCCACCCATAATTTAGACTGTCACATTATATTCAGGTGTAAGGAGTGCAGAGACTGCTAAATTTGTGCATAAAGAAAATTTAAAGTATAGTCTAATGACAGTCATATTTATACCTCTGCAGAGAAGCCCTCTTTTATGCACATAATTTAAATTTGGGAAGTGCAGTTCAGAGAAAACAGCAATTTTCCCTCTCTGTGATGGGAATCTTGTACATTCCAAATGAGTTCTTTTAAATTGATTAAAGCCATTGGCCAAAGCAAAATGTGAAGCACTTGTTATTGCTAGCTTTCTGCTTGGATTGCACATTTGTGAATGGTATTGCACTGTGCTGTATATTTAATGATGGGGTTGTGAAAACAAACACAATCAAAGAGTATAGCCTGAAGTGATAAGAATATCTGCCAACCAGGACCAATAGTACTTAGCTTTTCTTGGTGTTTTAACTTTAAATCAAATGCTACAGAAATGCAGCAATTCTCTGTTATTAATATAAGAAAGTAATGTTTAGCACTAAACTATGTTCATCAGATCGACAAAGTCACATATGAACTATAGATGCTTTGTTCATCTCTATGAGTGGATGGCACTCAACAGGAAATATCTATATTTTCAAATAACAAGCATACATATTTATTGCCATTTAAAAGCCATTTCTTCAACTTCATTGTTGGTAAAAGAAGGACAAATGAAATTTCCAGTATAATCGCAGTATCAGGCTAAGTTAGTCATTGGATAGAAAGGGCTGTAGGTTAGGCTGGGAGATAGAAAATGTCCATAGAAAATCCCTTCCATGTTATATTAATGTATCCATGAAGTCACCCAAAGTCAAAAGACTATAATTTCATAATAAGGAAATATTAGTAAAACAATCTGGAGCATATTAATTCTCCTGATCCAGACATAATTTCAGCCTAACAAGTTATTTGAATTAGCTGATTAAACAATCTCAGGCAAGGCTTAACAATAGCTCTTGTTATGTTATGAGATGAAAAGGAGAAAATGGTGAAGATCACCTCATGCTTTCTAGTCCTCAGACAGTCAGATGCAGTTTTGGAAAATGATCCAAAGTTTGGAAACAGTGCAACAGATTTTATAAACTGTGATATGAGACCTAGGAACTATAATCGATATCTGAAATCACTTAACTATTATGACTGCCAGGTTTTAAAGTGGCCTCTAAAGTGGTCCTTTAACACAATAGACTGAAATACCGATCATAACATGTGATATAGTGTTTGATCAGCATGCTGTGAAAATCTCTACCTGCTCATTTCTAGAGCTCAAGCTACTATAAAAAAATATTCTCCAGTATTTCATAACTGAACTGAGAAAATGACTATGACTTGATAGTTGGAAGGAAAGAAAGAAAGAAAGAAAGAAAGAAAGAAAGAAAGAAAGAAAGAAAGAAAGAAAGAAAGAAAGAAAGAAAGAAAGAAAGAAAGAAAGAAAGAAAGAAAGAAGATATTGACACTTGGGTCTCTTTGGGACAATGTCGATATGGCTAATGTAGGAATACAATATGATCTTCATGACATTATATAAAAGTCTAGATGCATTTTCAATTGATGTCATGATGCAGAGGCAGTCAGTTCTCAAACAAATTCCAAAAGAACTAAGTCTTCACAACCTATTGTAAAGCCATGATAGTAGGGTTGCTCTTGTATTGAAGGACAGGCTATTCCAGAGCTACCACAGATAATGGTCAGTTGCGGGCCTTTACTTAGGTCAGGTCCTTCAGTGGCCACTTGCACTGCTAAATTTAGAATGTTTTTCATATAAAGCAAATAAGAGTAACCTGACTAGAACGTGACAGAGTTATGAGCAATCATTTTAATTGTCTCATGACAAAGTGGTAAGTGAAAAGTTAACAGTCCATGGCAAGGGACTTCTGAAAATGTCCCCCAAGAACAGTCCTGTTCAAAGTGGAGAAAGTAAAATTGTACAAAACATAAAGATATGAAACAAGTATCTTTACTAAATAGAAAAGTTATAGCTGTAAAATAATTGGAGGGCTGGACATTAAGTACTGAAAGTTAATGTTAACAGAATATGGTAATATAGCTAAAGTATAATGGCGTAAGGTCAGTATAATGGCTAAGGCCACAAAATAATTATTTATTTACCTACAGTATACTTGGACCATATTTTTTGGGGGAAGGGAATTTTTACTTTATCTTTCTCATACTTACAGTACATGCTGTAGCATCACTGGAGAACAACTGGTAAGTAGATATATTGATGAGGTTCACTTTTTATCTTTCATAAGATGGAACTGCCACAATCAGGATGGCTTTAAAAAGGTGGCTTAAAAAGCTGCTGCAAAACTGAATGCAATCACTCTCTCTGTTAACCTTTTATCTATATTGCTACTTGTAACAATTACAGTAAAGAGAACAACATGAGCGCCCTAATCCGACACCTACAAAGGGGAGGGAGAGTAATGTTAGAAGCAATGTCTAATGTGAAAAAAGAATTCTTTGGCACATAGTGAACTATCTAGGCTCCTAAATTATTGAGAAGATATGAGATCAGACTATCTCCAAGTGTTGTATGCTGGAGCTGATATCTTACTTAAAAATATCCTTCCAGTGCATAATTGTGAGCAAGTCACTGAAGAGAGGTACTATCAGATCATCCATTTATGTTGTGCTGTTTGTTCAGCTGTAAGAAGCATAACAAGTTGGCATCTCCCACTGTTCTTGGAAGGGTCTGGGTCTACCCTGGCTGCACTTCTGCTGCTGGAGCCACATGGCAAAGTTCTTTAGTAAGTTTGCACATTAGAGAAGGAGAAGCAAAAAGTGCATCAACAAAGAATCCTTATCATAGAACACATAGCATCATAGGTCTGAAAGGGAACTTTGAGGCTTTCTAGTCCAACCCTCTGATGAAGGCAGGAGACTTTATACCAATGATGGCGAAACTTTTAGAGACCGAGTGCCCAAAATCCGCCTCTGCCTGCCCTGCCCTTGCCCCCTGTCCCTGCCCCCACCTGCCTACAGGGCCACCCACTGCCTCCATGGCCCGCCGCAGCGCCATAGTGGCCATGCCCTCCACCCACACCCCGCATCATCTGCATGTGATGGGGAGTGAGGGCGGAGATTTGTCCCCCCTGCCTGGCTGCCATGTCCTTGGCTACGCTGCTCCACGTGGACCGTGCCTGGGGCAACTCTCCTCTGGGGGGCTGCTGGTGAGGAGGGGGCCATGGGTGGAGGCAGGGCTGGGGGGACAGCAGGTGTGTCCACAGAGAGGGCTCTGAGTGCCATCTCTGGCATGTGTGCCATAGGTTCACCACCACTGCCTTATACCATCCTAGTAAAATGGTTGTCCAATCTATTTTTGAAAACCGTTAGCGATGGAGGGAAGTTGTTCCATTAATTGTTCTCACTGTCAGGAAATTTCTTCTTACAGTATTTCCCTCTGCCAAGCTTCCACCCACTCTTTCTTCCCTGCTTCGTGTACAAACACATGGAATGGGGGATAGCCACCAATGTTCTCCCAACTTTGGGTTTATTTTTGATTATACTGTACTTAAACAGATAAAGAATTTATGAAATAAATGTTATCTGTGACATTGAATAGTACAATAGGCAGTTTTACAACAAAAATTCTAAATCTCAAACAGAAATGCAGGGGCTTTCTATAAAATGACAATGAATAGAATACAAATTGCCTACCAATAGTGAGAAAAAAGAAGATTCATCAAGGACTAAAGCAAGAACTAAAATACTTATGTCAGATTCATTAAGTTGTTTTGTTCCTTTTGAATAATTCACTACTCACTCCATAATGTTGATTCACCTAAAGCAGGTCTATTACCTTCATTAACTACTACCGGTATATCTATAAAATATCTTAATAAACAGCTAAAACCTAAGTTGCTGTAGTTTTCTACTATTTTAGTATACTACTAAAATGCTAAACATGCATGTAACTTGTTTTCCATCATGCTTAGGGCATGCGGTGCTAGTATGCAGTGTTAGCAGTCAAAATGCAGAAAGTAGAAAATGTAGTTATAATTTTGTTCCAAAACTCTATTGCATATAGTCTTCCATGTGTTGTAATGCCTCTTAACATACCTCTCTGGTATGTTAATGTAACCTTATATGAACTACAATGTTTGTAAGTGGCAGTCAAAAATCCCCCTCAACAATAAAAGGAAATCAGTTTTCTATTAACTTAAAATACAGTTCAGCTCTACAGTATGTAATCCATTTTCTGTGGTTTAAGCCACTGGAGCTCAATTATAATCTGATATGAATAATGTAAAAAGCAAAGAAGCAGTGGAAATATAACCTACATTTATATTAAATATAGATAAAAATGAACGAAAGTGCAAAATGGCTAAAATGCACTTGGGCAGCATCAGCCTTTACAAAGCATCAAAGCAACCTTTACAATGTTGTGTCACTTGGTACAACACTGCTTAATTGCACTTAAGAATTTAACATGCCACGGAAATTGGAATCATTTGTGCGCCCTGCAGACAAATTAACTTATCTTCTCAAAAGTAAGCTTAAAAAGAATGTTAGAGAAATAATAGATGATTCAGCAGGGAAGAGAACTTCATCTGCCTTTTTGGTTGCAGCATCAAATATACATATTTTTTTTAAGGAACTAAGAAGTAGACGATGTAATTTTGCTTAGCAGAGAAGGGCAGTAAAATAAACTTAGGCAATACAATATTTCCTAATCAGTCAGAAACAGAAAATCGCTCTACCCAAGAATGAAAACTGCTATAATTTCCAGAACTCATTCCTGTTGTTCTTTCTAGGAAAGAGCCTAGAGACAGCATTTAAATCTGAAAAGAACAGTGGTTAATTTCACTTCCCTTATGGCTTCTCCTGAAGAAATGCTGAAAGCAAGGAGAGAACCCATAGAAAATAGAACATCAGAGGGATCTTGGAGATCTTCTACTCCAACCCCCTGCTCAAGCAGGAGACCCTATGCCATTTCAGACAAGTGGCTGTCCAGTCTCTTCTTAAAAGCTTTCACTGATGGAGAACCCACAACTTTTGAAGGCAAGCCAATCTGTCCCAATCAAACCTCTCAGGGATGCAGTTCTGTTGGAGGACTTGTGAAAATAAAAATGATAGCCATGGATTCCTTGATAATTATATTTACACTTCTATAAATAGCTGTTCTGCAGAAATGAGGGCCTTAAATGCACAACAGCTGGCTGGATCAGAGATGATAAAGACATACTGATCATGCTGTAGATGCAGATGTATACACATTTGATCAAATTCCCAACTTCTCTCATCAGCCACCAAAAAAGAGGAAGAAAATGCTAAAACTCTGTATTCATTGCAAACAAAAATTCACAATATTGGTCAAAGCATAACATGACTATATTGAACCAAGTGCTGGATTTTCTTTTTTCCTATTCCCAACCTCTTAAAAAAAACTCATTAGTAAAATTGTTGTCTTCCCATTTCCAAATTTTCATGTATAATGCAGTACAAAGAGTTAAATAGAATTAAATACTTTATTAAAATGTTATTTGAAATTAAATTAATTTATATTTTTATCTCCAAACACTTCATACTCAATTCTTTTACATAATAATAATAGTAAAGTTGGAAGGGACCTTGGAGGTCATCTAGTCCAACCCCCTGCTCAGGCAGGAAACCCTATACCATTTCAGACAAATGGCTGTCCAGTCTCTTCTTAAAAACTTCCAGTGTTGGAGCATTCACTGCTTCTAGAGGCAGGTTGTTCCACTGGTTAATTGTTCTAAGTGTGTTATGTCTGGCCCTTCTCAGCTTATTAAAATCCACAGTAGTATTTCTTTAAGAGTTTTATTTAACACATTTCAAGAGATTCATTGCAAAGCAAGCTGCTGGCATTTTGTTGGCCAGAACGGCCAATTCTGATTTATTTACATTCCGCTTGAACATGCTCTCCCTCCCTTCCAATTAACTCACTCTTTATCTGTAAAGTTGTCCAAGAGCTCATTAATCTTCCGTAGAGTCCAAGAACACCAGAAAAACTGAGTTCGAACGAACTGGCCAAGGCATCAAGCTACTCCTTGATAGTAACGTTGCTCGTGACAAAGGCGTAGTCTCTCATTCCCCTTCTAATATCGTTTCCGATACGTCATTTCCCCCATTACTTCCTTTTCCCACTTAACTGACACCTTCGCTTATCAAACCTTCTGAATCTCGGATCAAGCCATCTAACTTCTTGTTCCAAATCTGACTCATCGCTTTGAGAGTCTGACTCAGAATGCATACAAAGCTCCTCATTGTCTAGCTCGGCTGCCGGGAGGGGAAAATACCCAGAGGGGCCTGGTTCTGCTTCGTCATCCTCTGATATGTCCCCAGCTGGTCTAGAAACACCCACAACAAAGTGTCAGGAAGTTTCTCCTTAGTTCTAGGTTGCTTCTCTCTTTGGTTAGTTTCCACTCATTGCTTCTTGTCCTGTCTTCAGGCGCCTTGGAAAATAGCTTGACTCCCTCTTCTTTGTGGCAGCCCCTGAGATATTGGGGCTTGCTTTGAGGTCCTTAATCAGTTTGGCCAGCTTTTTTCCACCTTAGTTCCCACTCAACATAAATGTATTTTTAAAAAACAAAACAAAAAACAAGAATTACAATCCAGCCATGTTTATTTATCATGCTAAATCTTCCACAAGATATAGTCCTAATTTGTTGCACACTATAGATTTGCAAAACAACCTTTAAAAAACACAAAACAACCTTTCCTTAGAATAACAGAATAACAAAGTTGGAAGGGACCTTGGAGGTCTTCTAGTCCAATCACCTGCACATGCAGGAGACCCTATACCATTCCAGACAAGTGGTTGTCCAGTCTCCAGCACTGAAGCACCCACAACTTCTGAATGCAAGCCATTCCATTGGTTAATTGTTCTCACTGTTAGGAAAACTGTCCTTACTTCTACGTTGCTTCTCTCTTTGATTAGTTTCCATTAATTGTTTCTCATCTTGCCTTCTGGTGTTTAGAAAAAGAGGGGTTGCCTCTTCTTTGTGGCAGCCCCTCAAATACTGGAATACTGCTATCATGTCACTCCTAGTCCTTCTTTTCACTAAACTAGCCATACCCAATTCCTGCAACCGTTCTTCATGTGTTTTAGCCTCCAGTCCCCTAATCATCTTTGTTGCTCTTCTCTACACTTTTCCCAAAATCTCAACATCTGTTTTATAATGTGGTGACCAAAACTGAATGCAGTAAGGATGCTCTTACTAAGGCTTTATAAAGTGTTACTTAATGGTATTATATCATAACACCATTTCCTAGTGATACTTGTAATCACAGCATTGAATTCTAAAGAAATATCAGTACAATCTAGTTCTGTATTATTTGAATTGTTATTTATTGCTGTTCTTTGCAACATGGCCTGCAGAAAAGACAGCAGAAAAAGCACCTGACATTGATCCAGAAATTAACAATTGCCAGACTCAGAAAGGGTGTTTTAGGTTTCAGAATAAGTGAATTATATAGTGCAATAGCTATGTAACTTTGCTTATTTTGATGGCTTGGTTTCATGTGTTTGTGGCCAATGTTTAATTAAGATATAAGTAGTTTGTTTTGCTTCTGCGAAATAATTTGCCTTTATTTTATTTTCTTTGAACAAAGAGAGGTTCAGCTTCATCAATTTCCTTTTGAGAAAAGAAGGGCAAGTACTTAACAGCATCTTTGCAAAATAATTGTTTGAAGATCTTTGGTTTACTGCAGTTGTTATCAATAGTCTCTGAGACAATATCTATCTATCTATCTATCTATCTATCTATCTATGGAGTTGTATTTTAGATACTGTTGATATACATTATATATAAAACATATATATGTCAAGTGTTTATTTTTTAGATTGCACCCTGTAAACCCAAATATGGGAGGAAGGAATCATTCTTTCCTTTTGCTTGTTTCAGCTCAACCCAGAGCCATCTTGCAAGCACAAATATATATATGTTGTTTAAAATTGTTGACAAAGAAATAAGGGATTTCTGATATAGCTATTTCGAGTTTCTTAACTCTCTTCAGTCAGAACTCACCCTTCCGGGATTCGAACCTGGGCAGTCTGCATGCTAAGCAGATGCTTTAACCTATTGAGCCACAAGTTCTCTCCCGCTTTGTCAGTAGTCAGGGAGTAAGGATATGTGTCAAGTGTTTATTTTTTAGATTGCACCCTGTAAACCCAAATATGGGAGGAAGGAATCATTCTTTCCTTTTGCTTGTTTCAGCTCAACCCAGAGCCATCTTGCAAGCATATATATATTTGTGCAAATTTTACTAAATAATGTAAAGATTTCCTACATACCAGTAGACCCCAAATATGTGAATAATAAGTCATCATTAGCAAATTGACAGCTTGGTTTAATCAAACTACAATTTGCCATTACATTTGAAATGGGAACAGTAATTTTATGACCTGAAGGATCGATCTGTAGTTCAGTGACACAATATATATAATACATTCAGAACAATCCAGAGTTGATCCCTGGCATCTTCATGTAGCTAGATGAATTATTCTGCCTATAATCTTAACACTTCAGAATCAATCTTAGCTTTAAACTGGATGAAACTTTAACCTGATCACTTTAATGCAGATTATGTTTACAATTAGGTACATTAATTTCATTAGTAAATACATTAAGGACACAAAGAAAACCAGCATGCACCTCAATAGTATTTTTTTTCCTTTTTTTTTGCAATGTAAAAAAACTGATGGATCAAAATTTTGTTGTACAATGTTGCATTTGAAAGTGGTTTTTTTTTTCAATTTGGGCAGTTAAATGACCACAATATTGCTCAGTGCATCAAAGTACCATCAAGAACCTATAGTTGTCTACCAAGGGAAATAATATGTAAACTATAACCTTACAACAAAACCTTTTCTGTATTTCAGCTAGCCAATTAAGCAACATGCCTCTCTTCCTCATTTACTTAAGCCTCTGAGAAGTTCAAGAGCTTTTAATAGGCAGTATGAATTTGATATATAAGGAGAAACTTCCTGATAGTTAGAACAATTAATCAGTGGAACAATCTGCCTCAAGAAGCTGTGAATGCTCCAACACTGGAAGTCTTTAAGAAGAGATTGGACAGCCATTTGCCTGAAATGGTATAAGGTTTCCTGCCTGAGCAGGGGGTTGGACTAGATGACCTCCAAGGTCCCTTCCAACTTTATTATTATTATTATTATTATTATTATTATTATTATTATTATTATTATTATTATTATTATTGTTGTTGTTGTTGTTGTTGTTGTTGTTGTTATTGTTGTTGTTATTATTATTGTTGTTGTTGTTCTTATATAATTTCAGTTGATACAATGAAGTATCAATAATGAGCTGAGTGCATGAATTGGCTTATTGTTTCTAATCTGTAACTTTTTTTACTGTGTAACTGTTTCTAATAAGAGCTCTGAAATATGAAAATGTAACTGTAGCATTTTTGTTGCTATTAAAATTGCAAGTATACTTACGGTCAACATTACCGCTAATCATCTATGTTGCATTTTGTTCCTTATGGACTATTTTCATCTTTTCTATTGCTACATTACAAAAGTGAGCACTGAATATCTGAGCTGTGGTTTCAATGGGATGGAACAAATTAGTGTTCCTCCCCCCCATCACCTGTGGGCACACATGTGTGCACACATACACTCACACGTATTTAGGTTGCAGCTTACCTGAGCATTTTCCATTCTACTATTGAAATGCCAAAATGGTAATGGATCCAATTAATATCCTACATAAATTAATCACAATTATAGTTTGTGTATTCACTACAGAGGTGAGGAATAACATGTGGCAGATTAACAAATGTCGTTATCAAAGTAATTCCTTTAGGTGGTTTGTCAGAGACAGCACAGAGTCTCGATGCTTCAGAGGGAAGTCAAAATCCACGTTCAAATCTAATCTCATTAGCTCCAATTCAAATTTTGCTCACTGTGGGGTGTTAAAGGAGTCACCTTCAAGTAAAATGATCAAAAGAAGATCAAGAGGAACTCTCCAATGTACCACTCTGGTGTAGGAATGTATGGAAAAGCAATAAAAATAGAAATCTTGCATCATGCAGATGGTTTATTTTATGCATAGTACAAAACAGATCAACAAACACCCCCCCACACACACACACACAAACACACACATGTCTGTCAGCAGTCTGGAAAACTTTATTTGTTATTTCTGGACCCAATCAGGGAGTTGATATTCATCAGAACAATGTTGACAAGTTGTACAGGTTGTGTTACAATTTTAACAACTGTGAATCAAAAGGCTCTTTGATTTATAGAGAGAATCAGGATCCAGTGAGGGATCTCACTTGTAGGAGGTCTTATGTGTAGAAGACAATGAAGTAGTTTTCATGGTTGAGTGTCTCTTTCTGTCTCTCTTTCTCTCTCTCCATTCTTCCAGTCTTTTGCATACGTTTTTAAGGAACACAAGACCTTCAAGGATTAGATAGAGACAATAGTTAAGTTTACCTCTACTGTCTTTTGATGATATCATCCTAGCAAAAAAGTCTACAGAACAGATTCTTTAACTAGTGCTGCTTAATCCATGCCCCCATGAAAAATATCAGGACACAGTATTGATATTGGAGACATAAGGAGCTGCAAGTTGATCCCATGTGTTTTGGACAATTTACAATTAAGTTTAAATTTGATAAGCCTAGCATTTAAATTTGCACTTAGAGCCGGTGCATTTTGTTTGGAAGTAAACTATAATGTATTCAGCATGCTTTAATCCCAGATATATGCGCAAATGCACACTGTTAATAAAATCCACACTGCAGATAAGATTTTTTTTTCTTGATCAAACCCTGTAAAGCTGAAAAAAAAAATAAGATCTTTACTAACAGGGGAGCAAATCAGTTTTCAGAAAAAAAATGCAATGAAGTTAGTGAAATGAATTCTTGCTTTTCTATATTTTATGAGACTATCTGAGATGAATGTGTGAACTCTATAAAGAAAAAAGAGTACGAACAAGAAGAGAAGAAAAAGGAGGGCAAAAAGCTTCATAACTGTGATCCTGCTGAAAAAGGGTTCGATTCCCACAGCTTACAGTCAACTCCATGAAAAAGCACTCATGGCATTTTAACAATCTAAAACAGCTAAAGAACACTTTAGCTGGGAAAAATGTTATTGATTGCTATAGAAGCTTTCACAGCTGGAGGAGAAGAGAAGCAAGTTAACTATAAGCAAGTAAGCTTGAAATGATGGTTATGTGGATGCCATGTCAAGAGCTTAGACACTGACCTTTCTAGTGTACATAATATGCCTTATAATATGTTTGAACAGTTAAGTCCTTATCTTATCTGTTGCTTTATGTTCATGGCTTCTTCCTATACAAAACTCCTAATGCTATCATGCTGGCAGTTTTGCATTTGGGTTCCCTTATCAAATTGTGCAGGAGACAGTTGAAGAGGGTTTCCAGAAATTGGGAAATGAAGAATAGGATCAGCCAAGAACCCATCAAATAAGACCATGAATCACTCAAGTACCAGGCAGTCTAGTTGTCAAGTTGCATTCGTTGCCTTGAAATAGGGTTTTCCTGTTCTGAAATATCATGCCAGTGATCCGGGAAAATATCAAAAGTCACAAATGCAAGTGCCTGTTTACAACGAAACTAAATGAGCTGATTATCAGGACACTGCCTTTTCCTGGAATAAAACTCCAAATAACATATTCACCCTGATCTATGTACATTCAATCTAGGATGTTATCTATTTAATTTTTCACTCAGACTGATAGTGTTGATTTCTGGCAATGGAATTATGTCAGGAAGGACCCTGCCATAAGATTTTATGGAAGTACATAAATTTCCCTTTCAGATTGCCTAACGACCTTAGACAAGTCAGACTTGGCATTTTTCCCCAGTAGTATTTATTGCCTTTTCTCCAACATGGTTATAGACCACATTTTTAGCCAGTACAATGTGGGAGCACCAAGTATGCACCGGGGACAGTTTTCTGAGATTTTATGGAAAAATCAGTGTCAGTGATATTTGCTAATCTGGATATTCTTGGGACTGACCCAAAAGGTTCTGCATCTACACATATTGGTTATTACTGACAGATTTTTTTTTCTTACTGACATGACTGAAATAGAAAACATTCTGTTTCAATTTCTCAAGGGCCTTATAAAGTGTAAGTGTAGTAGAAATAGCAGAAGTCACAAAACAATGATTTAATAGACCACACATAGTTAACATGGGGTTTCTATTAGAACCTACGCAAAGCTTTTAAGGGAAACTCTTCACTTTGATCTAAAAAATTCTTCAACATTGTTTTTCCCTCATTCGATGGGGTGTGGTTGAGATAGGGATGAAGAAAAGGCAGATTTGCCAAGAGTAGAGAGAGAAAGAGTAGAGCAAGCAGAGACAGGGACACAGTTGCTAAATCATATTATACAGTCTTCTTCCTAGCCATTCTATGCTCTGTGGTTTGATCATGCATGTATATCATCCTGATTAACTGCCTACTAAGATAGTCTTTCTGCAACAGGAACTATTGAAATGTCTCACTTCTAATAAGTGGGGTTGTTGAAAGTGGCATCTGCATAGATGTTGCACATCTGTAGTAGGCATTTTTTCGTTAAGCAAGCTGGCTGATATAGTTGGTTTGATTCTACCTTAGGACTTTGATGAAGTGGACTATATTACACTTTGAGCTGTGTGCAAGGCAAGCCACATAGCTGCCACTGAATCCCCTCTTTCACCAGAATCAGTCTCCCACTCCCCATTAAAGACAACACAGTGACAAAGTAGGCTTTTGTAAATGGGATAGGCAAAGGGAGGGGGATCGAGAAGCTTTTGCTTAGAAGCAAAGAAGAAGGTTATCTTCTGACTGGCTCCAGGCCAAAGGAAAATCAGAGCAGTAAGAAAGAAAAAGGAAAAATAAGAGGAGAGAGGGAGGGGAGGTAGTAGCTCATGCCAATAGTGAAAATAATAAAACTAGGATGAAATTGATAAAGCATATAGAATTAAACTCAGACTTTTTTTTATTTTGAAGCATTGGTTAGATATAAGTGTAAATTATATAAATTTTATTTTCAGCATTTACTTTAATGTTATTACAGCGGTAAGGACAGATACAAGCAAAATATTGAGTAAAATATTTTATTTTATTCTACTTTCTATATGTTTCTCTCTCTGTATGCATGTGTGTTTGTGTATAAGAGGAAAGCAGTAAGTACAATGGAGTCTAAAAATAATTACACAGTTACTAAAATAAATTCAAATAAAATAATGTTATAAAAAGTTCCAATTCTAAGTATTGGTAGAGCTTAGCATACAAATGGTAGCATAGAACTGGATGACCTGGGAGCTTAATTTTCAGTCTTTATCCTTGTTTGAGAACAGTAGCATTAAATTGAAATCACACTCCCTATCTGGAAATTTCTTCAGTATAGGATATATAAGGGTCTGTCTAGAGTCCTTATACTTGTATCAGGAATAGTACAATAGTATACTGTATGACCTACAGTTTCTATTGAACCATCACCACATGGACATAGCAGAAGGTACACAGGAGTACCTTTAAAATGTGCAAGGATTGCTGAGGGTATAGTATCCAACCTGGCTAACATGAAGAACTTTTGAAATGTTAAAATTGGAACAGATGATAAATATGTGGATGGAAGGAACTCTTGAGACAAAATCATAAATACTAGGATGTGACAGTTGAATAAAAGCTTTCTCTCTCTCTTTCTCTCCCTCCTTCCCTTTCTCCCTGCCTCCATCCCTCTTTCCCTCCTTCCCTTCCTTTTTTCCTTCCTTCCTCCCTCCCTCTCTCTCTCTCTCTCCCTCCTTTCCTCCCTCCCTCCTTTCATCCCTCCCTCCCTTCTTCCCTCTTCCTTCCTTCCTTCCTTCCTTCCTTCCTTCCTCCCTCCCTCCCTCCCTCCCTCCCTCCCTCCATCATTTGGACAGCTTATAAATGTGAAAGGTGTTCCTGCCGCCCCCTTTCTGTCTCTCTCACACACACACACCAACTCCAGTCCAGGGTGGCCTAGGCCAACCCAATTACTTCTCAGAAGATTTCATGACTTATGCTTCTGCAACCTTGGCTTAGGGGGAATGCTGGGGTTAACTCTCAGAGCAATGAGTCACCCAGAGTTTCAGGGTGTCTATTTCTCACACAGCTCTAGTTTCTGATTCAGATAAAAGCAGATTTAATATTTTTAAACTTACTTTATGTAAACTTAATAGAATTGTCTTTTGAAAAGTTTTTTTTTTTTTTACTTTAAATACTATTTCCAATACCAGTGACATTTATAGCAGCAGAGCTTGTGGCTCTCTTTTCTCTATTTTTACTCACTAAACTTAGCACTAATATTTCCCAAGCTATACTCCATTCCTGGGTTTCAAAAATAGAAATTTTGCAAATCAATCAGTGTTAGTAAACTGTTTTCAAGAGATGCGAACAAATCTGTACATTTTACCAACACAAACTACTTAATAGATTTTTGCATATTTTAGCAAGTCTGCTAGATGTGCCTCCCAATCTGAATTTCATACTTGAAGTGTTACATCTGCTGCTGTTTTCACAAATGCAGACCTCTTTTCATTAAAGCAGATTTCCACTGGATTAACCTTCAGCATTCTGAACGTGTCATTTAATCATTCCTGCTATTTTCTCATAATAGAAAAGAGCAACCCTTATGACTGTTAGCTTCATATAAGCGAGACTGTACAAACAATGAGAATTTAGCTTATGCTGCAAAACCATGCAGCCATATTGAAGACCCAGAATGTTGGAAATCTAATGGCTACATTTCAAAACATCTGATCTTTGTAAAAAGCTCAGGCCCTAGTTTGTGAATAAACATTGGTATGACTGTGCAGCATTTTGGATTTTATTTCCAAAAGGTTATCAAAACAGCTAGAGCTGTGATCATGATCATGCAGTGGCTGCAGAAAAAAATTCTGCCCAATCCTACGAAAAGACAGAACTGCTATGAAGCATCACAGATGCAAATCTAAATGTGTATCCCTGCACAATCCAAAACACAATTCTTGAGGTTGCACTGAAGCATTGTGCAGCCCAATAAAACAACATAGTTTTTGTCTGATATCATTTGCCCTTTCATATATAACCCCAGTTGCAAAATCATTCATATTGTTGAATGAACAAAGCATTTATAATTGTGGCAGGAGAAATAGATGATGGATGGATGGATGGATGGATGGATGGATGGATGGATGGATGGATAGTGGATAGATAGATAAGATGATAGATTGATAATAGATAGATAGATAGATAGATAGATAGATGGATGGATGGATGGATGGATGGATGGATGGATGGATGGATTTTTCCCCTTGACCTCTAGAAACAGTTTTGCACATTATAGTTTTGACATGTCAGATAGATGGATGGATAGCTCCTGTCCCCATTCCTTATCTGTCAGATTCCTACTCCTAACTGATATTTTCATGAAAGCAACAAACAGCTATTGCTTTATACACAAACTAAAAATATATCAGACTTACCCACAAGCAGTTAAAATCAACTCCTAGATATGCCTCCCTGGCAATTGCTTTGAAATCACAAATTGGCAATACAAGATGCCAGTGTATGGCAAGTTAGAAATATCAGGGGAAATTAATAGAATATTTTCAGCCAGAGACTATGGTCTGACCTAAATGGCTATTACTACAGTTCTTTAGTGCTGTTGAAGCATTGGATGTAGAATTAAAACTGATTATAACAGCACTTAGCATACTGCTATAGTCTCCATTGTGACTGTGGGATTCCTAACTGCACAACAGCAGCAGCAGCAACCATGGTGTACCATTCTTGCATGGAATTTAGCCTTGAGTGACATACCCTAAGCTTTCCCTCCCCAAAGACATTATAACACATTGAAACATATGTCTTGGAAAATGTTCATAGGACTCCATTTCTCTTCTTGTTTATTTGATTGATTTCCCATCTTTTCTTCAGGAGCTGAAGGACATAAGAATTCTCTCATTTTCCCCTACAACAGCTCTCTGTGTGATGGACATTAGCCTGAAATACCCACCAATAGTAAGTTTCATGCCTGCAGGTAGATGCAAATCTGAGACTGTACCTTAACCTCCACACCATATCTGACCACTATAATTCTTTTCCAGATGAAAGAGATGGCTGTCCATATAAATTAGAAGCAAACAAACAAATAATACGAATAATAGATATGCTCATAGAGCAGGACTACAATTTCCAGCTTCCTTCACTATCAGACAGGTTTGCTGGAGATACTGCTAAATGCTGATTGGCATATCTGAAGGGCAACACCTGTTGTGTTCCTGGATGGAAGTAAAACACTAAATCAGGGGTCTTCAAACTTGGCTCTTTTATGACTTGTGGACTTCAACTTCCAGAATTCCTCAGCCAGGCATGCTGGTTGAGGAATTCTAGGAATTGAAGTCCTCAAGTCACAAAAGGGCCAAGTTTGTAGACCACTGCACTAAATGATTTCCCTTTATTTGTAAAAAAAAATAAATCAGGGAGGGGGATTGCACTGTCATATAAATATTTCAATAAACATCTTTGGCAAAATAGATGAGACTACAACATACATTTACAGTACAGTTCATACAGATTGGGGGAGGGAAAGCTGTAGTATCTTTATTTCCAACTTTCCCTTTTTATTATATTTATTTTACCATAAACTTTGCTTCAGCTGTGTATTATCAGTGGTGGGATTCAGCCAGTTCAGCAGAACCAGTAGCTAATTTTTTGTTGCCCAGACTTCAGGAAGTGGCATCCACACAGAGAACCAGTTGTTCACATATTTGAATCCCACCATTGTGTATTATGCTTAACTTTTTAATGGTAAGAGATTATAAAAAATCATGATTTGATATTAGCTTTAATTGGATTAGAAATATTTATATGAGTTTCATACAAATTTGAAGCTGTGATGGCGCAGTGATTAAAGTGCAGCATTGGAGGCAAACTCTGTCCACAGCCTGGAGTCCGATTCTAACCAGCTGAAGGTTGACACAGCCTTCCATTCCACTTGAGGTCAGTAAAATGAGAACCCAAAAGATTGTTTGGGGCAATATACTGGCATTGTAAACTGCTCAGAGAGTGCTGTAAAGTGCTATAGAGTCATATAAGTCTAAGTGCTATTGCTATATTAGGGCAAAATGTAAAGAATCCTTGCAAATGTTACTCCACTAGTTGTCACTGACTATAGGGGGTGATATTCATCACCGTTTCAAGGCCATTGAGCCAGCACTGTCCAAAGACATTTCTGCAGTCATGTGGCCAGCATGACATCATGGAGTACCATTACTTTCCACTGAAGTGGTACTTATTTATCTACTTTCATTTGCATGCTTTCTAACTGCTAGGCTGGCTGGAGCTGGAGTGAGGATGGGAGCTCACCCATCATGTGGTGCTTGGGTCTCAAATCTGGGCTGCTGGATTTCTAGTCAACAAGCCCAGTATCTTAACTGCTGGAGCACAGCACCTGCTCATTCTAGAGGAAACCTTCACTGAAAAGAAAGATTGTATATGCTTTCGGCTTCGTGCTTCTAGGAGCAATGTGTGACTGTAGCTGTTTCTTCCTTTTAACTGCCAGTGGGGGTTTGAACTGATTGGCTGGCAGCTCAGCTGTGTTCTGATTGGGTGAAGGTGTGTTCTGATTGGTTAGGGGCTTGGCTGTGCTCTGATTGGATGGGGGGTTGGCTGTGCTCTGATTGGATGGGGGAGTGTTCTGTTTGGGTGGGGGCTTTGTTGTGCTCAAGTTAGTCTGAGTTACAGGGGGATTAGAGATGGTGAGCTGCATAGCTGTTTGGCTTCGCGTTCGTGGTCGTGCCTCATCTTCATGGTGGGTGTCAGTTTGTTTCATGTATGGATTGGAGGGGTTTAAGGTGGCTAATGATGCATCTGTGGTCTGGCTTCTGGTGGTCGTGCCTCATCATCGGTGTGGGTTTGGGAAACCCCAAAGACAAAATTGAGTTAGAAAATCAAGGAGTATATGAAATCCCATGTACTGCTTGTCCCACCACATACATCGGACAAACCAACAGAAGAATAAGTGCACGCATTGAAGAACACAAAAACTCAGTCAAAAAAGAGGAACCAACTTCTTCCCTGGTCCAACACCTTAAAGCCACAGGACATGAAATTGATTTCAAAAAGACCAGAACTATTGCCAAAACTGAACACTTTAATAACAGAATAATCAGAGAATCCATCGAGATAGAAAAACGCCCTCACAGCATGAACAAACGAGATGATACCTCCCGCCTACCAGCCATTTGGAAACCCGGCCTTATTGACAAACGAGTCCATAACACAAAGAATGACACCAGACCTACACTCACAAAAACCACACAGGATGTCACCACCACACATCCAGGCAAAAAGCAAACCCAAACCCACACCGATGATATATATATATGTATGTAGGTCTTTGGTTCTTCGGGTTTTCTCCCACGTAGAATTTGAAGTGTCTTGCCGACATTTCGACGAAGTCTCATTTGTCATCTTCAGGCTGGTGCTTTCGGCTTCTGCTTCTAGGAGCAATGTGAGATTTTAGCTGTTTCTTCCTTTTAAATGCCAGTGGGAGTTTAAACTGATTGGCTGGGAGCTCAGCTGTGTTCTGATTGGGTGGAGGTGTGTTCTGATTGGTTAGGGGCTTGGCTGTGCTCTGATTGGATGGGGGATTGACTGTGCTCTGATTGGCTGGGGGAGTGTTCTGTTTGGGTGGGGGCTTTGTTGTGCTCAGGTTAGTCAGTGTTACAAGGGGATTAGAGATGGTGAACTGTGTAGCTGTTTGGCTTTGCGTTCATGGTTGTGCCTCATCTTCATGGTGGGTGTCAGTTTGCTTCGTGTATGGATTGGAGGGGTTTAAGGTGGCTAATGATGCAGCAGTGGTCTGGCTTCTGGTCCGTGGTCGTGCCTCCTCATCAGTGTGGGTTTGGGTTTGCTTTTTGCGTGGATGTGTGGTAGTGACATCCTGTGTGGTTTTTGTGAGTGTAGGTCTGGTGTCATTCCCTGTGCTATGGACTTGTCTGTCAATAAGGGCGGGTTTCCAAATGGCTGGTAGGCGGGAGGTATCATCTGATTTGTTCATGCTGTGTGGGCATTTTTCTATCTCGATGGCTTCTCTGATTATTCTGTTATTAAAGTGTTCAGTTTTGGCAATAGTTCTGGTCTTTTTGAAATCAATTTCATGTCCTGTGGCTTTGAGGTGTTGGACCAGGGAAGAAGTTGGTTCCTCTTTTTTCACTGAGTTTTTGTGTTCTTCAATGCGTGCACTTATTCTTCTGTTGGTTTGTCCAATGTATGTGGGTGGAGCAGGCAGTACATGGGATTTCATATACTCCTTGATTTTCTAATTCAATTTTGTCTTTAGGGTTTCTTAGGATGGTGGATATTTTTCTGTTTGTGCAGAATGCTGTTTTGATATTATGTTTGTGAAGGATCTTGCTGATCCTGTCTGTGGTGCCTTTTATGTATGGGAGGAGGGCTTTGCCGTTTTCTTGTTCTCTGTCTTGGATTTTAGTGGGAGTTTCTTTTTGGATTAAGTTGGAAATCTTATTTCTTGGGAATCCGTTGGATGTAAGTACATTAGTGATAGTGTGTAGTTCGGTTTTTAGGTGTTGTTCGTCAGCTAGGCATTTGGTTCTTGAGATGAGTGTCTTGGCTACGGAGTTGATCTGTGCTGGGTGGTGGTGTGAGAGTGCGTGCAGATAGTGGTTTGTGTGTGTTTTCTTCTGGTAGATGGTGTGTCCTAGGGATCCATTGGATTTCTTGTAGACTAAGACATCCAGGAAGGGAAGTTGGTTATTAGCTTCTGTTTCCATATATATATATTCCTCATTGTAATAAAGTATTTTTTCATTGAGAATTGCCCAGAATTTGTTATAAGATGGGTGGCTGTATAAATGCTGTATCAAATATAGGAAGCAGATATGCTAGATTGCAGTTTGTTTGCTAACAGTGGTTTAATGACTTTTGAGTTGACATGAATTCAGCCTAGTTCAAATGTAAATATGACATGCTGATTTTATGCTTAATGTCACAATCACAATAAATTCACTACAAGGCGAAGAGAAACTTAAGTAAAAGGAGTGTTGAAATATTCTTAGCAGGAGTTGAAAAGCTTTGCTTCCGACTATATTAACTTTTATTTTATGGGGCAGAATTTCAGACTGACTTTCATACATGACTTTCATACATGACTGCCTATTCATAATCCATGTGTAAACAAAGCAATGAATACATTCTTGTTTACATGCAATGCACTTTGTCCATGAATTCATTGGGGGAGAGATATGCAATATGAGCAGCATCAAAGAGCAATTCAAGTTCAAATTTACTACAATCCTAAAGCCAGATACAAATAAAATATTGAATAAAAGAAGCACCCTTCTCTATATATATGTAAAAGAGAAAGACAATATGTATAATGGAGTCTAAAATAATTAAGAACATAATTACTAAAATAAATCCAAATAACATACTATTGTAAGAAGTTCCAGTCTTAATAATAGTACTATAGTATATCGTACAAATGGGTAGCACAGAACTGGGTGACTTGAGAATTTATTTCTGAGTTCTTGTCTGAAAGTAGTTGTATTAAATAGCAATTACACTCCCTACCAGAAAATTTCTTCAAGACAGGTTATATACTGTAAGGGTTTGTTTTGAGTCCTTATATAAGGAACAATATAATAGCATATGGCCTAGAACAGACATGTCAAACTCGCTACGTCATGTGATGTTGTGAGACGTATCTGGAGACTTTTGCCATTGCCGGCAATGGGGCGGGTGCGGCTTCCAGATGACGCATCCAGCCTGCGGGCCAGCAGTTTGATACCCCTGGCCTAGAGTTTCTATTGAACCATAACCTGTGGACATAACTGAAGATAAATAGAACTGCCCTTAAAAGGTCTAAGAAGGTCTGCTGAGAATCCAACCTGGCTAAAGTAAGGCTTTAAGAAATTTTAAAATTTGAATGGATGATTAAAAAGAGCAATTCTAATCCTTGCCTGAATATTTAGACTCAAGATATTAAGAATTAAGCCTTATTATGAACATATTATGACATCCTGACATTCAAGTTATTAGGAAACCTCATTTTGTAGAGTGAAAATTTGGAGGTTTTAAATTTCTCCATGAAACCCAATAGGTCTGTATATCTTATCTCTACCTCCCACCCCTATATTCTTTATTTGTAGCTCTTGCTGACATCACCTATTATATTTTCCAGAAGAATATCTTAGCCCAGGGATAGGCAACCTCGGCTCTTTTATGACTCATGGACTTCAACTCCCAGAATTCTGAGTCAGCTATGCTGACTCAGGAATTCTGGGAGTTGAAGTCCATGAGTCATAAAAGAGCCGAGGTTGCCTACCCCTGCCTTAGCCTGCAATCCTAGTTCAAAATTCTGGGAAAGAGATAAGCTTATTTAAGCTGTTCGTCTTGCTTGCAATTAGAAAGGGGGGGAAATATTAAAAAGGAAATAAATTCTATAGTGCCACCTTCTGGTCTTGTGACAATGAAGATGTAAACCTTCCTCTTTGAGACAGACCAATCTTAGAAAATATAAATAAAATGTAAATTAAAAATTAAGGGTGATTTTAAAAAGAAAAGAAAGAGTGCAATGCTTCCTTCAGTTCCTTTTTGAAAATGAATATGGATCTTTGTACATTCCTAATATTTTTCTTCCATCACCTTGACTGATATAGGAACATCCTTTTTTTCTTTCCTTCTTCCCTCCCTCTTTTGTAAGTTTAGCTGATGTCTTAGAAAAATGCACAAATGGAAAAAAAATCACTTTCATCAGGAATCATGTTCCATTTAAGATAAAGGTATTGTGACTTTAAAAAAAAACCCCGAATTTTGAACTTTTTTTCTTTCAGCTATTTTTTGCTAAAGACAGAGTTGTAAGAAAAGTGGACAATATAATTGTCTTCTGTTGCACTGGGACAGAATTAGATAACATTTGAAGGTAGAATCACTCCTTTTCTGGAATAATCCCTATTAAATTACTGAAAATGCCTTGACATTATGCAAAAGGAATCTTTACCATTTGTGGTGGGAATAAAGGATTAAGTATTTTTTTAATATAATAATCAGATGGTATTACTTAAAATTTCATATGCTCTAAGTGAACAAAACAAGTGCCGTATCCAGATGATCAGAGGCAAAGGCTACTTACTTCATAAATATTTGCAATAGGAAACCCTTATTCCCCCATCCCACCTCAAGTTATATTTTGTGCATTACACATTACTCAATGACCCAACTCTCTTGAAAAGTTTAAATTACTAGAAAAGATGAAAGGAAAAGGAGGAAAAAATATGACTATCAACAAGGTGAATGAACTCAATTGCATTGGTGTCAGGTACATCCAGAAATGAGCTAAGGGTTGGGGATAGACCATTCTAGATAAGGTCTATTTTAAGAGATGTTTGATAGAATAAAATCAATCAATGTCCTTTGGAATACACCATACACATCACATGTGAACCTTCAGGGGCAATGAGTTTCCTTTTTTTGAAACTGAATAGATAGAGAGATAGAGAGATAGAGAGATAGACAGACAGACAGACAGACAGACAGACAGACAGACAGACAGACAGACAAGAAAGTAAAAATGGGTTGCCATTATTTCTTTTATATGCATTAAAAAAAATCCAATCCAGTTTACAATCGAACTGTCCCATATAAGTAATACACATATCCAGTGGTGGGATTCAAACATGTGAACAACCGGTTCTCTGTGTGGATGCTGCTTCCGGAAGTCCATTCTGGGCCTGGGCAACAAAAAATTAGCTACCAGTTCTGTCGAAGTGGTACAAACTGGCTTAATCCCACCACTACACATATCCTATTCTGAACAGCTTTTTCATCACACACGGAAGATGATTTAATTCTGAGAAGATGTGATCAAAAGACTAAGCACTGACTTCTTGAGAGTTATTAATTCAGTTTCTGCTGGGAGATGAAGGTCACATAGTTTCCCATCCTAATTAGGAATACTTTCTAAGTAGCTCCTGGTTGACAAAGGTGAACTCAGTTATGTCGCTTCTTTCTCTAAAAACTTCACAGCATGTTCTCTCCGCCTATTTGGCACCCAGGAACTAGTGCTGCTAAAATGACAGTATTTGTCATTACTTCTGAAAAGAGCAGGCTAGTAACGGGGTATACAGATTCAATACTTTATATCAGTTTCCTCCACTGTTTTCTGTCTAACGTGTATTTGCTCCTGAAGCTGCCGTTTTGCTCTACATAGTTATAAGAAGAACTGTCACTTGTCTTTCAGATTTGGTAAAGAGTCTCGAGAAAATCCACAAGTGCTATAAACATGTGTTTTATTTACTTGTATTTTTTTTCCTGCAGCTGCAACCTGCTAATTTGTTAAAGGTAGACAGAATTGTCAATATTTGCAATTAGCCTGGATGTTCATTCACAGGTTGTCTTTTTCCAATAAACAGTATTTTTTTCTGGCACTTTCATTTTCTTTTTAAAGTCATCCATAAATTTCCTCTCCCCTCCCCACTTAAAGGGGAATAATGCTGATCCCTATTACCTTGGGTAGATGATGCGGGTTCTCTGAGTAAGTAGCAGATCTGCCTCACCATTCCCTGGAAAAATGCTGTATGGGCTGTTTCCTTGAGAATTAAACAAAGAAAAAAGGAGATAGGTAAACGGGTTATTTATTTGTTTATTTATATCATTTCAGGGACTTTTTTTCCCTTCCATAATTTAAATGAAATACTGTTGATAAAGATTGCTTCCTGGTCATACCCCTAATGGATTTCCTTTCCCATCTTATGAATAATTAGAGTTGAACAACCTTTGGAAATATCTAATGGAAGCTCTCAAAGCTTCAGAATTACTCATGCTCAGAATGAGGTTATGTGCAACTGTCAACTTACTGGCCTGTGTCTCCTTGGTTTTGTTTGGAAATGGTGTGGGGTCTCCTCCTTGGGTTGGACTGGATGATCTATAAAGTCCCTTCCAACTCTGTTATTCTAATTCTAATTCTACTGAGAGTGACACATGAATGGGAGTCTCCAGCTTATCAACAAATGGAATTTAGGAGGCGCTAACAGACCATCTTTCTGATTTTGAGTTGTGTCTGTGCACTCAGAATTGTGAACCCTGGCAACTGAAAATCATTGTTTATGTTGTTTTATTTCTCTCTCCTTCCAATCCCTTTATTTTCCTATGTTCCCATGTTGTTTTGTGAGTTTGTGATTGACAGGCCTAAGAAGAAAAAGACTGTCTCATTCAAGATTGTGAAATGCTCTAAAAACTCTCCCACTTCCAAACAACAAGGTAAACAATAAAATAAAATTGTATTCAATACAAGTAAAGAACCAGCGTTTTTCTTCTTAATTCTATATGCCAAGTTAGAAGGCAACATCTTTTTATTTCAGTATCCAGAATCTGGAACTTCCCCAGCCAGCAAAATTCAATATATTTTCTTTTGTCAGAGTTTGGGCTTGATTTCAGCCTTTCATACCTTTGCAATGAGTTATTTTTGTCAGCTCCAGCTTTGTTCACTATTTTTTTTGTGTTGTAGCTTGCTATTATGGGTTTTGCGGTAATGCTGAAATGGCCTCTTAGGACTAAAAGATTGAGTAGTAATTTCTAGATGTTTACATGAATGACAAAACATCAGGTTTCTGTTAAGGACTAAAACAAAGCAAAAAGAAAACATAACAAAACAAAACAAAAACCCATTACATACCTACACAATAACTTATATTGAATGGGAGAACTTATTGTGAATGCCATGAATTGTGGATTGTCATCTGAGCTCAATCATGGATGGGTCTTTTTTCCCCCCAAACATTAGAAAGGCACCCACTGTTACACTTATCTTTTCTCTGTTTGATTAAGCACAGAGTTTTAACATGTTCTGCATGTATTTAGTTATTTACTTTATTTCTGCAATTTCTGGGCCACTCAATTTTTAAAATGTTCCGAGTAGCTGAAAATAATACATAAGTAAAATGGAGATAATTAAACAAAACCCAATGACAATCAGTTTCCTAGTCACTGGGACACCACAGCAAACATCACAGTTATAATATCAAGAATCACCTATCCAAAATAAAAGTGAGACAGAGTCACTGTAATGGATAGAAGAGATATGGCAAGCAACATGGAAAATAATGGTAGTAATAAAAAGTGCTTTTTCATGAGGCAACTGGACTTTCTTGTTTTTCTTGGAAGATGTTTCGCTTCTCATCCAGGAGCTGAAGGAGCTTCTTGGATGAGAAGCTAAACATCTTCCAAGAAAAACAAGAAAGTCCAGTTGCCTCTTGAAAAAGCACCTTTGGTACCGACAACCATGACCGGGATGACTGTGAATCTCCATAGACATGCAGCAGAAAGAAGGAGTATAAAGCCAGGAGGTAACCATAACTAGATCTTCTGCAATTTAGCAGCAGACATCATTGCAGTTGGAGGAAAAGTTTGCAAGATTTTCAAAGAACTGTGTGTGGTTGTGTAGTAGTGAGGGAGAGAGAAATGGAGGTTCATGAAGTTGTAAGTGGTGAAGCAACCAGTGAGAAAGGTTATTATTTAATTTCTGGATGTTACTGAAATTCTTATGGGTTTGTTTTCTCCTGATTCTTCTGTCCCTTTCAGGGACACTTACTTTTAAATTTCTGCACATTTATTTTGAAGTCCCATTCTATGTCTAGAATAAAACTATTCTTCGTGTCTATATCCTTCACATTTGGAATCTATTAAGAACAAGTTATACTTAATATGGTTCTTATATGTGTTGTTGACATTTCCCTTTTTTTACAAAAAGGAGAAGGGACTATGTTTTTTGTGCTATTACAGTATGTAAAATTAAGCATATACACATTGCCTTTAATATATGTACAGTATATCTATATTTTTCCTCTTAATTATTTTAACAACAACAAAGCAATAAAGATGATTAGGGGACTGGAGGTTAAAACATATAAGGAAAAGCTGCTGGAATTGGGTATGTCTAGTTTAATGAAGAAAAGGACGAGGGGGGACATGATAGCAGTGTTCCAATATCTCAGGGGCTGCCACAAAGAAGAGGGAGTCAAGCTATTCTCCAAAGCATCTGAAGGCAGGACAAGAAGCAACGGATGGAAAATAATCAACCTAGAACTAAGGACAGACTTCCTGACAGTTAGAACAATTAACCAGTGGAACAACCTGCCTCCAGAAGCGGTGAATGCTCCAACACTGGAAGTTTTTAAGAAGAGACTGGACAGCCATTTGTCTAAAATGGTATAGGGTTTCCTGCCTGAGCAGGGGGTTGGACTAGATGACCTCCAAGGTCCCTTCCAACTTTATTATTATTATTATTAACACAATTTTTTAAACTGTATTGTATTTCTCCATATTTTATATGTATGAAGATCACAAACTCAATGCAACCCACAAAAACATGCTGCTGCCGAGTCTATTTCCTTCATCGTTTATTGCTGTATTATCACTTTTACTTCACCCTGAACAGCAAGTAAAGAGCATCCAAGTCCTTTTCAACTCTGTTATGCTGTGATTCTATAATTCTATAAAATTCTTTATTAATTTATTTATCTCATTTATATGGTCAAACACCATTAGTTTGTCTATTAATAAACTGGCTGGCAAATCTTTTGTATGCAAGCACTCTCCCTTACTGTTAATTAGCAATGTTTGTCTGTCTATCTAATTATCTATAAATAAATGAAACTAGTTTGAAGTTTATGGCAAGTTAGATGCTACTAAAGTGAGAAGTAATGGAGACAGAGGTAGAATTATTGTTGACCTAGTCCATAACTAGTTGAATCCTCTCCTTGAGTCAAATATGGAGGAGCATTATTTGGGATCAAACATATCTATTTAACCAAAATCAAAGGACTTCTACCCTCCCATTCCACCTTCTCTTCTTCTTCTTCTTCTAATTTATAAATTCAGGAACAGACAAGAACTGATAAAACCTGTGTATTAACAAAGAAAAATTGTCAGATCAATATTTTTCAACAATTTAAGTATGTGCATTAAGAAATGAAACATATATTTTGGGATGGTCCTATTATATAGAAGAATACAGAACAAACCCTATGGCAACCTAGAATGAGAAGGGGTGTTGTCTTACCTGAACGCCTTTTCTCAGCATGGTGGTGTAGAATCCACTTGATTGGGTTATTTCAGCCTTCCTGCTCAGAGAGACTAAGTCAGAGCTTTAGTCACGCCTCCCTTTGGGTGTGTCTTCCCAGTTTTGATGAGGCGAAGGATCCTGACAAAGTCTGACGCAATGACTCCAAAATACACAAGAAAAAATGACAACACACAAGCCTAGACAACTATCCAAGGGAGGGTGTGGATTCTACACCACCATGCTGAGAAAAGCCATTCAGGTAAGACAATGCCCCTTCTCCAGCATGGTGGATGTAGAATCCACTTGATTGGGACATACCAACCCCCCCCATGTCCCTAAGGGAGGGAAGGTCTAGGCTGGTGTCACCCTAGAGGAAACGACCTGTTGAAGAACCCATCTGCCAAATGCGGCGTCTGCCACGGCAAACCTATCGATCTTATAGTGTGTAATGAAAGATGATGGAGATGACCAAGATGACACCCTGCAAATCTCCTCCACAGAGGCCTGGGTAGACCAGGCCGCAGAGGTCGCTGCACTGCGCGTGGAGTGAGCTGTGATACGAGACAGGACTGGAAGTGACTGGGGCGCGTAGGCCCTAGCAATGCAAGCCCTGATTCACCTGCCAATGGTGGAAGAAGAGACCTTCCTGCCCATGGCAGAGGACTGAAAAGAGGCAAACAGGGCCTCCGACTTGCAAAAAGTCGAGGTACGCTTAATGTAAAGACACAGAGCCCTGCATACATCTAGCTTGTGCCACTGGCATTCTAGATGGTGAGAAGGATTTGGACAGAAACTTAGCAAAACTAAATCCAACGACCTATGAAAACCGGTGTCCACCTTGGGAATAAAAGAGGGGTCTAATTTAAGGACCACTCTGTCTTCATGAAAGGTACAGAGATCATCTCTGACTGAGAGGGCGGCCAATTCCGAAATCCTTCTGGCCGAAGTGATTGCAACTAAGAAGGCAACCTTCAAGGAGAGAAAATGCAGAGAGCAAGATTGGAGAGACTCAAAAGGACCGGTGGTTAAGGCCTGCAACACAGTAGGTAGCTCCCAAGAAGGGTATCTATGTACTGTGGGAGGACTAGAATTGGCCGCCCCTTGAGAAAGGCGGAGATAGCTGGGTGATGTGAAATCGGACCCAGATTGTCACAAGTGAGGACCGAGGACAGGGAAGCAACCTGCCTACGGATGATGTTAGTGGACAAGCCCTTGGAAATGCCCTCCAACAGCTAATCTAAAATATTGGGGACTGTAACTGAAAGGGGATCCAATTTGTGTGAGATGCACCACTGGCAGAAGTTTCTCCATGTGGCATCATAGACCCGGTTTGTTGAAGGGCGTCTAGAAGCCGGAATCATAGAGATCACCCCCGAGGAATAGGCGTGTTTAGCTAGACTCTCCCGTTCAAGTGTCAAGTGGCTAATTGAAGCCACTGGGGGTCTGGGTGCTGGAGCTCCCCCTGGCTGAGAGCTACTCGGTCCGAAGAAAACCTCCACAGAGGAGACAGGGACAGATCCACTAGATCTACAAACCACAGTCGTCGCGGCCAATATGGAGCAACTAATATTACTTCTGCCTGCTCCAGGATCAGCCTGCAAATGGTGGCCTGTAATAGGGGCAGGGGAGGGAAGGCATAAAGCAGACCCTCTGGCCACTTGCACTGGAGAGCGTCCGTCCCCTCAGACCCCCTTGCCGGATATCTGGTGAAGAATCTGGGGAGCTGGGCATTGGACGGGGAGGCAAACAGATCCAGGCATGGCCTGCCGAACCCGCTCGCGATCATCTCGAACAGTCTCGAGTCCAGGAGCCACACCGAGTGGTCCACAGTCGCCCTGCTCAGGGAGTCTGCCTGTCGGTTTGCCTCTCCCGAGATGTGTTCTGCTCTGACTGAGCCCAAGTTGGCCTCTGCCCATTACCCTAGTTCCATGGCCTCCTGCAGGAGAGCCCAGGAATGTGTCCCTCCCTGTTTGTTGACGTGAGCCTTGGCTGCCACGTTGTCTGTCAGGATCAACACATGCTTTCCTGACACTAGGGAGGAGAAATGAAGGAGAGCCAAATGAATCGCCCTGAGTTCCAGCCAGTTTATGTTTTGTTTGAGGTCCACCCTGGACCATCGCCCCTGTGCCAAGTGGTTCTGAAGGTGGGCCCCCCAGCCGAACAGATTGGCATCTGTGGTCAGGACGAACCTGGAGGGCTCCTTGAAGATGGTGCCCTTGGACATCGCTGCAGAAGTCCACCACTGGAGGGATGAGAGAATGTGGGGTGGAACCTGGACCCTCCTGGTGGAAGCACTGAGGTTCCGCTTCTGAAAGGGGAGAAGGAACCAGTGAAGGTTCCTTGAGTGCAGTCCTGCCCATGGGACTACCCCCATGCAAGATACCATCTTCACCAGGAGCTGGGACAGTTGGACCAGAGGAACCGTCCTTGCCCCCCAAATCTGGGATACTAATTTCCGGATGCTGACCCGGCATTTCAGGGAGAGGTAGACCCTACAAAGGTCAGAGTCTATCAGGGCTCCTAGATGGAGGAGCCGCTTTGTGGGAACTGTGTGACTTTTTTTTGAAATTCACAGAAAAGTCGTGATCCTGTAGGACTTGAATGGTGGTAACCAGATCTGACCTTGCTAATCATAGGGACCGGGACTGGACAAGGATGTCGTACAGGTAACACTGGGCACGCACCGGCTTCGTCCGTAGGTGGGCCACCAACACTGCCAGGACCTTTGTGAAAACCCTTGGAGCCGAAGACAGGCCAGAGAAGAAGACGGAAGAGCCCTGTATTGATAATGCCGGTGTGTGTAACAGAAGCACAAGAACCTGCGGTGCTCCTGGGAAATTGGGATATGGAGATAAGCCTCCGTGAGATCTATGGAGGAGAGAAAATCTCCCTTCCTGGTGCCGGCCAGGATGGACTTTAGGGTCTGCATTTTGAACCATATGTAAACCAGAAATCGGTTCAGGCCTTTTAGGTCCAGTATCGCCCTCCATCCTCCTGATGATCTGGGGACCACGAACAGGATGGAGTAGAAACCTTTGCCAATTTGATCCCTTGGGACTGCCTCTATGGCCCTGATCTCTAGAAGGTGTGTGATGGCAGTGGTGACCAATCATGCTTTTGAGGGGTTTCGCGATACCGGACACTGTAGGAAGCAGTCGAGGGGAAGGACTGAAACTCGAGAGCCAGACCCCGTCTGATGGTGTCTCTGACCAAAGAGTCAGAGATGGTCTGCTCCCAGACCTGGTAAAACTATCGGGATGACCCCATTGGTGTCACTTGGAGCGTCTGTAGGGACGATCTCCTGAACCTCTGAAGGGATGTTTGGCCTGTGACTGACCCCTGGCTCCACTGTTTGGGCGGTCCTGTTGATGATCCTGTCTCTGAGGAAAGGAACGTGAGCCCCTGGGCCAATCCCAGGACTGCCCTGCCAGAAAGGTCTGTCGCCATTCCCAAGAGCCAGAAGACGGAAGGACTGCCTGCGGAACTCCTGCTGAGGGCGCCTGTCAGACTTCTTAGAGGGGTGAACCATGACCTTGCACTTGTCCTTACCCTTGACCACGAAAGGATCAAGGATTGGGCCAAACAGGTCCTTGCTGACGTATGTGGCAGTGGAAAGACACCATTTTGCCTTTAGATCGGTTCTCCATTGCTTTAACCACAGTAGTCTACGAGAGGTCACTGTGGCGGTGATGGATCTGGCCAAACACTTGGCCGAATGTCGAGCCGCATTGGTCATGTACTGGGCGGCTGCCACCAGTTTGACTAGTGTCTGGTGTACTCTGACCTGATCTGGGAAAACCGAGACCTGAAGGTCGCGAAGCCACATGATGGCTGCCCTGGCGAAGAATGAGGCAGATGTCGCAGACTTTATGGCCAACCCCAAGGCCTGATGAGCTCGTCTAAAGGAGAACTCGAACTTCTTGTCCTCCACCTTGAGAGCCTCCGCAGTGTCGCCTGGAGAGGCGGAAATAGAAAACAGAGAAATCAAAGGGGAATCAACAGATGGAACCTCCAATAAAGAAGCGAAAGAAGGAGAAACATTATACAGCTTCTTCTCCATACTGCTTTCCTTTGGAGTGGAGGCCAGAGAGGACCACTGAGTCTCCACTGCATCCGAAAAAACCAGTGGGCAGGGAATCTGTTTTTGTTCAACAACCTTCACCGCCAATAAAGGATTAGACTCCTGTTCGGCGGAGATAGAAGGCCTCTCCTCCTGAACTGAAGTCAGGTTGGTGATGTTGCAAGCCTTCATGAGAAGGGATTTGAAGAGGAAAGGGTCAAACAGACCCAAGGTAGAGGCTGTTCTGGTGCTGCCTCCTCATCCTCTGACATGGGCGTGTCGGCTATGGCCAGATCCACGGACTCTCTCTCCCCTAATTGAGAGGAGGATTCAGAGATGTCCGAGGGACTGGGAGGGGGAGGCAATTGTTGGGAAGGAACATGGGAACTCATGGAGGAAGACATGAATTGAACAAAGGCATGATGCATAAATGCCTGGAATTGGCTGTGAGACCACATCTCCCCCTGATCCCTGGGAGCAGCCCCAACCACCATTGGAGCATGAGCAACCACAGGGCTCTGATGGATGGAAGGTGAAGAGGAGTGAGGGGGACCAACCTGTTCGGTTACCCCCAGAGGAGAACTGATCCACGAGGCTTGTTGCACAGGGGTAAAAGGAGGCTCCAGGGAGGAAGTATCCAGTGGGGCAGGGGGAACCGCTTCAGCCCCACTGGATAGGAGCCGCTGTGCTTTGGAGAATTCCCTCTCCAGTGCCTGATGTCTCCTCGAGGCCTCTCGTTCAGCTGCTTTTGAAGTCTCCTTAGTAGACAAATGTTTGGTTTTGGCCTTTTTCTTCCCCCCTGCCTCCAATTCAGTAGATCTGTGCTTTGGCTGTGCAGGGGGTGCACCAGAGACTTGTGTTGGCTGAGGCGAAGGGCTGTCTGCCATTGCTGTCTAGATAGAGCCGTCCAAGGTTATCTAGAGGTGGGGAGAACCCAAGCATGCAGATCAAGGTCAGAGATGGAGCGCACCCGATCCTCACACTGAGCCTTGGCAAAGGCAGGGACAGTCAGACAGCAGTCTAATCCTGTCTGAATAGGCCCAGTGGCTAAAGGCCACAGCTAACAGAAACAGGTGGTCAAGCAAACTCCCCACTCCAATCGTTGGTCTGGAGACCTGTATCCAATACCAATCCACTAACTATTGTTCCTTAATCAACAATTATTATAATAATTATATTATATTTTATTTTTTTCAATAATATAACCACATATATATGGGTAAATCTGATCTGCCCTGTCAACAAGGGCCTGGTCAAACAACAAGAATCTGGCCTAGCCGGCCTTAAAAACTCCAGAGGTCAAGAGGTGTCCGCCTATATCTCTCAGACAGTTTTAACTGTGAATACTGAAATAGTCCTCCCGTTCGGACTTGTCAACACAAGTCAAGGCGAACTGCAAGAAATTAAACCGGTCTAGGCCTGAACCTTAGGGCCAAAAATGGCGTCCGCCTATGGGCCTCCCCAAAATGGCGACTGCCTGGCGATCACGCGGTCAAAATGGCGGTCGCGACTCCTGTATCTCCCCACAACGATGAGGGCGACAAAGGGGAGAAGAAGAACGAATTTCAAGCCGGGTCGAGTGAATGGAGCCTCCCGCTTCCCCCCCCCCAGCGAAAGAAACTTGTGGTTCGTTGAGAAGCTCCGCCGAAAAACCGGAGGGAAAAGTTGTCTGGAACCTCGTGCAACTCCTCTGGGAGTGAAGATCTCCAAGGAAAACACCGGTAAAGGGAGTGGAGGACCACGATCGCGAGTAGCCGCTCAGATCAGATATGGGGAGTACCTGGGGATCCGGCTTGAAGAGGCCTGAAGAAGCCTGAAGGCCTGAAAAAAGGGGAGGGGGGGAGCAGAGCTCTTTCAGAGCCCACAGGGCTCCGATCCTCAAAAAAAAGGACAGAGTTCTTGCCTAATTGCCAAAACCAGAACCTCTCAAATTTAGAAAATTTAGAAAAAAAATTATTCTTAAGAAAAATCCAATTAGACTGATTTAAAGAGAAAAAAGCTATGGAGCCAATACAACCTGCATTCTGCTGAGCCTAAGACTAAGTCAAAACTGGGAAGACACACCCAAAGGGAGGTGTGACTAAAGCTCTGACTTAGTCTCTCTGAGCAGGAAGGCTGAAATAACCCAATCAAGTGGATTCTACATCCACCATGCTGGAGAAGAAGGTCTTCAGACTTAGTTTCACTTTTGACTGTGCCGATACTTTATAACTACTAAACATGTTCTTTGATGAATTCTCAAGCCTCGGAGTTCTGCTTTATTTGTCTCTATCTGTCGGTACCATGATACCCTACTTCTTCTTCTACACAACCAAGGCTTTTTTTTGTCATAGAACGCCCAGAACAGAGTTCCGGCATCTTTTTTGGATGGAAACTTGTAGGGTAGGCAAGGTGGGTTGTATGACTTGTATGAGTTCTGGCACCTTTTTTTTTTTTTTTTTACAAAAAAAGCACTGTACACAACTATATAAATTATGTATTTATTGTTGACAATGTACATTAACTTTGCTGGTTTTTTTCCCCGTTTTACTCAATATTTTTTGTAACATATTTTTATTTGCTTAGTGGTTAAATGAAACCTTGAGAAATTATAATAATTTGGAATCAATGTACATTTTGAAATTTTTTATGCTTTTATTACCCTGGCAATTAGCACTTGAAAATCCCACATACAATGAATTTACCTTTGCTGCATTATTCTCCTACATACATTAAGTTTTGTGTTTAAGTATCCTGCTAAACATATGAATTAAAGTCTTATAGATTCTGGCTCCTTTGTGTGTGTTTTTAGTTGGTGCACATTATGTCCTCTGAGGCTTCTTCAAAAAGATGCATTTTCCCATTAAGAAAATCATAATATTCATTATAGTTGTTCAGTGCTTGCTTTTATTTCCCTTGCTGGCAGAATTTGCAACATTATTCAGGTATAACTTGCTTTCTTGCTGTTACTTTCTTGAAACCATAAGCAGTCATAACTCATTAATGCTCTTATTGATTTCAAATTGATGGACTCCATTGATTTCCTTTTCCCATGAAACCACCTCTGTCATCTGTACTGCACTCAGAGGTGTTACAAAAATCAATAGGAGGGAAGCTTTAAAATGAAATTAGATGGGCAAGGAGATTTAAGAAAAAACAATCTGGCTATTATTTTCTATCATCCTTGTTTTCAGATTAATATGTTGACAAGACAACAATAAGTCACTATGGAACTGTTTGAATAACAATCATTTCTAATTATTTTTAAGCCTTTAAACATGCAATATGTATAATTTTTTTCATCTTCCTTGAATCAATCATATCAGACAGATCATAAGTTAGAATAATAGAATGCAATATACTGTAATTCCATGGTTAACAAGTAAATATCTGCAAGTTTTTATGCTTAATATATATACTGCAATGATATTTGCAATAATACCTATGAGAAAGGAAAAGAAAATTAAGTATAAGTTAACAAATAGAGTTTGATTATCTCTTATGAGGGGAATCTTTTGTGTTCTATAATCATTTTACTTCTCACTAATGAAGGCAAATATACATGTCCCAAGTTAATGTTGCAGGATCCAATCTGAGTCAAGTAACCAGGACCAGAGGTTTATTCCAAGCTCTCGGAATCATGCTGGAGCCCGTTCTCAGAAAACTTTTCTCTCTCCAAAATGTGTAGACAGATTTTAGAGAGAGAGAATGGGCTCTAGTATAAGTCTGAAAGCTTGGAAGAATTAGTCTCTGGTCCCGCGTGATCAACTCAGATTGGATCCTGCATTTAATTTCTCTTTTCTCTTGTAGTTTTTTCCATATCAGAAATCTATTAATAACAAAAAAAATATTGTCTCAAAGTCAAAATTTAGGAAAAGCATTGGTTGGTCTTACTGTCTGAACTCAAGTTTTTGATGTCCTTGAATGTGGCACAAAATGATGGACTTTTTAGTGTAATTACCTGTTAGTATAAGCAGTATGAGAGAATAATAGCTAGGTACTAAAAAAAACTGAAAAATGGATGTCTACAATTTGTCACCCAAAACTATAATGGAAAGGAATGTATTTGTGTTTTGTGTAAATCATAAACCCAGAAATCTGCATCTGTGGATCGGCTGTAATCATTTGTTTTCATTTAATATTGAAAAAGTGTGGTGGGATATATATATATAGTTAAAACATTAACTAAGCTATAATCCTATCATTTGGGTGGAAATTAAAGAATAGAGTAAGTCTAGAGATTTTGTAATTAACTATGTCTCTTTGGCATCTAGGAGAAAATGTTACATGAATCTCATTCTTATTTAATAAGCTATATCCAAAAACAATCCCTAGATAGACAATAGAAAAAAGAACAAGAAAGTTTAAAAGTAGAAACTTCTCTTTCCAAGTATAGTCCTTGACATTGTACTTAGAAATACTTTCCCTTGACTTTTATTGTTGCTCCTCTCAGTTTAAAGGTAAAGTTTATTTTAAACTTGGCTCTGACCCTAATGACTTAATTGATATGGTTATGGACCTTTCTTCTATTCTTTTCCTTTTGGAAGAGGTCTGAAGTCTCTACTCCAAAAATAAACTAAAAGTGACTCTGCTTAACTTCCAAGCTCAGATAAGGTCATACTTGTGCTACTGCAACTGCATAGAATTGGATACTGAAGGTCAGAAACTGTTGGTGAAGACTAGCTGATAAGAAGAAAGACTTTATAGGCCTTTAAGAAAGGTCTGTAGAAAAATTGAATACTCACATGAATTGATTTATGGAGTGGCACTTCAATAACCAAACACTGACAGTGGAGGAAGTTACAAATATTTGGGTAGGTTAGAAGCAAACAATATTTCACATAAGCAAGTGAAAAATAAGTTCTCAGTACATTAATTAAATTAGAAAAAAGATAAAACTGCAAAGGAATGTGATAATAAGAGATATAAGAGCCATGGTGGCACAGTGGTTAAAATGCAGTATTGCAGGCTAATTCTGCCAAATGTCAACAGTTTGATCCTTTCTGGCTCAAGGTTGACTCAGCCTTCCATCCTTCCAAGGTTGATAAAATGAGGATATTGCTGAGGGGCAATATGCTGACTTTGTAAACCACTTAGAGAGGGCTGTAAAGCACTATGAAGTGATATAAAAGTCTAAGTGCTATTGCTACAATGCTTTCAAAGCTGTTAAGACTTGATTGTCTCTGTAACATGTTACATAGCAGGTGTTATTGCTGGGATGTAAACTGAACTACTTTCTTTAGATCACAAGACCTGACACCTATGACAATATATCATGTACTACAGCTTTAAAAAAAATGACATAGACTACTTGTATTTGCTGAGAAAAAATGGGGGGTATGGTTTGTTACAGGTGAAGTAGACCATGAAGGATAAAATCAGAGATCTCAAAAATTACATAAAAGTAAGCCAAGAGAGGATGTTAATAAATGTCTGCAAATGAAATATTCTGGTAGCGTACAAAACTGAATAGTTACAACAGGGAATGAAAATTTGAAAAGACAACCCAACTTGCACAATCAATATCTGAAAATAATTGAAAGAGAAACAAATAGTGGCAAAACATGGCAGTAGCTTTAAATTGGAGCCTGCAAGAAACAAACAGAAATAATAATATTTATAGCACAAGAATAAGCGCCACAAATAAATGCTACAATAATAAATAAATAAAAACTGGAAATAATAACAAATGCAGATTATGCTACAAGAAAAGCAAGGCTTTGGACATGTAATATAATCAGCGGAGATAGCAAAATTACTGAGCAGATGCTAAGGCATGATCAAAAGATAAAAATAACAGCAGCAGAGCTCAGTAGGAACTTAAAAAGAACATAAAATATTGGGATTTAACCATTCAAGTACAGAAATTAGAAAACAAGCCAACAACAGTGTTCTCCATCATTATTAGGCTGTTATGAACTATAACAGTATAATTATGTATATTATACTTGACCTTAAGCATTTAATTAATGAAAAGAAAGGGCTTTATGCAGAACCATGTTTATATTATGGTGGTATTTAAGCAAGTTTTTTGATTTGTTGTAAATTATCAGCATTTTCAGCAGGAGGAGGAGGAGGAGGAGGGGGAGGAAGAGGAGGAGAATTTAGATTTTATAGAAACATTTAAATATTAGAAAGTAGAATAAAGCCAAGTAAATAAATACTCATGTATTCCATTCATTAAAGAGAAAATGTGGGGAGAAGATAATAGAAACAGGAATATTTTCCAAGATGAAGACCTTTTCAACAATTCCCATTGCATTCCATTGACGAATCAAGAGACTAAATCTGTTACTAGAAAGGTCTGTGTAACGTATCTGTCAAATTAGCATCTCATGATCAACTTGGCTAATATTTACTCTTTCTTTAACTAAAATTATTCTTTTAATCAACTTTACATTGAGGAAAGAATCTTCTAGCTTGGGAGTCAAGTGAAAAATAATCTAAATCCAGCTGTATTTTTTCCTGGCTAGGTTAAACTTTCTAGCCCTCAGATCTCTATGGTAGATAAAAGGCCAGCTCCACCAGGGTTTAGGCTATGTTGAGACTAAAGTAGTGGATGTGCTCAGAATTCTCTATTGTTAGATCTATATTCTACAGTGGTAGAAAGGACATCTGGGTACATATAATGCTAGTTTACTGGTCTCAGATCATTGTAACTACTTCTTTGATTAAAAACTATTGAATAAACAACTGGCTCTGAAAAAGAAGTTAATACAACTGTAGTTTATCTAGCGGCACATATCTCTGAGTGTTTTTAATATTCACAATAATTTTCAGGGCTAAATATTAAAATATTTGCTTTAATTATAAAAAAACCCACTGCACATAATCAGTGTAAAACTGATTTACCTCATACTGCCTCTCAAACTCTCCTGAAGCACTTATATAGTTTCTTTGGATAGAATCCTATTATTATAATTCTTAAAATATTCCTTAATAATTGTACTCAGCATTATTAATGATTTGGTCCTGCAGACATTAGTTCAATAGATGTTAGTTCAGTAGCAAGCAGTAAATTAGTTTCTTCCTCAGTTGTGTGCATTTATGATAGTTATTGTCTTTGCTATTTCCGAAATGGTTTTACTTTTATGTAGCTTACTGTCAATCATTCATTGCCTGCAAAATATACACCTGGGTTGTTCCTCTTTTTTGTTTTAAAAAAAAATTGGCTTTCAATTTATTTATTAGTTTGTTTATTTGTCAAATTTTAAAGGCCACCTGAGTTTCATCAAATGAAAGTCTGATCTTTCACCTGATTTTTCATTAGACATCAGTGTCAAAATGCTGTCTGTGCTGTTGTCATAAGTCAACTGCCTACAACACAATTACGTAAGGGAGGAATTTGTGTAATGCCTTTACATACATGTTGCTATTGTCCCACCCTCCCATGCCTCGATGATAGATCTACTTTATCTATTTAGCTTTGTATTTTTTCTGAAGAAAAAACCTGCATATTATTCCTTGATATCTAGGCTTTTCTAAAACAAACAAAAACCAGCAATATTATTTCTTGTCCTTCTTCCAGGAGTTTAAGCCAGTGCACATAATAATTCCCACCTCCACAACAGGAAGGGACTGAACTTAAATTGAGTGATTACCCCAAAGTTACATCCAGAGAGTTTCTCAATATTTGGTCCAGGGACCAAATATATATATTTTCTCTTTCCCAGTTTCCTAAGATGCTTCCTGTATTAACAAGCTTCCTTATCAACAGGTGCCAAAGTTTTTCTTTGGTTGATGCAGACCTCTAGTGTGTTCTGGATAGATAACAGCTGTTGGGAATCATAGTTCAGTTATAGTACACCAGCTTGGAGATACAATTTTATTTTATGCAAATGTAAACCAATAAATCAATGGCAGTTAAAAAAAATAGCAGCATTTTATATATATTGTTACTCTAGAAAGGGAACAAATGTTAAATTTAAATCTTTCTATTGCAGATTGGCTCTTAAGATACCATCCTTCCAGATTAGGCATGTCAAACGCGCGACATCATGTGACATCGCACGACGTATCACGACTTTTCCCCCATTGCCAACAATGGGGTGGGCATGGTTTCAGTATGATGAATCCAGCCTATGAGCCGGCAGTTTGACATGCCTGTTCCAGATTGTTATATAGAATTTACTTCCCCCCCCCCTTTCCATTTAGTTTTTTATTGTTTGTTCACCAATAAAACATTCCTATTTTGGCCCTACTGTGGTGCATAAATTTTGTTTTTGATTTGAAGCAGCATTCTTAATAATGGCCATGAGGAAATATTTCTATGGCTTCTTAGGAGGCTAGTAGGACTAAGGAAATGGGGACAAACAAAACCTGCATTTCTCTGTCTGTATCATTTTAAAAAATATACTATTTTTTGACAATTTTTTTGTAACCCAAAAGCCAGGGGATTATCTATCTATCTGTCTGTCTGTCTGTCTGTCTGTCTGTCTGTCTGTCTGTCTGTCTGTCTGTCTGTCTGTCTGTCTGCCTATCTCTATCATCTATCTATCTCTATCTCTCTATCATCTATCATCTATCTATCTGTCTTTCTTTCTATCTCTATCTATCTATCTATCTATCTATCTATCTATCTATCTATCTATCTATCTATCTATCTATCTATCTATCTATCTATCTATCTATCTATCTATCTGTTGTGAGTGTCTCTAGACAGGCTGGGTACATATCAGAGGATGACGAAGCACAACCAGGCCCCTCTGGGTATTTTCCCCTCCCATCAGCCGAGCTAGACAATGAGGAGATTTGTATGCAGGATGAGTCAGACTCTCAAAGTGATGAGTCAGATTCGGATCAGGAAGCTAGATGGCTTGATCCGAGATTCCGAAGGTTTGATAGGCGGAGGAGTCAGTTAAGTGGAAAAAGGAAGTGACGTATTGAAAACTATATTAGAAGAGGAAGAAGGAACTAAGTCTTTGTCACGAGCAACGTTAATATCAAGAGGCAGTCTGATGCATCACCGAGTTCGTTAGAAATCAGTTTTCTGGTGTTTTTGAAATCTACGGAAGATTAATGAAGTCTTGGACAATGTAAGAGATAAAGAGTGAGTTAATTGGAAGGTGGGAGAATGTTTAATCTAAATGTAAATAAATCAGAATTGGCCGTTCCGGCCAACAAACTGCCAGCAGCTTGCTTTGAAGTGAATCTTTTGAAATGTGTTAAATAAAACTCTTAAAGAAATATTTATGTGGATTTCACTCAGCTGAGAAGGGCCAGATACAACACTATCTATCTATCATCTATCTAGCTGTCTATCTATCATCTCATCTATCTATCTATCTATTTATTATCTCTCTCTCTCATCTCTCTCTCTCTCTCTCTCTTTATATATATATATATATATATGTGTGTGTGTGTGTGTGTGTGTGTGTGTGTTTAAAATTGTTAACAAAGAAATAAGGGATTTCTGAGATAGCTATTTCGAGTTATTTAACTCTCTTCAGTCAGAACTCACCCTTTCCGGGATTCGAACCTGGGCAGTCTGCATGCTAGGCAGAAGCTTTTAGCCTCGAGCCACAGGCTCTCTCCCGCTTTGTTAACAGTCAGGGAGTGAATATGTGTGTCAAGTGGTTATTTTTTAGATTGCACCCTGTAAACCCAAATATGGGAGGAAGAAATCATTCTTTCCTTTGCTTGTTTCAGCTCAACCCAGAGCCATCTGCAAGCACAAATATATATATATGTTTTTAAAATTGTTAACAAAGAAATAAGGGATTTCTGAGATAGCTATTTTGAGTTATTTAACTCTCTTCAGTCAGAACTCACCCTTTCCGGAATTCGAACCTGGACAGTCTGCATGCTAGGCAGAAGCTTTTAGCCTCAAGCCACAGGCTCTCTCCCGCTTTGTTAACAGTCAGGGAGTGAATATGTGTGTCAAGTGGTTATTTTTTTAGATTGCACCCTGTAAACCCAAATATGGGAGGAAGAAATCATTCTTTCCTTTGCTTGTTTCAGCTCAACCCAGAGCCATCTGCAAGCACAAATATATATATATATATGTTTTTAAAATTGTTAACAAAGAAATAAGGGATTTCTGAGATAACTATTTCGAGTTATTTAACTCTCTTCAGTCAGAACTCACCCTTTCGGGATTCGAACCTGGACAGTCTGCATGCTAGGCAGAAGCTTTTAGCCTCAAGCCACAGGCTCTCTCCCGCTTTGTTAACAGTCAGGGAGTGAATATGTGTGTCAAGTGGTTATTTTTTTAGATTGCACCCTGTAAACCCAAATATGGGAGGAAGAAATCATTATTTTTAAAAACATATATATATATTTGTGCTTTCAGATGGCTCTGAAAGCAGAGTTTAGCGGAGTAGCAAAAGTTCTGAGCATTATATACTTAAAGCAAACATAATAGCAGAATGCTTCAAATTCCACAATCTGAAGAAGAAGAATCCATTACTGATTTGAAAGAATTCACAAAGCTCTGGGATTCTTTTTTTTCTTTTTTGAAAAATGTTCTATAGAATATGTTGTGGGAAAAATATGTTTATGAAATAAATGTTGCCATTCAAATAAATTATTATTATTATTATTATTTATTTATTTAATTTCTATGCTGCCCTATTCCGGAGAACTCAGGGCGGCTTACAACATGATAGAAATTACAATAAAATACATAAATATAAAAACCCTTAAGTTAAAAAAGAAACCAATCATTCCACAAACATACACACAAACATACACTGGCTAGGGGCAAGGTGTTAGCTGCCCCAGGCCTGCTGGCAAAAGTATGTTTTAAGCAATTTACGAAAGGCGGAGAGGGTGGGGGCGACACGGATCTCCAGGGGAAGTTGGTTCCAGAGGGCCGGCGCCGCAACAGAAAAGGCTCTTCCTCTAGGCCCCACCAGGGGACACTGTCTGGCTGACGGGACCTGGAGAAGGCCCACTCTGTGGGCCCTAACCGGCCGCTGGGATTCATGAGGCAGCAGATGGTCCTGTAAATAACCTGGTCCGATGCCATGTAGGGCTTTATAGGTCATAACCAACACTTTGAATTCGGTTCGGAGACCAATTGGCAGCCAATGCAGCTCGTGGAGTGATGCCGAAATGTGGGCATTTCTAGGCAAGCCCAACACTGCTTGCGCGGCTGCATTCTGCATTACCTGAAGTCTCCGAAAATTTTTCAAAGGTAGCCCCATGTAGAGACCATTGCAGTAGTCGAACCTCGAGGTGATAAGGGCATGAGTGACTGTGAGAAGAGACTCCCGGTCCAAATAGGGCCGCAACTGGTGCACCAGGCGAACCTGGGCAAATGTCATCCTCGCCACAGCCGAAAGATGATGTTCCAAATTTAGCTGTGGATCGAGGAGGACGCCCAAGTTGTGGACCTTCTCCGAGGGGGTCAAAAGCTCCCCCCAGGCTAATGCATGGATAGATTGAAATATCTTTGGGAGGCAGAACCCATAGCCACTCCGTCTTGTCGGGGTTGAGTTTGAGCCTGTTGGCACCCATCCAAACCCTAACAGCCTCCAGACATAGGCACATCACTTCTGCTGCTTCACTGAAATGACACGGGGTGGAGATGTAAAGCTGGGTATCATCAGCATACTGATGATATCTCACCCCGTGTTGTCGGATGATCTCGCCCAGTGGTTTCATGTAGATATTAAACAGCAGAGGGGAGAGGACCGATCCCTGAGGGACCCCACAAGGGAGGAACCTAGGGGTCGACCTCTGACCCCCTGCCAACACCGACTGCGACCGACCAGTGAGGTAGGAGGTGAACCACCGCAAAACAGTGCCCCCAACCCCCAACCCCTCCAGTCGGTGCAGAAGGATACCATGGTCAATGGTATCGAAAGCCGCTGAGAGGTCAAGTAGCACCAGGATAGTGGATAATCCCTTATCCCGGGCCTGCCAGAGATCATCCGTCAGTGCGACCAAAGCAGTTTCCGTGGAGTAGCCGAGCCTGAATCCTGACTGTTGAGGGCCCAGATAATCGGCCTCATCCAAGGTGATCCACACACACAAATATCTTGACGTCATTACTGGACTTTACAGGAACAAAGCTCCACAGATGGCAGCTACTCTGGAAGTAACATTGAAAACACAGTAGGACTTAACTGTAGTACAAACAAAAAAAAAAGATATTTCCAGGGACAAATAAACAAGTTACAGAGTTCACATCCAAAATTTAGAGATTTGACATGAGCTTTTCTTTACAGAAGACTGCATTCTGCTACATTATGCAAGCATTGAAGGCTGAGTTAAACTGGTAGCCATCAGGACTTGAGTCATAAGAAAAGTATATCAGTGTAAAATTTGCCCCATGCCCCCATAACTGATACCTACTCAGCTATTATAACAAGAAGGGAGGGGCATAATGCTGCTACATTGACTTAATTTTATGAGACAACTTAAATATTTCTTCTTGAGTCCTTGATGCTTTTGGAACTTAGTTGTTTGCTGGCTGAGTTTTAATTACTCAATTGGGTAACATCACCAGTGCAAGTGAGTGTAGAGATGGTTATTGGTTTATGTAGAGCAGGTTGCCCTATCATTTTTGGTAGAGAGTAGTTTCATCCTTAGTGGTTCTTTGTCTTAATATCATGTAAAAATATTAATCTCTAGAGATTCAAAGTGGGAGCTATTTTTTTATTTATTTTAAAGCAACTACACAAGAACCCATGTAAAAGAAGCATGCTTAAACCGTTTAAAACTTTAAATGACTTGATTCCAGGCTTAATTCTGTGAGAATCTATTCTAAAAAGTCAGAGCCAAAGAGAAAAAAAAAAGCTCCTAACCATGTCTAGTTTTAAGATGGTAGAACCAAATTCCTGATCAATATAAAAATTGGTAAGAAAAGGAGATGGGGCCAAATAAGAAAGGATCAAATTAGTATAAACCACAACATTCTGAATTCAAATCAAAGAGTAGACTAATTATGTGACCCCCCCATTTCAGCTTGAAAAAATAGCGAGTCACAAGGCAGTGGATGTCAGCAAGTTATTCCTTGCATATCAATGAGTGCCAAGACAAGATTTCTTCTTCAAAATATGACAAATACTAAATTTGACAAGTTTTGAAGCAGTCAAGTGCCAAGGTATGACTGTACATCCATATTCTTTTCTTACTGCATCTAGGGGCTTCCTCCCGCCTTCCCTCTCTCCTTCCTCCCTCCTTCTCTCCCTCCTTCCTCCCTCCCTCCCTCCCTCTCTCCCTCTTTCTTCTCTTTCCCAGTAACATAGTTCATAGTTATGTGTGGAATATACATAAAACAGCCCAAGACTACCACATGCTGCTCTATCATTGTATTCAGTTTGAAGCCTTTGTTTTGAATAAAATAAATGGATGACAAGACATAATAAGGTGGTCTTCAAGAAAACAGCAAATTATTCCAGCAGGTATGCCTCATCAAGGCCATCTAGGGGCATCTGTGGGGAGAAAGAGTGTAAAAAGAAGACAAGAAAAAGGCTAGACTACAGAATTGAAAACTCACCTCTTTTTAAATACATATTGCATATTGATGCAAGAAAAAAAAAGCAGACCTTCATCTGCTTGATTGTGGACATTATCTTGACATTCAACCTCACCTGATGCCTCTAAATGTTTCTGTTTTGAATTGGTATTTGGAATACACGGCCACCTTCCAGTAGTTCTGTGGGCTGGGAGTCTCTTATGTGCAAACACAATCTAGCAAAAATCAATTTAAAAGTTCAGGTGCTTCACCAAGTCACCTGAAGGCAAGACAAAAAACAATGGATGGAAACTAATCAAGGAGAGAAGCAACCAAAAACTAAGGAGAAATTTCCTAACAATGAGAACAATTAACCAGTGGAATAGCTTGCCTTCAGACATTGTGGGTGCTTCATCACTGGAGACTTTTAAGAAGAGACTGGACAGCCACTTGTCCAGGATGGTATATGCTCTCTTGCTTGAGCAGGAGATTAGAAGACCTCCAAGGTCCCTACTAACTTTATTATTCCATATTCTCAGCAAGCAAGAACCTGGGACTATAAAACAGAGAAAGTAATAGAAAATGAAGCTAAATTGCTTGAGAGTTTAGAATTCAAATAAACAAGCACCTGCTTCATAGCATCCCATCATTTTATCAAAAATTGTTGATAAAATGACAAAAAAGTCTGGGTGGTGGACGTTGCAGTACCTGGAGATAGCAGAATAGAAGAAAAATAAATAACCTCTCTCTCTCTCTCTCTCTCTCTCTCTCTCTCTCTCTCTCTCTCTCTCTCTCTCTCTCTCTCTCTCTCTCTCTCTCTCTCTCTCTCTCTCTCTCTCTCTCTCTAAAATAAAAATGCCAGATGCAGTCTAAATATCTTGTTGACTATGCAACCAACCATAATAATAATAATAATAATAATAATAATAATAATAATAATAATAATAATAATACCTGGTATTACATGCAAAGCAAACACAAAATAGTTGCCGCCCCTTTGAACTTTAGTCCCTGATATGGCTCCTTCTTTGTTCCTGCTGTTCCTTGTTCCTACATCTAATGAAGTAGTTTATTTTTTATCCTCCTTCAGCAAGGTGCAAAGTTGCAGCAAGTGCATAATATTCTGTGCCCACTTAAATAGCAGGTGAAAACAAAGGTCTCTGAGGTACTAACTGTGCTCTGAATTGAAACTAATAATGCAATCATAAATGAATTTTTAAAATGTGGATAGCTCTAGATTGGGGCTGATACAGGCAAAAAGATTTCTTCTTCCCATTTTTGGGCTGACCAGGTGCATCATAAAAAAACACTTACATATATATCAGCAAGTAGAAGAGGATTTTTCCCCTCTACACATGTTCTAATATTATTTGCATAAATATTTTATGCATTTTCTATAGTCCATATTTTTTTCCCTTTCATTAGTCCGGTAATTTTTTCCCCAAACTTTTCATTAGCAAAGCTCCATACACATTTGGGCACTCTGTAACACACACACACACACACACACACACACACACACACACACACACACACACACACACACATTCCAAGCTGCTTCCATATTGTCCTTCCTTGCATCCACTTTTCCCTTCTTCCTGGTGGAAAATCTAATGCTTTTTAAATACTTTCAGTGTCATTTTCTTTTCTTCCTTATATGTCTGTTGTCTCCAAAAATCTACCTTTAACATATCCCAACATGCTCTGCCCCCAATTCAAAACTTCTCATTATCCTTATAATTTTCCCTAATTTTCTCCATTTTTCATCATATACAAATGATTCATAGGGGTTTTTTTTGCTTGCTTTAAAACATTTAAGGCTATTAAACTGAAATTTTAAATTGTAGTATAATTAATGCAATTTGCACAAAGAAGCAATTGTTGACACAAAAAATATTAAACTAATTACTTGTACAAAATTGTTGGCACACAGGATAGGTGATCCAGTTTTCTTTCTCTGAAGTATAGATATTAGTTTTTTTTTCTCTTGCTCATCTCTGTACATTGAAATGTCTCTGGCACAAGGGGAGCCAAATAACTTGTTTTACAATGCATGACTGCTTTGTGTATTTAATATTTTCCACATTTAGCAATAGGGGAAGACAGTAAGAGTCAAACCACTGAGCTGGAAAATCGGTAGGCCTATTTGGAGTATAATCCTTTAGTCCAGTGTGGTTTTTATTAGTAACATGCAATTAAAACACACCCACACAAACACCTACACACAGAGAAGCTTAGAGGGATTTGATGACTGTCAATGAAATAGTCATCAGATTTAATTGGATTCTTTCCCAAAGTTTGTTATAATCTAAAGTTTATAAATGTATTGATAATTAGCATATTGTGTACCTTCCAAATTATTTATGTTAGCTAGGACTATCTTTCATCAGGTTAGTCTGTCTGACTTTTATGATCTACGTATCCAACAATTTCAAGGTGAAATTAAAAAAAAGGAACTATAGAAAATATCTACACAAGGTGTTAATGTATAAAGGGTAGACAAATCTTTTACCAACATTTTTCAAGTACTTCAAAAGTGTTATATGGTATATACTGCACACTCTAGTATAAACTTATAGTACTAAGAGCAGTAGCATTCAGTTACTACAAATGAGAGACTTTTGTTCTGTTCACACTGAAATAAGGTCTTAAGTTCATACTTTCCAAATTAATGTGCACTCAATCACAATTGAGAAGAAAAAAAAAGCTAAGTAGATGGGTTGCAATTTGCAAAATGCAGATTTACATATCTTCTTCCCAAACAAGTTTCAGGCCACATATTAATGATAATTGCCCTTTGTGTGTAAGTATTGCAAACCAACTTAATTTCTTTGCAAACTAAATGGTGAATATCATCAGAATTTGAGCATGTTCCAAATTGTTGGAACTTGAATGCTAGTAATGGAAAAATTGTGCTCCTGGGAAATGTAAATTTAATTATAATACAAACTGGGTTAAAATTGCAATTTTATTTATAAAATGTATAGAAATACATAAGCAAGAAAATATCACCCTTAAAGAACCAAACATCTCAATCGCCTTTTGGAACAACATGATTATTATCACTTTATAGTATGTGTAAATTTGGTGATGGATTCTGGAAAAACACAGCTGCTTCAAAACTGCTTCAAAATGTAGCAATCAGATGCTACATTTCTGTTCCTGCCTCTATTAAAAATATCTTCTAAAAGTTCCGATCAAATGTTTGTCAGCCAAATGTTTAGACTGGATTTGGCATTTTTATCCACCCATCAGGCCCTTCCCAAGCACTTGGATAGGCAGATGTTGCTACTTGATAGAGTTAAAGATATCTTTGCAGGATGTAAGTGTTCTATTGGACCTTAAATTGCCATGAGATTGCAACTCACTCATTTTCCAAATCTTCTCAATGGCTCTACTGATTTTCAAAACGTTAGAATCCAAACCTCTGGCACAGTTCCTAAAGGATAATTTTGGCAACTTTGTCATGACACTGTTTAGGATAGGGGTGTCAAACTGCCGGCCCACCCCATTGCCGGGAATAGAAAAAAAGTCGCAATACGTCATGACACATCACATGATATTGCAAGTTTGATACCCCTGGTTTAGGAAATGCAGTCACTAATGAAATGATTAGTTGTTTCATTGTAAGGTGACATTTGTTTGCTATACGCTGAATGTTCGCCTTCATTCAATTAGTTGACAAGGTTTATTCTTAACTCACTAATACAAAGCCTTCAGTTTCTTTCTTTAATACTCCTGATCTTAACAATCTTAATATATGTTTTTAATGTGTTTTTTCCCTTCTATTGTATATCCTTCTAGTATTGACCATGCATTGGCTTGTTTTTCCAATACTTTCTTGTCTTCTGATCCAAAATTTCCAATTCCATCTGGGTCAATCAACTATTTTTGTTTTATATTGAATAATAGATACAACCCAGGTATTGATTGCTGTAATGATGTTTCAAAATTTTCTGAAGGTGTTTGGTATGTTTGGGAGAAGTATTTTCATAAATTCAATTCTGTAATGAAACTTCCAAAACTCCCAAACATTTGCAGCCTTCTTTGGGTGCCGCTGCCTTTATCACATCTTCACTGTATTCCATCACCTTCAGTAATTTTGCCTGCCTTTATGGCTATGGTTCAATGAGACTGAGTGGCTATTCCGCTCTCCCCTTCATCCAAGTTATTTTCCATCATTAACTCTGAATGGAGTTGCATACCCCAGACATAGTTGGTGCACTGTGCCAAGGAACAGGAAGGCTTTTGCAACTGGCTTTTTGTAAGTTTATTCCTAGATTGGTAGCACAACTCTGGTCACATAAGCCTTTGTCTTCTCCCAATTAGACTACTGCAATGTGCTCTATGTTGGACTGCCTTTAAAAAGTATTTGGAAGCTTCTTGCTGGTCCAGAATACGGAAGCTACCTGAGATGCACTAATGCAGGGGTCTTCAAACTTGGCCCTTTTATGACTTGTGGACTTCAACTCCCAGAATTCCTTAGCCAGCATGTCTGGCTGAGGAATTCTGGGAGTTGAAGTCCACAAGTCATAAAAGGGCCAAGTTTGAAGACCCCTGCACTAATGTGTAGGCTTCTGGGTGCAACAAGGAGCCACTTGGTCTCATGGAACAGGCATGCTCAGTGGGTTAATGTCAGCTGGTGGAGTCCAGGAAGTGGCCCTTCTCTGTCACAATCCCTATCCTCTGAAACAGTGTCCCCGGAAAGAGATGAACAATGTCAAACTTATTGGCTTTTTGAAAGGCCACAAAGATTTGTCTTTTTCCACAGGGATTGAGGCCACACTTTTAGTTTAGAAATGTTTTATTGAGAGGGCCTGGACTCAGAATTTTGATGTTGTTGCTGCTGATGTAGTTATGTGGTATATGCTCATAGCCCAGAGTGTAATTAGATAGATGGATGGCTGTACAAATTTGATAAATAATTAAATAATTCATAGTTGTCTTGCAAATCTTTCAAAAGAATATTAGTAAGATTTTTTAAAAAAATAACACCCAAGTCCTGGCTATAAAAGATTTATATATTTAACTCCAGCTTTCAAACCACAGGAACCTCTAAAGAATGGAAGGAAAGTGATAATCACACTACTTGCCAAACAGAATTTCATTACAGTTGTATACGTTGGCAAATGCTGTTTCTTAGAGCAGGAAACATGATGTAACAAGGCAGCAGGCTTTTAAGTAATCATAGGCAACTTTTCAATAAAATAGAAAGACTTTGTTAAAACCTTGCACAAAAGCTACAGTAGATGACTGATGGCATGTCAAAGAATCCATTAGATATTACCTGAAATGTATGTGTACTGCTCTTTAGTAAAAATGGATAACTCTTCAAAATCAATTACATTCCATTCAATCTCCTTGATTAAACTTTGACCAACTACCCAGCTTTGGAACTCAAAAGGCTGCATAAATGCGTATTTTCCTGAGCACTATTTTCCTGTAGTTTCAAGAGATTATTACACACTGTTGTGCAGTATTGTCCTAGCCTACTGTTAAAAGGAAGGGTAGCTCAGCATTAAAAGGTTTTATTTTACCTAAGACTGTAGGGTTTCAGAGAACACCACATTGTGTTCACAGGGAGTAAAGTTAAGGACCTGCATAAATCTTAGAAAGATTGGGAGTTTACATTTGGAAGCCTGGGAGGCACAGTTGATTGTTACAGGAAAAGAGAATAAACACAGAAGCTTTATAGTTCCAGTTGTGTAATATATCAGAGCTGAAACACAGCCTGGTATAAGACAGGCTGATTCATTTCCTCATTCTTACATTTTATATTGAAATATGAGACATGGAGTAAATATTCATTTTACAAACCTACATATTAAAGTATTACACTGTAATATTTTTGAAAGATTCTTGAAAAATATTCAGATCCAAAAGTTTTAAGAAATTTGCAGTTTCCACTTGAAATGAGTTCATATTTCTGCATCATTAGTTTTCCATCTGCATGAATCCATGGTACAAGCATAACCTACCAAAAGCATAACCTGCCAACCTGTTTTAATTTATTTATTTTTATTGTTGTGACATTGTCTTCATTCATTGGAGTTCATTAAAGTCTTCTCAATTCTGCCTTTGTGTGCTTTTGCCCTTAAGGCTTGGTCTCGTGCAGCCAGAATTCGCTCCTCTGACTCCTTCTTCAATTTTCCTATTCTTAACCATTTCCAGGTCTTGCTGATTCCCAAAATAGCTCTTCTCAAAATTGTGTCACTATATAATGAAATCAGAAGTGTATAAAGAAGGAATCTATTGCTTTTATTTTCTCAGGACTTTTCTGTAGTCTACTGAATTACCTATGAATTATTTTTGGATTTATAAACATCTGGATATGGAGAAGAGGATAGTGTACCATTCTCTTTTTCCATTCTGAACCTCTTTCCTTCTGAATAATCACTTTCAAAGTATCCAAATCAAAAGTTGGAAAAATAATGAAATTAAATTGGGTAATAGCCATGGTCTCCATTAGTTTATCTACCAGAAGCCATCAGTCAAGGAGAACTCTCAAATTGTGGAGCTGATCTTTCAGAGAGATGCCACCTCTTCTAGATGTTGTGCCAAAGAAGAGACTATTTTGGAATAAACTTTAATACAACCTTCATGCTTTTATAGAATGTTGTTGTTTTTCCCTTTCCAGTCCTTTAGTTCCTTTAGATTAAAGGAATCAGGATTTCCACTTCATCTCTGGCATGGACCTGCCAGGCTAGAGATGTATGCATGACACCTCACTTCAAATCAATGGAGACTTCTATTAGCAGTATTGTGTAATTGTTAAACCACAGGGTACAAAAGAAAAAACTCAGTGATGGCTTGCACTGGAATTATCAGTTAGATCTCTTCTACTGCACCAACACTGACTGTTTACTCAGTTAAAACAATGCTTCCTGAAGAAATTCATGAATGAGGTTCAGTAGCATGACCTGTACAAATATATCCTTCTCTCAATTACTTTCCCACTGAGTAACCTATATTTAGGCTGTAAACAGTGCCATGTCTCCCGAACATCAACACTAAAGGACCATGTAAAATAAAAATAAAGTCAAGTCAGAGTATGAATGACAGAACATGCAGTACAACCAGGCAGTTGATAGAAAACAGGCCAAAAGATTAAAGGAATGTTTCAGGAACATTAAAAGGAAATCTTTTCTAAACCTCTTCTAGCTTCTGCAGCTGTAAAATATCCTTCATTATTCTAGAAGCAGATCTGAAGCATGGAGGACAGCAAATCAATTCTCAGTGACATACCTAGAATAATCATACTAGGAATTAGCAGAGTGGACAATATCATGGTGGAAATGAAGTTGCAGATCATTATGTATCTCATAATGGATCGTGTGGGTTGCAGAGATGGAAAAGCACCAAAGATTCTCCTTCTGTGTATAGATAAAAACCACCACCTTTGCCCAAGTAAAAGGCAGAAAAAGCTGAAAAATAGCAAAGCTTGAAAAGAAGGAGCATTTTCATCACTTGAATTGACCTGCATAGTATAGAAAATAACAGTTTTTACTATCAATCTACCCTGTAAATCAATCCACACAGTAAGCTTGATTGTAGAGACTACTGAATGATTTTTAAGTCCCTCAGCGAAGAGAAGCCTAAATAGTACTTTTAGCATGCCTGTCATTTCCATCAGGATACGCCTGTCACAAGGATGCCATTGGAAGAAAAGCAGAATATTTCACAGTTTAAAGTAATGACAATATAATGAGCGAAAGTGGAAAGTTTATGACTCATGTTAAGAATGGAGTTCCTCTTCTTTGATTCCATGATTCATAAGATCAAGTGAAATCTAATAGCCTAAGACCAACTTCCAATTTACAGAACTGGAAATTTATTTTCATCTTGTGTTCTCAAACATAGAGAAGCTGGTGGCTTATTTACTCTTCAACAGGACATGAAATAGAAGGAGGAGGAAAGAGGGATAACACTAGCAATAGTAATAGCACTTAGACTTAGATGCCATTTCACAGTGTTTTACAGAGATAGCATATTGTCCCCAACAATCTAGGTCCTCATTTTACTGATATAGAAGGATAGAAGGCTGAATCAACCTTGAGTTAGTCAGGATTAAACTCCTGGCAGTGTAATGCAGGGTTAGCTGCAATACTGCATTCAAATCATTGCACCACCATGGTTCTTCCTCCAGGAAGGAAGGAAGGAAGGAAGGAAGGAAGGAAGGAAGGAAGGAAGGAAGGAAGGAAGGAAGGAAGGAAGGAAGGAAGGAAGGGGAGAAGGAGAAGGAGAAGGAGAAGGAGAAGGAGAAGGAGAAGGAGAAGGAGAAGGAGAAGGAGAAGGAGAAGGAGAAGGAGAAGGAGAAGGAGAAGGAGAAGGAGGAGGAGGAGGAGGAGGAGAAGGAGAAGGAGAAGGAGGAGGAGGAGGAGGAGGAGGAGGAGGAGGAGAAGAAGAAACCCAGCCAATTATTATTTTTCTGAACAATTCTATTTCCTGAAAATCTGTTAAAGTTAAATGTGCAAAGATAAAGACTACAGTATGTTTCAGTTTAAGTTCAGTTTAGAAGCATAATTTAGGAAGTACAACTTTTAGAAGTAGAGCTAAGACAAGGGTATTAAAATTACATTCAAACAACCAGAAAAGTATATGATTGGTTGGATACCAAATTGTCTACTTGCTAAAACATAATTCAGAATAGAGTAAAATTTAATAGCAGGCCTTGTAGAAATTAAGAAATTAAGAATGATCTGAAAATCTGAAAAAAAACCAGCAATAAAAACATCAGCTGTTCTAACCAATCTGATCAATCAACTAGAGGGTATTTTTTCTTTCCTTCCTTCCTTCCTTCCTTCCTTCCTTCCTTCCTTCCTTCCTTCCTTCCTTCCTTCCTTCCTTCCTTCCTTCCTCCATTGCAGAAACATATCCAGTAGGATGATGAATAAGCTGATCCTCCCATTTTTGATGTTCCATCCCTTGCAACCCTGGGGGCTGCTCTATAAATTGATCCCCAGTTGAATCTCTAAGTTGCACATTACAGGACTGCTTCAAGATCACTGTGAAATGATCCTCCCAATGGATACAAGCTTGAAAAGAAAAGAATGTACAGGACAGTAAAATCACACTGACAACCACCACTTTCTGATTTATTTTTAACTAAGGTAACTCAAATATTCTGACCCCAAAATACACCCAAGATTTCTCCCAGTGGCAAGATGAAATATGATATGATAAAATATTGAATAATTAGGCTAGTACAACAGCCTTCCAGCTCCTCTGTTTTCTCACAGAAATGCCACAGAATTTTCAGTGATATTGTTTCTATTCTCAAGGAGCAGCAAATAAAACAATATCCAATTCCAGATTTGATCAGATATAGCAATATGCTATTTTTATGATGGATAACTTTACACGCAAACATTAAAATAAGGTTTTATTATGACAGTGTGGGTGATGATGGAGATACTTTGGTAGGAACTATTTAAAAAAAGCAAAACAAAGCAAACAAACAATAATTGCATCTGTCTCCTTAATCATATTTTAGTGATGGATTATCAGCTCTAGTTTCCTTTAAAGTATTTTAAAACTTAGAAGTCTATTAAAAAAACAAAGTTAAAAACTTCAGAACAGTGTTTCTCAATCATAGCAGGGTGGACTTCAACTCCCAGAATTCCTGAGTCAATATGGACTTCAGATTTGGCTTGGGAATTCTCCGAATTGAAGTCTACACTTCTTAAAGTTGCCAAGGTTGACAAACAGTGCTCTAGAGGAAACAAAAATGTGCATACAAAATAATGATAGACTGTTACCAAATAATTCATCCATTATGCATTAAAATGGATATTTTTCTAAGAGCCTTTTCCATGTTCAGTCAGAAAAAAGGAGGGATGATAGATACCATTGTGGTTTGACACAGTATTAAGTGAAACAGTCCTTATGAATGCATTTATTATTATGTCAAACCAGAGCATTTGGGGGATCTAGCAGTAGGCAGGAAATTAAAGCCCCAGGTCAAGCACAACAGACTTCATGGGCTCTCTTTCCCTTGAGCATAAAGATTAGGAGAGATCATATGAACTTCAGGGAGGCAGGGGCTGAATGACTTCTCTAATTAGTCTTGCTCAAATGCATTTAAAACTATCTTTGCCTGGCTGGTATATGAGCTGCTCATTTGGTTGAAGAAAATCAGCCAGTATTGCATAGATTATGGTTTCTGAGTTCCCAATACAATAGAACTACCACTAGCACTTAGACTTATATACCACTTCATAGTGCTTTACAGCACTTTCTTAGCACTTTATAAATGTCATCCTATTGCCTCCAACAATCTGGGTCTTCATTTTCACTGACCTAGAAAGGATGGAAGCCTGAGTCAATCTTCAGCCAGTCAGGATAGAATTCCTGGCAGTGGGCAGAGTTAGTCTGCAATACTGCACCACCAGGGTTCCTATATCTCATCTTATCATATATCCTATCCTATCCTATCCTATCCTATCCTATCCTATCCTATCCTATCCTATCCTATCCTATCCTACCAGGGTGCCATAACTGGGCTGCAAGCTCTGATTGAGTCCTAGCTGCAGAAAAGTGTCACATGCAATTCTAGCTGTCAGATTCCACCTAAGGGATGAAGGGCTTTCTGTGGCATAGGTATGTAATTCTAATTATATGTGACATCTGAAAAGGTATATGGCTTTTCATATTTTGAATACATATTTTCCAAGCTTCTCCACAATATCCAGTTAGTAACACTAAGGAATCAGGGATACAGAGAGGAAACCTGCAAAAAAAAAATTCTCAGCCTCTAAGTCCTAAAACATCATTTTTATGCAGATATCCATCAATAAGCTATCCTTTCCCCCCCCACTGCATAACTCTAGTTCACCATGATAGTCAAACTTGTTTTACTATACTTAGGAATAACTAAAATTGTGTCTGAATTAAGCAGTATGCATAATCATGTTTTATTTGTTTTTCAGATGAAAAGTAATTAGTTCTACTCAGGGCTTTTTTTTTTTCTCATAGAATGTCCAGAACGGAGTTCCGGCACCTTTTTTGAATGGAAACTTGTAGGGTAGGCAAGGCGGGTTGTATCAAGTGTGTGAGTTCCGACACCTTTTTTTTTTTTTTTTTACAAAAAAGCATTGGTTCTACTGGATTTAAAGAAAACAACTCTTTTATCTTAAGACACAAACATCAAAGCTTTTAATAGAATTATATAGAATTGTTCTATTGATCTTCTGAAAAAATTTCTCTCTAAAGTGACAACTTGGTGTCCTCTAAGAGCCTTCATTTCCCATAATCGAAAGCAACATGCCCAAGTGTACTTATGGAGGCTTTGTGGAGGGGATGGGGTCAGGATGGCTAAACTACAACCTTGTCATTGATCTAAATATTGACCAAAACATTCAAGTAAACATTGAGTTCACACCTAGTGGTTGGCATGGTATTTTCTATCTATTCTATTATTTTATCTAAGGCTAACCATATTGAAATGAATCTAGATGCAGTGATGATGCCTTTGGCATATTTTTTTTAAATATTAAAATATGCCATTGGGATGAGCCTTATATGGGAAGCATAAAATAAAAGAAAACAGCATTAAAGTCAAAGATGGAAATAAAACAAATAGCTCTGGGAACTGAAGAAATATCGAAGCTGAGACAAAATGAATTAAATGAGTTATGAGAATAGGTGAAGCGAATAAGTCTGGTTCTGTAAATAAATCTATTATAGTAGGATTAATGTTGTTTCAGTTTGAAACAAAAAGTTACACATGCTTATCATTTAGATCTGTATTTCCAAAGGGAAAACTAAGAGAGAAGGAGAGAAACTCTTTTTCCAACAGCATTTTGAGTACAAGTAGGTATGCTACATACATATTCTAGTTGGTAAGACATGGACCACAGTATATTGGCATTCAAGGTAGTCTGTACATGTTCAAAAGTATGAATTTGTATCTATTTATCCACACATACACACAAATTCTGTTAGATGACATGAATCAATATGCCGAAAAGATAATTTAAAATGATGGCCTGCCAAGTGACTAAAGAATGAAAAAAGAATTATGTATGTTTCTGCTTAAAAAAATCAGTTTGATCTGCATGTGACTGGGGATAAATCTATTTATATGTATACATAGGAAAGAAATCTATATAAATCTAAAAACATGACTGATGTGTCTGAAGATGATTAAGGAGAGAATTTGTGAGGGGTACCAGGCTACTCAGTGTTAAATTTGTGAGAAATATCCCTTTTTGGTAGGGTCAAGAGTAGATATTTTGAAAAAAATAAAAGACATGGAAGAAAAGAAAAAAAGAACTGGAAGAAATTAGATTAAAAGTATTAAAATGTATTATAAGATTTCCCAACAGAATAAATGTAAGGGTATGTAAGGAAAAGAGATAAGGAAACTGTTCAGAAAAAAATGAAAATAATTGTATTAAATTGTAGCATAGAGGTGTGCAGTTTTATACAGTAAAAGGAAGTATGAAAATGATGAAGTTTTAAAAAGCTACAGATACAAAATAAGATATACAAGAGAACGATTCCCCCCCCCAAAAAATTTGAGATTGTATAATGAGTAAAGTGAAAAAAAACTATAGTTGCAAGGAACTTAGTCTAAGAGAAGGAAGAATGGTTAAGGTGAAAAAAGGCAGAGAAATTGCTGGGTGATTTTTTGAGGGGAATAAGAAAATAATGTTTTGAAAATGGATGAAGATAATTAAAAAAAAGAGCCTCTGCAGAGTGAATGGGATTAAACATGAAAATGGTGGAATGTTTCAGGATGGAACTGAAAGCGAATTTTGGAAGAAATGTTTTAGAGGTTTGTATATTGCAAACTTCACACATAATTGTCTTAATCCACATATTCTATTTTAAACCATTTACTCCACATCCCATTTACTTTCAGGCATATTTTATTTCCATCATATAGATGTTAAATAGGAATGTGAAAAGAACAAAACCTTGAGGCTTCTCAAAGCTACCTAGAATAGACATGTTCAGTTACATTGATAACTCCCTGTTAAAAATTAGTCTAAAGCAGACCGGAAAAAAATATTTAAAGATGCTGTATATATGTAGAGATAGAAAGAATACAAAGGAAGATTATGCAGCTAAGATTCAAGAAGCTTGTTCAGTGTCTAATTTTGTCAGAAGAAACTTAAAACTACATTAATAAAGTGAGAATGGAATACTTTAGAAGTCCATGTGGTAAAACAAGACGAGTGTCATGGTTCCGATAAATGAAGCCAGTTAAAATAACTTCAAGGCAAGAAATTCGTCCTTAAGAACATTTCATTCGGAAACAAGATATCGGCACTTACATAGTTGAACCCAAAACTGAAAGTTCCCTCCCCTCATACAAAGTTACAAGTTGCAATTCCCACCCCAAACCAATGTGTCACACATCACATTCCCCAATTACAAATAAGCATGGGCTTTTCTCCCCCACCGTCTTACTGCCAAAATTCTTTACTCACATCGACCTTGAGTATAACTGCAGCTGAAATTGTTTTGACTAAAAACCCTCATACCTCTCCCTCCCTCCATATTCTGCCTACATGAAAATCCCCAACTATAGAGTGGAAAGTTAATATGAAAACAAAAGTAAAATGGTTACATTTTCTTCTGTTGCCACAACACTGACAACGAGTTAGAGAAAGAATGTGTGGGTATTGAATGAATACGTATTGTGTATAAACATGAATGATCAGTATGAAGATATGTTGAGTAGTTTGGTTGAATTGATGGAATGAATGAAGATAATTGCAAGGCAAACAATGAATAAAGAAGAAACAGAAGACCAAGAAAGTTTTGTTGGAGGGACAAGAGCCTCAAAACCAAAGTCAAACAATAAAAGCATTTTATGACTTGAAGTGTAGAAATGAAGGAAGCAAAACATTTAGATGCTACATTCCTTGCCCTCTTGAAGCAAGGAGAAGGTGCTTGTCAACTTGTAATATTAGTACCATAGTTTCCTTTATGTTATGTACTTTCCCATCCTCACATGACTTCTGCTGTTTTCAAAGATAGCAAATTAGAAATAGGTATAGAAATTGGGTTTATGTAAACCACTTTTAGCTATGGTTCTTTTCTTTTTTATTATCTAATACTTTAATTACTGTAGAGTCCTTTGCTATTATCTGAGGTCCTTTGCTTGTTTGAAGACATTTCATTACCAAACTACATCATCAGTGTTGTAGATAATGAAACATCTGAATGAAAACAACTAAGTTTAGACAGCACTTGGGATTCAACAGATCAATTCTCAGCTAAAAATGTTCTCTTCTATGGAACTTTAATTACTTTAGCTTACTCTTTCATATTCCAGTGTATGCTTACTGTTTCATAGTCCATTTTTTCTTATAATGATGATTGAAAAAAGGGTGGGATTTTGGGTTTTACTGATTAGATTCATTTGTTGTTATAGAAATGGCTAGATTATACTATTATGGAAAAGTAAAAAGTTGAGGGTCGATGTTAATGCTTCATTCTGCTGCAACAGAGGAAGTTGGAAGTCAATGCCTTTTCTTTTCCCTTCTCCCCCTTATTTTCTTCTCTTCTTCCTCCCCACTGTGTCCTACTATTTGCTTATGTATTTTTGTATTTTATTCCATAATCTAATAAAATGTTACAAACTGTTAAAAAAGGGAAAAAAAGTACCATGCAGAGGCCCTTCAGGCACAGAGGCAACAACGGGGTGGGTGGGAGGGGGGGTCAAAATGGGAAGCCTCCTGCCTGGAGCCTCTGGCAGCTAAAAAAAAAAAAAAAACCTGAGAAGTGCTCAGAAGGCAGTCCCTTTCTCAGCTCACTCCTTCTTTCCTTCCTTACTTCTTTCCTTCCTTCCTTCCTTCCTTCCTTCCTTCCTTCCTTCCTTCCTTCCTTCCTTCCTTCTTTCTTTCCTTCCTTCCTTCCTTCCTTCCTTCCTTCCTTCCTTCCTTCCTCCCCTGCTTCTTTTTCCTTCCTCTGCACTCAGGAATGGATGGCAGGAGGGGGAGAAATTGCCAGCACTGCTGGTGGCCATGCTGCCACCAGCTGTAGCTATCTCATGCAGGCAGGGGCGGTCCCGGTGAAAGGGAAGCCTGGTGGCTGCGAAGCTAGGTCAGTGAGCAGGCATGGCACTGATCTACTGGTGGGGGCCATCAAAGCTGGAATGTGCTCAGCCTTAGATCCACAGGGTAGCCCTGCAGCCAGTGAGCCCCCCCCCATCTCTGGCCTACTCCCTGGGGTGCATGGAGAAGGTGGCAAGTGCACAAGCCCTGGCCTCCTGGGGGAAAGGGAAGCATTTCTCTTGCCTTTTTTCTTTTTCATTGGTCAGCAAGGATCCCAGGTGCTTGTTGCCTCTTCTTTGCATGCCAGGGGGTGGGGCAGGGGCAGCCCCTCACTGGCCCTTTCCTGCCAAAACCTCCTTTTATATCCTCCCCTTTCTCCTCTTCTCCTCCTTTTATCTTCAGCGCAGCCCCAGCTCCTAGAAGTGCCAATCAGCTGGAGCCTGGCACTAATCCTGGGGGTTCTGCCTAGTCCCCACAGCCCTGCAGCTTCAGCTGTCTTTCCCTCAGGCTTGTGCAGCACTGCCACTGCTTCAACTCATTCCTCTCCTCCCCCCCACTACCACTTCTCTAGGACGGTCGCGTACCACCTGCCTGGTGCCAAAGTACCACCAGTGGTACGTGTGCCACCAGTTGAAAAGCCCTGCCTTAATGTACCTGGAGTGTCATACAAATAATACATAGGTGGCCATGCTCACTGGCCTCAGGTCATTTGATAAGCAAAGCTAAAAATGATAAGCAAAGCATGTTTCACTTTAACCTCCAATAAAATTAATTTCACATTCCAAACACAATTAATTCCACAGTATGAGCAATTTGGTTCATTCTTTTCTAATAGTTTACAAAGGTAGGGCATATTGTACATTTTGTGCATTTTGATCCCGAATTGTCTTTTGAAATGTTTTCATGGATATAATTGTATTTCCTAGTCTGGGTGGAAATAGTTATGATATGGCCTAGAGTAATAGGTGATTACCTTACTTTTTAACAGCAAAAGTTATAAAAAATGTATGAAATCTGATATTCTTGGGCTGTCTTGCCTTCAAAGAATTGTTTGAACAAGCTTCTTGAATCTTAGCTGCACAGTCTTCCTTTATATTTTTTCCCCATCTCTACATATATACAGCATTTTTACATATTTTTTTTGGTATGCTTTAGACTAATTTTTAAAGGTGGGCATATAAAATTTAAGCCAATATTTTGTACCGATGTACACTGGACACATCTATCCTTTTTGAGAAGCCTCAAGATTTTATTTTTTTCCCATTCCTATTTAACATCTATATGAAGAAAATAAAGTATGCCTGAGAATAAATGGGATATGTATTAAATGGTTCAACATAGACTATACGGAGTAAGACAATTATGTGTGAAGTTTGCATGGTTACTAAATGTTTTAAGAATATAGACATATGCTGTGGTAATGTTAGATGGCAGAAGAGAGGAATTATTGCAGTCAGTTGATTAAAAAGTACCTAAGCAGCTGAAGACACCATAGCTACTTTATAATTAACTAAGTGCAAGAATGTTGTGTTCCAATCATAAGAATGTCTTCATAAGTCTCATCTGACAGAGTTTCTAAAGCAACTAGTTCATCTCATTGAATAAGAAATGGAACATGAAAGGAAATTTCTCAGCCTTGCATTAATGTTCTGCATAATCTGAGAACTACCGGTAGTTAACTGAAGAATTGTCTTCATTGCTAACTGACCTACCTATCTTGGTACATAGCTCCTGATGCTCATCTTAAATATCCACCTATGAGGGCAGCTAGACTGGCAGGTTAAATAGGAAGAGTTTTATTGGCAGTGATTAAATATTTGTCAACTATTGTGTAAACAGCAGTATGTCAGGTTTCTTCTCTGTAGGCTTTTATAAAGTCTTCTGTTACATGTATGCTCCTATTTCAGCTTTTGGTCAATAACTCACACAGACACTCACAACCCTGGAAAATAGCCACACTCAAATCATTTTCAACTAAATAGTGAGTCACAGATAATTCTTTAGAATATATGGAGATCCAACTTTATTTAAAATAACAAAACTTTTAGGTAACATTTTTCTTCTCTCGTTTCCTTAACAAGTTGGTTCCTTGTTAATTACTTCCTCTAAAGGATATTTTCCTGGCTTTTGTCCACCCTGCTTACATCTTCATCTTGCTTCATCTTTAGGTATCTTCAGCCTAGTCTCATACACCACAGAGATTTTTGCCCTCAATTATATTCACTTAAAATAAAATTAATCAGATTGCTGATTCAAAATACTGTTTTAGATAAAATTCATTATTAGATTTTATTGTTTTAGTGGGGTCATTTATGCCTATGTGGGCTTACTTACTGCTCATTTTAACTTGTACTATTAGAGTATTGGCTTTCAAGGTAGGGAGATATAAATTATCAAGTATAGTGCAAAAAACAAGTGTATCTGTTCTGAGCATCTAGAAACACCTTTCTTCATGTTTAACCTTTCCTACTGCTGATATATGTCCCAACTACAGACTTCTATAAAGATAGATTTGTGACACACCAAACAGTTCCTCTTTGGAAGCCTTGTAGAAGTTATCTTCAAAATTCTGTAATAAATAAATGAATGAATACATCAGAAACACCTGAAAAATCAACATCTTATTCTAAAAGAGTTTTATTAAAATGTATTAAAAATTATTACAAAAGTTACTAAAAGAACTTACTGACACTTCTATTAATAATTTTGCAGACAAGTATATATGAATGCCATGGATGAAAAGTGGATGTCATAACAGGTTTGAAAAAATAGCTATTGAATTATGAAGACATATTAGATTAGATGTATATTGATCTGTACACCCTCATTCCCTGAAGTTCACACACTGGGATTTCAGCAATAGAAAAGGTTAAACATGAAGAAAGGTGTTTCTAGATGCTCAGAACAGATACACTTGCTTTTTGCACAATACTTGATAATTTATAGCAAGAATAAAATCTACCAAGTGTGTTTTGGGGGAAAGAAATGATTAAATTCTGATTGATTGAGTCATCAAGTCAGTGTTGAGTCTTAGTGGCCCCAAATACAGATTTTTTCCTAGGATGATCTGTCCCCAGTCTGGTACTTCAGATCTTTCAAGTAGCATACCTCTCATTCCTGTAATTGAGTTAATCTACTTTACTCCTGGTTATCCTCTTCTTTTTTCTTCACCTTTCCCAGCAAGATAGATTTCTTCAAAGAGCTAGGTTTTTGCATAATGTGTCCAAAGTATGGTAATTTTACCTTAGTCATTGTGCCTCCACTGAGAATTCTGAATGGATTTGTTTGATGATCCCTTTGCTTGTTTTCTTGACTATCCATGGTGTTCTCAGGAGATTTTTCAAAAAAAAAAAAGTTAAAAAGCATCAATATTCTTTCTATCCTGTTTCTTCAAAGTGCAAACTTCACTTCCATAGAGTGCCACTGGTAAAACTACTCCCTGCATGATTCCAATCTTTTTAGGTTGAGACAAATCAAAGCTTCAGAGTATCTTTTTCAAAGCCTTGTTTCTACTCTACCAAGTGCTAGTCTGTGGTGTATTTCTTGATGCTTGTTCTTTTACTGTTGATAGTCAGTTCTCAAAGGCAGAAGGTACACACCACTTTGATATCTTCATTATGAGTTAAGGGTGATTGCTATACTTTTTGTCATTTAGTTTGGTCTTATATTTAATTTTACTACCAGTACCATCTTTTTTCACTGCACTCCTTGACATTCATTATCAAAGCTTCCAGATCATTTGCATTTTCAGCTATCAGAGTAGTGTCATCAGCAGGTAATTGATGTTTCTTAATCTATTTTTAAAATCACACATATCTTCCAATTTGGCTTCCCTTAATATATATTCAGCATGCAGGCTAAATAAATAAAGAAAAAAAATATGCACCCATATCTCATTCCTTTTCCAAACTGGAGCCACACTATTTCAGCATGTTCTGCCTAGACCATGGTTTCCAGATCTGTGGATAGGTTCCCTATGAGGACAATAAGAAATTCTGGGTATTTTCTAAGGGGTATTTCACTGCTTGAAATGGTCAACAAAATCAAGGGCCTTTCTGTCATTAATGAAGCACATATTTACTTTTTTTAAAGTATGTTTTGGCTTTCTTAACTCTACAGCATATATCAGCAAGAAAATTAAGTTATTAAAAACTGCAAATTTAATGCGGACCTTAAATATGCTTTTTATAAACAAACAAACAATCAAACCTCAGAACTTAAGGATCCAATCTGGGTGAGTCAGCAGCACCAGACATTTAGTCTTCCAAACTTTTGGTCTTGTGCTGGATCCCAGCCTCAGGGAACATCTCTCTAATGGAATGTGTGCTTTGAGCTATTCTATGCGTAATATTTATATGTTGCCTGGTTGTGTGTGGCTTTTTAAAAATTTGTTGATGTAGTGCTGATGGCCAGCTATTAAGTCATGGGCTGTTGTCTTCTAGGGGTGACAAGTCCTCTGCTCCTAGGCACGTGATAGGTTTGTGGTAAATCAGCACTTAACTCAGAACTTAAGATCTATTGCTACTACTATGGAGGACCTGCTACTGCTACTATCCTTCCTGGATGAAGGATGGATGGTCCCAGGTTATGAAGATCTTTAAAGATTGTACCTGCAATATTGCACATTGTGCTGTGTTCTTATGAAAAAGGGTGTTTCATTAATGTTAAATTGATGATGGTTTACCTTTGGAATGTGTTATGGAGCTATTAGCAAGCAATTTTCTGAAATCAGTTTCTGTAATGGGCTATGAAAATAACCTTGGAAGACATAAGGAAGTACCTCAGCCTAGACCAGTGATGGCGAACCTTTTAGAGACCGAGTGCCCAAAAACTGGCCCTACCCCCGCTCCACCCCCTGCCCCACCACTGTTCCGCCCCCATCCCCCACCCTGCCTGCCCGCAGGGCCACTCACCACCTCCAGAGCCTGCTGCAGATCACCCAGGCAGCCCAGCAGTGCTATGGAGGTCACACCCTCTGCCCGCGCCCTGCAGCATCAACTGTGCATGATAGGGTGTGAGGGCAGAGTCTTGTCTACACTGCCTGGCTGCCATGTCCTTGGCTGTGCTGCTCCGGGTGGGCCATGCTCAGGGGCAACTCTCCTTCAGGGGCTGCTGGAGAGGAGGGGTTCGTGGGGAAGGTGAGGCTGGGGCAACAGCACATGTGCCCACAGAGCGGGCTCTGAGTGCCGCCTCTGGCACCTGTGCCATAGGTTCGCCACCACTGGCCTAAACCATGGTCTGATAAAAGAAATCTGAATCCAAAGAAAGGGGAAAGATGTGAAGAAAGCATATCAGAAGAGACCCTGGCTAATTTTCTGGAAAGTAAAGGCAGGAGAGAGAGAAAGTGCTTTCAGACATACAAGATTTGGTTACTGTAACCTTAAAATAAAGCTAGCATTAATACTCAAGGTTTTAGTTTTCTGGATTATCTCAAAAGGACAAACAATTCCTTATAATTTTATGCCTGCATAGCCAGTAGGTAAGGAATTGTGAATCAAAATATTTGAAAGGGACATCAGTGTCTATTCTTGCCATATAGACATTAAAATGTTCTTCAATAAAAGAAATAGCATGCGAGGAATATTCATATATCTACCAGATTACAAATTACTACTAGAGAGAGTATATCACTGAAAAGAAATAGTGCTTACAATTTGAAACTAGTGGTAGCAATTTGAAACTTGGTTAATTTGTCTAGAGCAGGGGTAGGCAACCTTGGCTCTTTTATGACTCATGGACTTCAGCTCCCAATGCTGGCTCAGGAATTCTGGGAGTTGAAGTCCATGAGTCATAAAAGAGCCAAGGTTGCCTACCCCTGGTCTACAGTATCAAATAAACATAAATTTGGAAAGAGAAAATCTGTAACTACTTGTGGGTCTTTCTGACATGGAACTAAATTTTGCAAAATCAGAAATGGTTTTCACAGAGAGGGAATTTGATTCCCTCAGAGGACCACGGGGCCGTTGTTTTAACATACATTTTGGCAGTATGATTGGTATTTCTACATGAATCCATCTTGAACTTTCAGAAATGTCTGTATATCAGAAATAATACATCTAAATCAAGACTTTGTATGGATGAAAGACAAATTGTGGAAGGAAGTTTTATCCCTTATATTTTGAGAGATGGCTTCTCCTTGATTACATCTGTCCATTCCAACAAACCCAGCAAATATGGCATCTTGTGGGACCAGTTGATTAGGGGGTTTCATTTGGGGGCTCCTAAGTAGTAGGCCTATTCTGCTATGGCTCCCACTTTATGGAACATCCCTGTCCTTCATTCTTATTAGTTTATGGGAGGTGAATGTGTCAGCTGGTCTGGTAAAGCCAGTTGACTGTAAAAAAAATTGCGATAATTCCAGTATATTTCACATCTACTCTTTGCCCAATATTTTTTTTGTTCCTTTTATAATTTTAAGCTTTAATAATAACAATAAATACTACTTTGATGTGGTTTGGTGTTTGTGTGCTCTTAGGAAAATGAGAGCTATGCCAGAGGTTCAATTATACTGGACAAGTCTCATCAGAGGAGCCAGACAGACAAAGAGTGTCTCTCCCAAAACAATATGGTAAGACATAATTTATTGAAACACTTGCAGAATCGGTCATTGCCAAATCAACAAGGACCATACTAGGCTTTGGAGTTCCTGGACATCTCATGATAAGTGGGCTACAGGACTCAGGGTTGCTGGCCAGCAGGTGTAGGGCTACTGGAAGAAAATGTGTTTACCTGTTGCAAATCTACATAACAGAATCCATTCTTTAAATTCTCTTTCCCCCCCCTCTCTCTGAATAAGAGAGCTGAAGCCTTGACAATGGTCAGAAGAAAGACATTTCAGCCCACAAAATAAAAGGCTCTAAGAAAGCATCTTAGAAGAAAGGCTTCCTTGTTCTCTGGAAAGTAAAGGCAAGAAAGGAGACAAGTGGTTTCAGGCTTGCAAGTTTCTTGCAATAAAGATAGGATACTTGTGGTTCGTGCTTCCTGTCTGGACCACCTCGAAGAATTATGTACATGTATGTATATATACGTATGTAATAAATTGACTCAATTGTTAAAAACTGCTTTTATTGTTTGGAAGTTATTTCCCCTAATGTTGAACTAGAATCTGTTTTCCTATAATGTTTGACCATTATTCCACATCCTGCATTCTGAGATGACAAAGTCCTTTTTTCTGTTTGAAAGCTCTTTAGGTATTGGCTGCCAATTCGTCTCCGAACGCAATTCAAAGTGTTGGTTATGACCTATAAACCCTACATGGCATCGGACTAGGTTACTTACGGGACTGTCTGCTGCCCTATGAAACCCAGCGACCGGTTAGGGCCCACAGAGTCGGCCTTCTCCAGGTCCCGTCAGCCAGACAGTGTCGCCTGGCGGGGCCTAGGGGAAGAGCCTTCTGTGTTGCGGCCCCGGCCCTCTGGAATCAACTTCCCCCGGAGATCCGTATCGCCCCCACCCTCTCCGCCTTTCGTAAACTGCTCAAAACACATCTTTGCCGACAGGCCTGGGGCAGTTAACATCTTGCCCCTAGCCAGTGTATGTTTGTGTGTATGTTTGTTGGATGATTGTTTTTTTTTAACTCAGGGGTTCTTTTTATATATGTATTTTATGCTAGATTTCTATTTATGTTGTGAGCCGCCCTGAGTTCCTGGAATAGGGCGGCATAGAAATAAAATTAATAATAATAATAATAATAATAATAATAATAATAATAATAATAATAATAATAATAATAATAATAATAATAATAATAATAATTTGAAGGATACTATTATATGATTCTCTGTCTCTCTCTTTTTCTTTTTCAAGGACAAATCTGTCTAGCTTTCTTAATATCACCTTGAAGAACTTCATTTTCAGTTCACTGATAATCTCAGTTGACTTTCTTTGAACCTCTTTCAGTGTTTTCATAATACTAAGTAGTGTGAACTATTTGATTTCATGTGTGTGTTTGTGTGTGTGTGTACAAATACATATATTTAAAAAAATAAACATAGGAATTTAATCAAATCAAATATGAGGAGGCTGGGTAGGAGAGAGAGAGAGAGAGAGAGAGAGAGAGAGAGAGAGAGAGAGAGTATTTGCCAATTTTGATCCTCAAAATGTATCCTCAAATTGTGCCAATTGATATATGTTGCCTTCTCCTGGATAATGAGAAAATGGATCCCTGACATGCTTGGTATCTCCTTTTTGAAGAGGAGATATAAGGTAATTTATTTTATATAGGCATTATTGAAGTGTCATTGATAATGATAAATTAATTTCTTGTGACAGCCTCTTGGAATACTGAAATGGAAAAAGTTAATATTTCCCCTGATACAATACTATTAGCAGCTATCCTCTTAACTCTTTGAATTAAAATGTAAACAACAGCCTTATATTTTATGCTTCACAAACATCTACATTGAGTTAGGAAGTATTTAAAAGTTTTCACGTTAGCCTAGTGAGCCAACATAAGAATATAATTCTGATTTTAAAAGTCATACATGTTTTAATGACCTACGTATAGTAGTTGAAATCATGTTAGTCATGATTATAAAAATATGAACCCCTTCCAGAAAGTTATTTTTTATATGAAATAAGTTTTCAGTGTGTTACTTTTAATGCATTTCTTAGCTATATTTGCTGGTGACACAATACCTGTAAAAAGAACTGAATTAGACTAGCAACCCTTTATATTCAGATAGATACAATGGATATACTGCATCAGCAAAAGTTCATTCTATTCATAGAGATGGAAATTTGTAGACTTTGACAGCTTTGTACACTCAGCAAATGTATAGGTCTGCAAAGCAGGTACTGATTATTCTTCAAATATCTTTGAAGGTTTGATGAAATGTGAATATCTACCAAGGTGTAAAGTTCAGAGATGGTGAAATATTATTTCAGAACTTTATTTTAGTAGTTTTAAGCTTGCTAAAAGCAAATTTATTTTTCATTAAGTATTTAGAAAATTGTGATTATGTACCAATGACCAAATGGCAACATTCATCGAATACCAGAAAGAAAATCGAAGAAAAGGACACAAATTATTGGACTGTTAAAATATTAATTTATTGTAATCTTTTCTAATGAAAGGAAATTGAACAATTGAACATTATGATAATATATTTTTAAAAGCTCATTCAACCAAAAAGAATGGGAATAATACATTATTAAATTACATATTAATGGTATATGGACTAACAATAAGACATCTAAAATAGCCTAAGGACTAACTTTTTCCATACTACTAAATGTGTTGTAATCCTATTTTTACCAGCTACAGTGAACTATCCATTTCTAAAAGTTAAACCACTTATTCAGAAGATCCTAAACATATACATCTCCAAGGAGTTGACTAAATGTTATTTTATAAGATTTGTTGGCACACAACCTTTGGTTACTGTGTAAGAAACCTCAACCAAATACTTACACAATGGTATATATGGCAGATATTGTGGAACGATCCCAGTTTAACACATTTCTATATAATTTAATTTAATTTAATTTTTTGGACTTATATGCCGCTCCTCTCCAAAGACTCAGAGTGGCTTACAACATAAACAAAACAGTACTTCAAAACTAAGTCCAAATCTAAAAATCATTAAAAATACAACCCCAGACGCATTCATCATTCACTCAACATTCCACAGTCAACCCCAGGCCTGCCGGCAAAGATAGGTCTTAAGATTCCTCCGGAAGGCTGGGAGAGTGGGGGAAGCATGGACTTCAGGGGGCAGTTGGTTCCAGAGGGTGGGTGCCACAACAGAGAAGGCCCTCCCCCTAGGACCCACCAGACGGCATTGTTTCGCTGACGGGACCCGGAGGAGGCCGACCCTGTGCAAGTACAGTAGATGTATTTTTTCTGTAATAGGAACAATGCAACAATTCATGTTTCATTAACTTACTCTTTCTCCTGCCATAATAGTAAAGTCATGTTTATAGAGAACTGGCTGCATTTAGATCTAAATTTGAAGGATATATCACAAGCTTTGTCCCAACCATCTTTATTAGGATTAGTCTAGATAGCTAAAATAATAGCTTTATCCAAGGATTTAAAAAGTGTAACTATTGTCCATAACAACATTTATAAATGAAAAAATGGCATTAAGCCCATGTCTAAACATGGACAAAATGTATTGTAAAAATTTGGACTCTGATAGACCACAATTGGCCACAATCATTAAAGGCATAAACTAAAAGAGCATATTACAACTGTGCTATTAACCTGGCTTTAAAACTTTTAACTTCCATGAACATAAATTGTTCATTGCCTTACAAATATTTTTTTAATAAAGTAGAAGCATTGCCCAATGTATTTTTGATAATTAATGTCTGCTTTTCATGTGTTTGTAGATTTGCCAGCTATACACTGGGCTCTTTTTGCAAGTACAATAACATGTGATTTCAGTTAAAAAGTTCTGCTTTATTTTAGATGCTAGAGTCATGAAAAGACTTTTCAAATCAAATGAGATTATAGAAAATTGTATATTTTAGAACAGCAAAAGGTCTTTCAAATAAAGGATTTTTTAAAAAGCATATCATTGATGGTTTCAACTACATTTGGCTGTATTTATTAGTTCCTTTTGGCTCACCATATGAGACAACCAATCAAAAAGTTTATCACAGTATAGAGAAGAAGCAAGATTCTTTATTCTGACATATTGGATTGTGTCCAGAAACAGGTTCATGAAAAGCCTAGTGATTATAAACTTTCTGAGTTGATGTGTTGCTTTTGATTCCAGCTTGGGTGAGCATTCCCTTTAATCCTGCTCTTTCTCTTAATGTTTCTGCTGGCATCGGGTTGCAATACATAGCCAACTATATCTCATCTTCAAAAAGCTAAGCAGGGTTGGTCATGATTAATACTTGGAAGGGATACTAAATCTATCCCACTGCTGTAACAAAGCTAGAATTATATATAAAAAATGCTGAAAAAGGATACTTCTTTATTGTTGCCAAGAAAGTAACACATATTTCTGTGTGTAATTAATTATGCTCAACTTGAGGGAGGTAACTTATTATACCTGTCAACATCACTCAAATGATGTCCTTCATTTCCAGACATATGAATGCCTCTATGAAGTTCACATTGTTTGATCACTTCTGAAATTCCCCTGATAAAAGCTGTGGATTTCATAGTATCTAAACAGCTACTGCAGGGGTCCCCCAACCCCTAGGCCACAGCCCACTACTGGGCGTTGAGTCATTTGGAACCAGGCTGCAGAAGTGGTGGGCAAGCACGCACACATGTGGGCATCCCCACTTGCACAAGGAGCGGGGACTGCATGCACATGTGCTCCATTTGCATGAGCAGCAGCCCTGCATGTTGTTGCTCATGCAAATAGAGCTGGCGCCATGCACGCTTGCCCACTGCTCACATGGAACCATCCTCTCTTCTCCCTACCAGTCTGCAAAACCAAAAAGGTTTTGGGGAATTCTGAGCTACTGCATTTGCAAAAATTGATATATTTGATAAATTGGTGCTTGCCAATTTTATCCAATTCTACAAAGTAATTAAGAGGCATATATTGCCAATTCCTCTATTTATTTATTTTTAAAAAACTGATTTAAGGCATTAAGTAAAATATACCCTTTTTGTTTAGATATTAGTACTCAAAGATCTGCTGTTGTTAGTTACAAAGTCATGTCCGACCCATCATGACCCCATGGACAACGTTCCTCCAGGCCTTCCTGTCCTCTACCATCTTCTGGAGTCCATTTAAGCTCACACCTACTGCTTCAGTGACTCCATCCAGCCACCTCATTCTCTGTCATCCCATTCTTCTCTTGCCCTCAATCTTTCCCAGCATTAGGCTTTTCTCCAGTGAGTCCTTCCTTCTTATTAGATGGTCAAAGTATTTAAGTTTCAACTTCCGGATCTGGCCTTCTAAAGAGAAGTCAGGGTTGATCTCCTCTAGGACTAACCAGTTTGATCACCTTGCAGTCCAGGGGACTTGCAGGACATTTCTCCAGCACCATAGTTCAAAGGCCTAAATTCTTTTGCGCTCAGCCTTTCTTATGGTCCAACTTTCACAACTATACATTGCAAATGGGAAAACCATGGCCTTGACCATATGTACTTTTGTTGGCAGGGTGATGTCTCTGCTTTTTAGTATGCTGTCTAGATTTGCCATAGCTTTTCTCCCCAGGAGCAAGCATCTTTTAATTTCTTGGCTGCAGTCCCTATCTGTGGTGAACTTGAAGCCCAGAAAGATAAAATCTGTCACTACCTCCATTTCTTCCCCATCTATTTGCCAGGAATTGAAAGGGTCGGATGCCATGATCTTCATTTTCTTAATGTTGAATTTTAAGCCAACTTTTGCACTTTCCTTCTTCACCCGCTTCAAGAGGGTCTTTAGTTCCTCTTCACTTTCTGCCATTAGAGTGGTATCATCTGCATATCTTAGGTTATTGATATTTCTCCTGGCAATCTTAATTCCAACTTTTGATTCATCTAGCCCTGCCTTTCTCATGATGTGCTCTGAATATAAGTTAAATAGGCAGGGCTACAGAATACAGCCCTGCCGGACTCCTTTCCCAATTTTAAACCAATCAGTGGTTCCATGTCCAGTTCTCACTCTTGCTTCTTGACCCGCATATAGGTTTCTCAAGAGACAAATAAGATGGTCTGGTAGTCCCATCTCTTTAAAAATTTGCCACAATTTGTTGTGATCCACACAATCAAAGGCTTTAGCATAGTCAATGAAGCAGAAATAGATGTTTTTTTCTGGAACTCCCTAGCTTTCTCCATAATCCAGTGCATGTTGGCAATTTGATCTCTAGTTCCTCTGCCTCTTCAAAATCCTGCCTGTACTTCTGGAAGTTCTCAGTCCACATACTGCTGGAATCTAGCTTGTAGGATTTTAAGCATAACTTTACTTGCATTTGAAATGAGTGCAATGGTGCGATAGTTTGAACATTCTTTGGCATTGCCTTTCTTTGCCTATCTGTACATTTTCTCAAACTGTGTAAAACAATAAAACAGGCAGTGTTTTGTTATTTCCAATATTAGTAATTAGTAAGTTTGAAGCTTTACTTTTATGAACTGTGAATTAAATTTTCTCTGTTCTCCACTGGAGTCTGCTGCTAAACATTGACTGTGTCAAAAAACTAAAATTATGTTGTGACATAACAAGTTCTACCCCTCTATTATTTGCACCATGACATTGCACTCAAGTGCTTTTGTGCATTAGAACATTTTACAATGTAACTTCTATTTCACAACATCTGTTGCCTTCCTGAAAACACCCAAGTCTTCCTTCCCCAGATTAACGTCTTTCTTTGAATCAGAACCAGGTCTCATTTTTAAGATTTACATAAAAAAAGAAATCTTGTACCCACTTCTTTAAGAAAAACAACATGGTGCAAATCCTTGGAAAAGGTGCTTTGGAAATTGCAAAACAAAGCTGATATCCATAAGCATGTGGAGACAGCCTGAAAGTTTCCAAAGCAGTTGTGTCAGCCTGGAAAAAATTGTGGCTACATTAATTATTCAAAATAACTGCTTTATGAATGCTTCCGTGCATTGTTCAAAGTATTTTCTCAGCCATAATGACCATACTTTTTAAACACCAATTCCATAAGTAGATCATGCAGTATTATCAAATGATTTGTATCTTCTGAATCTGCCACTTATCATATCTTCATAAAAAATGAGCTACTGTTATAAGAAAGTCTGGAATTTTCTCTAGCAATTTTCTCCAAAATAATTTCTAATATTATAAACATCTTAATAGCTTGAATCTGAAAGAAAATATATTCTAAAGTCTTTAATCTTTTCCTATGGAAAGCTTTTTAGTTCCTCAACAGTTTGTTTGTTTTTATCCAAATCAGTTCCATGGAACTGTTTACATGTTTTCATTTTCCAAACACAGCACAAATTTATGTTTTATCTGATTAGCTGAAAAGTAATTGCTAATTCTAATGTCAGTGAGGTAGGATAAACATAAAGGACATCTTCCTGTAATTGTTTCCAAGTCCCTAATAATAATTCTGTTCTTGGTCATATGATCAGTAGGAAACGGAGGACAACTGAACATGGAGGAGTCGGCAAAATTCCAGATGACTGCCCTTCGTAACTCCCATAGAGGTGTTTGGGGCACTTTTTTCAGTTTTTTTTTGTCTGCAACTCCCAATTCAGGCTACTTATTTTTAAATTTAATCTTTTTAATTTTTTGCTAGCATCTCCTCCTCCTCCTCCAGGAAATTTGGCCCAGTTCTTTTCTGTTTTCTGAAACTTATTATGCTGAAAGAAAGATGGACCAATATAATTTGCTTAATTGGTTTAATTTTGTTTATTTTAATAAATTTATTTAATTTATCATATTTTGCCTAAAATATATACTGAGAGTCTAGAAGGGTGCAGAGAACGGCAACAAAGATGATTAGGGAGATGAAGGTTAAAACATACAATGAGCAGTTGCAGGATCTATGTATGTTTATTCTAACAAAGAGAAGGAATAGAGGTGTCATGATAGCAGTTTTCCAATATTTGAGGGATTGTCACAGAGAACAGGGGATCAGCCTATTCTCCAAAGCACCTAGGGGCAGGACAAGAAGTAATAGATGAAAATTTATCAAGGAGAGATCTAGAAATCTAGAAATAAGGAGAAATTTCCTGAAGTGAGAACAATTAATCAGTGGAATGGTTTGCCGTCAGAGGTTGTGTGTGCTCTCTTTTAAGAAAAGATTGGCCATTTGTTCAGAATGGTATGGGATCTCCTGTTTGAGCAGGGGATTGGACTAGAAGACCTCCAAGGTCCCTTATAACTCTATTATTCTGTTATTTCCAATGTTCCATTAAGTTGAAAAGAATAATTAATTATTGCTATTATAAACTGGAGTGCCACATCCCCCCTCCCAATTTAATAAATATATAGAAAGTATTGTTTACAATTTCCTTAGAGACAAAAACAAGAAGAAAATCTATCATGAAAATGGATTGACTTAAGTGATCCTGGTTAAAAAAAAAATCTTTTTACTCAAGATTTGTAGGAGAACTAAACTTGCTTATGTGCTAAACATATAGATAACAACTTTCTTTACTTTAAGGGACTTTTACTTTAATCAACACCTTACATTAAACAGTTTTTATAACTGCATAAGCCAGCAAAATGCATTTCTAATGATTTAGTCAGAAAACAAACATTATTGTGTTGATTTAATATAATTAGCAAGAAATTTATCTACATTTTGGTTTCTCCAAAGCTAGTGTTTCAAATCTGTTCTTTCATTTTTGAAATGTGTTTTGTTCTGATAATATTTCTTCTCTCTACTCTAATTTTCCTTTGATCTCTACAGGCATTTCCATAACTTTCTATAAACAGACAACCCACATTTTTCTTGAGTATATCTGTTTTCTGTTCCTTGTTCTCTGATTTGTTGTATTCCATATTTACAACTTAGCTGAAGAATATGGGTTATAAAACAAAGAAGTCCTTTATTTGCTCTTCTAGTTGAGCTTTATTCCTTGGACTTGATGGACCAACATCATTTGCCATTTTGATGATCTTCTTGGCCTTGATGCAGAAATCATTTGCCCCTAGCATCATAAGGGATATAAACTTCTATTCTAGCTCGATCCCTATAATTCTGTAATTTTTTCCAAGAACTAATCAAGTTTGGTCCTGCTTAGGTTTCTGGGAGGGAGAGTCAGCCAAAGTTGGCTGGGTTCTGCTACTTGATTTATGTTCCATAAATGAGTTATAAATGAATTATATAATTATATTTAAATGAATATTTAAATATTTATATTTAATGTCACATTCTTGGTGATGTGCTTCAAGAATGGAAGTGACATTAGGTAGAACAGTTCACGTAATTGTAAAGGAACAACATCCTAAAGTTCCCAGGCTCTAAGATACACAGAGATATATGCAAATGAATTAAGCATAGATATCCATTTTTCATGTTATGGTAATTTTATTATATTTATTAAAATACAGAAAAATCTGTAAAATGTAAACTTCATTACACTCACAAGCCAGAATGTGTATACAATTCCTATGAATGTCCTGTAAAGTATGTTTACATTCATGCTGATAAAAATAAGAGAATAGGAAACAGCTTCAAAGACCAATTTATTGCTTTTAAAACTATGTTTGACTGCTTTTCATTTTTAGAAAAAAATGATTGTGGGGCATTTACTTCATGTTTCAAAACTTTCTAAACAAAAGTGTCACAAATGTTTTGATATATTTTAGTATTCCAGGAACTGTGAATATACTTTGATTGGTTATATACATTCATAAGGCTCAAGACTGAAGTTTGGAATGCACGTCTTACAGCAAATATATGTCCATAATTCCATGCTCACCAATAAGTGTATGAGACACGTAACATGAAGAAGAGGCATAGAAAACAACTCTTATTTTACTTGTAAAATTTGCAAGGAAATGCAACAAGGCAGAATTTCCAGGAAGAAAAGAGAAAGAGATGGACTAAGTCTGCATCCTTACTCTCTTTAGAAATTGAAAAGAAAGGAGGGAGGAGGGAAGGAGAAGAAGAAGAAGAAGAAGAAGAAGAAGAAGAAGAAGAAGAAGAAGAAGAAGAAGAAGAAGAAGAAGAAGAAGAAGAAGAAGAAGAAGAAGAAGAAGAAGAAGAAGAAGAAGAAGAAGAAGAAGAAGAAGAAGAAGAAGAAGAAGAAGAAGAAGAAGAAGAAGAAGAAGAAGAAGAAGAAGAAGAAGAAGTAGTAGTAGTAATTATATGGCATAATTCTCATATTTCATAAGCAGTTCATTTCCTGTAAAGCCCACAGAAGGTTGCTGCAATGTAATAGTGTATAATGCTTTTTCCAAAATATAATGCAAACTTTACTCTCATTGCTAAACATTCTCCTTCTCAATAAAGAAGTAGCAAAAATGGCCTCCAACTGTCACAGGTGATTAAAGTATCTGCATAAGTGCAGGGTTATTTTCTAATGGTTTCAATGAATTACTTCCAGAAAACAGTTCATACTTCAAACTGTTGTTTTTTCCTCAGAAGGCAATTAGATGTTCCTCTGCTGACATTTCCCTATTTGCATGTTCAGAACTTACCCAGTGGTGGAGGTTTAAAGCAGATCTGAAGCTGTATTTGCTTTTAGGCAGCTGCATGGAGTCTTGAACAACTCCCAGTCTAAATAGTGGAAGCAGAGAACATCTTCTTCTGCCCAGCAATGTTATAAAGTCCATTAAAATAAAGCGGCATTGCTGTATCTGAGAATATACCAGATGATAAGCTCCCAAGAGAGGTGGCTGCCTTGCATGATCCCTGGCTGTTGGCCTGAGATCTTTTGGCTCTCATGCTTCTTTGGCTTCACCCTCCAGCTTTCTGTGTTTTCTTTTATAATGAGTGTAATGTTCATCACATCTGCCTCACCTAGCTCAAGGCCATCCAGAGCATATGAAAATGAATTCCCCAAAGGCCAGGAAGGAAATATGCTCCTGGCAAAAATCTGTCTTTGTCATTTTAGGGGCCCTCCAACAGAATAAGAACCAGTTCAGCAGAGTGAAAAGGGACCCACATGGGATTGGGAGGTAGGTAGGAAGAGATGGAAGTTAAGGAGGTGGGAACCTTGATAATGAAAGGACACAACTGAGCATCTGGTAAGCTTCACATAAAAGAGGCTGGGGACTTCCTGTCTAATGTATACTGTGTTCAACCCTTGCTGCATTGAACCTGTGGTGGACATGTATTAAAGCAAAAAAAAAGGACAAAAATACGTACTTGGTTACATGTAGACTTTAAAACATGTAGACTTTAAAGCTGAACTTTTTTTTTAATTAGTTATAATTCCAGAAAAAATTGATAAACATTACATGTATATTTAACATTACATGTATTAACAGCAGCAAGGATTGTATTTTCTCAGCACTGGAAAAATGAAAAAGAAATACCATTGGATGAAGAGATAATCAAGAAAATACTGGACTATGCTGAAATGGATAGACTTACATTGAGAATCAAAGGAAAATAAAATATAGAATATTTTCAAACATGGAACCTATTTTATGAAAGGCTGGAAAAATGGGATAGAGAGTAAGAACTTAACTTGGATTATTAAGCAAAACAAATCAACCCAGACAACACGTTGTTCATTAAGCACTAATGAATTGTAATAATAGAAAATTAATAAAATACTATTTAAAAAAAGAAAGGTGTTGATGTAACTAAGGAAGGGGAAAAATGTACATCCTCTACTAATAAAGCTGTAACCATTTAGATATTCATTTGTATAATCTACTTGAACAAGGTCAGAAAATTTGACTTGACTTAGTTGACGTCCTCATGTCAACAGTTTACCCCAGATGTTCTTTTAACATGGATCCATTCCAGTGTTTCCTTTCTAAACAAGGTGCTTGTGTAGTGGTGACTGATCAACTACATTCTCTCTTGGATGAAACTGATTTCTATAACAATTTCAATCTTGTTTTAGGCATATCTATAGAACAAGAACCACTATGGTCACCCTGTGAGATTACCTATGCCCAGAAAAATCCAAGGGGGCTGCAGTTTTTTTGGTCCTATTGGACCCCTCATTGACTTTTGATATACCACTCATGCACAGATAGTCAGAGATAATAATGATGATGATGATGATGATGATGATGATGATGATGTTGGAAGGGACCTTGGAGATCATCTAGTCCAACCACCTGCTCAGGCAGAAAGCTCTATACTATTTCAGACAAATGACTGTCCAGTCTCTTCTTACAAACCTCCAGTGTTGGAGCATTCACCACTTCTGGGAGCAGGTTGTTCCACTGGATGGAATGTAACAGTCCTGTATTACGGTGGTTCCACTTTTATTTGGAGGATATGGTGCTTGGAGATATATTTCTGCCTATTGGCAATTGGGGTATATAGTGTTCCACTTTTTCACCTATGCTGTTTAAATGTTTACATGAAACCTTTGGGAGACAACATTGGGGAATGAAGGTGGAGTATGAGAGCTATCTATCCTTTTCAACTAAAATATCTGAGGCAGTTTGTCTTTTGAACCAGGACTCAGGAAAGTTAATGGACCGCATAAATTTAGATTTAGTCCAGATAAGTGGTGATACTGATTTTGGGTGATACATGTATCCAGAGAAATTGTGTGCCCTGTCTGTCCTGGAAAAATCCACATTCATTCTAGATTTACAGTTTGGGTCTACTTTTATATCCTTCATTGTCACTGGAGGCCCAGGTATAACATTATTTTTATCAGCTTCTGCTGATTTACCAACTTTGACATTATCTTAGCAGATAATATCTAACAGTTATTCACACTATGTAACTTCCTAGTTGCATTACTGCAGTGTGTTGAACTGCAAGTTGTCTTCGAAACCAATAGTTCAGAAAATAGTCCAGAAATAGTCTAGAATGGTTAGATTTCTCATTGGGTCTGGCCATATAAGCATATTATGGCAAACCCTCACAAATTATACTGACTGCTGGTCTGCTTCTGAAACTAAACCGAAGTCCTGTTTCTGACCTTTAAAGTCCTAAATGGCTCAGAATCAAGTTACTTGGAACCAAGTTACTTCTCTCACATGTACCTGCTCTGTGAAGAGGGAGCTGTCTAAATGAGATTGCATCCTATTCATGGAATTCTCCCCCTAGAATGACCTGAATGCCACCAACATTAGCATCATTTTCTATTTTCCCATGCTTTTAATTTGACTTTTAATTATATCCAAATTGTATTTATTTCCCAAAGTTTTAGGTTTGAATCACCAACCTGTCTAATGTATGTGATGTTTTTATTTTAAATTTTATTTGATTTTGTTCTATGCATTTTTATTCAAACTGGGCTTTTAAGTGTGCTGTATGATAAGCTACCCAGAGAGCTCCAGCATTTGGAATATTTTAAAAATGTAAATGAATAAATAAAGGGCAGTAAAGGCCCTGATAGCTCTCAGTTTAAAAGCTTGTTCATTTGTTCTTGCTTTTAAAATGTGTAGTTCCATCAAAGACACTACATAATTGTTCATGTTACTGTGATAGCTTTCAAGAAAAACATATAACATATTTACTTTTGAAGATTCATTTTCTTTACTTTTTTTAAAAAACAAAGAAGAAAGACAGATTGTATTTAGGACACATTTCTGACTACTATGCAGTTAAGATATTTGTGATGTGGAGACATCTACTTCCTAAATTTGAATGCTAAACCTACTCAGTATATTGGTTTATAAGGCTTATCTTATATATTTTTCCTTCTTCAGAATATTCCATTACTTTGGTGCCAAATGCTGTTTATTTTGAAATCTAACTTAATTTCCCCAGAAACAGAAATAATCCTCTTATCTTTCAAAAATACCATCTAAGCCTGTGGTCAGCTTGCCATCTATACATAATTTCTTTCTTAATACTGTGAATTTTCCTGTCTTCATAAACAATGAAGAGGGAGGGAAAAAGAAAAGAAAAGAAAGCCTGGTTGATGTGAATATTTGCATTTTCCAATATACCAGGAAATAACTACATGCAGAAGGAGAGAAAGAAACAGGATTTACATGTAATGAAAATCAAAGGAAACATAGTGCTCCTTTGATGCTGAGAGCTTAGCCATGATGAGTTGGAGGTAAGATTTCACATCTCTGGATTAAAATGGAGCAACAACATAATTTTATAAATACTTGCCTCACAGTAAATGCATGGAACAAAATTCAAAATTACTATGGCTGGTTGCATGCAGATTTCATATTTGTGCCCACCTATCAAGTTCATCCCAAGGACCTGAGAAAGGTAACTGTTGTTCTTTAATGATATTAAAAGTATTGTTGAAGGATGTAAGTAGTTCCAAGTAAAGCTCCTTTTCACTTGACTGACTATTGATTTATATTATCATTATACGCACAACAATGTGAAATCACCCCTACTAGTTGTTTAGCTGTCATACATACCCATTGAACATTTACTGGCTGGATGCCTTTCCTGATACCCAATTGTGCCTCTGTAAAAAGTGGCCAGGACAGAAGGAGAGAGATGTGCGCTCCCCATCCAACAAAGGAAATACAAATGCTGGTTTGCACACTGCATTAAGGATGAGGTGTGGCAAGACCAGTTCAGATTGTTAATTATCTGCACCTCCAGATACTTAATACTGTTGACCACTTCTACAGCTGCATCCTTGATACTGAATGGAGTATGAATATGCCAGCTCTTTCTAAAATTTACAATGAACTCCTTTGTTTTATCAACATTTAGAACTAGGTTACTTTTATTGCACCAGTCCACCAGAGCTTTCACCTCTTCCCTATAACCATCTTTGTTGTCATCCCAGATAAGATCCACTACTGCCGTGTCATCTGCATACTTCACAATATGATTCATAGCAGATTTGGCACAGCAGTCATGGGTCATCAAGATGAATACGGTAGTAGCAGACTCAGGACACAGCCCTGTGGGGAACTCGTACTCAAGATGGAGTTGGAAATAAACTGGGGCCTATCAATAAGAAAATCAAGTATCCAATTACATAAAGAAGTATTAAAACCTAATAGGCCCAGTTTGTTCACCAGATGCTGAGGAATGATTGTGTTGAATCTTCTTCTTCTTGTGCCATATCCGTTATAGGATGTTGGCGATCATGTTGGCAATCCTGTTTTTATCAGCAGCCACACAAAAAAGTGCTGCTGAGTTTTGTCCAAACCAATCCCTTAGATTTTTAAGCCACAATATTCTTCGTCTGCCTGGACCTCGTTTGCGTTCAATCTTTCCCTGGAGGATTAAATGGAATATGCCGTATTTTTCTGGGTATCGCATTACATGTCCAAAATATTCTAATTTTTGTTTTTTAATTGTTTTGATGATTTCCCTTGGCTTTCTCAGGCGGCTTATCACCTCCTCATTTCTGATCTTGTCAACCCAGTTTATATGTAACAGCCGCCTGTAAATCCACATTTAAAATGCTTCTAATCTCTTCGGGTAGCTGAACTAAAATCAACAAACAGCATTCACACATTAATATTTTTCTCCTCCAGGTGCACCAAGCCAAGATGAAGCACACAGGAAAATGCATCATCTATAGAGTAGTTCTTCCAATAGGCAAATTGTAATGAGTCAAATGTAGAGGGAAGGCATGAAATCATATAGTCCTTTACTAATCTCTCAAAATACTTCATCACAATGGAAGTGAGTGCAACTGGATGGTAATCATTATAGCATGTGATTATAGTTTTTTGGGGCACTGGTACAATGATTGCAGTCTTAAAACATGATGGAACCATGGCCTGATCCAATGAGAGATTGACAATGTCTGTGAGGACAGTGGCCAGCTGATCAGTACACTCCTTAAGTACTCACCCAGGGATATTGTCAGGACCCACAGCTTTCTGAGTATTGACTTTCTGCAGGACCTTCCAAACAGCAGATGTATCAAACCTGAGCACCTGCTCATCAGGTAGGGTAACAGCCTTCCTTGCTGGAATGTTGTTTGTGGCCTCAAATTATCTAAAAACACATTTAGCTTGTTTAGAGTGTCTGTGTTACCATTACATGTCAGGGAAGCTACCTTATAATCAGTAATTACCTGAATACCTTGCCACATATGTCTTGGGTCCATAGGATCTTGAAAGAAATTCTGCACTTTCTGGCTTGCTTTGCTGATTTTATAGCATGCCTCAAATCAGCTCTTGCTATTCTATACACATCACCTGATTTGAAAGCCATGTTTCTCACCTTCAACATTGCACAGACTTCCTGTGACATCCAAGATTTCTCATTTGCTCGCATGAAAATAGACTTAAGAACACTTACATCCTCCATACACTTTTGGATATAAGCAGACACAGTAGAAGAATACTTGTTCGCATCAGTATGTTGTCCATTTGTTGCAGCCTCTTTAAATATGTTCCAATTTGTGTGCCCAAAACAGTCTTATAAAGCTTCCATAGCTCCTGCAGGCCACACTCTCACTTGTTTTCTAATTGGTCTCTCTCTAATTGGTCTCCCTCTAATTGGTCTCTCTCTAATTAACAATGGTCTATATGCTGGTGTAAGCATCACAGAGAGCTGATCTGAGGAGCCAAAATGAGGGTGAGGGGCAGCCTTAAATACTTTCTTGATGTTAGAGTAAGCTAAATCCAGAGAATGCACACCTATAGTAGCAAAATCCACATATTGATGGCAATTAGGGAGGGCTGCTTTCAAGTCAGTCTAATTGAAATCCCCTACCACAATGAAAACCCCCTCTGGGTGGATAGTTTGTAAGTCACTGAGGACTTCATTCTTATTGGCACTGGAGGGTATATATGCAGCTATGATTAGGATGATAGTGAATTCTTGGCAAATAAAAGTGTCTACATTTCACAGTCAAACACTTGACATCAGGAGACCACTGGCTGGAGACTGCCTTAGCATTGGTACACCACCTCTCATTAATATAAATGCATACACCTCCACCATAGGATTTTCCACTCAAATCATTGTTTCTGTCCAGCCGAAATGTTGAAAAGCTCATCATACTGATAGCATTCTTTGGAATAGATAACTTTAACCATGTCTCTGTCAGGATTATAGCACAGCAGTCTCTCACCTCCTTGTTTGTGGCCAGCTCAAGATCATCTATTTTAGTCTCTAGGGAGCAAAGGATGGCAAACTGGACAGATGGAAATGGCGCTCCATGTGGATTAGGCCTCAATTTAGGTTTGTTTCTGCACGGCAACCTCACCTCCTTTTCTTTTCTTGATCCTGGCTTGAGCAGGGGGTTGGACTAGAAGACTTCCAAGGTCCCTTCCAACTCTGCTACTGTATACTGTATTCTACTTCCATGGTCACGGAACTGCTAGCCCTGACCTTGATTGGATAGTACATAATTCTGGACTGGGAATGATTTTAAGAACTTCGCTGATAACACAATGCTAACCTAAACATTCATCCCCCTTCTCTTCTTCATAAAGCAAGAGTAAAAACAAGCAGATTAAACCTAACTCAGAATGAACTTAAAACTTCTAGAATTTCAAAATATGTCAGTAAAGACCTTGAAATACAATTGTCTTCCACATTTTGACTACAAAAGCATAGTGAATAGCCATCGGTTTTCTTGTTTTTTGGTCCAAACTGTCCAGTTCAGCTTGTGTCTGGTTAATAATTCCATCAATATATTGTATCACAGGTAGGGGATTTAATATGATGCTGGATTTGATTTACTAATTTCAATAGTACTTCTGAAACCACCACTGCTGTATTGTAGGCTAGATGCTTTGTCCTTTTGATGGAAGTTATTTTAAAGGTGCATTATTCACATCCTTTATTATAGGTACCATGTCCTTTTTGGGCACAACTTTCAATATTGGCAGTTTTCTACTGGTATTTTTGTATATGCTATAGTTTTCTCTTGCAATTATTTTTGTGGGTGTGAGGAAGAGGTCAGCTCATAGGTTTAGATTGACTGCATTATTACTTCTAAGTTATCATTTCTTTAGTTCACTACCTGGTCTCAGCCAGTTCCAAACTGGGCCGCGGAAGCAGAGGGTGAATGAGCATGTGCAGCTCCACTTGCATATGTGCCTCCTGCTCACAAGGAAACATCCCCCCTCCCCCCCACCAGTCCACAAAGCCAGAAAGGTTGGCAACCACTGCTTTAGCTCATAAGAGCTTTCTTTTTTATTTATCTGAGTTTCTTCTGTTCTACTATTGTTTTTCACAATTTTTCTGAACTTCTTCCAGTTTTGCATCTCCTAATATTTTATTTCTGGTGATGAAACTCCTTTGGTCTCCTAACCATTGTTTGATGATATTTGAGTATGGATAAATTATTTTCCAATGTTCAAACATTCACTTTAAGAAGCACTACTTTGTTGGTTTCAATTCATAATAATAGGCCATAATGGTGCAATTTTCAAACAACAGTATCCTTTTCTCTATTCTGTGATTGTTGTTCTTCACGTAATCCTATAATCCCCCATAGTTCTTGAGCCCATGTGTCACTAGATACTCAGGAACTTTAACACACGGCACAGTCTTTGTTGACCCAAGTGACAAATGTCCTGGTATAGGATTCTTTCCCCCCCCCACTAAATTAAATGGCTTGATGGATAAACTTGGTCTGGTTATTCCTTACATCTGTTTGGCATGTATGACCCTTCTGGTAGAATACACTATTGCCAGTATAGCTCTCAGCATCATCAAAGCCCCTCCCCCATAATAAAGGGGGTATTCATGGAGGGGATGGTGATGATTATGGTTAGTTGCATAGTCAGCAATATGTTTAGACTGGAATTGACATTTTTATCCACCTATCAAGTCCTTCCCAAGATATGCAATTGTTTTTTGATGATGTTAGAGGTATAGTCACATAATGCAAGATTTTCCAAGTAAAGCCACCTTTTGCAATTGACTGGTAGTGATTTTGTCAATTACAATGGTGTTCAAATACCTGCTAGCAAATACCTCCCGCCATCCGGTATGCTCCCACAGAGAGGGCCTCCTCATGGTGCCATCGGCCAGACAATGCCGGCTGGCGACCCCCAGGGGGAGAGCCTTCTCTGTGGGAGCTCCCACGCTATGGAACGAGCTCCCCACTGAACTCCGTACGATGACAGATTTATGCACCTTCCGTCGGGAACTAAAAACGTTCCTTTTTCGACAGGCCGGACTGGCATAGAAGCTCCAGTTCCAGCAGGGTTAAAATGTTTCAGGGGGATTGAGTAATTTTTATGATTCGTAAATATTGGGTTTTAAATGGGGATTTCACGGCCAAAATTGTTTAATTCATTTCTAATTATTCTAATTTTGTATATTTATATGTTTTTAAATTTTTAGGCTGTACACCGCCCCGAGTCCTTTGGGAGAGGGACGGTATAGAAATTTGAATAATAAATAAATAAATAAATAAATAAATAAATAAATAAATAAATAAATAAATAAAGTAGCTCTCCAGAAGTTCTGGGATTGCACCCAAGGTGCCTATTACTATTGGTAGTATCTGCTTTCTTTTGACACAGTCATTCTATTTGCAGGACTTCATCCTTTTTTCCCCAGTTCATTTTCTTTTATTCAGCTGTCTCCAGGTACTGCCATGTCCACTATCCAGACTTTTTTTCCCCTTTCCTATTGACAATTGGTAAAACTGGGCTGTTAAGTGGCAGGTGCTTATTGGTTTGAATTCTAAAATTGCCAAAGTACTTTAGCCTCTTCATTTTTTTTTATTATTTTGTCTATTTTGTAGTCCCATCAGTTCTTGCTTGCAGGCAAATGGTATTTCTTGCAGATATTCCCAAGCATCATTGTTACTACTTATAATTATAATTTGGATAAGCTGCAATCTTAAATGTCATTGTTTATAGTGCAGTATACATATGTAATACTGCTGTTTTGATATAATTTATGATGAACTAGGGATATTAATACAACTTGAAGTCAATCCACTGGGTGTTGCCTCAGCCAAATCTTTTCCCCATTTTTCTTATCTTTGGTTATAGGTTTTTTTTTCCACTGTTGAGCACAAATAACTGAAAATAAACTTGTTCAGAATGCCCTATCTAACTAATTGTCTCAGTAAAACTGTCTAACCAGAGTAGGATAAGAAAGATTGTTTGGCAAATGTTTTATTCTGCAGCAATTCAGAGCAGAGGGAGGAAGCAAATCTGGCAAGTGAAAAACTTGGCTGATGTCAACCAAAATTACATATAAGCCCACTAAATCTTTCACTGTTGGTCTTATTTATCCCCTGAATTCCAGTTTTTTCCCCATTAAATGAGATGGTTTATGACACTGATAAGACAAACACGAGGGATCAGTAAATGGATTCCCTTGAGTAATTACAGCTGTCAACAATGGCTATGCTTATAAAACAATTGCTAACTGAACTCAGCATCTGCTCGTTATGTACCAGCACAGTGAAAATAACTCGGCATGAACTCCTACTTTTGCCAGTGATAGATCACCCGGGCAAGCAGCAGTATATTGAGAAGATTTTAATGGATCAAAGGCCTGCCACTCAATTATGTACTTGGAATTTTCCAAATGTACAGTTCTATACAAGTCTAATACTGAAAAAGCTGGAGGATGGCACATCAGTGAGGTCATTGCATTTACCCAGGATCAGAAAACATGAGAAACCTCAGCAAATGTGACCTTTCTCTCAACAGGGATAAATAGCATAGATCATGTTGCTAAATATCTTTTTAAGCCCTCCCAATCTCTCTTTGTCACCTAGCCATACTCCATTGCATTTTGATCAAAACTAAATCATCCCATTTGATCCTCACAAGTATTCTATGCCATAGTTTAGACTGAATAAAAAATATAAGAGTCAGAATCACTGGGGCACTGATGGGACAAAGGGCAATAGACATGAAATAGACAGAGCCATTCTCATTATTTCAATGAAAAGAATTCATATTTTAAACTGAAGTTTCTATGAGCATAGAATTTTGTTCCATCTTTATATACCACCATCCTAAGAATCTTTACTCAAATCACTTTGAATTCAGTAGGGTTATTTAACTACCTGAAGCTGAAGACCTGCTGTCTAAATAACAGAGTTGCTTAGATAACTGAGGTGGCTAATAAAACAATCAGATTAAAAAAATTAAAATATACTGAAATAAACTGTTATATAATTTCACAGGGGGAGTGTGATGGCTCAGTGGTTAAATACACTGAGCTTGTTAGTTGGAAAGCTGATAGCCCAGGTTTGAGACCTGAGCACTGCCCAATGGGGTAAGCTTCCATTACTTACCCCAGCTCCTGCCTACCTAACAATTTGAAAGCATGCAAATGCAAGTAGATAAATAACTACCACTTTGTTGTGCCTCGGTGTATAGTGATGCCAGCCACATGACCACAGAAGTGTATTTGGCTCCCTCAGCTAAGAAATGGAGATGAACATCATCCACCAATCAGACATAATTAGACAGGGAAAATGTTTATCTTTATCTTTATGGTTTCATAAATACAAATAATAGACATCTATCCAAAGCTTTTTTTCACTATTCTTTTCTAATGCAATGGAAAGATATTAGAGGAGCTGACATTTTCTTTCTTTCTTTTTTAAATATAACATATGATTGAAGAATACCTTCCAGCTTTGTCTAAACTTATACAAGTAAGCAAGTATATAAGTGTCTTCTATTTTAGGATTGATCATATCAGCATATATGTCCATTCCTAAACACAATGAAGCCAAAAATAACCAAATATATTTGCATCATAATATCATATGCAAGAGATGGAGGCTGCATCACAATTTTGTGGTAAAGGTTCAGCAGTTTTGCTCATTTTATCCCCTTCAGATGTCTAGGAAAAATACCACTCATCCTCCCATCCTATCCCACCCTCAAAAACCATTTCCGTAATATGCACGTGCATTTGTAGATGCAGAGGTAAACCCAGTTTCTCAAGATAATGCTGGACTGGGTAATTCCCTGCATTCAGTTCTGAAGATGGCTAATTATATAAACATTTTCTTTTCTAAATCAGAGATAGGCATTGTGGTAGTATGATGGTCACAGTGGACAGGAAAATGATGGAAAATAGGTAGGCTGTATCACATAAATAATCAGGCAAAAATTATATTTTTCTGGGGTTGGAAGGTTTGGTTTTCTTCCTTTGTCTAACATAGAACTTAACAACAGTTCTCTTTTGTTTGCTATTGCAAAATGGTGGGAGAACACATCACCCATTGTGGGCAATTCTGTCTGAAAAGCTTGGGGGAAAACAAACAGGGTTACTGAAAGGAAACTGGGGAAAATCTATGCCACATGGCCAATTTTTGTCCACTCATGAGCTATATTCTATTTTATTCAAGTGCTATATAGGTACAATGCATTCCATGTTGAGGATTTCTATGTGGCAATGTAAGGTTCATTGTAAACTCAGATTATGCATTGGCTGAAAAGGACCTTTGCCCTCTATTTCTGGACTTAGTTGTATGTTGTTAGACCCTCTTGCTGCTCTTTGAGCATGTCTCCAACATGTTCTGATTGGCTTCAAGGAACACATTCCACTAGTTTTTATTTCAAGCAACAGTACATTTTGCCTTGTTTATTCACACCATTTCTTTTTATATCTACACATAGTGAAAAGGCTGACGCCTGTACATATTACCAAAGATGAGGTGTTAAGATGACAGAAGATGTTCTGAATTCTATCCTCAGAGGCAGCTGTCTTTCTCCAATCTTATTTCAGATTCTGCTGATGAGTAGCAGCACAGCATATAGTCTGGTCTATCCACAGCATTTGTCCCCTCTGTAATATAATTGTTTTTTTCAAAAGGGAATTTTATTTGTTCTTTCATAATGACATGTATTTTCCATTAAATATATTTCCTTTGTAAAAAAAACAGATCTTGAATTTAAATTTCATTTTTCTTGCAATTATACAAACACATGTATCTTGACATACCTGTTAATCATTTAGATAAACTTATTAATTTGTCATGTTTCTGTTATTTATTCACATAATAACCCTATTCTTTATAGAACTATCTTTTTCTTTCTTTTTTTTTTCCCAAAAAGATTCTGTTGAACATGAGAGACTAGTATTATCCAAAGACATCCTAGAGATTGAGAAATATTCTTGTGGAAGATCCAAGATGATCTTTAACACCACTGTGTTGGACTCAAAGTGACATTCAAACAAAATTTTAGAGGAACTTCAGCTTACACAGTCTGAAATCTTCCAAGCTAAAGACAGTTGATAAATCATGAATGGCAACTTTCCTTTGTCAGTCGAGATGGCCAGCTCCCATCATTCTTGTGTCTTATGGGGAAAAATTATCTTGAAAATTTGCTTGAAAAAGAAATATTCCCTATATAATTTGCTTGAAAAAAAATATTCTCCATATAATTGAAGTATGTACGAACTTCTAATTCATGAGATATGCTTCCTGCATATCTTCCATTTGGCTTAGGAATGGTGGAAATTTGAAATTGAATCTCAGGTTGTTTTCATGCATTCCATTTTCTCATTCTGGCCTTCAATTTCTTTGTATATATTGATATAATAACAGAATAACAGAATTGGAAGGCTCCTTGGAGGTCTTCTAGCCCAACCTCCTGATCAAGCAGGAGAACTTATACCATTCTAGAAAAGTAAAGTGGCTGTCCAGTCTCTTCTTAAAAGCTTCCAGTGATGGAGCATCCACAACTTCTGCAGGCAAGCAGTTCCACTGGTTAATTGTCCTCACTATTAGGAAATTTCTCCTTAGTTCTAGGTTGCTTCTCTCCTTGATTATTTTCCAAACATTGCTTCATGTCTTGCCTTCTAGTGCTTTGGAAAAAAGGTTGACACCCCCCTTCTTATTTGTGGCAGCTCCTCAAATATTGGAACACTGCAATCATATTACCCTAGTCCTTCTTTTCACTTTTACTTTTCTTTTCTAGAATTCTTTGAGCCTAGAAGTAGGAATAGATGTTTGCCAACCATCATGGAACAAGGAGATATAGACCCTCCATTTGTACCTCATGAACTGGTCACCAGCTCTCCCTTAAATCAGAAGCTCAAAGGCAACAATGTGTCTTAACACATTCACTGATTAAAAAAAAGATAGAGTTGGGATATGGAGTAAAGTACATATCCATTCAGCTTCCGAAAGCCTGAATCCAGATCCATTTTTCTTGCAATAAACCCAGTAAATGAGATTATGAGAAGCTCATTTTCTTGGTTACTATAACCCACTTGGCATGAGTTCTTGATCTTACTGATGCAGTATTGTCAAGAATTTGGAGAGCATAACCCAGAGCTTACTGGATGGATTTACAGGCAAATGTTCCAAGAAAATGTGACCACTGAAGAACTCTGTAGATCTTTCTCATGGTCATTTCTTCAAAATTATTGATCCCTGGATATTGAGTCTGGAAATAATGATAGTTTTATATGAGTTTTATTGTTCTCTCCAAGTATACTAAACTCTTGTTCCTACCATACAGCATACTTTCAGCTTCACATGAGTAGGCTGAATATCTCCATAAGCCTTTTCTGTTTTGTTTATTGATATATTGATACTCAATTGATATATATATACTCAAAGATGCAATGGGTCACATCTCAACATTTTCACTTGCCATTTCTGAATGACTGCCAATTAAATGTTACTTTAAAAAGCCAAACCAAATCATCATCATCATCATCACCATCAAGCCCTGACAGTATTCCTAAAATTGTTGAAAAACATTACTCTGTCCTAATTATTAGTCCTGAATCTGATTTCATTGATCATAATCATGCATGAGTTCTTAAATTAGGATCTTGATAGTTGACTGTAAATTATCCTAATTCTAATTTATCATCGTGGGTGCAGGGTCACAACAAAATGTTTTATTGCTTAATAAAAGTGTATGAAAGATCTACTTACATCAGTCAATTGTCTCATTCTACTCTTACCTAATTCAATAATTTAACAAAAGCTTGGATTAAGGATTACCTTGTTCTAATAAAGATAGCAAAATGTGCTTATTTATTGAGTTTGAAGATAGCTGCCTAGCAACTTGGCCTCAGGTTGTGAAAATTATGCTGAGTATCTGATGGATAAAGTCGTTCAGAGTTGCTTGGAGTTAGATTGTCCTGGTCCTATGGTGGTGATGTGAGCACAATCTTAACTATTCATCTGGACAGAGTTAAATCTGATTTCTTCCAAAGAAGTAGACAGTGTCTGATCCTTGCCATCTATGTGGTAGATGCATGCCCTTTTGTTTCTCCCTGGAGGTGACTTGTGAGTAGGTTTAAGTGGTGGTAAATAACTCTGTATGTAACACTTGCCTTGAAGGAGGCCATGGACATTTTCCCCTCAGGCACTATCATTCTCATTGTTGAGAATGTGATAGTCTACATCTTAAAGGGACCTAAAGGAAGTAGATTATCTGGAACCATTGCAGTTTGGGATATAACATCAATATGGTACTTGTAAATGATTATAGGTGGACTTAAGATGATAGCAGTATAACTATCCTGTTCTTGATTCTTTGTGACTTTCAATACCATAGATCCTAGTATCCTTCTGGGCAAACTAGTTTGGAAGTAGGAGGCACTGTTCTTCAGTAGCTTCTTCCTTTCTCCATGACCAGAACCAGTTGATGTTGGGGAGGAGAAAAGTCCAGCCATATGTCTCTGCCACAGGATTTGACTTTCTCCCCATTCCTATTCAACTTTTTACATAAAACTGCTGGGTAAGCAGCAGTTCATCAGTATGCTGTCAACACTCACTTGAACATCTCAGCCCCAAGCCACCTGAGGATGCTGTCAAATTGCTTTCCCAGTGTCTGGAGGATGTGTAGATCTGGATGAGAAGTCAGATCTGACAAGACCGAGTGATTGTGACTTTTAGGGCCACCCATATTTGGTGATTTTCTATAGTTGATTCTGAATGGGGATACACTCTCACATGCAGACTTCGTGTGCAACCTGTGGGTCTTTCTGGACTCAAGTAGCAAGTTGATCAGGATGGCCTTTGCACAAATGCATCTTGTTCAGCAGTTGCATCCATTCATAGATCAGGAGACATTGCTCATGGTCACTCATGCCTTAATCACCTTCCAGCTGATCTATCAAAATGTGGTCTACATAGGACTCTTTCTGAACACATTTGTAAGTTTCAGCTCTTCAACTCAAGAGCAGGAGAAATAAATGTTAAACTCTGGAGAATAGTCCAGTGTATGTTCATGATTCAATAAAATGTAAATTAATATAAAAGTATCTTTCACTTTCTCCTCCTTCCCTTCTTATTTGCACAGATGTATGTCCAATATACATGAAGTCATATTCCTTGTAGCACAGGAAAGCTGGGGGCAATCATTAGAAAGATTATCTCAGCCCAGGTGATGAAAGTTCAGGAAAAAGCATCCCAAGGACATTTAGCTTTAATTAAGTTATCACAGGCTAGCACTGATACTTAGTGAAATCTATATTGATCTTCGTTCCTTGGTGTTGACAACTACATGGGGTTTGATGCCTACATGCACAGCTAAGTTTAGAATACCATCTTTCGGCTGTGGCGAGGGGCGCATTCGCCCAGGTTCGCCTGGTGTGTCAGTTGCGGCCCTATTTGGAACGGGAATCACTCCTCACAGTCACCCATGCCCTTGTCACCTCGAGACTCAACTACTGTAATGCTCTCTACATGGGGCAACCTTTGAAGAATGTCCGGAGACTGCAGGTGGTTCAGAATGCGGCCGCGTGAGCTGTCTTGGGTCTCCCAAGACATGCTCATGTCACTCCAGCCCTCCATGAGCTGCACTGGCTGCCAATTGGTCTCTGAACACAATTCAAAGTGTTGGTTATGACCTATAAAGCCCTATATGGCAATGGGCCAGGATACTTGTGGGACCGTCTTCTGCCTCATGAATCCCAGCAACCGGTTAGGGCACATAGGGTTGGCCTCCTACGGGTCCCGTCTGCTAGACAGTGCCGTCTGACGGGACCTAGGGTTAGGGCCTTCTCTGTTGCTGCCCCAGCCCTCTGGAATCAACTTCCCTCAGAGGTTCGTACTGCTCCTTCCCTCCTAGCTTTCCGTAAACTTTTAAAAACACATCTTTGCAGACAGGCCTGGGGCGTATGAGCTGTGCTCTGCCCCTGGGCCTTTGATTGGGAGTGTATGTTGTATGAGTGAGTATAGTGTTTATAGTTTCATAGTTTTATATTGTACCATTTTTAAGTGACCTATGTATTTTGTACTTATATTTCTGTTGTGAGCCGCCCTGAGTCTGGGGAGAAGGGCGGCATATAAGTCGAAATAAATGAAATGAAAATGAAACATATATTTCTTGACCATGCCAAATATAGTTCTTATTTAAACATCCTTCTCTTCTACTGTGACAAAAAGCAGTCATTTTAGAGGGAAATATCTCCTTTCGGATTCCTGCAGTTTGCAAGACATGTTTTAGATTTGTGTCAGTTATCTGTATTACCAGTGGGGAAGAACCAAACCAAAACAAAACAAAGCAAAACAAAAAGAACAAAATGGCATGTTGGAGTTTTTAGTGAGTGTTGATTATGTCCTTGTCTAGCAAAGTACTGCACTGTATTTTTGCAAGCTGTAACACCATATTTATTTTACTGTCATTCTGTGAAATTAACCTTACAGGATATACAAAATCTTGGCATATAAATTATTTCTAAAAATATTCCAGCCACATACTGATATAAATATGGAAAGGAGCTTACCTATAATGAGCTTCTGAATCCTGCACTTACCACACATTGTACCTATGAGAAGAGATGGTTACATTTCCCGACCCGTTAATTCAGGCTTAAATGCCCGGTTTCTTATCTTACATTATATTAACCTTTGTCTCACTTTGCTTGGCAATAAAACAGTAACTAGTTGTTCAGACAGCTTGCGATTTTTTTTTAAAGAAATGTGTTCATTTCATTGAAAATATTCTCAGCACATACAGCAATGTCTGAATGATTCAGGTCACAGTTTTTGATAAAATTTGACAAAATAGCCATAGCTAATCATGTTCCCAAAAGTGACTACTGTATGATTGGCATTGGGTCAGGAGAAATATTAAATTGCAGATGGAGTCTTTCTTTTTTTCTTTCTTTCTTCTTTCTTTCTTTCTTTCCTTTCATTCTTTCTTTCCTCCCTCCCTCCCTCCCTCCCACCCACTTAAATATTTGCACAATGGAAGGAAGAACAATTCTCAGCCTTTCTATGAATGCTTGAGAAATTTCCTGACAGTGAGAACAATTAACAAGTGAAGTGGGTTGCCTTCAGAAGATGTAGGTGTTCCATCACTGGAGATTTTTAAAAGATTAGACAGTCAATTGTCCAGAATGATATAAGGTTTCTTGCTTGTGCATGAGGTTAGACTCTCTTCCAGTTCTGTTATTCTGCTTATCCCTGGCACTGTTATTCTAGATTTTGAACAATATTATATATATTGATGTTAATTAAGAAGGTTGGGTTAACAATATAGAAGGTCCATTCAGAAGATACTTGTCCTCCTTGTTTCTGCTTTCCCTGCACCAAGCAACAAAAAGTTAAGGGAAGGTTTTTGACTGTGTTTGACTCAATGTAAGATGATGACCTCAAAATTCTCAAAGTTTGGACCCTCAATATATTCTGTAGGCAAACCTGAAAATGGTTTTGACACCCATTAATTTGTCATGACTCCTAAAATCTAAAAGGATGGTGTGGTGGCTCAGCGATTAAGACACTGGGCTTGTTGACTGGAAAGCCGGCAAGCCACATTCAAGACCCAAGTGCCAGATGACAGGGTAAGCTCTCATTCTCATCCCCAGCTCCTGCCAATCTAGCAGTCTGAAAGCATGCAAATATGAGTAGATAAATAGATACCACTTTGGTGGGAAGGTAACAGTGTTCCATGACGTCGTGGTGGCCACCTGACCATGGAAATGTTTTTGGCTTAATGTCCTTAAAACAGAAATGAGCACTACCCCAATAGTCAGCAATGACTATGAAGTAAAATCTGCAGGGACTCCTTTATCATTTTTTCCACTAAAATCTAGAGGTAGAATTAAAACTGCAGATCTACTCCAAACTGGCAAAATAAAGATTGGAACAATCAGATATGAATTCTAACTTTATAGTCAAAGGAATATATCTTTATAGATAAAGGAACATATCAAAGAAAAAATGCTAAGAAAATTTCCATGACTTTGAACATTGTACATTTTCCATCATAGTGTTATTACAGAAACAATTCCGCTAAATGACTTTGCACTCAACTATTTCAAAGTATGGCACAATTGATAGTTCTTAAAATGTCTCATTTCATACTTGTGATGTACAAATATCCTGGAAAATCACAGACAGTTTGAAAAGTTTATGGTCATCTTGTCCTGTCATCTCCGGAGAGTGTATTACCCTGTATAAGTTAACAGTGATGTTTCAAAGGCTTTATCATAGGGTCAGTTTTAAACATGATACTCAGAATTACTAAAAAACATGAGAATATTAGAAAAGAGCATTTCTAGTTTAAACCAGAGCTTACCTAGCCTGAAATTTCTCTTTCATGGTGGCCCACTAGACGTTTCATATGTAAGACATAAGCATAACCGCTGTTGCTCCCCCTTAACCAGTATAAAGAGACATGTCCTACTGATTGGGAGAACAGCATATGACTATTACAAACAACTAATATTTGTAATCTTACTCTGTATGGGATTCTCTACATTTCTTAAAGTCTATCTAAAATTAATTAAGGCATCAAATATTCTCAGACCAATAAGAAAATACAGGAGGGGGTATGCATTCATTTCAAGAAAGACATAATTGCTTTTATATAGGCTACTCTGCTTTTAAGAGTGTATCAAAGCAAAGGCTAATAGTACAAAAATTACAAATAGAATGTGAATCCAAGAAAACAAGCTCATAATGTTTGGAGCACATATTTGAGATAATGCCTACCCATCCAAGAGTCAATTACCTAACTAACAGCTAGGACTGAACATTGGCTAAATGTTATCCAAATATCCATTTTTATACCCGGTTATGTCTGCTCTCAAAATCCATTATCTGACAATTGAGACTTGACAGTACTTTATAGCTAACACTTGTTATCAGAACTGGTACTTGACAGCTTATCTTCATTTATTTTTTTCAAATAGTCTGCCTTTAGAAAACTTTTTCCATTATATTAGGCAGGGATATTTTCCACAGAGTACAGTCTGTTTAAACAAGGCATTGTTGGACCTCACCCTTATTTCCTATTCCTCTTTGGTGGCATATTAGTGATAATTTTATCTGGCAGCTATGGATATATTGTATATTTGCAATTTTTCAAAGAATCATTGTGGGATATAATCTCCTGGCAAGGTCAGGAAGCCTCATTATGTCTCACAAAAATGGTTATCCAACATTTACTTCAAAAACTCATTTAATCGAGCACTGATGACTCCAGGGAAAAGTCTGTTTACTGCTGGACAACCAAGAATTTCTTTTTATTTTGAATTTGGGTCTCTTTTTGTAAAGCTTCAATCCAATGGTTCTTGTTCTATCCCCAAGCATTTATGGAGAAGAAAGCCACATATTATTTCTTCCAACCTTTGGAAGATTGTTAAAACCTAATGTTGAGAGCCTAAAAACAGTGCAGAGAAGGACAACAAAGACGGTAAAGGGTCTGGAGGATAAAGTATATGATGAATGGTTGAGAGAACAAGACATGTCTAGTGTAATGACGAGGACTAGAGGTGATATGATAGCAATCTTCCAGTATTTGAGGGGCTGTGACAGGGAAGAGGAGGTAGACTTATTTTCCAAACACCTGAAGGCAGCCAGGAATGATGGAAGATCATTAAAGAGACATCTAACCTAGAACTAAGGAGAAATATTCTCAAAGTGAGAACAATTAATCAGTGGAATGACTTACCTCCAGAAGTTGTGGGTGTTCCATCACTAGAGTTCTTCCAGAAGAGATAGATAGCCATTTGTATAGGGCAGAGGTCTTAAAACTTGGCTCTTTTATGATTTGTGACTTCAACTCCCAGAATTCCTCAGCCAGCATGCCTTGTATAGGCTCTCCTACTTTAGCATGGGGTTAGACTTGAAAACCTCCAAGGTCTCCTCCAACCCTATACATCTATGTTTTGTGAATATATAGTAACAAGACCTTTTTAGAATTCTGAATCAGAAAAAGCAAATGCATTGTTCTCTGTTGTAATTGTTATGCAACATTGAGTAGATACATTTGAAATGATTCATGTATCTGGCTCACAAACCATTCCATGCTGATTACATCACATATGGCACTCAATATCTTAGTCACTTAGTTACTAGATTCCAGCAGCATATGGATCGAGAACTACCAGAAGTACAGGCAGGATTTTGAAGAGGCAGAGGAACTAGACATCAAATTGCCAACATACACTGTATCATGGAGAAAGCTAGGGAGTTCCAGAAAAAAACATCTACTTCTGCTTCATTGACTATGCTAAAGCCTCTGATTGTGTGGATCACAACAAATTGTGGCAAGTTCTTAAAGAGATGGGAGTACCAGATTATCTTATTTGTCTCTTGAGAAACCTATATGCGGGTCAAGAAGCAAGAGTGAGAACTGGACACGGAACCACTAATTGGTTCAAAATTGGGAAAGGAGTCCGGCAAGGCTGTATACTGTCACCCTGCCTATTTAACTTATATGCAGAGCACATCATGAGAAAGACAGGGCTAGATGAATCAAAAGTTGGAATTAAGATTGCTGGGAGAAATATCAACAACCTAAGATATGCAGATGATACCACTCTAATGGCAGAAAGTGAAGAGGAACTAAAGAGCCTCTTGATGCAGGTGAAGAAGGAGAGAGCAAAAGTTGGCTTGAAAAATAGAAAGTTGTCTAATGCCTGATTTCTGATAAGAAGAACAAAAATTTGGAAATCAAGATGAGAACCAACAAAGTTTACAAGCTTGTCATACACAAGAAAGGCTTCGGAAGCAGCGATGATGAACTTGTGGTGAATCCCAAAGTATTTCTTCAGATCAAGTTGGCAGATATAGTGGAAATAGCACACCCCAATGATGAATATAGTCCACTCCTGCTGCAAGTGAAGTCACTCAAGGAAGACTTACAGAAAGAAACCATCAGTGTTGATCAGACCGTTGCTCAGGTGTTTCGACTGAGACCCTACCAGGATGTCCATGTCAACGTTGTGGACCCCAAGGATGTGACTCTGGATTTAGTGGAGCTGACATTCAAGGACCAGTACATCGGACGTGGGGATATGTGGCGGCTTAAGAAAAGCTTGGTTGGCACCTGTGCTTACATCACTCAGAAAGTTGAATATGCGGGTATTCGGGCTCAGGCAGGTGAACTGTGGGTCAAAAGTGAGAAAGTCACCTGTGGCTACATCAGTGAAGATACTCGGGTGGTGTTCCACTCGACTTCCACCATGGTTTACATCTTCATCCAGATGAGCTATGAAATGTGGGACTTTGACATCTATGGAGACCTTTACTTTGAGAAGGCCGTGAACGGCTTCCTTGCTGACCTTTTCACCAAGTGGAAGGAGAAGAATTGCAGCCATGAAGTGACGGTGGTTCTCTTTTCTCGGACCTTCTACAATGCCAAGTCGTTAAATGAATTTCCAGAGATGCATCGTTGCTCAGTCCAACAGGACCATGAAGGCCGCTTCTACGAAGACTTTTACAAGGTTGTGGTTCAAAATGAACGGCGGGAGGAGTGGACTTCTCTGCTTGTGACTATTAAGAAGCTCTTCATCCAGTACCCAGTTTTGGTGCGCTTAGAGAAAGCAGAGAATTTTCCACCAGGATACAACGCCACCTCTGCTCAAGGAAATTATTTGGAGGCCATAAACCTCTCCTTCAATGTGTTTGACAAACATTACATCAACCAAAATTTTGACCGGACAGGACAGATGTCTGTGGTCATCACACCAGGGGTGGGGGTCTTTGAAGTGGACCGGCTACTCATGATCTTGACCAAGCAATGGATGATAGACAATGGGATTGGGGTCGATCTGGTGTGCATGGGAGAGCAGCCCCTCCACGCAGTGCCGCTTTTTAAGGTAGTGCCTTTCATTTCGAAGACCTCTCAACATGGTCGAGAAGAGGAAGTGTCGCCAATATTCGACGGAATACCTAAAATTGGGATTCATTCCATCTCCTTCCAACGTACAGTTTCCGTTTTCTCTTCTTTGTGAGAAAACATTTTCAAATGAAGCGATGAAGCCTTCCCGACTGAAAGACCATTTAGTAAGAATTCATTTGGATAAAGCCAACAAACCGGCATCGTTTTTCCAATCCTTAAAGGCCAAGTTTGAGAGTCGCAGCACTGTTGGGAAGTTATTTGGAAAATCGTCATTCAACACTGACAAGGGGCTCATTTGTTCCTATGAAGTATCTTTGTTGATCGCAAAATGTGGCAAACCTCACACTATCGGAGAAACGCTGATTTTACCAGCAGTGAAACAGATTGTTGCCACCATGTTGGGGCCCAGCGCAAGCATTATCACGCAATCGATTCCTTTCAGCAACAACACCGTATCAAAAAGAATTGATGAAATGGCTGATGATGTGGAAGAAAGGCTTATTGACACCTTGAAAAATACAGAATTCGTGATGCCGATTGACGAGTCAACAATTTGTGAAAATGAAGCCTTGTTATTGGCTTATGTCCGTTTCATCTTAGTTCCTGCGTTGCGGTTTGTTCTTATGCCCTTTTTATATTTCTTTTTGCGTCTTAAATTTCACTTGTAATTCAATCATTAAATGTTACTGTTTTTCTTTTCGGGCATTTCACTTTCTTGCCATTGAATTTTGTTTTCAGTGGTCATTACATTTAAGTGTCTTGAATAAATAAGATACATGTATCACGAAGTTTGGGAATAAAGTGACGGGTGGCACCAAAAAAAAAGAAAAGAAAAGAAAACCAAAATGATGGCATCCAGCTCTCTCAATTCATGGCAAATAGATGGGGAAGAAATGGAGGTAGTGACAGATTTTATTTTCCTGGGCTCCAAGATCACCTCAGATGGGGACTGCAGCCAAGAAATTAAAAGACTCGTGCTCCTGGGGAGGAAAGCTATGGCAAATCTAGACAGCATACTAAAAAGCAGAGACATCACCCTGCCAACAAAAGTGCGTATAGTCAAGGCCATGGTTTTCCCAGTTGCAATGTATGGATGTGAAAGTTGGACCATAAGAAAGGCTGAGCGACAAAGAATTGAGGCCGTTCAACTATGGTGCTGGAGAAGACTCCTGCGAATCCCTTGGACTGCAAGGCGTTCAAACTGGTCAGTCCTAGAAGAGATCAACCCTGACTGTTCTTTAGAAGGCCAGATCCTGAAGTTGAAACTCAAATACTTTGGCCACCTAATGAGAAGGAAGGACTCACTGGAGAAGGGCCTAATGCTGGGAAAGTTTGAGGGCAATAGAAGAAGGGGACGACAGAGAATGAGGTGGCTGGATGGAGTCACTGAAGCAGTAGGTATGAACTTAAATGGACTCCAGAAGATGGTATAGGACAGGAAGACCTGGAGAAATGTTGTCCATCGGGTCGCGATGGGTCAGACACGACTTCGCAATTAACAACAACAACAACCTTAGTTACTTAAAATATGCAATTCTATTAAAATATGAACAGAATTCAAATTGTTGATATTGTTCTATTGATGGCTTTAACTGATCTGTATATCAGCTGTATTATTTTGTTAATACAGAAAACAAAGTTGTACCTTGGAGTCAAATAGTAGCAGGGATATTGGATATTTATTATGGAGGGAAGGAGGGAGGGAGAGAGAAAGAGAATTAACCACTCTCTTGTTCAAGATAAGAGTCTGGGAAGCCTCAGATTTCTAGCTCCTACCTTCATGTTCTGAGTACCTACTGTTTGTATGGAAAATACTTAAATTCAGCTTTTGGTAAACATCTGTTAATTGATATCTGGATTCGTAGCATATAATAAACAGGAGAAGAAGAAAAAGATTTGGATAGTTCTCAGCCAAAAAAACTAGAAGAAATAGGGTGCTAGCTCTTTAAAATGGAAACAACCCAATAGTGGGAGAGGAAACAATAGTGATATCAGAAATACTTCCTAGTGCAGGGGTCTTCAAACATGGCCCTTTTATGACCTGTGGACTTCAACTCCCAGAGGCTGAGGAATTCTGGGAGTTGAAGTCCACAAGTCATAAAAGGGCCATGTTTGAAGTCCCCTGTCCTAGTGTCTCCCCTCTGAAGATACTAAAAAAAAATTCAGAAAAATAAATAACATATGACAGGATAAGAAATATAAATAGGAAAGGCAATATTTAAAGGAAAAAATCTTCCTACAGAAGAATAAAAAATAAATACTCAGTGTATTGATATAAACTCTTGAGTGATAGTACAAGATTCAGCAATTGAAAGATCTTGGGTTCAAGCTGGAACCATTCTTAGAAAGATAATTCAAGTCCAAGCAGAAATAATAGCTATCAGGGAGGGCTGTGAAAGTGGATCAAACAGTGCTATTCTAGAAGGGAAGTTGAAGGAAGACATGGAACAACTAAATAACATACCATATTTAACTCCAGGTTTGATGAACTAGAAATAATTTCATATCCTAATTTTAAAAGGTAACCTAACCACATTACTATGAATCCCTCCTCTTCTGTCTCAGAGTTTACTACTGACTCATTGATTAAAACAACTGGAAAAAAACTGGATATGGCCAACAAGTTTGAAAGTCCACCATGTAGACAATGCAAAATAATGGCAAGTTCCAAAAAAGCTTCAGAAATGGAGAAGCTTAGATGACTATAACTAATCAAGCACTCCAAATTAAAAAAAAAGAAGAAGAGAGAGAGAGAGAAAAAAAGAAAGAGTATCTTAATTTCTCCAAACAATGCAAACCTGATCATTGTGAAGTTTCATAGTTTAATGACCAGGTGAAAATCTCCTTTCTTAAACCGTTTGGATACTTTGATTAAATTGGCAAATAAAAACAATAATCCACCTAGAATTGAAAAAAAAAAGCTTGTAAGCAAATGATCATATTTGATTGAATTGCATAGGCAGAATAATAATAGTGGCCACCAATTAAGAAAGCAGATGAACACTGAATGTCTAGAGTTAGGCTGCATAAGTGGTATGGATAGAATTGAAATGATGATGGTAAATCCATTTGGACAAGTTTCACATCAAGATCCACTTTACATCCTAATGGACCTCAAGTGAGATGAAATGTCTATCTTTTCCACTAAAAGAAAAATTCAACAGTAGCTGGATATTTAGAAGTGAATTATTCTAAGGATCTCAAATTGCTATCACAAAGTATGAAAAAAAGTGCCACTGCTTAGAACCCAGAATAAAGCTGACAAATAATTCATGTGAACTGACAGAATCCTTGCAAGCAAAACCTCCAGGTCTATAATCATAATATAAGATAAACGCAGTATTTGATATCTGTAAAAGAAAACTTTGCTGGACAAATGAGTTGAAATTCTTAGGATCAGATAGTTATGTTCCTGCCAATCAATATATAATAACAGCTCCAGACAACAAAACTTATTGAGAATGCTAGCAAAGAATGCTAGCATAGGTTCTTAGTTTCTGGTGACTGCTGCCCTATAAACTGATTCTCACGGGCTGCATTCCCTACATAATCTCCAAAAATGGCCAATCTATAGCAATTTTTACTCCCCCTCCCCTCATCCCATCCACCCACAAAACAAAATAAAACTAATATAAGGAAACAAATATGAAATCCCACAATTAATGAAAGATATTTTGGCCTTTTGCTTTATGTGTTCAGAGGAATTAGGAAATTATGAAATCTCTATATAGTATGTTGAATTAGAAAAATCCATTGTTAAAATAACTTCCACCTGGCAATCCAATGGTTTCTGTGGATTTGAAAAGAAAATTAGATCAATGAACATTATTTTAGAGTATTGCTCTGGAAAGCAGCAGGTTGGAGAAGGAAATTGTTTGCCAACGTAGAGTGCTAAAGAAAGAATAAAAAATCAGGAGTCTAGTAGCACCATTTCCAGTTTCATTAAAATGCACAAGCACTGTTTGAAATGGCCAGCTATACAAACATGATAATTAAATAAATTTGGGAAGTGCAGCTTACCATTAGATGCCTAGAGTAGGTAGACTGATAAAGGATTTAAATTTGGGTAAGGTATGGGGGGAGAAGGAAAGGAAGATTTCGGTATGTAGATGCAAATTACATGAGACACAATACCACAACTCTCCCTCTGGCTTTCAACTTTCTCTTCCATACCTGATAAAGTCAGCTGCAGCTCACAAACACAAAAATATATTAGTTGGACAATGTGCTATTCAACTGTATGACAAGGAAATTTTTACTATATATACTCCCAATTAATGTATGGAAGGAAGGGAGGGAGGAAGGAAGGAAGGAAGGAAAGAAGGAAGGAAGGAAGGAAGGAAGGAAGGAAGGAAGGAAGGAAGGAAGGAAGGAAGGAAGGAAGGAAGGAAGGAAGGAAGGAAGGAAGGAAGGAAGGAAGGAAGGAAGGCAAGCAGGCCTCGGGTAAAGATATGGATGAAGTGCCATCTGACGGGACCTAGGGTTAGGGCCTTCTCTGTTGCTGCCCCAGCCCTCTGGAATCAACTTCCCTCAGAGGTTCGTACTGCTCCTTCCCTCCTAGCTTTCTGTAAACTTTTAAAAACACATCTTTGCAGACAGGCTTGGGGCGTGTGAGCCGCGCTCTGCCCCTGGGCCTTTGATTGGGAGTGTATGCTGTATGAGTGAGTATAATTTTTACAGTTTTATAGTTTTTATATTGTACCATTATTTTAAGTAACTTATATATTTCTGTACTTATATTTCTGTTGTGAGCCGCCCTGAGTCTGGGGAGAAGGGCGGCATATAAGTCGAAATAAAGATAAAGAAGATAAAGATATACCAGTTGGTGGTGTCCTTTGCTGATTAAACTTTTCACTTCTATTAACCAGTTGGAATTTTTATATGAAAGGAGACAAACAATCCCAACAATTAATCTTCTGTATATTTGTGCTAAAGTTTGAGCTAAAATACTGTTTGACAAAATGAAGATTAGGTAGAGATTAACATGAATATTTATAACGAATAAATAGGTTTCAGCAAAAGACAAAGCAGGCTTGATCATTGTTAGATTTTACTTCATTTCACCTCTAAGGTACCTTCTGTTTGTTTGCCTGCTGCCTTTATACCAGTAAATATAAATTAGGTGTGGACAAAATTAGTTGATACCGACTTAAATGTGCATCTATTGTATTTAGTGCAGCAATTGTACTGCAATACATTTTCTGGAAGGAGATTATATCCAGATTTCAAGGAGTAAACAAGGATGCATCAATATACAGTTTATTATATTAATACAATAGTTCCTTATATGTGAATTTTTCCAAGAAAATTTTTTTCTCAGAAAATAACCATTTTACTCTGCAATAATAATATGATTCTTCATTTGGCAACACAGTTCGGTTTGACCAAAATGTTAAAAAGGTTATTTCCATGGTTTATTGAGGAAGTCACCATAAAAAAGTGTAAGCAATTTAAACATTGAGTTATATTACTCAATAAAGTATTGTTAAACAAATCGTATTAAAATAACAACAACAACAACAACAACAATAATACACCTGGAACAATCATGAATTTTTAGCATACAAAATGAGGTTGATGAGTAGCACTAGAATTAAAATTGTTCCATAGGAAAAGCACCTCATAAATGTATGGCACAGAAATTTAGAAGAATAATGCTTACTTTGCAAGATTTTTAGAAACAGTTGGGACTCCTCTTAATTTTTGACTGGTCTTATCTTTAGTTAAAACTTACCTTGATAATGTTCTCCACAATTTCAATAAACATTTATCTCTAAAACATCCCAAATGTTAGTCAGCAAGGCTTGGATCTCTTAATCCATCAAACTGGTTGAAAATCTGCTTTATATGAACTGTTAGATAAGTATTCACTATACATGCTTTTGACATTTAAGAATTATCCAATTTCTTTGGAATTTAAGCTATTATGTATCTAATTTGGACTCTAGCGGGATAAAATCTTATTCAGATAACAATACTCAGGGTTTGTTATGACATGTTGAAAAACATAAAAAAATTAAGTAATTAGTTAATGTAATCTTCTTTAAACTTCATCTAGGATTTGCAAATATAAAATTATGACCGTGCCAACAGTAATGACTTAACAGTAGATAACTAGCAAATTCCTGTTAAAAACATTCTGTCCTTCTGATTATTCTCATATTGAGGATTTACTGAATTTACACTGACCATTGTATTTGTTAACCTTTGAGAAATATATTTAAAAAAGGGAGGGGACACTCAGCTCAATTCAGATGAAAAAAAAATGGTTCTTTTTAATCTGATTTTAATAAAGCCATATCACAAGGTCTTGCTTCATTTCCACTTAGTACACAAAAGTTTCATCTAACTCATAGAAATGATAGAAGGTAATCTGGTAAACCAATTGGGTATTAAAGGTTCCTGTTAAGAACATAAGAACATAAGAAGAGCCATGCTGAATCAGGCCAAAGCCCATCGAGTCCAGCATTCTGTGTCACACAGTGGCCCACCAATTGTACATGGGGATCTTGAGCAGAAAGAGAAGGCAAAACCCTCCCTTTCCCTTGACCCCCAAAAAAATGGTACCCAAGGGAATCCTGCCTGCCTCAACCAACATAGAGGCGGCACATGGACATCCGTTTTAATAACCACCAATGCACTTTGCATCCATGAATCTATCTAGCCCTGCCTTGAAGCTGTCAAGGCTGACAGCTGTCACGACCCCTTCAGGAAGTGAATTCCATAAATCACCTCCTTCTTGAGGTGCGGTGACCAGAACTGTACACAGTACTCCAAGTGTGGTCTCACCATCGATTTGTACAGAGGCAATACAACACTTGCTGACTTATTTTCGATTCCCTTCCTAATCATGCCAAGCATGGAATTTGCTTTTTTTACTGATGCTGCGCATTGGGTTGACATCTTCATCGAGCTGTCCACCAAAACCCCAAGATCCCTTTCTTGGGTTATCTCAGAAAGTTTGGTCCCCATCAGTTGGTAAGTATAATTGGGGTTCTTTGCCCCGATGTGCATAACTTTGCACTTGTTTAGGTTAAAATGCATTTGCCATTTTGCTGTCCACTCACACAATTTCGAGAGATCCTTCTGGAGCTCCCGACAATCAGTTTCACTTTTCACAACCCGGAACAATTTAGTGTCATTAGCAAACTTGGCTACCTCACTATTAACTTCTACATCCAGATCATTGATGAATAAATTAAAAAGTAAAGGTCCCAAAACTGAACCCTGGGGTACACCACTTCTCACTTCTTTCCATCCGGAGAATTGTCCATTTATTGCCACCCTTTGCTTCCTACAATTTAGCCAGTTACCAATCCAGGACAAGACCTGTCCTCTAATTCCGTGGCTGGATAGCTTTTTTGGGAGCCTTTGGTGAGGAACTTTGTCAAAAGCCTTTTGAAAGTCAAGATATACAATATCAACTGGGGCCCCTTTATCTATGTATTTATTTACACCCTCAAAGAATTCTAACAAGTTAGTAAGACATGATTTGCCTTTGCAGAAACCATGTTGATTTTCTTTCAGCAATGCCTGTTTTTCTATGTGCCCTGTAATTTTATCTTTAATAATGGTTTCCATCAGTTTGCCTGGAACTGAGGTTAGACTGACTGGTCTATAGTTTCCTGGATCACCTCTGGATCCTTTCTTGAAGATCAGGGTTATATTTGCTTCCCTCCAATCCTCCGGTACAGTGCCTGATCTTAGAGAAAGATTGTATATTTTAGCTAGAAGTTCAGCAATTTCACACTTGAGTTCCTTGAGAATTCTAGGGTGGATGCCATCTGGACCCGGCGATTTGTTGACATTTAGTTTAGAAAGGCATGCAAGAACATCTTCCTTGTTTATCTCTATCAGGTTTAATTCTTCTATTTCCCTCCCTGGGAAAACTAATTCAGTGGCAGGCAGATGTTCTCTATCCTCCTCGGTGAAAACGGAGGCAAAGAAGTCATTTAGCCTCTCAGCAATCTCCTTGTCTTCTCTGATTATCCCCTTCTGACCATTGTTATCAAATGGCCCAACTGATTTTCTGGTTGGGTTCCTGCTTCTGATGTACTTAAAAAAGGTTTTGTTATTATTTTTAATATTCTTGGCTATATGCTCCTCAAAGTCTCTCTTGGCTTTCCTGACTATCGCCTTGCATTTGGTCTGCCAGAGTTTGTGATCCCTCCTGTTCTCCTTGGTAGGAAGAGCCTTCCATTTCTTAAATGAGTTTTTCTTCTTTCCAATAACCTCCTTTACCTCATTCGTTAAACTGCATGTTATTATTTTTAAAACATGTGCATGTAACTTTGCCTTTTTAAAAGTGTTAATGGATATAATAGCTTATGCCTATAGGTGTTAAATACATAAATTAATAAAATTAAAAATATAGTCTAAGGTTGATTCATGCAGAAGGAACGTAAGGAAACATATTTTCTCACATTTGAATTGTTTGAGTCACAATACAGTATCCACAGGTGCAAATAATGCTTTCGTCTCTTTATTAATAAGCATTCCTTAGATCATAATCTCTTACTGCCTAACCATAGTACAATATCCCATACCTTTCCTCCTCCCTGGCCTCCTGGGGTATAACAAGGAAGGGAACAAAGGCACAATCTGGCCAGCTAGAATATATTACAATGTCCTATCTTAATAAAGTATATTTATTGAGAAATTTTAATTGCTCTAGTCATCTTGTGAAGTCTATTTCCTGGCTGGATCAACCTCAAAATACTGATATATAAATGTTAAATAGAAACAATGACAAAACTGAGCCCTGTAGCACTCCATATACAGAGGGTTACAACTAGACCTCTCCCTTCCTATCAACACCAACGGGAAAACATCACAAAGGCAGGAAAACCAGTGAGCCAGATTCCCACCTGACTCCATTCTCTCAGCCAGCTTAGAAGGATTCTACAATCGATAGTAACAGAATAACAGAATGAAACAGTGGTGAAACAATAATGAACAGAATGGAACAGCAGTGAAAGCTATGGAGAGATCAAGCAGATAGGATGAATACATCACTCTCATCTTGATCCTACAGAGGTTATACTAAATATAATCAAGCTGCCTTGATATTACAAAGGGCCTAAATCCTGACTTATTTAGATCCAGATAATATGCTTCCTCCAGAGTTCTTTGGCTGCATGCCTGTATCATCTAATCAAAAAGGGAAGGTTGGAGACCAGCTAAAAATTGCCAATCACTTCTGGGTTCAGATGACTTCTTTAGTAGAGGATAGATCACCTTATCTACCTACTTAAAGACAAGACTGGGCCCTTCAAGAAATAAGCTTTTACCATTGTTTGGACCCAGTGGCATGCTATTTCCCCAAAGTCTTAACCAACCAGGAAGGACATATACTGCATCTAAAATGAAGGTAGCCATACTTAACACTGTAATGATTCTTCACTTCTCAGCAGTAAGAACTTGGGCCAAAATGAAACACAAGAGCCTCACTTCCATAGGATGAGACCACCTGGAGTTATTGATGAATGCACCAATGTGTGATTATTAACAGATTTATGTCTACAAGGAAGGAAGGAAAGAAGCAGTGGAATACTCCAGGGTTCTATCCTAGATCCGAGGCTTTCCAATATTTGTATAAATGATTCAGATGAGTGAATAGAAGGGATGCTTATTAAATCTATAGATGGCAACCAGCTGCTTGGCACTTTAGAAGATAGGTTCAAAAGGATCTTGAAAAACTTCAATCCCTAGCTGTCACAAGAAGAGAATATACATTTATCCTCCCTGATCTCTAAGGGTGGAACAGCAACAGTGAGTGGAAGATGTTGGGTATACATGAATGCTAATACTTTGTATTTATTAGAACTGATAACTCAGTTGCATACATGTTAATATACATGTTTCTGCATATGAGTATGTTTGCAATGTCTCCTTGAAATAATTGCATTTTCATCTGAAGCATACAATACTATATAAAAGGAATGCATATTCTTAAAATGTTTACGTGTTTAATCATATAGCTGTCTTGCTAAAATTGACCCAGTCAACTCAAGCTGAGGCAAGTTGTAACAGAATTTTCCATCTTCCTACACACTTCATATTGTTTCTGGCCACTAAGTAAATATAGAAGGACAAAGGTACAGAAATGATGTGGTTTTTATTACTTATATAGAATTTTAGCCCTTGGCTTAACTGTCCTTTACTTTTTGGAATGGAATCTTGTATGTAAGAGCAATTATGCCTGTTCTGATGTATTAGCATAAAAGAGCAAATACCATTTTGTCATAGGGATTATTCAATATCCCATCTTCTGTTTCAATGATGTTCTATAGATTGGACATGCTCTGCATTCTGTTCCACCTGCTTTCCAGCTTTGAAGATGTCAAAATTACTGCAGTTTTCTGTATGTTTCATTAAAAGAGCTGTCACCATTAACTGGTATATAACATGGACAGAGCACGGAGGGGAGAGACAAATGGCTTGGATGGAGTTGAGTTTAAATTTCTAAGAAGATAACTTTGTGCAGATATACAGTATATTTCTATGGCAGGCACTTGGTTCAGAACAAAGTTAATGGGAGATAGCTAAATACAGTAAATGATAAATGACAGACAGACAGATAGATAGATAATAAAGATATTTAGGTAAATAGGTATATAGGAAGCTAAGATAAGATAAGATAAGATAAGATAAGATAAGATAAGGTAAGGTAAGGTAAGGTAAGGTAAGATAAGGTAAGGTAAGATAGTATAGTATAGTATAGTATAGTATAGTATAGTATAGTATAGTATAGTATAGTATAGTATAGTATAGTATAGTATAGGATAGGATAGGATAGTATAGGATAGTATAGGATAGGATAGGATAGGATAGGATAGGATAGGATAGGATAGGATAGGATAGGATAGGATAGGATAGGATAGGATAGGATAGGTCAAGGCACTCCTGGGCGGCCCTCCCACCCTGGCCCTCTTTTACTTACATTTAGTAGTAGGTAGAAACTTCATGACAGCTCGCCTTTGCTGCAGACAACTAGCAGCAACATTTTCTGACTGGGACTTTTGGCGGGCTCAGCAGGGCAGAGACAGCCTGGACAATTCCTATTGGCTTTTGAAGGCCAACAGAATTAGACTCTATTCAAAAGACTCTATTCTATTGGCGTTCGAAAGCCAATAGATTCTATTGGCTTTCGAACGCCAATAGAATAGACTCTCTTGAATAGAGTCTATTCTATTGGCTTTCAAAAGCCAATAGAATAAGAGGGAGTAGCACAGCTCATGAAAAAGGGGAAAAACAAAAAATAAAATAAAATGCCGGACTGCGTTTCAAAAGGAAAGTATGAGGAAAAACTCCAGGACTTTGGCAACCCCTGTGAAATGGTCGTTCAACCCCAAAAGGGGTCGCAACCCACAGGTTGAGAACTGCTGATCTAGCTAAAGGAAGAAAAGAAGCATACTAGTTTGTGGCTCCAAATTCTATATCAAATCATGAGCTTCTCAATTTTATTTGTTGTTCATATATCTGTATAATTACATGAATCCATCTGATGTTAGGGCTGATTAACAAAACAAGGAAAATATTTTAATTATCTAATGTGAGGTGTTAACACACTATCTTGTGTTAAGGTTTCTCATGGATTCCCATTTTCCAAAAGATGTTCCATAGCTTGACATGGTCAACACAATCAAAACCTTTTGTATAATCAATGAAGCACATATTATTTCTTTCGAGCTTTCCTTGTTTTTCCAATTATTGGCAACAATATCTTTTGTTCCATAGACTTTTCTAAGGCTAGCTTTAATATCTGGCATTTCACTTTTCTATCGTTTTAATGTGTTGAATGATCTTAAACATCATTTTGCTAGCATGTGAAATTAAGGATCTTGTACAATAAGTTGCACAATGTTAAGTCTCCTTTCTTTGGTGTTAGTATTTACTGTAGACTGACCACTTCTAATCTATTGGTGTAGAGAGAGCATAGGATCACTCTAAAAAAGAGAGGAGTAAATCCTACTGTTGACTAAATCAACAGTAATCTAAACATTGCTTACTGTAAGTCTGAAACAAGAATAAGATATGTATTATATAAACACCACAGGAAGGTGCACACAGACACCCAATTCACATGACTATATAAAAAAAGAGAAGGTAAAACATAATCAGAATTACAAAATTATGTTACTATATTCCATCTTAATAAAAAGTAGTTTAAGACTTTTGTGTAGTTTTTCCTTTGTCTGGTCTAAATCAAGGTGCTACCATTGGGCAACTGTGTCATGCTTCAGATTGGCAGGCATAGTTGAATTCTTTCATTTTTGTTACTTCCCATATTTCTGTCAATATGTCATCAATTACTGTAGTCTTCTGATTGGTAATCACAGAGGGCAAATCTAATATCAAAAAAACCCAAGGTGTTGTATTCTACTGACTTTCTCTGATGTCCTTTGACTCAGTCTAATGAAATATATATTGAAATGATGTCTTCACCATTGCCATTAAAGTGATCTTCTGCCTCCAGCATCATCCTATATTGCTGCTGCCTAATTGCCTACTTTTGCTTTACTTGGGAAGCTCTTGGTCTTCTTTACTTCATCTCTCTCAAGAACATGTCTCCCCATCCCACATAACAAGGCAGGATATCACAATATTTGGGGAGTGGGGGAAAATAATAATATCTGTATCTATATATTCTAACTTTCCTCCAATATAGAAAGTCTTTTTCCTAAAAGGGTTGTCGCATTTGGAACAATTATGAAAAAAATATGTGTCAAGCATTTGAAAAAGAAACAATTAATAAGAGGACAAAAAGCAAATGCATTTCTGCCATTTCATGTCTTTCACCATTTACTGTGTATTGACTAAAGTGTCAGATGTGGTATGTAATAGCAGGTTATGCTTGGCTTTTGGCTGCTTATTGATTTTTGTCCTCTGATAGTTTAGAAATGAAAGTGAAGGCATGATGTTGAACATCAAAACTGAAATTTACCAAATGGAGAGTAAAAGTGTTCACTTAAACTAAAAAAAAAAAAAAATTCCAACCCTGTGATTGCTTCCATTAGAATTATCTTTATTGCTATAATGGCAAATGATATAAATTATTATTTTGGATTGGAGTGACAGGCTTAATCAATACTAATGGTTTGGAAAAAAGGTGATAGATGATGAATGAGTCATTCTTTATTGTCCCCAAGATATGTACAGCATACCTGGACTACTTCCTGGCTCAACAGGTGTGCCAGAAAGTCAATATTCAAATCAGATTATCTGCAATGAAAAAAAGAAAACTTGTGATCACACTGCTCATTGTTTGTGTACCTCCACCCATAAAAGTTGCTTTTAGCTTTAACCAGCAGGTCTAACAACATTGGTACTACCTGTTTCCCTTCTGAGTTGACATATTCTGATTTGGCAGAGTTCACACCATGTTTACAATTTAAATCAAGGAAGGCGATTAAATCAAGATTTCACTGAAGTTAAACTAGTCAGGATTTCCTTTAGGCTCACTGATTGTGTCTACTCTAAAGCATGGATAGGACAAGTCTATCCATAAGAAACACCAATCTTCAACATTATTTTAAGCATTGTTCCAGGAAAGGTGTTAGTTGCCATAGTTCATTGTCTTTTCTCAAAAACTGGTTTTATTACAAAATTTTGTTCATCTTTATTCATGGAGGGGGGGGAGAAGTAGCAATGAAAATAATCTTACATATTATTCTGTCATTGCTCACTGTGTTTTCAAATCAGCATAATTAGGATATTATAATTGAAATTACCAGGTTATATTAAAAGATAATTGTTTCAGAAACTAAGAATCATAAGAGGAACAGTTTATAATTAAAACCTTGCCAAGTTGTCAGTTACTAAGGTAATATACAATGAGGTCTGTTTGCTTCCAGAAATTTAAAGCATTAGATTTCGGGGAAGGATAAGAGCAACAACTAAAATTACATGAGATTTTAGATGTCAATAAGCATCACTAACACATTCTGAAATAAATTAGGGACTATATTCATTCCTTAAATTCATTCCCTAAAAACTGGGTCAGTGTTTGCCCTTGTTTAGAGAAGCAAAAGGAGAATGAGTAGAAAAAAAATGCACCTATTAGATTGCAAGAAATTCAGTATTGGCTATATAAGGGGAAAAAAGTGTGCTGCATTGGGAAATCACAATACATTATGGTAAGGAAGAATAAGGTATCAGTTAAACTCATAGCTTGATTTTGGCATAAAAATAAAGTTTCTGGACAACATTCACCTAAGGAATGATTTATGGAGTTATGCTTAGATGAACTTGTTTGTTTTACTATTGAATAATGCATTATTGTTATTGCTTTAATGTGATTTAATTAAAGTATAGTGCTTTGATATGACTTAATTAAATGCAATAGATTGATATTTCTGTATCTTATAGGTCATCTCAATATCAAGCAGAAATAATTTGAGAGCACTGTTGACTGAAATGTTTATGACCAGAGTCATGGCTGTCTATGGTGAAGGACTGAGAAAAAAGTCAAGATGTCACTTGCAAATTTATTATCAAAGCACCACTCCTTTGAAGATATCTCATGTGGAAGAAGCGTGCAGATTTGACTGTAGGTTCAAGTCACTGTCATGACTTTTTGACACCCCAATCCCATGGACTTCTCTCATTATGAGGTTTCAAAATCAGAAACAAGTTTAGAAGAGACCTTTTAAAAAGAAAGAGGTTTTCTTTTATCAACATTGGCAAGCTGCTTAAAGAAAGGAGATTCATCACTTAGACATTGCTGGGATCAAAGAGCCTATTTATTCTGCTTTAGAACTGATTTGTAGTTTTAGGGACCCTATTTTAGTGTTTTGCTACAGTAGATAATGGCTAGTCCAAAGGAGGAGTAGACACAATAGAATGTTCTTGACTAGAGATGTCAATATGCAAAGTTAGAATATAATTTCTTTCTTAGTCAATGCCTTTCTTTTTGAAACCAATGAGTAATTAAAAGTCATGAAACCTTTTATGTTAAAAAGATTACATTTTAACTTTTAAACAATGGGGAAAATTTCCAGCTCACTTTTGCTTAGCCTTGCTTTCAGGATAATTTCTTTTTCATTCTCTTGGTAGAAGGATAACGTTGAGGCATATATACGGTATATAGTGCAAATGCATACTAATGAAGAGCTTTCCAAAGGCATAGTCTATATATGACCCAGGGGTATGTACAGGTTATGAATGTCAAACTGATCAATCTGACAAAAGGAATGTTGCACTGTCATGTCATAATGCCACATCTCTGAGATGCATTTTAATAAAAGCAGTTTGACTACAGACTCTCATGATCTGACCAATGCAAATACTGTCAATGTTATTACTATGTTCCATTAAACTTTCTAACAAATATAATAAATAAATACAGGAAAATCCATTTTTATTGTTATACAGTATGCTACTTTCCCTTGCATACGTACTTCATGCACTTATGCAAATGTTCTTAAGATGCAATTTGATGGACAGTAAATTTAAACAGTATTTTAACTGTCATGCCCCTATTGTGTCTATGTTTATGTGTCTTTTTATATGAACACATTTTGCATGTCTTGTTCCATAATATATGCTGTTTTGTATAAATATTTTGAGATGAAAATTATGGATTCCACTGGATCACGTGGACATCACATTAATGAACTCTTTTTTCAGTTGAACTTGATTTCTTGATTTGAACTGAATCTACCAAAATTACACAGAAGACTACCAAAGATCATTAGGGGACTGGAGGCTAAATCATACGACGACTGTAGCAGGAATTGGGTTGTCTAGTTTAATGCCAAGAAGGACAAGGGTGACATTATAGCAATGATTCCAATATCTAAGGAGCTGCCACAAAAAAGGGGGTCAATCTATTCTCCAAAGCACCTGGAGGCAAAACAAAAAGCAATGGATCAAAATTAATGAACCAAGGAGAAATTTCCTGACAGAATGATTAATCAGTGGAAGAACTTGCTTTCAAAGGTTGTCAGTGCTCCATCACTAGAGGTTTTTAAGAAAAGATTGGGCAAAAAATTGTCTGAAATGGTATAGGTTCTTCTGTTTGAGCAGAGGGTTGAACTAGAAGATCTCCAAGATCCCTTCCAACTCTATTATCCTATTTGATCACTGAAAGCTCCCTTTGCTGTCATGTTTGTCTGGATTCTGGTATCCCATATATAAGTAACTCTCTTTCATCTTCTTTCAGAGTAGGATTTTTGTCAATTTCCTAACTTTCATCCACATAATACCTAGACCCAATCTTGTTACGTTTCTGAGCTTAAAGTCAGCCTGCTGTTACCATCTGCTGAGACGAAATTGGTGTATTATAAAAGAGAACTTGAAGAGTTTAGCAAAAAAAAGTCCTTAACTGAAGTACATCTTCCCATGGAAAACAAAGAACTAGCTCAGTTCTATGGGATAAAATTAGACAATTACCAATTCTCCAAAGGTATTTTCCCAGGGAAACTAAAGTGTTGGCTCAGCCATAAAACTTTTTTTTAGAAGGCCCAAAATGCTGATACGCTGAGATATATAATATAATATAATATAATATATATATATATATATATATTAGGAGATGAACATTGGGAATCAGGGACAGTTTGATAAACACATAACAATAGCTTTCTCAAAGGAAACTATGTTCATGAAATACTGCCTCATTGTTCTTTCAAACCCCCATTGGATTTGTAGTCCTGCCTTATTACCACATAGTTATTCCTCATTGCCTCATTAGGTAAATTATGTGCTATATCCAGTCAAACACTTGCTGTTGTCTATGCTCAAATCCGAAGTATTGCTGCTGTATCCAATCTCATGTAAACCCTGATTTGTATAACTTAAAAAGAGGGAATGTATTCCCTCTCCTCTTTAGACCTTTCTTTCCCTCTAATGCTGTCAATAAACCAATTTGTGCTTCACTGTAATTATGTTCTGGTCTCCAGTTCAAAAGTACTCCTGGGAAAATTCTCCTACAATTTACTTTTATATCACTTGCTTACAAGTATTACTCATTAATTTACTTTCACAAGTAAGCTGACTAATTATCCATTATGGGAAGCTGTTTCTTTCCTTTTTCCATGGAAGACAGTCCACTGATGCTTGGTGAGCATGCAATGTGCAATCAAAGGATGAGTGATGGAGTAATATGCATCCATTTGGTGGCAAGCTTAAAATACAAGCCCTGTGCATTGTAGAATCTCATCTATTAAATAAAAGACGCTGTTCCAGTTTTTTAAGGACTAAGCTAATTATGTGGAAGGATGCTATTATTTTCCTGTCCTATCTATGACCTTCATGTAGACATCTGGTTTGGCAACTTTGGGAACAGAACACTGTGCTATGCAAATTCTTGGATACATCCAGCAATAATTATTTTACGTGTTTATATTTGCATTTTTTATTCTTCAGTCGGAATTGATAATTCACAGCAATTTCTTATATTCCTACAGCTTTTCCACTCTGCTTGTTTTCCCATTGTTATTTCTGACATTCTCTCTCTCTCTCTCTCTCTCTCTCTCTCTCTCTCTCTCTCTCTCTCTCTCTCTCTCTCTCTCTCTCTCTCTGTGTGTGTGTGTGTGTGTGTAACACACACACACACACAAACACACACACACAAACACACACATTCGAACAGTCCAGCTATATGGACATGATGTTCCCTTAGTCACTTGCTTTGGTAACAGCTGAAGCTCATTTCAGAAAGAATATTATCCCCGTCCACTCACACAATAAAACCATTCTTCCAGGCTCTGAACATTCAGATATTTATGTATGTGTTCCAAGCTTTATCTATCCAGCTTGCTCTAAGCCATTCTATATTCCAAACAGGATCCCATGCGCATGATCTTGTTAGTTTGGCTGAGGCAGTATGTTTTGCCCAAATATTCTTTTGTTCATTTGTTTATTTCTCTTTCTTGGAATTTTCTCTGCACTTGGCAAAGACAAGGAAGTTCACAATGCACTCAAGGAAAATAAATATTAATGGATTGCCAATTGAGGGATAGGAACACAGGACTTTATCATTGTGTAGCAGCACAATCCTCTAATTCCTTCTACACTGCCATAGATATGCCAGGCATGTAATCCATTCTTAAAGCAGCTTTCTCCTCAGGCATCGGGATGCCTCAAAAGGAACTGGGAATATCATCTGCTGGACTCTTCTGGTTAGACTCAGGGGAATATCAACTTTTTATAAAAGGGTTGGCCTTTGTGCCTAATGCCATAATATAGTAAGCAACATTAATTTGGGTTGGATTTGGGACTATTGAGGAATTCTGTGACTGATGACTAGACTGGAAAATAAATAATAACAACAACAAATCCTAGAACTAGTTAACGCAAAAGCATCTCCTTAACATTGCCAAGAAATTTGCATGCATGTAGTCAAGTTTAATTTTTAGCATCCTTAGCTTTTATTGAGGCAAGCACATTATTATCTCAGGAGTGCTTTTTCAAAAGGCAACTGGATTATGTTTTTTTTCCCTTGAGGAAGAAGACATTGAAAAAACATCTTTGAGACAACCATGACCTGGATGACTGAGACTCTCCATAGACATTAAACACATTGTTACTTTTCCAACTGAAACTAAATATTTTACAATTTTCATGCTTTGTTATTTTAGGTTTGTACCCTTGTTAGTTGTCTTCTAGTGAACAGGTAGTCATATTAATAATAAATGGATGAAGACAAGGGGAGGCTGGAGCAGCCTCAGGTTCAGAATTCAGCCACTGTGAAGATCAAAGGCTTACTATTTGCCAGCCCTAAGACTTATATTTATTTTCTGGAGCACAATGTGAGAAATGCCAGAATCTGACAATTTGCTGGTGTCTATCACACAGGTCAAAACCCAAGCTTTGAAAAACAGCTGGTTGATGGGTCCAATCCAATATATATCAATTGGATTCTTATATCATTGTGCCATGGTCATCTCTAAGATGTAGTCTACATAGGAATGGTCTTGAAAAGTATTTGGAAACTAGACTTTTTCCAGAATGCGGTGGCATGAGAAGTGATGGACAGGTCATGCCTTGACTATGCAATAATCATGCCCCGTGAGTTCCATTAGTTGCCAGTTAGTTTCTGGATGTAATTCAAAAGCCAGTTATTTGCTTCTTATCACCCTTCCTGTAAGATATGACAGAGCTGGCAGTTGGCTTCCATTAATTAGAGTAATGCCATACAGCAAGACCCAGAAGGCTGTCATTGCACCAGGAACTGCATCTCCTTTGAGATCAGTATGATATCTTGCTCCAAAGTCTTTTAAAAAGCATAAAGATGTGGCACTTCTTCCAGGACTGTGTTTTGTGGTTGTGTGACCTCTGTCCATTTGTGTCTCTGCTAGTGTATAAGTGGGTTTAGTTCCTTTGCCATTTAGGTGATGTCATCTATTGCATTCAATTGTTGTTTGCCAAGATGGAATGAGGCCAACTAAAAATTTGATAAACAAAAACCAAACAAACAATTGCAGTGCACGTATGTTGCAATTACTGCTGTTAGGATTCCCTATGACTATATGAATTCCTTCTGACATTGTACTCATTTGTTTGTAGAAAACCATGGAGATCACACTGGAGAAACCATTTGAATGCAATTTAGATAATAACAAGGACGGAAGCATGTGTTAGTCTCAGGGTGGCAGGAAAGAATTAGAAAGAGCCTTCAATTGACTTCTTCCTGACTCCCAGAGGTACAGGAAGGAGGACAGAGAAATCACTGGCAGACTTCCATGTTTCTCTTATTATGATCTATCTCAGAAGTACAGTTCTAGTCCTCCTGTGGAGTTAATTTCCTGATATTGCTTACACCAGAAGACTGACAAATGCTTCCTAGCCTCTCTTCCAAAAGTAGAAGGTCACCTAAGGTGAGGCACTTGTGATCTCTGAAGACCCTCAAGGACAGACACTAAAAAAACCTTCCATACTGGAAATCATTTTCCTAGCTATCAGAATGAGCAATTTCTACACTCATTCACTTCTTCTCTTTCTCTGTGTCATGCTTTTCAGGTTTATTTTATTTCACTGCAGTTTTCCCTTGACTTTCCTTCTTTAAGAATAATTTAATTTCCCCTCTCCCCCTTAGATAAAATACAAACATTTTCTCAAGGTAACTGAGGTTGATAGATTGAAACACCCTGAGGCACAGGATTCTCTCCCCCACACCATGCGTCTTGAGGATACCTATGCCCTACCTTGATTCAGTTGTCTGCCCTTTATGCTTATATCCAAACTCCTAACATAAGCAGAGTTCTTTGGCTACTTTGTAAGTCAATAGCACAGTAGCAGAAAATAATAAAAGCAAAAAGGAGTTGAGCACTCTAGAAGCTACCTTAAAATAATTCTGGTAATTCTGGATATACAATATATATCATATATATATATATGATATATATGATATATTTGTATGGAAGGATCAACTCAGGAAGTCCTGTTCCATTTACCAGAGAATTTGACTCAAAGGTGTACCAATAGTAGCCTTCTCTAGAGCCTGATTCCCCACCTCAATTCACTTTAATTGCTTTTATGTTCCTTTAATTAAACTAACAAACACATTGCTTTGCCTCAAAGAAAAGGATAAGTCTGTCCCATCATCCTGATTTATAAGAATATCTATGGGCTTTACATAGGCCCATTACTGTAAGTAACGTTTGTGTGCTTTGTGCAAAATAGAGTCTTGGGTATCACATTTAGATCAAAGCTCTATTCATGTAATTTTATTAGTTATATATGCAGAATACTGACCAAGTAATTGCCTTAATGTGGGATCTGTATCACATAAATGTCTCTCAACTGTACACACTGGACAACTGTAGAAAAAGTTTTAAAAGCTATGAACTACACTTATGAGCCTGAAATTAGCTTGTGATGATAATAGCTTTTTATTCCTCCTTCAATGACATATTTCATTTATCTTTTTTCACTTTTCAAGAGGCTAAGAGAATCTGGGCCACAACAGTCAAGTTGACTTCTAGATTTTAACAAAGAAATTCAGAACACATCAACTTTTTGCCTCATCTGAGTGGACATCCTTATATTTCAGGTTCAGAATGGATAGTTCTGCTCTTTCCTTCTAGCTGTTCTCTGGAGATGGATACAAAGCATTTGGTCTTTACTCTGTCAATTGACTTTTCTTCAAGGTCCACAAATGTATAGTCTAAAGCAGGGGTCTTCAAACTTGGCCCTTTTATGACTTGTGGACTTCAACTCCCAGAATTCCTCAGCCAGAATGCCTGGATGGGGAATTCTGGGAGTTGAAGTCCACAAGTCATAAAAGGGCCAAGTTTGAAGTCCCTTGGTCTAAAGGATGTGACAGTTTTCAAGAGCCAGTTTACCAATCCATTTCCAAAGAGCCAATGTTACCATTATAATATAGATGCTTACCTGGAATAGCAGTGGTAGCAGAAGACCTATTTAAGGTGGAGCATCCCAGATATATTCTTCTTCTTGTGCCATATCCGTTATCGGATGTTGGCAATCATGTTGGCGATCCTGTTTTTATCAGCAGCCGCACAAAAAAGTGCTGCTGAGTTTTGTCTAAACCAGTCCTTAGATTTTGACGCCATGATGTTCTTCTTCTGCCTGGACCTCGTTTGCCTTCAGTCTTTCCCTGGAGGATTAAATGGAGTATGCCGTATTTTTCTGGGTATCGCATCACATGTCTGAAATATTCTAACTTTTGTTTTTTAATTGTTTTGATGATTTTCCTTGGCTTTCCCAGGCGGCTTATCACCTCCTCATTTCTGATCTTGTCAACCCAGCTTATACGTGACAGGCGCCTGTAAATCCACATTTCAAATGCTTCTAATCTCTTCTGGTAGCCTTCTGTCAGAGACCAACTCTCTACTCCATAGAGCAGGATAGAAAAAATATAACATCTGACAAGCCTGATTTTCAGTCTTAGGCTTATGTCATGACTGCAGAAGACCTTTTTCATTTTGAAAACTGCTGTTTGAGCTTTCTCTATCGTTGTCTTTACTTCAGTGGTCATGTCCCAGCTTTCATGTAAATTAGAACCGAGATGCATGATTCTTTCAACTTTTTCTAATGGTGCTCCTTTCAAATTTATTGGTGGTAAATTAATGGGTTGTTTGCTGATGACCATGATCTTGGCTTTTGAGGTGTTAAGCTTCAAGCCGTATTTTTCAGATATTTCTGTGACTCTGTTGATGAGGAGCTGATGGTCTTCATGCTTATTGGCAAGCAGAACTGTAGCACCCCCCCCCCCGGATATACAAAATGCATTTAAAAGATTTTCAGGGCAGTTGAGATTTTTCCCATCAATTTGGTTAGCAATTCTGCCTTAGATCTAGAATTCTGAAAAACTCCACACTGGATTACATTTTTGTTGCTGAGGCCACTTCCTGATCCTTGATTCATCAAATAGCTAAATAAAATGAAATTACAGCAATATGTGGGTTTCCTGCTTGAGTAGGGGGTTGGACTAGTAGACCTTCAAAGTCCCATTCAACTCTATTATTCTGTTAAACAACTATGATGCACAATCTGAATGGGATGCAACTGATAACTTCTAAAACTCATGTTCAAGACCAAATAATGGTGACACAAGCAGCAGAGTTTCTGCTCTTCTCTATATTTATTACATTTGTAGATCCTGACCAGTGGCTATGTTCAGGATGACCTGGACCCTTCCAATAAGAAGGTACAGAACAAAGCACCTGCAACTATCCAATTGAGTTTGCAGACTTCTCTCATGGCTTGTTCTGAATCTTCTGGGTCAGAGGCCAGAGAACAGAACAGGCAGACAGTCAGCTGGAAGTGCCAGCAGGCAATCAGACACTTGCAGCAGCTACAGGAGTCAATGAGCCTGAGCAGGTGGGATCTGATTCAGATAATGAGAGGTCATATTCTGGCAAGGCACCTAGCCTGAGAACATGCTGACAACTACAAAAAGCTGAACAAAGTAATCAGAACATTTCCTAGCAATGACCCTAATCAAATCAGTGCCAGCAATTGGTATTATGCAGCAACACTTCTAGGTTTTAACCTTCCCCAGTGAGTCCACACCTACTTGTGGTCCTGTTAGTCTTGCTTTTTGCTTTGCCATCAGACCCTTCTATTGACATTTGCATCAACTTATGTAATTGTCTGTTGCTAAAACTTTGGATTGCTACTGTATGAACATTTGCATCTTCTCCTCTGCTTTTCTCCTGTGAGTAGAATGTTAATGACTTAAATTTCAAAGCCAGTCCAAGTGCTCAAGAGACAATATCCTTGATAATCAAGTCACTAGTATTCACTCTGGTATGGATCCTGGATAGGCAAAGCTTCTGTGGTGGCAATGGATAGCTTGTGTGATAACCCAGGTTTCTTTTAAGCTTATGGAATCTGAGTAAGTGTTATAGGGTTCTTTTCAATATGAGCTTTGTCATCTGAAGATTATATTCATGTCTCTTCTGAATGCTAGGTATGCAGCTGGTTGCAGTTGGTGATCATTGTTTCAAGAGAGAGTTTTGCATCAACAGCCTTGAAAAAGCAGTAAATTACACTTTCCTGGAGAAGCAAACCCTTAATCATGCTATAATTGTCAATTTTCTTTCTGTCTCTTTAATCTTTAAAACCATATGTGGCATGGCACTTGGAAATATGATAAACTGTCTTGCCACATACAGTCCTGCCTATCCATCCTCAATGTCTAGAGAGGACTTGATTATTCCCATGAGACATCTGATCAGACATCAGTCCTTTTTCAAAGTTGTTCTCAAGCTTCGCCATATGCTACCCCAGAGGTAAATTTTGTCCAGACACTTCTTGTGTTTAAGAGGACATTGATTGAAGTTATTCTTTGATCTAGTATGATTGAGAGCTACCCTCAGTGCTTATATTGCATTGTTGTTAATGCAGTTGTATTGGAGAAGAGAGTTCAGTAGTTAAAGTGGTGCAGGAATAGGAATGAGGATACCAGGTTCCAGTTATGCTTTTAGCCCAGAAAATGGCTGGGTGACTTTGGGCATTCACCTTCTCTAAGCCCTAGACTGGGAAGTTACAAAATATTTATCTATTGACCCAAGCTGGACCAACATTCTAGATTATGATCCATATTCTTCAATGAACTGGTCTTCATCCTTGATTGATTTAGACTAACAATAGATTGGATGGACGGACAGATGGATGGATGAATGGATGGATGGATAGATCGATAATAGATAGATAGATAGATAGATAGATAGATAGATAGATAGATAGATAGATAGATAGATTGATAGATAGATAGTCTATGCACAACTAATACATATGATTAGGCTATCATTATCAGTTATGCTTTTAAAACAAATTTTGCTCTTCTCCACTCTCCCACATATATAAGAACAATATGGTGGTAAAATATAATTTAATTGGGTCAAGCCAGAGATATATCCTCAGAAATATAAATGGTACTATAATTGTACCATTTATATTATAATGCCACATGAACACTGTAATGATTCATAGTGCTAATTATAATTAGATAATTACTCTTATGTTTTCTGTCAGAGAATATTAGAATTCAGAAAAGAGAAAAGCTCTAATTTCAGGTTAGCAATGCTATTCAGATGCTTATGCTAGATTGCTGTTTACAATGTCAATGAAATAAAAGACATACAATAGGTGCACAAAGGATACTGTGTTCTATTTTATTCTATGTTGTCAGACCTGTCCTTGAATATTATGTCCAGTTCTGTACTGCATATTTTAAGAAGAATTCAGAAAAAGTAAACAAGTTCAGATAGGGACAACATGATTTCGGGGGACTAGATACATATTCCAAGTAATGACAGACTGAAGGAATTAGAAATCTGTAATTTTGAGAAGAGGACTTTAAGGGATATATGGCGGCCTTCTTCAAGTACCTGAAAACATGTAGAAGGCCAAGATATCTTCTCCATCTTCCCAGAAAGTAAGATATCAAAAAATCAAGTTAAGCCATGGGAAGGAAAATTCTGGTTGAATCTACTAGTATAGCCATGTTAACAATGAAATCAGTTACTGGGGGATAAATTCTTATGTGCTCAAACTGTTCAACCAGAGCTTAGAAAACATCTGTTGTAGATGTATACCTATATCAAGCAGGGTTTTCAAATGATACTCCAAATCAGGCAGGTCAAACTCGCAATGTCATGTGATGTTGCGCGACATATTGCAACTTTTTCTCCATTACCGGCAATGGCGTGGGCGCGGTTTTGGTGTGACGCATCCAGCCCACAGGCCGGCAGTTTGACAAGTCTGCTCTAAATAGCTTTTTCTAAATTATAGTGAGAGACTATCCTATTTGCAGAGACATGGGTTGCGACAATCATATTAACTCAATTGGAGACTTATGTGTATACAGTAGTTCCTTGGTCTAGCATCCAGGAAGTCCTTTACTTGGATTAACAGAACAGAGTAACAGTGTTGGAAGGGACCTTGGAAGTTTTCTACTCCAACTTTCTGCTCTCTATTGGTTCTCTCCTTGATTCGTTTTCATCTATTGCCTCTTGTTTTGCCTTCAAATGCTTTGGAGAATATGTAGACCCCGTCTTCTTTGTTGTAGCCTCTTAGATATTGGAACCCCAATTTTTTTGATCATGCAACGAAGAACAAAATAACTTCTAAGCCCTTATTGAATGGGTATCTAAGATCTTTCTCTATGAATATGTATTCATATATTGCCATTTTTTGCTATACTGCATACATATTTTCCCTCTTTCCAAAACTCCCAAAGTTTTACGTTGTGGAACAGGTTGTACACATCAGTTAAATCCAATGGAATCAATTTACAAGAGGTTCTTTTTTAGGGTTGTTCTTAGGTAAACTTTTCCCAATTGTCTGGTAAAAAACCCAAAGAATAAAAATAGCATTCTATTGGAAATTTGCAAGAAGCACATCAATAAGTTCTCATCTGAGACATTTTTTTGATTTTGATCAACTGCTTAGATTCTTTCATGTTCTGTTGCAAACATTTCCAAGATTATTGGAAGTTAAAGATAAAAACAAAGCACTGAAATGTATCTCTAATTTCTATAGCAATTAAATAATTGTTCATTTAATAACTATAAAACATTACACAAATTCCCAATAATAATTCTGTATACATAAGATATACGTGTAAGGTCTCTGGACCACACTTGCTATTTGAAGTTGAGAATGAGATGTACACTTTTTTAAAAAAAAATGTGGAATCTTACAGAAAAAAAGTTCTAAAATGAATCTGTGATACTTCCATATAGTGAAGACGAGAACGTATTAAGCATAAAAAAAACCTGTAACTTGTAGACCAAATATATTTTTGTACTATTATTTTAATCACTTCAGAAGGAAGAATTCAAATAAACGGATAATAAGCATCTTGAAATAATACAACTTTTGAATACAAAAATTAAAATTAAAATGATAAAATAAAATATTTGGTTATGGATCAGATCAAAGATCATCTAGAACAGGGGTAGCCAACCCAAAACACTCAAAGAGCCACTTGGACCCGTTTCCCACCAAAAACAAAACACTGGGAGCCGCAAAACCCTTTTGATATCTAAAATGAAGATAACACTACATATATCCTTTTTACCTTTATTATAGGTCTCTGTGTGTGTCTGTGTCTGTGTTTGTGTGTGTGTGTGTGTGTGTGTATATATATATATATATATATATATAGATGCGGTCTAGCAGCCGAGTGCAGGCGTTGGCTAACCCTATTTAAGGTATCCTTGTCAACTGGCTTTTAACCCTGTCGATGTTGGAAGTTCCCAACGAAAGCTTGGTTTTATTAAAGAATTTCCTTTTTGGAATCTCCTGGTGGTCATAAATTATTTATACTATATAAAAGTATAAGTGGCAGACCAAGGGCAGATAGAGAGAGAGGGAGGGAGAGAGAGAGAGACACAGAGAGAGAGAGAGAGAGAGAGAGAGAGAGACCCTTTTGACATCTAAAATGAAGATAACACTGCATATATCCTTTTTTACCTTTGTGTGTGTATGTATGTATACACATACATACATACACACACAAAAGTAAAAAAGGATATATGCAGTGTTATACACATACATACATACATACATACATACACACACAAAGGTAAAAAAGGATATATGCAGTGTTACCTTCATTTTAGATGTCAAAAGGGTCTCTCTCTCTCTCTCTGTCTCTCTCTGTCTCTCTCTCTCTCTATCTGCCCTTGGTCTGCCACTCCTCTTCCCCCATTCACTCTCTCTCTCTCTCTCTCTCTCTCTCCCTCCCTCCCTCCCTCTTTCTCTCCCCCCCTCTCCCTCTGTCCTATCTGCTGCTCACCTGGCAAGCTGGCTTGAATCTATTCTCCAACAAGCTCAGGAGTAGGCAACCTGGGCTCTTTTATGACTCATGGACTTCAACTCCCAGAATTCCTGAGTCAGCATAGCTGGTCTAGCTCTCTCCTGCTTCCTGCTTCCTGCTTCCTGCTTCCTGCTTCCTGCTTCCTGCTTCCTGCTTCCTGCTTCCTGCAGAGACGCAGCAAAGGGAGGAGCTCTGCCTAATAAGCTTTTCAGCTCCTCGGAGAACACTGTGAGTGCACTCTCTTTTACACACATACACACACACAGAGAGAGAGAGAGAGAGAGAGAGAGAGAGAGAGAGAGGGGGGGGGAGAGGGAGAGAGAGAGAGAAGCAGGGAAGCGCAATTGCCTCTCTCTGTCTCTCTCTGCAAATGGCAGAGGAGGCTGGGAGCCGCAGGGGAAGGCTCAAAGAGCCGCATGCAGCTCCGGGGCCGCAGGTTGCCGACCTGTGATTCTAGAACATCATATTATTTCTACAGTGGTCATCCGGAAATGTATAGGAAGGCTACAAACAGAATGTAACTCTTTTAGATCTTTGTTCTCCAGTGATAATCAAGGCATGACATAATCATTGGGATCTTAAAATGCTGCTTACAGCAATCATGATTCTTAATCTTTATGTTCCTTGTCCTCTTATGAATCTAATTAGTTCTTTCAACTTAACAGCCTTCACAAAATCTTGAAATACATTTCTTTGTTTAGGTATCCGCTATATGTACTAATACTATTCTTAGTACTGAATCCATTCTCTGGCTTTAGTATATGAAAGAGGGGCAAAACAATTTCTTTATCCATTTTAATATTCTTGAACTGAATTCTCCCTTGGGCAGCTCTCCCCTCCCCCCAAATTAAATATTTCCCAAATTATAATTCTTTTCTTGGTTGAAGTTTCTTTTTTTTTCTTTTTTTAATTTTTTTTATTTTTTTAAACCAACAAAACAAAACACAACACACATACACACATAGTGTATACTCCTCTTTTTTTAACAGCGATTTCGTAATGGTAATCTTCTATTATTTATATTTCCCCCCTTATTCTTCTTTAGAATATTTGTCCTTGTTGCCCCATTGTTTCTTATTTGCATTTTTCTTCCTTCATACTATACTTCATACTAAGAATAATACATATTATTATTACTATACATTATTATACACACATTTTCCACTTTTGACCTTTCCACATTTATTCTCCTCTATTATTTCTAGTCTCCAACCAGTCATACCACTTGTTCCATATTAGATAGTACTCTGTGTCTTCCTTTTCTTTTATCTCTTTTGTTAATTTGTCCATCTCAGCACAGTCCAGGATTTTTCTTATCACTTCTTCCTCTGATGGTATATTCTCATTTTTCCAGAACTGTGCGTATGCTATTCTTGCTGCCGTTGTTATATGTAGAATTAAGTACCGTATTTCTTTACTATACTTTGTGTTTAAAATACCCAGCAAGAAGATCTCTGGTTTTCAGTCTACAGGTTGGTCTATTATTTCTTCGATCCATCTAAGGTTGAAGTTTCTTTATGCTCCTGCTCATATCGTTTTCTTTCTGTACCTTATTCTGTTCTAGCGATTATTTATTGAAGTGCTGTGACCGTAACTGTGTGATGTTGGCTGTTTTTAATTATAATGATTATAATAATGTTTCTGAACAATCTGAAATTTTCTTTTTTGGTAATTGACAACCAGCTCACATTTCATCAGCATGTATGTGAAGCTACTTTAGTTCCTTTGCCTTTGATCATTAAATTTACATTTAATTATATGGAGCTGGATTTGCTATTTTGATGTCCAGACTGAACATTCTTCGCATTATTTATCCCCTTGGGAAAAAAAAGTATTAAGCCTTAAAGTACATTTATTTATTCATTCATTCAATCATTTGAATTTATTAGTCATGTAATTCCAGTGCACAATTATTGTGAACAAATTATTAAAGCAATTTTGATGTCCACACTGAACATTCTTGCTATATTTTTTATCCTTCTGCAAAAAAGTTGTTCCATCTTACAATGTGGCAGACTTCTAAATGCTAAATATAATTCATGCAAACACAAAATGACATATTAGCCCTCACATTACATCTATTTATTTATTCATTTATTCATTTGAATTTATTAGCTGCCTAATTCCAATGGATTCTCAATTATTGTGGACAACTTTTTAAAGCCAGCTTTGGTGGGGGGAAGAAAACTGCAAAAGACTCTCTCAGTTCTTTCTCTTTGCTAGATCGTAATGCAGTTTGGTTCAGCATATTGTTTAAATAGTTCAGCATATTGTTTAAATTCCGGGATTGTGATTTAGAAAACATAGTTCAGCCAAGGATGATGGAGTTGGTCTTGCCTTCAATTGGTATTTTCTGTTTCTCCATTCAACTAGGAGCAAGGTCAAAAGAAGGACATGTCTTCCCCTTTCTGCTACTTGAAAAACATAGGACACCTTACCCCAGTAACTGGTAATCATTAGCAGTCAATCTGGAGAGAGATTTATTTTGTTAGAATTTGAAAACCATAAGGAACACACAGATGGAGGCTAGGTTGAGAAAGATTCTGATGGGGAAGGGTAAACACTATCTATACATCATCTAAAATAAAGATTTAGCCCAAAAGGAAATAGTTTTTAAGAAACTGGGGAATTGTGAGATCATCCAAAATAAAATCGAAATTGTAACTTACTGTGTCCACTGTGTCCATTATCTGGTGCATCTAGAAATCTGGATATGTTGGGTTCCTTCTTGACTTTTGGAAGACTTTACTATATAACCTATCTTTGATAATTATAGTCTGCCACATACCAATGTCTGTGCTCCCATATATACCTCTAAGGGTCCTAGATTCTTTTTTAGTCTTTTGTTTCCCTATATACTTTCTATTTTATATCTTTTAGCTTTTTTAAAAATTATTATTTTAGACTCTGAGGTCCCTTTTATGCTTTCTAATTGACTATACCTCATTCTTCTTACATGGACTTTGACTTTAATAAAGATTTTATTTGATTGGGCTTCCTTAAATTGTTGCTTAGGTAAGGCAGTTGTGTGAGACTTCCAGTTCTGGTTGTGGTGTCGCTAGTCGAGCGGGGAGATTGCTCTGCCCACCGACTAGTTTTCCCTCCATCGGCGGACCCTTATGCGGGTCCAAAGTCGCCCTGGAGGGCGCGACTTTCCTACAAGGAGGCAGCGTTCCAGCAGTGGAGGAGCGGCAGCTCCTCCAGCTGTCCAGACGGAACTCCAAGGGCCGACGGAGAAGAAGATCGGCCAATAAAATGGCCGATCGCTCTGCTGCAAGAAACCGCAAGTCCAAAGAACATCTAAGCTTCAGACCCACCGTGGTGAATCCGGGTGAGACCTTTCCTTTTTTTTTTCCTCTCTTCGTTTTTTTGTTTTTTGTTTTTTGCCTGTAAGAGCTGTGTTGGAAAGATTTCCCTAGCTTGGAAAGGCAGCTTTTACTCGTTGGGGAAAAAAGGCAAACAAAGGAACAAAGTAAAGTTTTAGAAATTACGTTGTTTTTTTTTTCATATAAGTACTTTGGGGTATCGGAAAAACTTTTTTCACGAACTTTATTATTAGCCTATGTTTTTGTTTTTGGGTTTTTTTGAGTAAAGAAAGAAGAATGAAAGGTGAAATGACTTTGGGGAAAAATGAATTTATTTTTTTTAGCTTTCTGAGGACATCTACTGGTTAAAAAGTAATATTGCAATTGGAGAGGAGATGATCTTTTTATATGAAAATTAACTGTATGTTTGAATTTTTTTTCTAAAATGGAGCTGTACTCACATTTAAATTGCAAACTTATTCTGGAGAAAATTTATGAGACTAAAGAGGAAATATGTGCTACAATGAAAGAGATTACTACAGAACTAAGAGCCAGAATCTCTTCCTCAAACTTTAAAACTGACTTTCAGAGTGCACCTGACTCTTCTATTAAACAGACTCTACAAAAAGAGGACCTAACTGAGAACAAAGAGAAATTGACTCTGCTTTATATGCAACTCAGTTATGGCATTGAGAATTAGGAAAAGCAAAGAGTGGGACTTTGAACTGTAAAGCAACGAGACTTTATGCAAAAAAAAAATCAGAAGGCCAATTTAGAGGTCAAGATGGTTCTCACTGGTTCAAAAGATATTACAAGCAACAAAGAGAGACCTATCTTTTGGAAAGGAAACTTTGCTATGGAAATCTACTTGGCATTTGAAAAAACCTAGAATAAGATTTTTTAAAAAATGAAAGTTAAAGTTTTGAGTAATAGACTAAAGGCAAACTAGAACTATGGATTGACTTAAGGACTAATATTATAAGTTAGATGTAAGAAAAATGGGATTAATGGAAGATATAAAATTTATCTACATGGAAATTACTGATGATTTACTGGTTTGATGATTAATGAATTGAAATATCTTAAAAGTTTGATGTTATCTTGTTAGTTTAAAGTTGACTGATGGTTTATATAGCTTTAGGACAGATTAATACTTTAGTTTAAAAAGAGATATAAGAGAAAAAAGGAGTGACTAATGAAATACATATTAAATCCTTTAAGAATGTATTTGTTCTTTTTTCTTTTCTTTTCTTTTCTTTTCTTTTTTTTTGTTTAGGACAATAGGGTTATTTGTAAGAAAATTATTATGTAATCTTGAACTAATCTAATAAGATGATTTCTGCTTGATAAGATTGATGTCATTGGTTATGACAATTTAATTGGATATGAACTGAATTATGTTTAATGGATTGAAAAAAATTAAGATTTGATTTTATCTGTTAGCTATAAGAGATTGATTAGTTGATAGATTAGATATATATAGGATAGATTAATGTTTTAGTTTAATTAAGGGATAATAGTGGAAGAAGAGTTAAATAAAATTTACAATAAAAACTAAGGTACCAGAATATAGTTGGAAAGAATACCTGAACTAATAGAGTTTGTATTTAAAGTTAATTTAAATACAAATTTAATTTTTTTAAAGTGTTAGAAACAGGTATAGGTTGATTAAATTTAAACCAGACTGAACTATTTTAAATAAACTATGTTAGTTAAGGGGAAAGAGAGGGAATACTAGAGGTATTGATTGAAGTATGTATAAATGTTTTGCTTTTGGATGATTGTTTACCCTAACACCATGGTGTGCTTTGAGCATTTTGTTGTAAAAATTAAAAAAACCAATAAAAGTTTTGTAAAAAAAAAAAAAGTAAGGCAGTTGTTGCTCCCAGGAAGATTGGATTTGATTGCTTTATTTTGGGTGGAGAGAAGTCTTCAGAAAACTCCCCCATGGCTGTTTAACCACCAGGGAAATGGAGTTGTTTTCACTGAAGAATTTAGTTAACTGGCTTCTTTGCTGTTCCTGACAAGAGATGGAAGAGATCAGGCTAAATTGTGTGTGCATTCTGATCCAATTGAAAACTCTGAAAATCTGCCTTCCTATAGGTGCCTATTACATTATGGTCATACCAATATGATGGGTTTTGTTCACTTGGGCAAAAGGAAACCCCCAAAAGTTCAAATCCAAATTTGGTCAACTATGCCCTGAATGGTTTCTTTTGTCCCTGTGTATATTTACTTAATCCTTTTCTCTTCCATTGACAAATGGGGGGGGGGGAGTTGTGAAGTAACGCCATAAAGTTTTTAGAATTTCTCTGAAATTGCCTCTACATGATTAGATGAGTAGGCAGCCAAATAGCACTCCTTATAGTAAATTGTATAGAGAGATGATAAATTTGGAGAGGATAAATTTATTCATTGCTGTGAATATTCAGCCTCCATCATGTAATTAAGGCAGTGTTCTTTTACATTAAGAAATTGGATCTCTGGCTCCTTTGAAAGATATTTAAAGTGACATATTTGGAGATCCCCTATAATTACCAAATATCTAAAGAAGCTACTTTAACCACTGAGAGAGCAAAATGGAACGAATACATTAATTTTCTCAAGTTATAAGGGTAACATTATAAATTGTATAAAAGAAAAAAACATCGTGTTACCCAGAATAAGATCCAGATGAGATATATCTTATTAAGAATATAATGTCTTATTTAAATCCCCAAGACTCCAGTTTCTAAAATTTATATATAAAAGCAGTTGTCTTTCTTTTTTCTGCAGCTATTGATACCAATCCTCACTTTATTATATAGCATATTAAACTGTGTTATTAAACTATATTAAAATGGCATTTGGTAAATGTGTTTATGGCACTGATAGTGATGTGTCCAGTAACTTTTGCATTGAGGCGCATATCTGATACCATGAAAAGCATATATATATATATATATATATATATATATATATATATATATATATATATATATATATATATATATATATATGTATGTATGTATGTATGTATGTATGTATGTATGTATGTATGTATGTATGTATGTATGTATGTATGTATGTACTGACAAAGCGGGAGAGAGCCTGTGGCTTAGAGGTTTAAGCATCTGCCTAGTGTGCAGACTGCCCAGGTTCGAATCCCGGAAGGGTGAGTTCTGACTGAAGAGAGTTAAATAACTCGAAATAGCTATCTCAGAAATCCCTTATTTCTTTGTCAACAATTTTAAAAACATATATATATTTGTGCTTGCAGATGGCTCTGGGTTGAGCTGAAACAGGCAAAAGGAAAGAATGATTTCTTCCTCCCATATTTGGGTTTACAGGGTGCTATCTAAAAAAGAAACACTATATACACATCTTCCCTCCCTGATTACTGACAAAGCGGGAGAGAGCCTGTGGCTTAGAGGTTTAAGCATCTGCCTAGTGTGCAGACTGCCCAGGTTCGAATCCCGGAAGGGTGAGTTCTGACTGAAGAGAGTTAAATAACTCGAAATAGCTATCTCAGAAAGCACCAGCCTGAAGATAACGAATGAGACTTTGTCGAAACGTCGCCAAGACAGAAGTAATTTGATCACATATATCACATGCTGCAATTACATTCTTGTCCTAACATCCAGCACAACTACATAAATTGCAGCATTTGCCTTATGCACACTTCATAAAATGTCTCCCCTACCTTCACTTTTACCCCATGGAAAACTTCGGTCTTTTGAAATAGAGCAATCAGGTAATAAATACTGTAGGAATGCTACTTTATCAGCCCTTTAACTATCTCAGTTGCTGTCTTCTGAACCTTATCTAGCTCCATGATATTCTTTTTGAACTACACACAATATTCCAGATATGGACACCTTATTGATCTGTATAAGGACATGATTATACTAGCATTTATTTTTCAGTACTACCTATTATTATCCCTAAAATGTTGTTGGTCTTTTTTTATAGCAGGCACACACTGAATAGGCACATTCATTGAACTGTGGCAGCAAATTAGTCAACTGTTCTTTCATGTTCAATGGATGACTGATGATGATGATGATGATGATGATGATGATGATGGCAGTGATGATAGCTGTTACTTAAAGCAAATAAGATGTTCCAGCCTATGGTCCATATTAAGGGTTTCTGGGCCTAGAAATGAGAACTCACATAGATCATGGCTCACATAGATGCCAATTCATGATATTGACAGCTTTGTGTGCATCAAGCAAATCATTTGATAAAACCTTTTTAAATTTCAATAGGAGATTATATTGCAATGAACAAATACACACATTTAATTTTGCATCAACTAAGATCACTGGCCATGCAGGTACACAGATGGTCAGGCAAATGATTGAAGCTGGGAAAAGGGCCCTTTGTCAGTCAACAGGAATGCTGAATTATCACTAGCCTATCAAATACTTAGGAGCTGAGGACTTGGCAGCTCAAGGAAATGACAGCCAATCACCAGCCATCAACACACCAATCAGCCAACAGGAAGGCACCACATAAATACCACTCACAAAACAGCTCAAAACACATATTCCAGTAGAGAGGAATTCCCTGAAGATGGGCTCCAGCATAAATCCAAAAGCTCAGAAGATTAAATCTCTGGTCCTGGTGACTGATCCAAATTTGATTTTGCAAGACATTACTATCCCCATCTTGGAGTTAAAAATTGCCAAAAATGATACAAAATGGGAAGAGATAGCCTGCAACCCAGAGATTGGAACTACAGTCCCACCCCCACACCCCCAAAAATAAAACGTTTGTCACCTGTTGAGAAAGGCTGCCATTAGAGAGATTGTGGCAAAAGATGTGAGACAGAACTGATATTTAAGACAGAAAAACCTAGGTTAAAAATGTATTGTTATACCAACATAAAATATTTACTTTAAATATCCAGTTAAAAACACAAGATGAATTTATTCACTTCAAGTGTCTGCCAATATGATCTCATTAAACTAAACTTAATTCCATCCAGAACACCTCAATTATGAATAAATATAGAACGTATATTTTCAAGTATATTTCATGCAGAGGCATTAGAAGTGTCAAACCTATCATGAATTTTCAGTGCACAAATACTGCGTATTACTGATACAGATAATGTTCCCCATAAATGTCAAATTTGAGAATATTATTCTCTGATCCTCAAAGGAGAAGAAGAGAGGGAGAACTATTTTGATAAATCTGTTTTCTCAAAACCAACTGTGAATGTAATGTGTTCTAATTGTCCAGACAGCATTATATTTCTTATAGATATGCTTGTCTTTTCATAAGGAGGTAGGGATGAATAAATGAAGCCAATTGTGTATTTGGAATTGAATCATTTAGAAAAAGCTGCATGGGTGCATTCCAATACGTGAGGAAGCATCAATATTGAAAGGCAGAAAGGTGTGGTTTTTGTACAACCTTGGGAGATGAACATTCATTTTGCCACATGTCCACTCGAAAACTACACCATAATGAGGTATTGTTGATCAGAAGCCTGATCTTCTGAATATATTTTTACAATGAACATATGGAAAAATAATGTATAGCACATTCATTTCAGCAAGAATGGAAAACATGCAGTCTGCCAAGTGTTTTGTGTGCCCCCTCTTCCCCTGAATTATCTTCAGATTAAAAAAGTATTTATGGGAAATGGGGGAGGGATTAAACTTGGGATAAACCTGCTATGGGAGAGCAATATGCACAAATGTTTTTAAAGACATCCATTCCATCTTGCAAAAAGTCAGAAATATGCCCCTCCCCTCATTCAGAAATCCTGATTTCATCTACAAGGAAAGACTATTATGCTATGACAAGCATGTTGGAAACTTTTGAGCTGATAAAGATTGCACATTCTTGTAGTAGAGGAAAAACATAATTGAGAAATTGATCCAAATATTTTATCTTATGTAGATTATGCAAGCATGCAATTAAAGTGGGCACCCAGAGACTTAATGGACAAATAATACAAGCTCCCTTTTTATGATCTGGTAATCTCTTAATTTGGGGTAGATTCAGGTTGACAGGTTGGAGCTGATGCCATGCAGATTTCACAGCAGATATTGTTTCTTTTCACCCTAGGAAAGTAAATATCTGCCACTGCTTAGAATTGAACTCTCAACCTTCTGGGTGGGAGATGAGCTTCTTTACTGCTAGGCCACCATACCATTCACAAACAATATAATCTACTGCAGTATTTTTCAAACTTGACAACTGTAAGATGGGCAGTTCTCGACTCCCAGAATTGTTCAGCCTGTAAGTAAAGCCTAATAGCTTCATTCATTCCTGAAAAAACATGGATTTCATGACTGACTCTGGATACCCACTGTGTGTCAAAATCAGTAGGAAATATTAGAGAAGATTAAAGGAGATGTAAAGGAGATAAGAAAATAGTTCACAGTGTTAATCTGAGAATTTGCCATATAATAAAGATTAAATGCTTGTCTGGATTAAAATAAACTGCAGTATACTTAAAGAGGATATAGCAAATCTCAAACAGCAATACCTTCAAAAAATATGTCAATAAAAAGAAACTATTCATGTGAAAGAAGAAAAAGGTAAAGGAAAGTAGCATGAATATTGGTTGGTTGATTTGTAAGTATCCTGATCTGATACAGGATAAGAGGGAAGACGGGACTGTTACAAAGAAGAATCTCTTCCTTTCTTACTTCTTCAGAACTGAACCAAGCTGAGTAAGCTGAAAATTGTGGCAATAACCTTCTGTGCCTTAATTTGAGTTCTCAGCCACCTTTGACATTGTATATCCTACTCAACTGATCTGCATGGGAGCCTGGCTAGTGACTGGCTTACAAATAACCTTTTCATTTTGAAAGACAAAGAATAAGAAATGTGCCTGGTTCAAACTCTCAGGTGCATTTCTTCACATCTTGATGGTGTCACCATTTGACAGTTTGATTGCAAAGCATCTGAAGTGATAAACTGGCATATCCTTTGAAGGTGTAACTCTATTTTACTTTTCTTTTTTTTAACCTCTATCATAAAGCAAATTGTACTGTATGGAAAGGTGAAGTACCAATGTTTGAAGGAATTTTAATGTTTACATGTCTGTTTTTAAAGCAGGTGATTTTTGAAAAAAAAATGTGACCATATTTAATCATTGAATAGTTGAATATCAATTCAGCGGCACAGGACATCAGGATATAGGCTTTATGGCTAATGTTAAGTAGACAGTAATGTAAAAAAAATAGTGGACTTTATTAAGAAATAGATCTACTTGTTACTAATGGTGAAATACAGATCCTCATTAGTTTGCAATGTGGAGACTATTTCCTGTTAGAAGAAACCAGTAGGAAATGCAGATTTTATGAAATATTCAAATAAGGACTCAGTAGGCTATTGTTTGTGAAAGAGTACATGTGCATTATTTAGTATTTTCTATGAAGCTGTAGGCAGATAGAAGATCTAAACGTCACCATTTTTATACAATGGCATTTAAAAATAAGACTATAAATCAGGGGTGTCAAACTCAATTTCATTAAGAGCTGCATCAGCATTGTGGTTTCCCTCGGGGGGGGATGGGTGGGTGTGGCCTACTGGGTGGGTGTGGATGGAGTGGGGTGGGTGTGGTTTCGGCAGGCAGTGGGGTGCTCTCACAGCGCCAACAGGTTGAGCCAAGCGGTGCAAAGCTTACCAGCTTTGCACTTTGCTGCCTGTTGAAACTGGGCAGGCTGGGGGCTAGGCAGTATTGCACTTCTCATCAGATTCGCACCACCCGGCTCAGCTCTTGGCATGGTGAGGAGAGCTCCCGGCTGCCTGCCGAAACCCCTCCCTCGGAGCCCATCAAGCCAGATATGTGAAGTAGGCAAGGGCCATTTGCTGGCCACTTCCAAGTAATGGTGCATTTCTTCATTCCTCACAAAGGGTGAACCTCCCCAGCATGCACCCAGGGGGTAGGGCGGACATGGCAGGGGCTGGTTCCTCGCTGTTTCCAGACAGCCTTGTGGAGCTAAGACTGAATGCATTTCAGCATAGATGGCCTTCACAAAATTGTACATTGTCTCCCGGCTGGCCTGGGCCAGCGCCAAGGCAGCAGGGGCCATTCCCTCACTGTTTCCAGGATGGCTTCATGGGCCACATGAAACCACCTCAAGGGCTGCATCCGGTCCCCAGGCCTTGTGTTTGACATGTCTGCTATCTATCTATCTATCTATCTATCTATCTATCTATCTATCTATCTATCTATCTATCTATCTATCTATCTATCTATCTATCTTATTTATACACACACACCCATTCATAAACTACTGGGTTCCTAAATTAGGAAAAAGTATATGATTATGCATAATTATGTGAGTTAATCCAAATAAACTTATTTCATTTGGCTTCCATGAGTCATATGGAACAAGGATTCCCAATAAATTTAATTTCATCAAACTTGTATTTTGGGGATTTTTCCAAATGCTCTTTTTAAGGGGAGGAGGAGGGGGGAAGAGGAGGAGGAGGAGAGGAGGAAGGGGAGGAGGAAGGGGAGGAGGAAGAGGAGAAAAAGAAGAAGGAGGAAGAGAAACAATAACAGGGCCATTTGAAGGGTAGCTGTTGGCAATTAAAATTGAAATGATTTCTATTAGGAGCAAAGCTGAAAGTTATTATATATTTTTAAATCTTTTTTAAAAAATATTTTTCAACCTTGGTGTTATGGTGTTGAACTTATGCACCCATTCTAAAGGAAGAATTTTTTTTTAAAAAAAAGTTGGTGCTGCTTCTGTCTTTAATTAAAATTTAATTTTGTCCTAAGGGAAATATAGTTAATATTTACACATGCCATGTTTGTGCATTTTAACTGTGTTATGGTTGGACTTAAAATTCATATGGATCTATGATGTGGGAATAAACTGTTTTGAAATCAGTATGGTCTATTTTTTGGGTAGACATGCATAGAATTATATAATATGTCTTTCCTAATATTTCCTATTATATCATTGGAATTCCATTAGTGATGACTGATCAGTATTAATTACAATGGATTTGCTCTAATTAGGACTATGTCTGATTCCAAGTCAATATTTGCCAAATTGAATTAGTATAAAAACAGCCAGTTTATGTACTGGCTAAGTCACCAGGGTAGAAACCAGGAGACTTTGAGTTCTACTCTCACCTTAAGTATGAAAATCAGCTGTATGACCTTGGTCCAGTCACTCTCCCTCAGCCCAACCCACTTCACAGGCTTGTTATTTTCTTATAGCTAAGAAAATAGAAGGAGGAAAAATGTTAAGTATGTTTGCTGTCTAAAAATAATAAAGATGGGATAAAAATAAGTAAAATAAATAAAACTTAAATTCTACGCGGGAGAAAACCCAAAGAACAAAAGACCTATATATATTATATTATATATTATATATTATATATTATATCCCATAATACTTGCTCATATTTTCATACATAAATACTTTGCAACTATAAAAAAGATTTCCCTGTTCAGTTGTATCTGATTCTTTTTTTTTAATTTTTATTAAAGCAATCAACATTAATCATGATAGCATACTAAAAAGCAGTCAACATAAATCATAAAATACAACAGTAAGTATTAGTCTTTGTATACATAAACCCGGGGAAAGTTCAAGCTACCTGCTACCCAACCCAATACAATCGATTCAAATTTGGTAAACATTCTTCACTCCTCACATCAAGCCTCAACTATATGCCAGATACATTTTGTTTGATTGGTGTTTCTCTTGTATATATTCTATCCACTGTTTCCAGTCTATCACATATTGTTCATTTGAGCGATCCTTCAAATATGCCGATATTTTCGCCATTTCTGCCAAATTTATTACTTTCAAAGTCCATTCTTCAATAGGTGGTATTTCTGGCTTCTTCCAGTATTGTCCCAACAACAGTCTCGCTGCTGTGATCAAGTTCAGAATTAAGTTCGTCTCTGTGGTAGTACAGTCTTTTATGATCCCTAACAAAAACACCAGAGGTAGAAATTCAATATGCTTTTTCAAAATGGTTTGGAGTGTCCACCATATTTTTCTCCAGAAGGCTTTAATTTTTCTACGTGACCACCATACATGAAAATATGTAGCCTCCATACTACCACATCTCCAACATTTAGGTTGGGTGTCCGGGTAGATATATGATAATTTTTCCGGATCTAGATGCCACCTATAGAACATCTTATAGAAGTTTTCCCTTAAATGTTGTGCTTTCGTAAATTCTACATTTCTCACCCAGATTCCCTCCCACGTTTCCATCGTGATAGGTTGCCCAAAATCTTGTTCGCACTTTACCATACAGTTCTTGACTAATACAGTTTCAGAGTCAATTTCTATCAGTACACTGTACACTCGTTTGATATGCATGATCCCCTGCTCTCTAACCTGCTCAATTAAATTCTCATCTGTAAGGGATAAGCCCTTCTTCAGGTCTTTGTGCCACCTAGACTGCAGTTGCAAATATGAAAGCCAGGTACCCCCTATTCCTTCATCTGCTAGCGTATTTGGTGGCTTTAATGAAAACACATTTTCTTCTTCCAGTACAAGTTTACTATATGGCACCACTGCCTGTCCTTGTGATATATTTATGTCCCCTTTTGCGTGCTCGGGGATCATCTTAGAGGCTTCCTGGAGAAGTCCCTGCAGTTTTCTGGACAAGGTTTCAGAACTGATTTGCCATTTTTAGGGTGGAGAGAAAGATCCTGGGCAAAATCACACAAGTGTTTTTGTGCCTAAGGTAGGACTAGAATTCTTGGTCTCTTGGTTTCTAGCCAATTCCTTAGTAACTATACTAAACTGACTCTAGAAAGAAGATAGCTAATGAGAAATGCTACTCTTTATTGCTTTAGAAATCTCACTACCTGTAAAAATACAGTTTAAGCCTCCATTAAATGCCCTGCTAAATGCTTCTTTATAAGCATTAAAGTTACATTGCAGGTGTAATTGTTCACAAGTTTCTTCAGAGTAACTTAGAGCTGAAATTGGGAAATTTATTGGACAGCAAGATCAAACCAGTGAAAAAAGAAAGTGAAACTGCATAAGAATTCTGGCAGACATAAAGACAAATAGGAATTATATTAAATGAACTCCCAATACAGTATTATTACTTTGAAATGATGGAATAACAGGAACTTAATCTTTGTGATAATTATTCTGAGAAGGAGGATAATCAGTAGGTTTGTGTAAAAAAGAAGTCTGAAAGCATAAATTAACCCCACTTATCCTCCCCAAGGAACAAGAGTAGTTACATTGTCTGGAACACCTTGGAAGTCTTTCACAATTTATACATGTATATACAATCACACTATATTCAGAGGCTTTCAACCTTATGATTCTACATTTTAATGTTGCCAAGAAAGTGGCATTACTATGCCTGTGTGTGCATATAGAAATGACATATTCAGGCCTCTGGAAGACATGGATACATCAACACTCTGAAGTGTCTTTCATCTGCACCAGAAGAAGCAGCAAATCATACCTTTGAGTGCATTGTCCAGCCCTAATAATTAGCACAAAGCAAAGATCTGTAAACTACAGAAACAAATAGTCAATTTCAGCCTTGGTGTATTCCACAGTTGTTAGATATGTTAATAAATATATAAAGATGACAGTGGCTTCATAGTTGAGAGTACTGTGTGTGATGATTTTTATATACCAATATCACATTCTGAGAAATGCATTTCTTCTTGAGACCCAGGGTTTCTAATGGAACTTTTTCAAACCCACCAAAAAAATTTAAATACCCTTATTTGTGCTACAGGTAAAAGTGCACATTTTGCTGTCTTGCATTAACTTTATTAACATTATCATATTTACCTATTTCCTATTTAATTGTCATGCTATGAAACAAAATACAAAGACCTACGAATAAAAATAGAACAACTATGGCAAAGGCAAGCAAGGGTAGTACCAATAGTAATAGGTGCTTTGGATGCAATCCCAAAACAACTGGAGCACCACTTGAACACCATTGGCATTGACAAATTCACCATCAGTCAATTGCAAAAGGTGGCCTTACTAGGAACAGCTTCCAACCTGTGACGATATCTATAATACCATCAAAAATCCACATCTGCCTATCCCAGGTCCTTGGTAAGAACTCAATAGGTAGACAAAAATGCCAAATCCAGTCTGAACATCTGGGTGATTGTGCGATGATGATGATGATGATGATGATGATTACAGTTCATTTGTAATTCTTGAACTTCTTAGGTCATTCATTAGTTCATTATTCATTAATTCATGCATATTATGTATGAACCAAAGCTATGAGTGTTAATTGTGTTGTACAGTATGCAAAATGGGAAGATTCTATCTGTGTGATATGTTTCTCACAATAGACCTATGATTTTGTGCTTTAAGGCAAGTTTGCTTCTCCACAATTTTGCCTTGAAGAACAAAGTTTTATGTAACAATATTCTCTTGAAGAACATAGTTCAGACCATGTGTGATGAGCAATGACACAATTGCTCTACCCCATTCCACTGCTTTGAAGTTTTGTAACAAATAAAACAGAACATGTTATACATTTACAGTAAGTCACAAAAGTTTCTGCATTTGCAAATATATGCACGTTCTAGTAAGACTGAAAAGTCATTTCTTCATTCCATCTTCACTGGAGTTACATTCTTGGACATTTAGGAATATCAATCACTCTCATGTAATGAAATCCAGATAAATCAGCTTATGTATTTGTCTATCTGTCTAGCTATTGGGAAATTGTTTGTTATTGATTGTTTCTATTTCTAAGGAAACCAGGTATGCCTAACCTAATGAAGAGAAGAATTAGGGATGACACAATAGCTGTCTTCCAGTACATGAAGGGTTGTTATAGAGAAGAGGGGGGTTGACTTATTCACCAAAGCTCTTGAATGGGTAGAGATTTAATCTGGAATTAAGGAGAAATTTCTGACAGTTTACAATTAACAAATAATCATTGGAACAGTTTGCCTCCTGGAGTTCTGGGTGCACCATTGTTGGAGTTTTTGAGAAAAAGAATGGATAACCAATTTTATGGGATGATATAAGGCAGGGGTGTCAAACTGCTGGCCCACGGACCGGACATGTCATGACAAAACCACGCCCACCCCATTGCTGGCAATGGGGAAAAAGCTCCAATACATAACGAGTTTGACATGTCTGATATAAGGTCTACCGTCATGGGCAGAGGGTTGGACTAGAACATGGGTTTCAAACTCACCATGTCACGTGACGTGTTGCGATGTATCATGACTTTTTTGTATTGCCAGAGCTGGGTGGGTGCGGCCTCCATATGATGCAACAGATCTGCAGCTGGCAGTTTGACACCCCTGGACTAGAAGATCTCCATAGAGGTCCTAGCTCTATGATTCTATGATTCTCTATTCCTTCCCTCTCTCTCCCTCCCTCTATCTCTCTCTTTCTCAATATATGGATCTTTTCTATTTGGTTTATGAGTTTCTTTTTTATTTACGCCCCGTCCAAAAATATTGTTGACCATGGAGCTAAGCTTATATCAAGGCTAAGTATATATCTTACAACTTAGGATTTAGCATAAAACCTCATTGATTTTAAGTGCAGTAAAGCACACATACAAACATGTATGTAACAATATCTGTATTAACTGGTCATCATAGATAATGTTTCAAGATAGAATATCTGTTAGCTTAAAAATTAATTCAACTATGTTTCTATGATTTTATATTCTGTTCCATAAGCTGGTCATGGATAGATTGCATTTCAAATACTAGAAGACATTTCAGCAGAGGTTTAGTTCAGTCAAGAGTTCAAGTCCAATTAGGACCCCAAGCAATGACCAGGCTTATATATTACTTCAACAGAGAGAACTATGGACTTTAAATCCCGGCAAAGACATTTCCTGGCTCTTGTAAAGACCAAAATGTGTTCCTCAGTCAAGTAAACCATGACCTTTTAAAGTCTCCTGCTGAATAGCAAATAGCAGAAAGAATGAGTGGAGAGAGAAAGCCTAATGCTAGTATTTTGTGAGTTTGATACTTGCTTTAGTTAGGAAATAACATCAGGATAGAAAAGCCTGAATTACTTAGTCTATCTGCAGCTGAGAGCCTTTTGTATCCTTTCCTGCATTATGGAGAGAAAGCAGGTCAGGTAAGACCTGAACTGCACAAATGAGAATCAGCAGAGAAAAACTGCTGAAGAGAGAGATGAAGGAAATGAATCCTGCAAATCCAAACTGAACCAATAGTAGGAACGTTACACAGAGACCTACAAAGCGAGCATTTTCAACGTGAAAAGGAGACAAAAGTGCATGGTCCTCGCATTACCTAGTGCTACATTTATTGCCCTAGTGGTCCATATATTCATAGCTATAGAAAGACCATATACGCAAAGCTAAAATTCCAACTTCTTCAAACCAAAATGTTCAGGTGTATTCAGGTTTGGTTTCAGAAAATGCCAGAGCTTGGTTGCATCTCCTTAATTTATGGTTGAAATTTAGGTTCTTTTTCTTGTGTGGGTGTGGGAGCTACTGGTTCTCAGAGATTGCTTCAAATCAATATATAAATCTAATAGAAAACTCCAGTCCTTAAGATAATCTTATCTCTCTTCAATTCCAATTCTAAAAAATTGTTGGGCTTTGACCTTGGCCAGGTTGGAGGATCTACTCTCTTCAGTTCTGTGGGGACAGTATAAAAATATCCCTGTGCTTATGTCTTTGTGGAGAAGCTCTGTAAAATCCCTAAGGAGCCATATGCTCCTTTGTTGCTCTTTCCATAGGAAATCAGGAAATTTATATATTTATCACATTTGAAAGAACTATTTTGATGGAGAAGATAATGATTACCTATCACTGTTTCTATTTGACCAGGATCCTCAGATATCCATCCAGGCTGTCGGATTTTGTGCTATCATTTGTTGTATTTGTCCAACCTACAGTTGACATTTAGCACAAATGTTGGTGATTGCCACTGCTATTTGTGCTACGGTTACTATAATAATGTATTTTATATAGATTGATTATATTGTTTTAAAGTTTTATTAATAATTGTAGGACTATGCATTAAATATACTTTCTGGCCCAAAGGCTGTAATAAAGATTTGATTTCATTTAATTTCATGCCTATGTTGGTTTGATGGTTCTGTTGTGTCCCAAAACATACTTCTAACATGGAGAACTCAGACCAACAGTAGCTTTAACCCTTAGTATGGTAATTTGTCTGGTTAATTGGAATTGCCCAAAATCAGCTTTCCAACTGAGGGATAGTCAAATTTGGTAGCATCTCACAGTATGAAAGGCTATGCAGACCTTCTGATTTGAAGGGGGAAAGGAGCTTCAGAGTACACAGGGACATCATATACTGTGTTTCCCTGAAAATAAGACCGGGACTTTTTTTTCTGCCTCCAAAAGGTCTTATTTTGGGGGGATCTCTTATTCACTCTGACACTGACAGCTCTGCCCAGCAGCTCCACTTCTTCTGCAGCCGAAGGAGCAGCTTCATTGTGCAGCTACATTTCGGCCTGCATTTTGCAGTCAGGCCTTTCTGGAAGCCCTCGGCTGCAGAGGTCTTGCAGAACCAAGCTATGGATTGAATCCATAGCTCGGTTCTTGGCTGCAGAGACCTTCTGGAAAGGCCTATGACTGAGAAATGCAGGCCTGGCTGCAGAAGACATCACAGAAGAAGTGGGCTGTCGAGGAGAGGCCTGGCTGCAAGGTAAATGGGTGCAGGTCACCCAACCCACACCCCTGCCCTAGATTGATTTTTAAGTGTGTGCCTCACCCCAAAACTAGGGCTTATTTTTGGGGTAGGGCTTATATTAGTCCCCCCCCAAATCAAGCTAAGGCTTATTTTCTGGGTAGGCCTTATTTTCACGGTAGCACCTGTTGCCAACCCCTCAAAGTAAAAATATTTCCCCTCCAGGAGTGCACTTTAGCTACTTTATTCCAAGAAAAAAAGTCATCCTTTTTAAGCAAAGTGCTTGCAGTAAGTTCTTTGTGGGTGTTCTGAAACATCTTTCTCCCTTCTGACATTCTGCATTGAAAGAAGCAGTTTAGCAAGATGTGGATTGTTGCTAGTTACACTGATATGAGAAGGGTTTTTTCTTTGCTTTGAAATTAACCCTATACTTCACTCAAGCAAGAACATCCAGAATTGGTTTGTCGTTTAGTTCTAGAACAGTGATGGCGAACCTTATAGAGACTGAGTGCCCAAAGTGCAACCCAAAACCCACTTATGTGTCACTGGGTGCTGGGTGGGTGTGGCCCATTGGGAGGGTGTGGCCCATTGGGTGGGTGTAACAGTAGACTGGGTGGGAATAAAAAGTTCAATCAATCAATTCCAACTTTGCGAGATCTTTTTTTCCCCTACGAGAAGCTGAAATTGATTGACTGATTCAACCTTTTTTTTTTTTTGCACACGGCAGCGGAGGCCTAAAGCGAAAAGGTTTTATAAGACCCAGCTGAAGGCCTAGGACTGGGGCGACGGTGCGCGTGCCCACAGAGAGGGCTCTGCATGCCACCTGTGGCATGCGTGCCATAGGTTCGCCACCACGGTTCTAGAAGATGCCTGGTGGAAAATCTTTCAGTTCAGTCTTCAAATGTATCCCTGTTTCTGTCAGAATTAGTAGCATTTTGGTTCCATTATGTTCATAAACCAGAGGAAAGAGTTTATACATTATATAACTCTCCCCAAGTCTTTTAAAGCAATTAAAAATACCTTCAAGATTCTTTCTTTTCAGCAGGAGAGAGTTGTAAGGTTATTGTGTATGATCTCAATGGACTTAATTTTGCTCCCCCTCCCCTTCCTGAGCCCAGAGCAAGCATTGGCAGACTTGAACATTTTTCCCATGCTAATTTTCTTTGCATTTTGTTTTTGGCACATTTTAATGTCACACACAATAACATTTTCCAGAAGAAATGGCAACTTGAACATCAGTGTCAGCTGCAGGGCACACGAGTTAGAGTTGTATGCTGATGTAAGTACATTTCTTTGAATCCAATAGTAGAGCAATTTAAGAATAGGTGAGTTCAATTTTGCTTCTGAGATCTTTGAGACCATTTCAAACTTGAAATACTGTTAGTTTATGAAATAAAGCTGATGCAAAGTGTATTCAATTTTTTTGCAAACTACATTATTTTTTACCTAAATGTATCTTTCCTCCATTGTTTTCAATAGTATTTTCTATTCTGTCCCTGCAATATTCCTTTTGAAGAAAACCAGATGATTGTGACTGATTCAGATTCATCCTGTGGGTTCAATCATGCCATCATGAACTAAAGCCAGATCTATAGTTTAATTCTAGTCTAATACCAAATTGCTGAGACACTAACATATGCAATGTTTTCAATAATAATAATGACATAATAATGACAGTTGCCAAAATGATTCGCTACAAAATCTGTAAAAATTATCATGTATCATGAATGAAAAATTGGTGGGAACGTATAGTTGAAAAAGTAATTGAAAATGAACAGATTAAAATATTGTGAAATTTCCAGATAGAAACTGATGAAATCTTAGTTCATAACTGCAGATAAATTTATGTGGCCATAAAGAATTGGAGAAAAATCAGAAAGTATCAAGATCTGAAAATCAAAATAGAAAGATTATGGCCTACGCTAATTCCAGCGGTCATCAGAACATTTGCTGCCATACCAAAAACTCTTGGACAAGATTTTAAAAAATATGAGTGTTGACAAAATTTCCATCAGTGACTTACAAAAGGCCACACTGCTCAGATCCACACATATACTACACTGATACATTACAACATTCTAGGTTCTTGGGAAGAACTTGATGCACATGAAGGCCAACAACAGCTAAAGAACTGGCAACTGTGTCTTCACATTGTTATGAATATCCAATAATAATACAATTTAATAAATAAAAATAATTAAAACTCCATACAGCAAATTCACCCAATTAATGATAATAACAATAGTAATTAATTCCATTCGAGGACTATCCAATGTTTATTAAAAAAAACCAACCCTGCAGCCTTGGTTTATACTTAGGATTACTGTTGGCTGTAAAATGCAAATACGTATGAACACATTTTTTATACAATGGTATCTTCATGTAATTACAATCCTTTTGTGGAGAGTCTTATAGTATGTTAGTCACTGCTCACTAAATCATAATTTTGGATTTCTTAGAACTGAATATTCAGCAAGATGAAGGGATGGTGTAGTATTCGGATTAATATATTGGGCTCAAATTAAGAAGAGAGATCCAAAAAAAATTAATTCAACCTTGACCTTCACTACTTGATTTTGTGCCAGACAAAATCAACAAATTACCCATCTCCGTTCTGAATCCTCTCACAGTATTTTACTGAGAGGATAAAAATGAGAAGACAACATATGTGTCTCCATTAGAGGTCCCGGATAAAGGTTCAACAAACAGCTGAAGAAAAAAATAGAGCTTAGAATATGCAAGAAGATATAGTAAATGGCCTAATAAAGGAAAGTATATTGAAAAACAATGAAACCAAGCAAGTATGTAAGAATGAACTGTTGCTGATGTGAAAGGAAAACTGTCAAATGAAGCCATTATGTGACCAGTGCTTTAACAGCCTCAGTGGAAAGGTTAATAATGAACAAAACATAACAATGGTTAGAAAATCTCATAAAAGAAGAAGGTGGAAAAGCTCATTTTAGCAACTCAATAACATTCACCATGTACAAATGTAATGAAAATTGAAATTGAAAAAAAAAACCCTCGTCATAGTAGTAAAATGTTGGTTATGCAAAGAGATTATTAAAAACCTGGCATATGATATGAGAAGATTGTGCAGAAGGAGTATTTAGAAAAGCAGAATAAATTAGCCATATTGATTCATTGGACTCTTATGAAAATTAAAACTTACCAGCAACAAACAATTTATGGAATCACAATATTAAAAAAGTAGTTGAGAAAAGGATCTTATAGGTCTTTCAAAAAACAAACTGACAAACATTTAGCCCAGAACAAGGTAGGTATGGGTGTAACTACAAAACAAACAAGCTATAGATAGGAGGGTCAATAAGAAAAAAAAAAACTCGAAAGTTACAGAAAAATATTTAAAATTGACTAAAAGGGGGAAAATAAAGTAATAGCGGTGCCCTTGGGAATAGTGCTGCTTTGTGCCATATCAAAAGTTCTAGAAAATCAATTGGATACAACAGGAATGGACAGAATTTCAACATTAATTGCAAAATAAAGCACATATTGTGCCAATACATTATGACATCCTAGGACCTAGGTTCTTGGGAAGAACATATGAAGCTACCCAGAGTCACCTTAAAGGTGACATAAAAAAGAGAGAAGGGAGGCATAAAAAATTAATAAATAAAAATAAATAAATGAAGGCCATCACCAAGTAAAAACCTGGCAGCTGTGACATGGCTCTGAGCAGATATTAATAATGCTAATAATGCTAGGATCAGATGCAAGCAACCTAGAACATATGAAATAAAAGTAGTTGGAGAACAAGAAGATCAAAGAATACCTGATCAAGAAATGTTATCTAGAAAACTGGAAGATCATAAAAGCATTAGAAATAATAAAGCATCAAATAAGAGCTATAGTGAAGAAGATCAGCAGACATGAGCTTGAACTGAACTCTAGCATAATTCCCAATTTCAGTTTAATCAGAAATCTTTCTACCACTCCATCAATGAAGAGACTTTAATGAACCTGTGAATACCTGACAAAGAAGAAATTGCAGTTCTTGGTCCAACTGTTGGACAACCCAAAGTAATTCTACAAAAAAATCAAGTTATAATGTAGGAGGTGGATAAAAATAAAAAGGAAGCTGAAATGAAATTAGTTGCAATAACAGCAGAAATGGAGGAGAAAAAGCAAGGAAGATCAAGAATTGATCAGCACTAGCTGAAGATGAATGGAATCATTTTTAATTGAAACATCTCACTGGTCTACACCCACTCATTGCCAAGGAATTTAACAGCATACTAAAAGGAGGAGAAATTGAAGAATTGTTAACATCTGCACAAACTTACTTGATAATGCAAGATCCAACTAAGGGGGCAGCACTAGACAACTACAAGCCAATTACCTGCGTACCAACAATATTAAAATTGCTAACTAATGTGGTAACTGATGCAGTCCAACAGCATTTAGTTGAAAACAAGATATTTCCATCTGAACATAAAGGAAATTGGCCAAACATAAGAGAAACAAAAGATCAGCTCCTAAGTGACAAGATGATTTTGGAAAACTGAAAGAAAGGAAAACCAATTTGAATGTAACTTGGATTCATCTCAGGGGCTGCCTCAAAGAAGAGGGAGTCAAGCTATTCTCCAAGGCGCCTGAAGGCAGGACAAGAAGCAACGGATAGAAACTGATCAAAGAGAGAAGCAACCTAGAAATAAGGAGAAACTTCCTGACAGTTAGAACAATTAACCAATGGAACAACCTGCCTCCAGAAGCGGTGAATGCTCCAACACTGGAAGTTTTAAAGTTTTTTTAAGAAGAGACTGGACAGCCATTTGTTCTAAATGGTATAGGGCTTCCTGCCTGAGCAGGGGGTTGGACTCGATGACCTCCAAGGTCCCTTCCAACTTATTATTATTATTATTATTATTATTATTATTATTATTATTATTGTTGTTGTTATTGTTATTGTTATTGTTATTGTTATTGTTATTGTTATTGTTATTGTTGTTATTATTATTATTATTATTATTATTATTATTATTACTACTACTACTACTACTACTACAAGAAGACTTTTGACTTCCTGGCCTCAAGATTGAATAATCAAGTGCTTATAAATAGCAGGAATCAGTAAAAAATATCAGAAACTTTGTGCAAAGATCAATGGTAAAATGGAAGACATAGTTACTGGTCAATGGTGATGGACTCAGAGAGGTAAATTTTTCAAGAGAAGAATATTTCAAGGAGTCCCACTATCACTACTATTATTTGCATTGCACTGATTCCTCTTTCAACTACACTGAACAAATTATACCATGCTTCTCATTTTGGTCAAAGATGTTGAGATTTGGAAAAAATATTCATAGAAAAGCAACTAAGATGATCAAAGGCCTGGAGACTAAAACCTATGAAGAACGGCTGCAGGACTTGGGTTTGGCTAATCTAAAGAAAAGAAGAAATAGGGGAGACATCATAGCAGTATTCCAGTATTTGAAGGGTTGTCACAAAGAAGAGGGGGTCAAATTATTGTTCAAAAGCATCAGAGGGCAGGACAAGAAACAATGGTTGGAAATTGAACAAAGAGAGAAGCAACCTGGAATTAAGGAGAAACTTCCTAGCAGTGATCACAATTAACCAGTGGAACAGCTTGTCTTCAGAAATCGTGGGCGCTCCATCACTGGAGGTTTTTAAGAAGAGACAAGACCAGTGGTAGGGAACCTTGGCTCTTTTATGACTTGTGGACTTCAACTCCCAAAATTCCTGAGTCAGCATGGCTGGTCCTGGAATTCTGGGTATTGATATCCACAAGTCATAAAAGAGCCAGGGTTCCCTACCCCTGGACTAGACAGTCATTTGTCTGAAATTATATAGGTCCTCATGCTTGAGCAGGGGGCTGGACTAAAATACCTCCAAGTTCCCTTCCAGATTCTATTCTATTCTATTCTATTCTATTCTATTCTATTCTATTCTATTCTATTCTATTCTATTCTATTCTATTCTATTCTATTCTATTCTATTCTATTCTAATTTCAACCAAAAAATCAAAAACATCTGCCAGACTATTCCATCTACTTTACATAGACAATCTGAAGCCATGGCAAAACACCATTTGAAACAGAATTGAGGCTCAACACTATCCAAGTGAGTTTGGACTGTACAAATGTGCCATCTTCATCATCAACAGGAGAAAAAAAACTCAAGGAATCATGGTGTTCATTGGAAATAATATCAAGAGTCTGAAGGTGAAGAAGACCACTACAATCATTTAGGTATCCTTCAAACTGACAACATCAAGCACAATGACGTCAAGAAGAAGGTTAGAAGTGAATACATTATGAGAGTGAAGAAGATCTGAAAATCTAAATTCAGTGGAGGAAATACCATCAAGGCAATTAACACCAGTCATTAAAAATGCAGTTGGAATATCAAAAAGACATTACAGTTCTGTTTTCCCCCATGCATTAATCACTTTATGAAGTAATTAATTATAGATGAAGAGAGGTTTCTTCTGCAATGAAGAAAAGACTCCTTGCAGTGAGTTAAACCAGGGGCCTTCAAACTTGGCCCTTTTATGACTTGTGGACTTGGTGCCTGGCTGAGGAATTCTGGGAGTTGAAGTCCACAAGTCATAAAAGGGCCAAGTTTGAAGGCCCCTGAGTTAAACCTTCAGTCATAATTCTTATTTGAAATAGCCCTTTGGTTTCAATGTCACTTCAACTTTATGAGAAAAACCTGAAAAATCAGTCAATCAAAATAGTAGCTTCTTATTTCTTGACAAATCTCTAAATTTATAAAGCAAAAAGTATCAATGTTAGACTCCTGCATACCTGAAATATGTTTATTTTCCTTTAACTATGTTGAAATCTTTTTTCCTTAATGTTGTTCAGACAGACCAATCTTTATAGGTGAGTGAGCTATGTCACATTGTCCTTCCAAATTAATCCAATCCAATTATCTAAATTAATCCAATCACAGGGCTAGAAGGGACCTTGGATGTCTTCTAGTCCAACCCCCTGCTCAAGGCAGGAGTCTTAAACCATCCCAGTCAATGGTTGTCTAGTCTATTTTTTTTAAATATTCAGTAATGGAGCACCCACAACTCCAGGAAACAAACCGATTAATTACTCTCACTGTCAGATAAAATTCTCCTTATTTCTAGGCTGGATCTCTCTTTAACAAGCTTCCACCCATTACTTCTTGTCCTGCTTTCTGTGCATTAGAAAATAAGTCAATCCCCTCTTTTTTACAAACTGGCCTTTTGTAAACTCCATGTATTATCACCATGTGTATGTATTTGTGTATGTATGTGTTGTGAGTGTCCCTAGACCAGCTTGGGAAGTGTCAGAGGATGAGGATGAGCAGCCAGGCCCCTCTGGGTGTTTTCCCCTCCCGGCAGCCGAGGAAGAGCAGCCAGGCCCCTCTGGGTATTTTCCCCTCCCGGCAGCTGAGACAGACAGGGAGGAGATTTACAGGCAGTCTGGGTCAGATTCGCAAAGTGAGGGGTCAGATTTGGATCAAGAAGATAGATGGCTTGATCCGAGATTCCGAAGGTTTGATAAGCGAAGGTGTCAGTTAAGTGGAAAAAGGAAGTAATGGGGGGAAGTGACGTATCGGAAACTATATTAGAAGGGAACAGAGAGACTACGCCTTTGTCACGAGCAACGTTCATCAAGGAGTAGCCTGATATCTGGAGCAGTGTGTTTGAACTCAGTCTTCTGATGTTTTGGAAATCTACGGAAGAATAATGAGGTCTTGGACAATGTGATAAAGAAAGAGTGAGTTAATTGGAAGGTGTGGGAAGAGCATGTTTCAATCTAAATGTAAATAAATGAGACTTGGCCGTTCCTGCCAGCAAAATGCCAGCAGCGTGCTTTGAAGTGAATCCTTTTGAAATGTGTTAAATAAACCTCTTAAATACATATTTATGTGGATTTTAATGAGCTGAGAGGGGCCAGACATAACAGTATGTATGCATTTTAACCCAAATTTTATTATTTTATAACTATGCTATGTGATTATGGAGCCCATTCCCTACCTTTTAGAGCCTTGCTTGAAAAATAACAGGCAAATATTTACATTACAATAGCTTGAAGGTGCCATTTAAATTGTTATTATTAGCACCATGTTACAATGCCAATTGTTGGTCAAAATCCACAGCAATTTCTTATTTTCTTAGGACTGTAAAATCTACGTTATTTTGGAATGTATTTAGAATCTGTTTGGAAAAGCAGGTGACCAAATGTTTAAGCCAAAATAATGTCTGAAAAGAAAAGCAGTTCAGTCAGTGTTCTTACAGTTATATGCCATGGACAGTATTTGTTTCTGTTTATAAAGTAATAATTTAAAAATCATAACATAAGTTTAGAGTATTCATAGCATAGCTTTGGTCAATGAAAGATGTTAAATCCTGCAATATTACAAACAAATAACCTGATTTAGATGTCTATGGAGATTCTCAGTCATCCAGGTCATGGTTGTCCCAAGGGCCCTTTTTCAAGAGGCAACTGGACTTTCTTGTTTTTCTTTGAAGACATTTTGCTTCTTGGATGAGAAGAGAAATGTATTCAAAGAGAAACAAGAAAGCCCAGTTGCCTCTAGAAAAAGCACCTTTGGGACATCTTGATTTAGACTGTCCTCTTTGAAAATATATAAATAGAGAGGTGCAGTGCCTCAGTAGCTTAATGACACTGGAGAAGATCTGTATTCCAGCACTTTGAGTCTAGCACTGCCTAGTGCTTGCTACTGATATTGTGAGTTCCTGTCACTTGCCCCAGCTCCCGCCAACCTAGCAGTTTGAAAGCATGACATATGCAAATAGATAAATAGGTATCACTTAGGGTGAGAAAATACACATAGTCCTTGAGTTACGACCACAACATTTATGTTGTTAAGTGAAATATTTGTTAGATGAGTTTTGTCCCCTTTTACGACTTCTCTTGCCTCAGGTGTAAGTGGATCACTGAAGTTGTTAAGTTAGTAACACAATTGTTAAGCGAATCTGGCATCCCCATTGACTTTGCTTGTCAGATGGTCACAGAAGGGCATCACATGATCCAAGGACATTGCAGTCATAAATATGAATCAGTTCCCAAGCGTCTGAATTTTGATTACTTGACCATGGGGAAGCTCAATGGTCGTAAGTATGAAAAATGGTCATAAATCACTTTTTTCAATCCTGTTGTAATTTCAAACGCTTTGGAACGAGCTCCCCCCCCCCGAACTCCGTACGATGACGGAATTGCGTTCCTTCCGTCGAGAATTAAAAACATACTTATTCCGACAAGCCGGCCTGGGATGATAGCTCCAGCTCCAACAATGGCCATAACTGTTTTTAGGGGATTGTGTTTTTAGTTGGGTTTTTAAATATTAGGCCAAATTGTTTAATTTATTTTTAATAATTTTAATTTTTGTGTGTTGTTGTTTTAATTGGGCTGTACACCGCCCCGAGTCCTTCGGGAGGGGGGCGGTATAAAAATTGTAAATAATAATAATAATAATAATAAAATGAGCTGTTATAAGTTGAGAACCATATATAATGGCATTTTACACAGTAGAGTGAATTCAGCTGATGCTGACCTTGCCCACTGTGATATCCGAGTACAAGGAAACATTGGTGGAAGGAGAATCCCTTTATATTGCTGCAAGATGCTGTTGAACTTTTTAATTGTGAGGCTAATTTATCCCCCTGTGGTGTACATGAGAACATGAACTGAACAGATTAGCAATCATCGGCAGCCCAAAAAACTAATTTGTACTCAAACTGTAGTCTCCTGGCTAATGTAAATGCATATATTCATACATACACTAACTAGATAGATAGATAGATAGATAGATAGATAGATAGATAGATAGATAGATAGATAGATAGATAGATAGGTAGGTAGGTAGGTAGGTAGGTAGGTAGGTAGGTAGGTAGGTAGGTAGGTAGGTAGGTAGGTAGGTAGGTAGGTAGGTAGGTAGGTAGATAGATAGATAGATAGATAGATAGATAGATAGATAGATAGATAGATAGATAGATAGATAGATAGATAGATAGATAGATAGATAGATAGATAGATAGATAGATAGACAGATTACTCCATTATCACTGCTCTTTCTTCATCCTCTCTTTCTCTAATAAATTTTACAATCTTCTGGACATTTTATGTCCTGGTTATAAGATACAACAAACCAGTTCCAGCCTATCAAAATCACATGAGATCTCCAACCTCACTGCCAAATTCCCATCCCATAGGAAAAAAATGAAAATGCCATCTCTATATGTATGTATATGTGTGTCTCTCTCTGGTTAATAGGAGTCACAAACTATGGCCAAAGCCATCATTTTAAGCATTTTTTCAAGTGAAGCAGTTAAATATGTCAATCAGGAATTAAGACATTCACTCTGTGAAAATACTTAATTTGCATTTGCTGAGAGTGTTCCTTTAACCTTTGGGTGACACAGAACAATCAGGCAGGTCTTAATCTGCACTTTTTCTATTGTTACAATCCACTTGACAATGATAGTTTTCAAGTTTAAGCAATTGCTCATTTTCATACCTCAGCTGCTTTCAAGATGCTATTTTCAAGCCTTGCTAAAGAATTCCCAGAAACATATGATTAGTCTCTTTTGGAGTCACAAAGTTAAAATAAGTGGACTTTCAACAGTTCTCTTCTTGTGCCAAAGCACAAATATGAAGAATATGGCATTATTAATTATGATGACATGAATTGGCTGCTATTCCTAGGAATCCATACAGCTGTGGATATTGTTCAAACACAGTGAAAGGATTGATTTAAATTTAAAATTTCCTTACTGATAATACTTCCTCTTTTTTCCTCTGCAAGTAAGAAATGAAGGAACAAAAGTTATCTTATTCTTGACATGAGTGCAGTTTCATTATAAGTTAAAAACTGCTTGAAAAATAACAGCAAGAACAAAGGACTCAAAATACAAGGAGAAAAATAAATTACAGAGATGCTTGGAGCCCTAAAAACATATCATATGTACATCTTATAAGACTCTAATTCAAGATACATTAGAGACTTAAATACTTAAACATTCATATGTTTTATAAGTAGTCTTTTCTGGCAGTGCTCCAGAAACTAATTATTGTAAAAAGGAAACTGCAATATAGACATTCTGGATAAAAATGATGAACAGCAGAAACAAACAGAATCAATATTCAAGTGGATATCTAAAATATATCATCCTATTATAATAAATATCTTGGGTATACAATTTGTTTTCATGTCCAAGGAGAACAAGTCCATTATTTATTGGAAAAATAGATGGTTTGCTTTACCATTTGATTTGGGTTCTGCTTTCAAAACAGAATGAAAATCGACAAATTATTTTTTTTATTTCAAATACGCTACATAGTTGAGAATAACCAGTTTCCAACTCACTCCCTGTAGGACTGGCAAATATGTGGTCACTTCTGCTACTGTGTTGCTTCCAGAAAGTTCAGTTGTCCCACCCTATCCTGCTAGAAACCTAGACCAGCAACTCCTTCAGTCACTGTATCAAAAAATATAGTTCCACTCTAGCCTTCCAGAAGCCAAGTAGATTGTTCCCACCATCAACTGCTGAAAGATGATCAGCCACAGTCAAATTGGCAGGAAGTCTGAAGTCAGTCCTGCTCCGTTTTTTTTTGTTTTTTGTTTTTTTGTTTCTTTGTTTTCCCTTTGTTTATTCTGTTTTTCTGTTTAGGGTAAGGAAACAATGGCCCAATGGATCATTCAGTTGGTCAGCCCAGGCAAGAGAATTCAACCAAAGTTCAGTTCTTTATTTCCTTACACACAATAAGAAGAATCTTACTAGACTAAACCATTACTACTCTCACCCTAAAGATATACCACCTTAGATTCTAGGACTATCCTTACTCAAGTTATCTAATATTTTATTATTTTATTTCTCTGCCATGTTAACAATTATGGCTTGGTGAGAATTATTGGTCATCTCAGACAGCCTTACTTAATCCAACATTGAAGGATATACACATCTGTCTTAAACCCATAGCCCAACTCACTGATGCATAATCAGATCTGAGTTCCACTTTCAAGAAATATCAGCATACTCAGACTCTCCGGAGCTATCAATGATTTGCAGTGACAAACTATTGATTAGCTAATAATTATCCATACAAATAGATAAAGTATAGATAATTGATTTGGCAATACCAGGGAATAGTAGAATAACAGACAAAAATAATGGAGAAGGTCAGAAAATATCAAGATCTGAAAATCAAAGTTGAAAAATTATGGCATAAACAGCCTTGGTGGTTCTAGTAGTTATTCTTGAAAAATCAAGAATGACACTTACAAAATCTGGGCAATGACAAAATTTCCATCTGAAAATGCCCCATGAATCTGCTGCCCCATGAATCCCAGCGGCCAGTTAGGGCCCACAGAGTCGGCCTTCTCCAGGTCCCGTCAGCCAGACAGTGTCGCCTGGCGGGGCCTAGGGGAAGAGCCTTCTCTGTTGCGGCCCCAGCCCTCTGGAACCAACTTCCCCCGGAGATCCGTGTCGCCCCCACCCTCTCCGCCTTTCATAAATTACTCAAAACACACCTCTGCCGGCAGGCCTGGGGTAGTTAACATCTTGCCCCAAGCCAGTGTATGTCTGTGTGTATGCTGGATGATTGGTTTTTTAAAAAATTAAGAGGTTTTATATTTACATGTATTTTATATGTTGATTTCTACTGTGTTGTGAGCCGCCCTGAGTTCTCCGGAATAGGGCGGCATAGAAATCGAATTAATAATAATAATAATAATAATAATAATAATAATAATAATAATAATAATAATAATAATAATAATAATAATAATAATAATAATAATAATAAATTGAAAAAGGCCACACTATTTGAATTTGCACATATACTATGCTGGTACATTATAGCATGCCAGATTCTTAGGAAGAACTTTATGCATATGAAGCCCAACAACTGCTAAAGAACTGGAAGCTCTTATTTCACATTGTTGTGGACAGATAATAATACTAATAATTTCTATGGAAGAATAGAAAGAGATTGCAAACCACTTTAGCTCCATTCTCTAATCTACTATAAGACTTTGCTCCACTAGCTAGAATGCAGTTCACATCAGACACTATTTTTATTAATGGTTATGATTAACTATTGAATGTACAATAGCACTGCAATTTTGCATTGCGTTTATCCATTTTTATGATTTTTTCTAGGTGACATTTTAACCTAGAAAATTTTCAGTTAATTCACTTGGGTTTTTTTGTGTGTATCTGTGTATGTCTGTTAGATTCTACTGTTATGACATTTTGACAAATTATGCTGGTTATGTAATCAGTCCAGAGAAAATGTTTATGGAGTGGAATAAAACATAAGGAACAACAAATAACAAGGAAGCATTTTAACTGGAAGGATTGTGGGTTGTTACAGAAGACATTTTATTAAGATGTTTAAACTGGTCTTCAGTATTGTACTTGTCAGACATAACAGTATCCTTTTGTCACTATAAACATTCATCATACTCTTATAGCCGAGGAAGGAAGGAGAGAAGGAAAGGGGAGAAAATTGCTTCAATTCCAAATTTAAAATATTATTTCCATTATAAATGCTGAAATACACCATAATTGCTAGGGAGATATCTTTCAGCCTCGGAGTCATATTATGAATTCCAAGACCATAGATTCATCCTTATTTTGTTAGTTAGTACATTTTCTCTTTTAATTCACATTTTGCAATTAGTGCTAACAAGTGTCCACATTTTCCTTTGGCATTTACAGGCTTTTCTTGATGTTTCATTCATATTAGTCCCATGTAAGTGTGTTCCTATGATAGAAAGAAATATTCATCCAAAAAGTATAAAGCATGCCTATTCAGAAGGAAGCCTCTTTTAATTCAGCAGAACTAGTTCCAAGACAGGGATGAAACTGAAGCCTTATGTATTCTGGTCCATTCAGCATCTTCCTGTAATAATAATAATAAAAAACCAGAGATTGCTGTTGCAAAGAAATCATCTTTGTAATTTTTTAAAGTGTTATTTTAATTGGCCTCCTAAGCCTTTGTTTGCTTCATAGCCTTGCTCTAGGCAAGACTTTGATTAGGTTTGGACAGGCAGTTTGCCATCCAAGCAGATGTGATGAATGTAAAGTGTAAACAGCCCATAGCCTTTGATTTTTAGAAGAATGAAATACATTTGCAAAGGACAAGATTTCAGTTGGGAATGGACCACATACATCTTGGCATTTAGATATTCTAGACAGATCTAGAATTTAGAATTTATTTCCAAGAAGAATAAAAGTAAACCTAGTAAGCTAATATAAATAATACCTTGCATAATTATCCCCATTTTAATATTTCTAATACCCTTTATTGCTTCCACTTTGTGTAATCACCACTACATAGAAAGGAATGGTTTTAAAATAAGCATAGAATTGCATTTTTTTAAAAAAAAAAGTAAAAAGAAAATAACATTCTTAATAGTTCCTAGGATTTGTGATGGTAACCTTCCTTCTTTTCTTAGTGGTGTGATCAATATAACCAGAAGCCACATATATCTACAGATGTAAATATGTGAAGATCAGAAGACTAAACTACTTCATTTAGTTGCATGTCATTAGCTTAAAATACCATACCTATTTCATAAGGTACGTAAGGTTCCCAGTACAGAGAAGAGCAACAAAGATGATTAAGAGATGAAGGCTAAAACATATAAGAAGAGGTTGCTGGAATTGGATATGTCTAGTCTAATGAAGAGAAGGACGAGGGGTGATATGATAGCAATGTTCCAATATCTCAGGGGCTACCACAAAGAAGAGGGAGTCAAGCTATTCTCCAAAGCACCTGAAGGCAGGACAAGAAGCAATGGATGGAAATTGATCAAGGAGAGAAGCAACCTAGAACTAAGGAGAAATTTCCTGACAGTTAGAACAATTAATCAGTGGAACAACCTGCCTCCAGAAACTGTGAATGCTCCAACACTGGAAGTTTTAAAGAAGAGACTGTACAGCCATTTGTCTGAAATGATATAGGGTTTTCTGCCTGAGCATGGAGTTGGAATAGATGACCTCCAAGATCCCTTCCAACTTTATTATTATTATTATTATTATTATTATTATTATTATTATTATTATTATTATTGTTGTTGTTGTTGTTGTTGTTGTTGTTGTTGTTATTGTTAACAATAATATCTATCTATGATCTATATCTATCATCTATATATCATCTATCTAAGCAGGAAATATAACTAGTTTATACTATTCATTTTTCATCTTCATGAATGATTGTAGCTATTTAGGTCAGATGTAAAAAAGTGCTTCAGAACTTTTGTGGGTATCTCTATTGTGTTTGTCAGCAGCTCCACAATGATCAAAAATCACAGTCCTCTTCCTCCCAAAAATATGTTTGACTGAAGAAAATGTTAGGCAGTGACAGCCACTGCCTGCCTGAGAATACCATGGACAGTCAAGAAAATAAGCAAACGGATAAATTCAGATTTGTTATTAGAGGCGAAAATGACCAGTATTTTAATTCAGACACATTATACAAAGTACAAGTTCTCTGGAGAAAGTTCTAATGCTGGGAAAGGTGGAAGGAAAGAGAAGAAGAGCTCAACTAGCAACAAGGTGGCAATGAGTCCATCATTGGAAGAACTAGATCAGGCATAGATTATCATGAAGAAAATAAATCTGTGTGATTACTAGGGCCAAGATACCTAATGAGAAGGAAGGACTCATTGAAGAAGAGCCTAATGCTGGGAAAGATTGAGGGCAATAGAGGAAGGGGACGACAGAGAATGAGGTGGCTGGATGGACTCACTGAAACAGCAGGAGTGAGCTTAAATAGACCTGGAGGAACATTGTCCATGGGGTCGTGATGGGTCAGACACGACTTTGCAACTGACAATAATCAACCAACTCAAAAGATACCAGTGTATTTCTTTGTACTGGACACTTAATTTTATTTCAAAATACATTTCCACCACTATTTCTCATCTTTCTCTATCTTTTCTCCATCTTTGGATAACATTTTACTAAGTTATGCAATGAAGAGACCCAGATAGGTATACCTATACCTACCCACTAGGTATAATGATTAAAACACCATGCTAGAAACTTTGAGACTGTGAGTTCTAGTTCTGCCTTAGATATAGAGCCAACTGGGTGACCTTGGGCCAGTCACTCTTTCTCTATTCTAGTAAACAGACAGCAAATCACTTCCAAACTCTTGCCAAGAAAACTGTTGGGTCTTTTCCAGGAAGTTGTTGAACAAAAGCATATCAATTCATTTATTAGTTTTTCAGTTTTTATTTATAATGTGCAGTTGTTCCTTGTGTCATTTTACACTATATTTAGCATTCATTTGGTTTCTTGGCTAACATGCAGTATTGCCAAAGAGAACATCCCTAATCAACACAACTCTTACTGTTGTTCATCTGGAACCCTCTGTAATATGTATTATATTTAAGAATGAATAAATATTATCATAGCTTAATTACAAAATAATATTCACAACTTAACTATTTAAAATTGCTATCAGTCAGTCTTGGGGTATGGGAGCAGGGACTCGCTTTTCACACTTTTCTTTCCAACCAAAAACTCAACTGTGGTAACAAAAGTGAGATAGGGGTATCAGAAGCTGTTAGTCCTTATATTATTTTTATGATCAGAGGCAGTTTACTTTTGTGGACTACATAATTACATTTAGTACGAATGGCCTTCAGCTATTCTATATTCTATTCTATTCTATTCTATTCTATTCTATTCTATTCTATTCTATTCTATTCTATTCTATTCTATTTTATTCTGTATTCCATATCTATTTGGAATCACACTGGCACCACCATATTAGCATAGTGTTTTTGTAATAGTACAGCTGTGTGGAAAGTAATCTATTTTTCAGAGTTTCCATTATTAGGTTTGATATGTTAGGAGACTACAGCAATAATTCTGTGACAATTCTTACCCAAGTATGTTATCTTTTAACCTCAAAACACATTGAAATCCCAGTGTTCAGTTTATACTTGAAGTGATAAACACATTTTTACTGCATCACAAATTTCTGGAAATAGTCATATCTCAACTAGGTTGCTATGTAATTAAGACAAGAAGGCTTGGATGATTTCATCCTTGTTAGGAGAAAATATTTTAGAGCAATTTAGCTGATCAGTGACTTGGCACCCAAACAAATATATTATTACTTTGGCACTTTCTTGCCAAATGGATTTTTCACATAAATATTTTGAATATGTTTGCTAGATGTAGCTTTAAGATGGTGATGGCAGAAACATGCTTTGATATCTTTGCTAAAGTTTTAAATAGATGATGGATGGACCTTCTGCTTAGCATACTACTAAAATCTGAAAATAATGGGCTTAAAATAGGAATGTTCCCAGCTTGCAGTATTTAAATATATTGCTAGCTTGAGTTCCTTTTCTCCAATATCTTTATTCCAAACATAATTAAAATCAAGCATATTATGACTGTATCTATGAATTTTGCTCCTGCTTGCAAGTATTTATCTCAATATTCATGCAATATGGTAGTCACTAGCTGTGCCTATTCAATTGCCACTTTTCACTCTTCAAATGAAACGGTCCTTAATTGCTGCAATTGTATTGAAATAAAATAGGAACAGATCGTGCATTTCATCATAACTTGGGTCCTTGTGGTACGTTTGAATTTGAGGAGGGTTATTTCATTTGAAGGCCTCCTTCCATTTGTAAAGTCAGAGCTACAGAGGAGAGCACCTGCACAATAGTTATATTTTCAGATAAAACTTTGGATTGTCAAATGAGATGATGGTGAAGACTGATGTGATAGATAGATAGATAGATAGATAGATAGATAGATAGATAGATAGATAGATAGATAGATAGATAGATAGATAGATAGATGGAATCAGACAGATACTCAACTGACAATCATCAAGGAAAATGTATGTAACATATCACTTTTTAAAAGTCAATACTTGATTTAAGCAAGATCTAATTTCATGTTTCAGTTCTTGGAAACTCAGTTCTCATGTATTTTATATCTTGCTTGTTTGTTTGTTTGTTTGTTTGGATAGTACACACATCACTGCATAATCCAACTGTAAACCAGTAAACAACAGCCCTGATCCTGTTCATATATGGTTCTTCTAGCTTCCTTCTTACAATTAGACTTCAATGAAGGATAGTTGTGTGCTACCTAATAGATTTTGTGTCTTATACTTTAGGTTTCTTCTTAGACTATACTTCTCTGTTCTTGAAGTACTGGAGTAAGGAAGAATGGAAATCATCTGATCCACTTTCGTTATTTAATTTCAGTGCTCTAGAAACAATATATCTCACACAATGCACCATCTGTATCTCAAAATGAAAGTTGAGATAATAAAAAAATGGAAATTGAATAAGTAGCCATCCTCAGACAACCTATTCAGAGCCACCTGCAGCAAATTTTATTTTACTCAAATATTTGTCACAATAATCACCATGAGTAACAATGGAGATTTGTAATTATATTGACGCATTTTCATTTGAGGGCTAGCAGCAGAACAAAATGCAATACTTTTTTTTTAGCATTTAACTTTTGCAAACTACAAATATTTGCTTGAAATCATTTGGAATGTGTACTATATGGCAGTATTTCTCAATCTTGGCAACTTGAAGATGTGGGCACTTCACTTTTCAGGATTCTCCAGCCAGCTACTATATGCTGGCTGGAGAATTCTGCGAGTTGAAGTCCTCACATTTTCAAGTAGCTCAGGTTGAGAAACACTGCTGTATGGGATACACAAAAACCTATCTGAGAATCGGGTGGCATCTAAGAGTAAGGGCCTAACTGCACAATATCTTAAATATGTAGCATACAGCTACCATAAGAATTTTCTGTAAAATAAATAGCCAGTAGCTAATCTAGACTGAAATAACTTTTTGTAGAAATTATTCCTTATCCTTGTTTAATAACAAAAATCATTTCCTCATGTAGGAATAATACATTTATACAAAATCTTTACTTACCCCAAAGCTTTTCTCCTTTTTCTATGCATGGAAACTGAAAAAGTATCAAGCTGTTTTTCACTACAGTGTTTCAGATCAGCTACAATTCCTATAATTCAAGTAATTCTAGAGAAAATGAGAGCACTGAGAAATATTTTTTAATACTGTATGACCCACAAAAACATACTGGGGTCAGAGATAGCATAAGACGATCCCATTTAATTAGATGCATAAAAGGGGAATGAAAATTATAGTTTATGTCAGAGTGGATAATATATAGAAATACCCACATGCACTTATACATATCACATATATACAGATACATTTTATATGAGGCTCTATCAAAAAATCACCAATGAAAAATTTGTCTTTAGGTAATCCTCAAATCGAAGAGATTGTATATCATGTATTTATTTCACATTGTCTTTACATCTCATTGCTCATTGCATGTTTCTGTTTTCCTGCCCCATGCTATTTTTAACGTGATTGATTCAGATTTAGTTATATTAGGGAGAAATATTTTCTCATTGATTTTAACAGACCTGCTTTGATTTAAGTGTGGCTGTCATACATATTATTCACTTAATGGCTCTGTATGCAGAGTACCTTAATCACCCTTATTAAAATAGCAAATTAACTGTAGTCAAATCAGAAAAAAGAAACATTAAAATGGGCCAGCAAAATTTGGCCTGGGGGCCATGCAGCCTGAATATAAGATTGACATAAGGAACAGATTCAATGCATTTTAATTACATGATAGTGAACACAGTGGTGGGATTCAAATATGTGAACAACCAGTTCTCTGTGTGGATGCCGCTTCCAGAAGTCCATTCTAGGCCTGGGCAACAAAAAATTAACTACTGGTTCTGCCGAAGTGGTACTAACTGGCTGAATCCCAACACTGAGTGAACATAAGAGGAAACCAGGATGTAAGAAAATGCAAACTTTCATTTCCAACCAAGAAAAGAGAAGGGAAAATGTCTCGGTCAAGAATGTCAACAAATACAAGAAAATAACAAGAAAATGAAAATGAGAGTAGTTTTTGAAGAAGATCAGAGACATCACATACAACTTCACAACTAAAGAAGGAATGTAAAGATATAATAGGTGATGGACTGTACCTTTTACAATAGATGATACATTCTATGGGCAAATGAGGTTAAAGTAACCATAGAGAGGCTATACTGAACGTTTTTAAAAATGGGATTGTAAAATGACATGCTGTACATTTGCAGAAAGAAAATATTTTAAGGAGCTATAGAAAGTGTGGGGCAAGAGGCAATAAATAGGCTATCACATTGAAAGGGAAACCAATTACAGATGAAATACCCACTGAACTTTACAGACAAAGAGTTATTTAAAATGTTGTCAGCTGTTAACAAATAAATAGCAAAAATGTGCATGCTAGACACTGGAAAACATTGGTGCCTATACCTGTACCAATAAAAGAAGTGTACTTTTTCATAAGTTCTCACAAAGGATAATAAAGCCATATTGAGGGGGCTGTATTATTATGAACAGGTAAGTATTGCAAAAGGCAGGGAAATATGGTATTAGATACTGTAGCTAATGGATAATAGGGAAAAAAAACAAGAGACTATAAGAATAACTATAAGTTTACCATTCCTTTAAATGATTTAACTATTGCAAAGTTTCTTATTATGTGCATCATGCTTTGCAAGATGAGATTAATTAATTAATTTTATTTATTTCTATTTCATCTTTATTATTTTTACAAATAACTCAAGGCAGTGAACATTTCCAGCACACCTTCCTCCTCTTATTTTCCCCACAACGACAAGGCAACTTGGGCTGAGACAGAATGACTGGCCTAGGGTCATCCCTCTGGCAGATGGACACTGGTCCCTAGGTGGTCTAAGGAGACATGCAAATAAGTGTAACATCCTCACATGCTACTAATCTTCTTATAAACTGGGTGGCTTTTGGTGAGCAGGTCAGGAGAATTTTGCTTCCTTGAGTAACAATTGCCTCAGATGGAACTGTTCACCCAAACTGGGTCACCTTCAGAGATGCGAAGTTGCAAAATGTACTGCTAAGAATCTCTCTCTAGGTACTGAATCTTACCAGCCTCAAGGCAAACTGATGTTCTTTCAAGGTTAGATGGGTTCAGCAAAATTTGTGGCCAATGTCACTGTAGGTAGCAAACAGACACAGCATGAAAGTTCTTCAACCAGCTCAAGTTCAAGTTGAACTGGAAGGCTTTTTTGCTTCACTGAAGCAAAATCAGCCTATACCCTGAATCACAATATTAAAGCAAATAGTCTTTTTGCACAGGCTTGGAAATTTTTCTTCTGATGAATGTTCACAGCAAAAAGAAGCTACTGTAAGAACTGACTTAGAAGAAACAGAGAGATACTGTATGGAGAACTGAGATTTTATATACACTATCTCCATAATTCTTTTGTTTATACAGCAAATGTATAAAGAATGGAAGGCTGGAAGAAATGATAACTAGAATCAAAATAGGAGGATAAATAATATCTTGAGATACACAGGTAACATTAATTTCTTAATTGAAAATATAGAAGTTAAAGCTAAAGTGACTTTTAATTTAAATACTAAGCAAACAAACATAATGAAAACCAAAATCCTTAGTGAATCCAATGTAAATAATAAATCACATATTGTTCAAAAATTACATTGAATATATCAGTTAAAGATAGAAGCCCTGAACATGTGCCTGATTTTATATACCTGGGATGCATTCTGCTCAGGCATCTACTCTGAATAGGATTAGACAGATGCTGTCCTATTTTCCAAATCAATTATACATTTCAAAACTACTGTAAAATGAACAGACTATGATTTTACAGCCAACCACCCATAGTTCTCAAGGGTATTTTTTTCCCCCAAGATGATTCCACATCTGGCTTTTATTCACTTCTCAACTTTTAACAAAGTTGCATTATTTTATTGTTTGGCATTGTTATAATTTCACTGTAGAAGTGTTGAATATCTGGCACCGTACACTAGTTATAATAAAAACTCCCTCCTCCTCCTCCTCCTCCTCCTCCTCCTCCTCATCATCATCATCATCATCATCATCATCATCACATAAGACAATCTATGCATATAATATGTAGAATGGTAAATATAAATTTTAATTTAGAAAAGTAATGATTACAGTCTATGAATAAATGTGATATGCAAAGATTGCCATTTAGTGCTATTTTATATGTAAATAAAGATTGTACTAATGAAATGTGTTTGGGTTCAGAGACATCAGAGCTTCTGTTTAGCACAGCGGTTCTCAACCTTTTTCAGGCCGAGACCCCACCTGCGCCGCCCATGCGCGGCACAACCCCGACCTGTGCCGCGCATGTGTGGCGCGACGGCCCGAACCGCGCATACACGACGCGACGGCCCGAACCGTGCATGCATGGTGCGACGGCACGAACCGCGCATGCATGGCACGCACGCGATGGCCCGAACCGTGCATGCACAGCGCAACGGGCCTAACTGCGCATGCGTGGCGTGCGCGCAACAGCCCGAATCACACATGCGTGGCGTGACGGGCCGAATCGTCCATGCACGGCGCGCGTGCAATGCCCGAACCGTGCACGCGTGGCATGATGGCCCGAACCGCGCATGCGCGGCACGTGCACGACGGCCGAGGGGAAATGGGTAAAAAAAAATTGGGGAAAAAATGGCAGACTGCCGTGTTTGACGACCCCCGTGAAACGGTCGTTCGACCCCAAATGGGGTCGCGACCCACAGGTTGAGAACCGCTGGTTTAGCACATCAGAAATCCATAATCATTGACAATAAACTAAACATAGCTCTAAACTATGAGACAACTCCTAGAAGGGATAACACTGTTCAGAATTGTATTGGATGATGCACAACATTTCTCTACACTTGGCACTGGTGAATCATATGTAGAATATGTTTACTTGGATTCTCAGGCTGGAGAAAAGAAAACTGTAGGAATATATGATAATTGTATTTAGGGATGCTAAAAGAAGATGGTCAAGAGTAAATTTCTATGGCCACAGTAACTAAGGCCAAAAGTAACAGGTATGTATTTCAGGTACCTATATTTCATTATAAAGTTATATAAAGTATAAAAATATAAAGTTCTCAATGGTAAGATCTGCACAACATTGGAGCAATATATTATGCAGTACTCCAGCTTACCATATTGTACCATTTTATAATCTGGTCTCTGTTGCTACTACTCCTCAACCTATTCTCCAAAGCACCAGAAGGCAAGGCAAGAAGCAATGAATGGAAACCAATTAAGGAAAGAAGCAACCTAGAACTAAGGACAAATTTCCTGACAGTAAGAACAATTAACCAATGGAATAGATTGCCTTCAGAAGTTGTGGGTATTCTATCACCAGAGGTTTTTAAGAAGTTGAACAGCCATTTGTTTGGAATGGTATAGAGTCTCATGCTTGAGGAGGGAATTGAAGACTTCCAAGGTCTCTTCCAACTCTTGTTATTCTGTTCAGATCTTCAGTGCATATATGGCTTCTTGTCTACTCTAAAGTTGTCTTAGCAAACTAGTTGTTTCTATAAAGGTTTTGGTATAAGAACAATTCTGATAATGAAGTTGAGTGTGTGTAGTATCAAGATTAATTGCTATGCCTTCATTATCATAAAGTCTGATGATTTATATTAAATAAAGATAGTTGCTATATTTTCAGGAAACAAAACAAATAAGAGTTCTCTGATCAGCCCTTAGGTCAGTGGGGGGATTCAAATATGTGAACAACCAGTTCTCTGTGTGGATGCTGATTCTAGAAGTCCATTCTGGGCCTCGGCAACAAAAAAATAACTACCAAAATAGTGCGAACAAGCTGAATCCCACCACTGCCTTAGATGGTTTTCTTACTGTTAGATTAAAAACTCATTTTTCTTGCAAATTTTACAAAGAACATTAAACTAACACAAACTAATAAAAAAGTAGAAAAGAGAAAAAAGACAAAAGTGCAGAAAGAAAGAAGAAATTGAAGAAGAAGCTTCTGACTTCCTCTCTACAGCAAATATACATTCAATTAGAAAAGTATCTTTCTCTCTTTGATTATAAAAGAAATCTCACTCTTTAGTATTATCCAGTTTTTTCTTCAGTTATATGCAAAAAGTCTATAAAGGATTTCCAGTCAGCCACAAATGTAGATACTGCTTTCTCTCTCTTTTAATTAAGAAGCTAATTTAGCAATCTGCAAATTTGATCATCTTCACCAACTAGTCTTCTGTTGTAGATATTATTGAAATTTTTCACTTTTGAGCATATAATAGTCTTACTGCAAGTATCATATATACAGTGAAAATAAAATTCATGTTTTTTTTGTTGTAGTTCCTTCCTTATCCATTGGTTCCAAAATGCAGGTTTTTGCTTTCAACTATTTTTTAACTTTAAAATTCTGAATTAATGTTTGTCAGTTCATAGAGTGAGTTTGATCTAGTGGTTAAGACAGGGGTGTCAAACTGCTGGCCCACAGGCCAGAGGTGTCATGTGGAAGCCACGCCCACCCATTGCCAGCAATGGCAAAACAGTCCCAATATGTTGCATGACATCATGTGACATCGCGAGTTTGACATGTCTGGGCTAAGGCATCAGCCTAGAAAGTAGGAGACTGTGTGTTCAAGTTCCACCTTAACCATGAGAGCCAGCTGGTCTCTCTATCTGTCATCCCAACCCACCTCACAAGGTTGTTGTGGGGAAAATAGGAGGAGGAAGGTATGATGGATATGTTTTGCTACTTTGAGTAATTTCCAAAAATAATAAATAAATAAATGTATTCAATTTTATAGATTTTTACATATCCACTAGGCATATTAATAAGTCCCTTTATGTTGTTCAGATTTCCAGCAAAGATGACATAAGTGAAAAATATCAGCGACCCAACATTCTATAAAAAATTCCCTTTAAGACTAGGGCAGGGGTATGACTTGTGGACTTCAACTCCCATAATTCCTGAGCCAGCATGGCTCAGCTTGGAAACCTCTCCCTGTCCCCTCAGCATGGCTGGCTCAGGAATTCTGGGAGTTGAAGTCCACGAGTCATAGAAGAGCCAAGGTTGCCTACCCCTGGACTAGGGCATAATGTAAATTTCAGTCCTTTCAACCATATTGGTCCATCCATATATTATACCTTTTTTCTGCTTATGTGATCACACATTTTCATCTGTTCTTCTGTCTCCTAACTACTGTCTACATTTTAGCAACATGTTCATCATTAGTTGAAATAATTCTATTTCAAAGTCAATGTTATTTTATTCAAAAGCGTAACATCTTTTATCCACTTTAAACTTTTCTGTACATAAGGAAACCATTGACAAGAATATCCTTCTGCTATCAAATATTCTTAATTTCATTTTACAAATTCTGAGAGAATTCTAATACATCAAGGTAAACTAACCAATTTTTTTATTTATCATTTTTTTCTCTGTAAAATGCTTCTTGGACTGAAAGTCACAAAGATGTTTTCTGGGCAGAATCTAAATTTATATTTATTCCTAATCTAAGAATAGCCCTCCTGACATAATGATTTTTAAAAACTATATTTAATTTAACTTTATCATACCATAAATAGCCATGCAACCCAAATTGCCAGTTGTAACCTTTTAAATCTTGTAACTTTTTATTTGTGAACAACACCCACCCTTTTATCCAAAACAAATAATAGGCAGCAAAAATATTTTTGAGTCCATGACATCAGGCTTGAGAAAAAAGCTGGTTGTTCAATGCTTGTTACAACCAATGGATCAACACTTGGTTGATCTGAAAAAGAAGTGAACCCTGCATTTGCAGAAAAAAATGCTAGGAATAAAAAATAATCTCATAATAATTTTACTCCTATAAATCAAAAACCCAATAAATGATTGTCAGGATAATCTACATTCCAAATTAAGTCAGTGTGGGCTGACTTCACTATGATATTAGAAGGATAAATAGACCAAGAACATTTAATCTGGAAAATAATATTTCAAGGAGTAAAAAGATATATCAGTTGCTTTGTATGTGGTACTGTATACACAATACGGAATAATCATTGATGTTTTTGAATCTGCAAAATTTTCCCTAGCCTTCCACAAATTTAATCTAACACATAAGGATAAAGGGTTTTTCCTACAGGCACCTTGAACTAGCTAAGAGAGAGAGGAAGAATTTCAGCTCACAGAACGTGCTCTCATTTCCTACTACATTTTTCCATCCAACCTGGAGAGCAGGCTTCTGGATATGGGATTTCAACAGATGGAAGGATTAGCACAAATTGAGAATAAAGCCATTTTTGAACACAATCCAAAGGCAACCTTATTTCTTCAAGAGCTGAGAGTAATTTCAGTGAGCTTATCCTATTTAATCCTAGGCATGAGGCTTACTGGTTAATCTTGGTTGTGACTTCCTATAAGCCTAACCTACCTCATGGACTGATTGTGAGAATAAGAGAGGATCAACTATTTGGACTTAAAGCATTAGTTTTATGTACCTTTAATAAGAAATAATACCATATCAAAATCTATAATCCAATTCCCCACAATATATATATATATATGGCTTGTCATTTGGGGCTTCTTTTTCTCCTTTCTTTCCTGCTTCATAATGAGGGTAGATTCACAAAGAGTATTAAATCCAGTAGGTCTGGGTTGAGACAATAAATTAAATAATCTAATTAAACTTTCTGCCTAATATGTTGAGCAATATTCACCTTCCCTGCTTTCAATTCAAAGGGAAGATGAACTAAATTCTCATTACTCTGAAAATGGCTTCAGATTCATAGAATTCAAGAACCAGTCTGGAAGGACCAGATTAACTGATATTATGTCTGGCCTTAATTTTGCATTCTTTCAAATAGGGAAAAAAAATGAATGCCAGACTAACTATTATAGATGCTAACTGAAACCTTTATTGTGTGGAGCTGGGGGTGGGTGGGTTTGTATACCTTTTTGGGGTTTTGGGTTTGGAATTATTCCTGTTTGAGGTTGTTCCTGTTCCTGTGTCATCTACTTTGACCTGAGCTTTTGATATTTTAATGGTGGTGGGTTAATCCTATTATGTCCTAAAGGTCATGTTCTGTCCTTGGGAGTCTTTTTTTTCCTAATCTCATCAGCTCAAACCTTCTCTGGGGCTGGGGCTGAAAGCATTTTGCTTATAAATAGGTGGCCCAGTCTTTCTGAATAGGATTATCAAATCTGCATTTCTACAGAGCTGGCCTGCTCAGTTTCTGCTTGGAGGAAAAAGAGAAGTTTCTGCCTTTTAAGATTTTCTCCATTATTCCTTTGGGGAAATATAATATTCCGCCTTCTTCAATATACCCCAAAATATTTCCTTCTCTCACAGGGTGGATAGGTGCTGACTTCCAACAGTCTCTTTCTTTCTTATGCTTTCTTATGCTTTCCTCTTAAAACAAACAAACAAACGATTTTTGCTGCCTCATTGAAGTATAGTGAGCAATTTACAACCCTGACTGAATTGAATCCTGCCTAGAAAATACAAACCTTCACCTTGTGTAGATGGACCTTCTACTGAAACCAATGATGATGAAGAAGTCCTTCCCAGGAGCTCTGCCAAACCCTCTTGGTAATCTTTAAAAGTTAGGGAACAGAGACAGCAAAACATCCCACCTGAGTGAAAGCCATGTACTGTAGAAAAGTAAGCTCTTATTTCTTCAATTAGAATTCTTTAAAAAAATAGAAGTATAGTTGAATTTGCTCAGCACAAATTAGACTTTTTTACTGGACACTCTGGAGATGCTATTCTATTATTTTGTCCTCCAAACAACTCTGTCTTAGAAAAATGTAGAGGGGATACATTTATTTTAATAGATATAGTTACATAGCTACATGAATATGTAGATATATTATATTGTATGTGTGTATCTGAAAAAAGAAACCTATGACACATTAAAGACTAATATCGTGAATATTTTTTTTTTGTAATGCCAAATACCAAGGAACTGCAGGTATTGCAATGTTTCCCCATTGTTCTTTAAGGTTCCTTTTTTTTAAAAAAAAATGACTTGTTTATATCACATCTGCTTGAATCAAATAATATTTTCTGAATCTGAAAACTTCAATTTGAATTGAGGCTGATTCAGAGAGGCATGATGACTAGATTTAGCATGGTTTGAAAAATAAAGAGAGGCATCACTGGAGATTTTTAAGAAGAGACAGGACAATCACTTATCTGAAATGGTATAGGTTCTCCTGCTTGAGAAGGGGGTTGGACTAGAAGACCTCCAAGGTCCCTTCCAGATTCCTATTCTATTCTATTCTATTCTATTCTATTCTATTCTATTCTATTCTATTCTATTCTATTCTATTCTATTCTATTCTATTCTATTCTAATTCTATTCTCTATTCTGTTCCATTCCATATTCTATTCTATTCTATTCTATTCTATTCTATTCTATTCTATTCTATTCTATTCTATTCTATTCTATTCTATTCTATTCTATTCTATTCTACTCTACTCTATTCTACTCTACTCTACTCTACTCTACTCTACTCTACTCTACTCTATTCTATTCTATTCTACTCTACTCTATTCTATTCTATTCTATTCTATTCTATTCTATTCATCTATTCTATTCTATATCTATATATCTATTCTATTCTATTCTATTCTATTCTATTCTATTCTATTCTATTCTATTCTATTCTATTCTATTCTATTCTATTCTATTCTATTCTATCCCTAGCCCACTTTCAAACAAGCATAAAGGAAATAAAATCACTGGTCCCTTATATGTGGTTCATCTCTTGAAAGATTGCCCTACCATCTGTAGTCCTCAGGGCAAAATAGCATTTCTCTCACCCATAATCAATAAAAGTAACATCCTAAAAAATATTGTTAAAAGGTTCACTTTTTTTCTTTTTTTCCCATACTCTAGATCAGGCATGTCAAACTCTCAACATCACATGATGTCGCGCAACGTATCAGGACTTTTTCCTCATTGCCGGCAATGGAGTGGGTGCAGTTTCGGCATGATACATCCGACCCAGGGGCCGGCAGTTTGACATGCCTGCTTTAGATCATTCACAAGGTTTGGTTTAAAAAGTGAAGATAGCAGCCACAAGTGTGTATGAAAAAAAAATAATTGGGGCTTAATTTAGAACAGTGCTCAAAAGACAAGATGGCAAGTGTGATGATATGATGAAAGCTTCACGCACGCACACACACACACACACACACACATATATATATAGATGTGTGTATGTGTATGTATGTATGTATGTATATATGTGTATGTATGTACATAAGTGCATGTATATGTATATGTATGTATGTATATGTGTATGTATGTATGTATGTATGTATGTATGTATGTATATATATATATGTAGGTCTTTGGTTATTCGGGTTTTCTCCCACGTAAAATTGGAAGTGTCTTGGCAATGTTTCGACAAAGTCCCATTCGTCATCTTCATCCTGGTGTTTTCGGCTTCGTGCTTCTAGGAGGAATGTGTGATTGTAGCTGTTTCTTCCTTTTAACTGCCAGTGGGGGTATGAACTGATTGGGTGGGAGCTTGGCTGTGTTCTGATTGGGTGGAGGTGTGTTCTGATTGGATGGGGGGTTGCCAGTGCTCTGATTGGATGGGGGAGTGTTCTGTTTGGCTGGGGGCTTTGTTGTGATCAGATTAGTCTGAGTTGCAGGGGGATTTGAGATGGTGAGCTGCATTGCTGTTGTTTGGCTTCGCGTTCATGGTTGTGCCTCATCTTCATGGTGGGTGTCAGTTTGCTTCATGTATGGATTGGAGGGGTGTAAAGTGGCTAATGATGCAGCTGTGATCTGGCTTCTGGTTTGTGGTCATGCCTCATCATCAGTGTGGGTTTGGGTTTGCTTTTTGCGTGGATGTGTGGTGGTGACATCCTGTGTGGTTTTCGTGAGTGTGGCTCTGGTGTCATTTTTTGTATTAGGGACTCGTTTGTCAATAAGGGTGGGTTTCCAAATGGCTGGTAGGCGGGAGGTATCATCTCATTTATTCATGCTATGTGGGCGTTTTTCTATCTCGATGGCTTCTCTGATTATTCTGTTATTAAAGTGTTCAGCTTTGGCGATAGTTCTGGTCTACCCATACCTTTTCAATAATAGATGTAAAACTGTGAAAGTTTTTTTACTGCTAACTTACAAATTCTTCCTAATAAAGTCCACAGTATTCTTTTCTTACATATAAAATTTCAAAAGCCAAACAAAAATGTATTTACTTAGCTAGCTGATTTTAGTATTTTTGAAATATAAACTAAAGTCGAGGGCAGGTAGTGATGGTAGAATTTTTGGCCTGTCAGGAGACAGATGCAGTTGTGCATTAGTAAAAAAAAAAAAAAAAAAAAGTTCACACCATCTCCTCTTTTTATGAAACTGGTTGTAGAGAAGGGAGATACGTCTGTGTGAGAGAATTATGCATCATCTGCCAAACTTACTAGTAATGTATTAAAAGTATTGGATTCAGTTAAGATGTGAAGGGACAAGCTAGGGACTACTATACGAGGATTCACCAGTGCAATAAAATTAAGTAGTTAAAGGTATTGGTTACCACCTTTAAAGCGCTCCATGGCATAGGACCCAGTTATTTACAAGACCGCTTTCTGCCAGTAAATACCTCCCATCGACCAGTTTGCTCCCACAGAGAGGGCCTCCTCAGGGTGCCATCGACTAAGCAGTGTTGGCTGGTGGCGCCCAGGGGGAGAGCCTTTTCTGTGGGGGCACCGACGATGTGGAACGAGCTCCCCCCAGAACTCCGGACGTGTCATGATCTCCGCACCTTCAGAAGAGAATTGAACACTCATCTCTTCAATCAAGCCGGCCTGGCCTAGATCTCCTCGGGTTTTAAATTTTTAAACAAGGCTGTTCGGGTTTTAGAATTGGGTTTTTAACAGGTTTTAGTAACAGCCTTGTATTAATTTAATTTAATTTATTTTTAAATATTTATTGTTATTATATGTTTTTATTGGGTTGTAAACCACCCCGAGTCCTACAGGAGAGGGGCGGTATATAAATTTAATAAAACTAAACTAAACTAAAACTAAATAAATAACGAGTAAAGGGATGGTATACAATTATATTTATTTCCTTTCTTTTCCCTTCCCCATCTGCTTTTCTTTCTCTTCTTCCTTTATGCAGTGTAATCTTTAATTTCGAAATACCTTCTGGTTGTGGAAACTCCAGATAAATAAGTAATGGGAAGATCTCTGTCTGCAATAGTTGAGAATTTCTAGGAGTTGTAGCTTTAATGGATCTGAAACACTGCTCTCTTAGAAACTAACAAAGATGACCATCAGTATGAGTAGCATGGGAAGTTCTTTTTCTTTTTTTTACTTTTAGAAGTATGGGATTATAGGACTATATTTATCAGCATGGCCATTGGCTAAGTCAGGTAATCAGAATCAACACATCAGAAATGCACGGTGTGTCAGGTGATGAAAGGAATCACATTAGGTCAAACAGAAATCCATCTAGTTTAGCATCTGCTTGCCCAATGCCAACTATAGAGACATCTATATAATTCATTTCCTCTGTTTGCCTAACTATAGTCCATTTAAGTATATATCATTTGCACAATCTGAGACATTCTTGACTAGTTAAAGAGCCAGTACAATAAAAATGAAAGGGATAATTAAATTCATCATGCTGTTCCAGAGTACAGTAGAATTCCCCTTTTTACAACACTGCAATCCCTTAATTTGGGATAGAGTTGGGACAACTTAATGGAACAAGGTGTTTACTGGCCGGATGCCCTACCGGACATCATGTGTAGGGGATGTCTTTTTTCCCCTTGTGCTCTAGGAGAGAAATGTCCTAAGATTGAACTCTCAACCTTCTGACTAGGAGGTCAATAACACTGTTATAGCATTTTTGCTGACCTTCTTGAAGGCCCTTTGTTCTTCCATTTATTCAGAAAGAAATCCCTTTAGTTGTTATTTTATTGCTAGAATGGGTTTTAATTTTCTGGCTGCTGGCATTTGTTTCTGATTGTACAGTACTTGTGTTTATCTTGTAGACCTTCCTTTGAACTCTATGTTTTGATTAGCAAAGAGCATTAATTTGATAAATAAATTAAGGATGCTATGCTTCTTTTCAATGTCAATCTTCTGTCTAGTTTAAAAAAGGTTGTATTAATTTCCAAATGCGTTTTAGCTCAGCCATTTTTAAAAGTATTTCTTTCCAGTCTCTGCAATTTTAAATACATTTGTGAACAATTTGCTTCACTTTAATCTGAGATTTCCACCAGTAAGTTCAAGAAGGGCAGAAACTATCAGCAGATTACTTAATTTTGAAGAATGGCATTGGCAGGAAAAGTGTGATCACTCTATAGTGAAATTCACAAAGATGTAATTACTAGGCTCCCGACAATCCCAATCAATATACCTCAAGGAGGAATTTTGTCTTGTGCACGAGTGTCATTCTGCCTTGACATAATGAAGCACCAAGGCAGGGTTGATTTGCCTCATCAGTCACTTTCTTCTGATAGATGTGCGATTAGCAGAAGAAACTTTTGTCAAACTGCTGTGGATTCTGACTTGTGACTCAGAAAGGTACCATAGAAAGAAAGAAAGAAAGAAAGAAAGAAAGAAAGAAAGAAAGAAAGAAAGAAAGAAAGAAAGAAAGAAAGAAAGAAAGAAAGAAAGAAAGAAAGAAAGAAAGGAAGGAAGGAAGGAAGGAAGGAAGGAAGGAAAAGAAAAAAAGAAAAGAAAAGAAAAGAAAGGAAAGGAAAAGAAAAGAAAAGAAAGGAAAGGAAAAGAAAAGGAAAGGAAAGGAAAGGAAAGGAAAGGAAAGGAAAGGAAAAAGATGAGATAAGGCAAGGCAAGGCAAGGCAAGGCAAGGCAAGGCAAGGCAAGGCAAGGCAAGGCAAGACAAGACAAGACAAGATAAGATATATTGGGGAGAGGAACTTCAAGGATATTATATGAAGCATCACTTTGGAAATCTGCTCAGATTAATTAATGTGCAGCTCCATTATATTCCAAAACTGCATGCAGATTCTTTTGTTTTGTTTTGTTTCATGAACTGGAAAAAAATATCAATTTGTAGAATTGGACAATGAAAGATCAGATGTAAGGAAATTTAAGGATTAAAAAAAAATATATCTGGCTCTGAAAGAAATACTTCCAGATTTTAATAGAGACCCAATTTAGTCTAGTGATAAAGACATCAGACAAGAAACCAGGAGACTGTGAGTTCTAGCACACTTTAGTCATGAAAGTCACCTGGGTGACTTTGAGACAGTCACTTTCTCTCAGTCCAACCTACCTCGCAGGATTGTTGCTGTGGGGAAAATAAAAGGAAGGAGTATTAGGTATGTTTGCTGCCTTGAGTTATTTATAAAAATAATAAAAGCAAGATAAATATAGACAAATAATAAAATAATGTTCATGGGGTATAAGCAGGAGAAAATCTTTCTATATCCTCATATTGCCACTTAAAAGTGGCAGATATAGCCATTAGAGACCTGTTTTATTTTAAAGGAAACTGATAAAGACATTATATGTGGTAGGCTTCTTCTGAGAGAGAGAGAGACAGAAACAGAGAGAGCATTAGTCATAAAAGATTCTTCTAAGGAATTCACACTGTTGCATAGTAGGTCTTCTCCAAAGCATGATATATTTCAAGAATGCACCATAATACAGGTTCTGAATTGTCTCATGCAATGGAAAAATGGCACTGAAAATAGAATATTACATCAACATTAGTGAATAACAAGTCAGGAGAACAAATTAGTATCCCCATGGCACTGATTTCTTCTTTCTTTTATAAAGATGTTAATACATGAATAAAAGAATCTCAATAAAAATATATATCATCATCCTAAATAATAATTGTTGTCATCATCACTATCATTATCATCATCTCTCTCTATGTTTCCAAGAGTAATTCTTCTGCATCCACTGTTTATCAGATCAAAACATTCAGAAAATTGCTTGTGTGCAGCAATGTTTCATATACATTGGTACTTCATATATCTACCACTGATCATTGGCACAATTGGCTGCAGCTCTGATGTCAGTTGTAATTCATGACTTTCCAAGGAACCCAAGTTAGACAACAATGTCCTAAGGAACATCATTTCTTTATAAAATATTAAAGAAGAAACTTTTGTATGATAAAATGACACTTATATTCTGTGTTTTCCTTGTACGTTACTGACACATCCCAATGTTTCTGAATCTTAGGAATGACTGCAGCTGCATTTTCAGTGTCACATAGAAAGTTCTAGACTACAAGTCAATCCATGATTTTGTGTTTGAAATAGCTATTCCTACAATAAAGAAAACAGTAAAGGTTCTAATGGGTGTACGTTGGAAGAGTGAGGCAACCTCATTTGACTATGTGATAGAAAATACACCTTTTTTCCATATGACTTTAACTTAAAACAAAACAAAGAAAACTCAAATAGTAAAGTTTAAACGTCCTACAAAATTTATCCTGAGTAACAATGACATTGTTCCAGAAAGAAGTCTCCCCGGCCTAGAACAGCCCACCAGAAGTGTGTGGATGCCACGTCCAGAAGTCCATTCTAGGCCTCAGAGGCCTGGAGGAGGCTTCCCAGGTGTAGAATGGCCCACCGGAAGTGCATGGATACCATTTCCGGAAGTCCATTCTAGGCCTCAGAGGCCCAGGCCTGCATCCAATAAGAGAACCAGTTGTTCAGATATTTGAATCACACCACTGGTCATATCTCCATTAAGCACCGATCAGAAATGCTTGAGTTCCATGGGACCAACAAGGAAGCCCTTGGAGAATCCTTCAGGACAGAAGATAAATAATCACTTTCTTCCAATAATTCCTATTTTTTTTCCTCTGCCCAAAATTGTTTCCCTGACAATTTCTTATTTTTAATGTCTGAAAGGTCCTTAGTTGGAAACAATGTAGTAGTTGAAATTATTGCTTTTAGACATCTGCATATTTCATGGAATGTTTTATAAAATCAGAATTGCTCCCCTCTTCATTAAAAAGATAGTAGCATGTCTATAACTCAGAGTTAATTACAATAAAGCTGTAAAAGTTAAGTCTCATAAATTCTCTCAGTAACTATCAGTCATGCAAATATATATTGGGAACAACAGGAACAATGTGAACAAATTATGTTTGAGAGCTATAAGGGTAGTAGACATTTGTCCATAGTTGGAAGAGGATGGATCTCTTTCCTGGAAGCAAAGAGACAACATAGTTTGGAATCTTTGGTTTGCAGAAAAAGTGCAAAAATGGGCACACATATCCCAAGCAGTTTACAGGTTATATCTAATAGTTACACAGATAAGAGCTTAACTCTGCCAAGATTCCTGTTTATAGGAGAGCAACAATAAAGAAACCTCTCTAAAGTAATTTCTTGTGTCATTCTTGGTTCCTTGGGCCATAACAGCAGTCCCAGAAGTGGACTATTGTGTTTTCGGTTTGTTGGCAATTGACAAAGACACATGATGAAAACAACAATCTCTTTATTTCTCTCTCCTACAACCAAGCAAACAGCAAAAGGCATGCAGGCCTTTTATAGTGCCTGAAATGCTGACAGTGTGAACCAATAGGAATTGACCATTTTTGCGCCTTGCGCATGCGCACAAGGCTGGGCACCACTCTGTCTGGTCCCGGGCAGCTTTTGGATTGCCCAGGACCAATTGCAACAATTCTGAGCCTTCTTTCAGCTCTTGCAGGCTCAGGACACCTAGCTTACACACAGGTGCATCGTGCAATGCAGGGAGAGTGGAACACAGATGCATTATTCAAATGCAAGGAGGGTGGAAATACTCAGATCTTCACGCAGGCAGACATCTTTCAAAATAATTATTTAACTTAGATAAAATATATCCAAAATCAAAATAGTATATGAAACTCTCTCTGAGTGTTACCCCCCTCATTCAGCGACCTCATAGCAAGGTTCCTTATGTGTTGACAGGAACCTCACATAATCTCCTAGATGTTTAGGCAGGCACTTTGCCTGCTGCAACCTTCTAGGGGCCGGTGAGAGTGCCTGGCCTACCTGCTTGCCTACAAGGACTTTGATGCCCCAAATACCCAGGTGACCCACCCAGCTGCTGACTGGCTGGACCCTCTGAGCCCAAGCCAGTGTACCTTGAAGGGGTGGAAGTCCCCGAGTCCACAATGGACTCCTCTTGGGAACACTGTCCCTCGAGCCCAAGGCTAGCAGGTGGAGAGGCCTGAGTGGTGGAAGTGCTCCAGTACTCTGTAGCCCCAAAGCACATGCCAGAGGTGCCAGAGTCAAGAGCTGCCTCCATGGCAAACCCCTTTGCTACTGACTTCCTTTTCGGAGCAATTGCTGAATTATGAGAGTGCCCCTGTTGGAATTCCCTTTCTCTGGCTGTGTGTGATTTATGTGGATACCCCTGGTCTGTCTCCCTGTCTGGAGCACTATCTGACATGTTTGAATAATGTGGATACCCCCAGTGTGACTCCCTGTCTGGAGCAATAACGGATGTGCGGGATGACCCCCTATCCTGGGAATTCCTGCTTGGAGCACTTGCGGAGTCTTGTGATGACCCCCTAACAGCCTCAGAAGCTTGTGAGGCCCTGTTAGGCCTGGAAACCTGTGACCCAGAATGCATATTATGGTCCTCCTCCCCCCCAGAGCAGAGCCAGGAGTGGAAATGTGGCTGTCCAGTCTCCAATGTAGTTGGTCTATGTGTCTGCAAAGAACACAGCCATCACCAAGTCAACTTTGTATGACAACGGCCCAGAGACCTTGCAGACCACAGCTGTGACCCAGAGATGTCCAAGCCCATACTTCCTTGCCCAAACTGGATCGCCCACCTGAAGTCTCCTAGGTGGCCCGCGATTCTGACACCTGTGAAGCCACCTGGTCTGGGTGCAACCTGTCCAGTTTGGTGATGAGGCGGTGACCCCAGCGGAGTTCTGCAGGGCTCTTCCCTGTGGCTGTGCAAGGTGTGGTGCGGTGTGCAAGAAGGAAATCTGCTGACCTGTGATGCCAGTTACCATAAGTCAGTTTCTTGAGAGCATCTTTGCTTGTGCGCACCATTCTCCCTGCCTGCCCGTTGGAGGATAGATGGAAGGGAGCAGAAGTCGCATGCCGGATCAAGTTGGCCTGAAGAAAAGCCTGGAACTCAAAAGAGGTAAATTGAGGGCCATTATCTGAAACCAGGACATCTGGAAGCCTGTGTGATGCAAAAATTCCTCTCAACACCTGGATGGTCCTGGCAATAGTAGTGGAGGAAACAGGAACAACCTCTACCCACTTGGAATGGCTGTCAATGACGAAAAAGAAGAATTGCCCCTGAAAGGGCCCAGCATAATCTATATGCACATGTGACCATGGGGTTTGAGTTTCCTCCCACCTATGTACTGGGGCCTGAGGCATTTCAGGCTGTGACTGTTGGCACACTTGGCACCTATGCACCTGAGCCTTGATGGCTTGATCGAGTCCAGGCCACCAAAGATGGTTGCGCTCAAGCGCTTTCATCCTTACTATACCAGGATGTCCCTCATGCAGAGACAGCAAGATTCTAGACCTCAATGAGACTGGGATTACTACCCTACTACCCCATAACAAGCACCCCTTGAAAGGGGAAAGTTCATGCTTCTTGTGTCAGAAGCTTTGGAACTTAGTATCTGGGCATGTGTCAGGCCATCCTGCCAACATCCAGGTGTGTGAGCATGTGATCAGTGGCAGTCTCTGCAGCCATGTCCCTAGCATTTAGGGAAGATTTGGGTAACTCCTGAATGGAAAAGATATTAATAGTAGGCAGGATCTGCCTGCTGTCTGTTTAAGAGGTAATCTGCTTAGGCCATCTACATGACCCATCTCTTTTCCAGGTTTGTGAATTAGTGTGTAGTCATATGCTGGCAGGAGTAAGTCTTCCTGATTGTCAGTAAGTCTTCCTGATTGTCAGGACTTCCTTGGTGAGTCCTAATCCTTTTTCTTGCTTGCAGGGATCCCATCCTCATCGCCAGTGTTGTGTTTTCGGTTCGTTGGGAATTGATGAAGACACCAAAGGAAGAAAAATATGGGAGAATCCAAAATAGGTGCAAAGTTCTAAATAATGAAAAGAAAGAAGGATATGTGTTGTTGTGTTTTCCATTCGTTGGCAATTGATGAAGACACATGGTGAAAACAACAAACTCTTTATTACTCTTCTCCTACAACCAAGCAAACAGCAAAAGCACACAGGCCTTTTATAGTGCCTGAAACCCTGACAGTGTGAACCAATAGGAATTGACCATTTTCGTGCCTTGCGCATGCACTCAAGGCTGGCACCACTCTGTCTGGTCCCGGGCAGCTTTTGGATTGCCCGGACCAATTGCAACAATTCTGAGCCTGCTTTCAGCTCTTGCAGGCTCAGGACACAACATGGACCATGGCAAATTATGCTAAGAAAGAAGCGCAGATGTGTTCATGAAATTACCAGGAGAATCAAAGTCAGATGAAAGAGGATTTACTTTTTTAATTAAATTATGCCTTATGAAACAACTGGACAATACATCTTTAGCTGTCTGAGCAAAGAACAGTAAGGAAAAGAAATCTCAGCAAATATGTTAGGATTTTACCCATTGTTCAGCATGCGGTTCTCATTTACTGTTCTGTATGTCGGTATAAAGATCCCTTGAAATAATATGAATTAGATGTGCAAGTCAAACTAGGATACTATTTCTTTTTTTAAAAAAAATGGTGCCTTCCTAAAATTTGACATATGTGTTACTAGGTAAGCAGCAACCTGTGCATTAGAAAGTCAGTTTCTAACTCAATTTTCGTTGTCTGATTTCTGATTGCAATCAAATAGTACCCAGCATGGATTTACTGAGTATTCATTATTTTAAACCTTGATTGGCATTTGTCAGCAAAATACCTTGCAGACTGAACATGAATCATGTTGAAAATCTTGCTGAAAGATCTTATCCATTACAGTTGCTGATAAAAATTTTTTATAGGAGACATAAAATATAACAGGGATCAATGTGACACAATGTTATATCCAACTACAGTTACATGAAAATAAATATAACTATTCTTGCAGGCTAAGAGTTTGCAAACTGCTTGGTGATCAATTTACAATTGTATCAGAAAACAGGTATGACTAACATATTTAATAACAGATAAGATGAACCTATGGTTAACACAGACAAAGCAATTCCTTTCACTGATGAAAAGATCAAGTTGACCCAAAGATATTCTTTCATTGCACTAAGCAACAGTATGTCAAAAAAGAGAAAGACATAACCCAGAATCACAGATGTATTATAAAAGTGCAAGTTACAGAACAAAATATTAATAAAAAAATCTTTTAAAAATTTTGTTACAATTCCCTTTTCTTTTTTCAGTTTGTTTTGCTTCACTCATACATTGTAAAATAGAATGATGATCCTGAATGAGTACTGTATTTACAATATATATGGAATTTCTAGATTATTTATTATTGTTGTTGTTGTTTTGTTGTTGTTGTTGTTATTATTATTATTATTATTATTATTATTATTATTATTATTTAATTTGACTTACAGACCAACCTAGTCTGTTATGATGCAGGGCAGATGTCAGGCCCCAAGAACTAATAAGAACATGTGGAGTTAATTATGAGTAGTTTCCTTTATTGTTCTTCATCTATAGACAAAATCTTGCCAGACTAAAGTAACTATTTGCATAACTGTACATATGCTCTAAAAATCACTAGGAAGGAGCCATTTTAACCCCCTTCCTGTCAATCAAACTTTCCAAGCTCTTTGTCCTCTGGAAAGCAGCCCTCCCTCTTGCGAATGCAGAATACATTCCATCAGATTACAAAAAATAATAAGAAAGCACAGTTAAAAACAGTGAATTTTGTTAGAAAAAAAAATCCAGGAAAAACAAAACCACAAAAGAACAAAGCATCCAGAAAGTCCATCACCCAATTTGATCCCAGCCTGGAATATAGCCAGGTTTTGAAGGCTCTTTCAATCAAGGCAAGGGTGTGAGCTGTACAAATCTAAGTGGTAACAATATTTTGTGGGGAATCAGTATAAGATCTCTCCAAATGGCAATGTTTGATCAATGGGACCTTAAGCATGTCAATTCTGTCAGATCATGTGGAATCGACAGAAATTATAGGGATAGGTGATCCCTCAAATAATAGCACTATCCCATGAAAGCCTTTACAGGTGATAACCATACCTTGAACTGAGCCCAGAATCCTACAGGTAACTAGTGTAGCTCATGGAATAGAAGCTTACATGAGTGTGCTGTGGTCTATCCATAATAAAACCATTTGTATTATTTATTAAGTATTTCAACATTCAACAGCACTCAAACCAATTTCCTAAACTGTGAGATTTGGCAGAGGTCATAGCTAATGAGTAATCAATAGGATAATCTTCAAGGCTAGCCCTATGTAGTGTGTGTCGCACTAATAGAACTGTTACATGACCAGGCATGAATAATTGTCTAAAGGGGCTTCCAAATCAGGAAAAGGGGAAACTGGTAAAGCTGAAACTGTGCAAACACTTTCATGGCTACAACTACCACCACCAAACAGGATCTGTGAATCCATGAAGATTCCCAGAATACACAGCACTCTGAACTGAGGAAGTGTAACCTATCCAAGGTCAAAGATGGAGTTGAGCTTCCTGGAAAAAAGAATTCATTTGAAGAAAAGACTTCTTATTTACTTTTGTAGGCTCAGACCAGTGGTGGAATTCAACAGGTTCATACCACTTCAGCAGAACCGGTAGCTAATTTATTGTTGCCCATGCCCAGAAGTGGCATCCACACAGAGAACCGGTTTTTCACATATTTGAATTCCACCACTGGCTTGGACTCTATAAGTGAATATATGCAAGATACAGCATAAGAAATATTTTAAAAAAACTGTAGTATGGAATAGATTTCAGTTATTGGAGAAATCCACATTAGAGAGGAACATATACTGAGGGAACTCATCAAATTTGTAGACAACACCAAGCTGGCAGGAATAGCCAATTCCCTCAGAATATAGGCTTAAGATACAGAAGGATCTTGACAGACTTGAATATTGGGTGCTAGCTAACAAAATGAAATTCAGTGGTGAAAAAAGTAAAGTCCTACATTTAAGCAAGAAAAACCAAATATACAGGTATAGTATAGGGGGTACCTTGCTCAATAGTACCAACTGTGAGAGGGATCTTGGACTCCTAGTGGACAATCACTTAATTATGAGCCAGCAGTGTGCTGCAGCTGCCAAAAAAGCCAACACAGTGCTAGGCTGCATTAACAGAGGGATAGAATCAGGATCACGTGAAGTGTTAATACCACTTTACAATGCCTTGGTAAGGCCACACTTGGAATACTGCATCCAGTTTTGGTCACCACGATATAAAAAAGATGTTGAGACTCTAGAAAGAGGGCAGAGAAAAGCAACAAAGATGATTAGGGGACTGGAGGCTAAAACATATAAAGAACGATTGCTGGAATTGGGTATGTCTAGTTTAATGAAGAGAAGGACAAGGGGGTACATGATAGCAGTGTTCCAATATCTCAGGGGCTGCCACAAAGAAGAGGGAGTCAAGCTATTCTCCAAAGCACCTGAGGGCAGGACAAGAAGCAACAGATGGAAGCTAACCAAAGAGAAAAGCAACCTAGAACTAAGGAGAAATTTCCTGATAGTTAGAACAATTAATCAGTGGAACAACTTGCCTCCGGAAGCTGTGAATGCTTCTTAAAACTGGAAGTTTTTAAGAAGAGACTGGACAGCCCTTTGTCTGAAATTGTATATGGTTTCCTGCCTGAGCAGAGGGTTGGACTAGATAACCTCCAAGGTCGCTTCCAACTTTATTGTTGTAGTTGTTATTGTTGTTATTATTGTTACTATTGTTGTTGTTGTTGTTATTATTATTCCATACAACAGGAAAAAAAATGATTTATTCCTTTCCCAGTGCAGATTGCCTTAAGAATTGTTCTCTCTTTGATTTACCAACCTAGTCTAAGAGATGAGGGGAAACTTAAATAAATCAGTAATTGTAAGTTTGGAAGTAGATTAATTCAGTGCTAGAAACACTCAATCAAAATCTACCTGTAAAACAAAAGGCAAACACCAACAAACAGTTTTTGCTTTTAAAAGAAAGCTGATAAAGCAGAGTGTTAGAAGCTCATTAGCATTGTCTGGGTTATCTGCTGTACACTTTCTCACTGAATGACAATCTTTTGATAGCACTAATTAAGTATATTTGCACTTGAAGTGTACTGCAGGATTAACCATGGGAATTGAGTCCTCCCCTTTATTTGTGTTTCCAAACAGTTTACAGTTTCTATAGGAAATAATATATTCTATCTTCTAAAGGATTTTAACTGGCTGGATGTTATTGGTAATGATTGGGATAGCATAATTATCTGTGCACATTTTTCTCTGGGGTTCCATCTCTATATGCCCAGTAGTCTCTATGTACATGTTCAGTATTCCTTATTAGTTAACATTATTAATAATGCTATCTGCCTTCAACTGTCAATTTCTGTGGTCAGGCTTTTCTGTTAGGGATCACAAAGGATATCACTACCTCAGAGACAAATTTATTTTTGAACTTAATTACAGCAGCAAGATTGTTGGTGGGACAGTACTGGAAGAATCCGGAAATACCGCCTATTGAAGAATGGACTGTGAAAGTAACAAATTTGGCGGAAATGGCAAAAATATCAGCATACTTGAAAAACCGCTCCAATGAACAATTTGTGACTGACTGGAAACAGTGGTTAGACTATATCCAGGAGAGACACCAATCAAACAGAATGCAGCTGGCGTTCAGCTAAGGATCGATGGGAGGAGGGATGAAGGGCTAACAAATCAGATGTTTACAAAAACTAACACCCAATGTTGAATGTATATGTTCTATAACTAATGCCTCTTAACATAACCTTATGACTAACGTTGTTTGCTTTAATATTGTTAAAGTAGACTGAATCTCTACCTCAGGATATGAAACTTTTACCTCAGGATCTCGGGTTGGGGACCATAAAAGATTGCACTAGTAATGGGATGAAGTCAACTCAGAAGCGCAAACGCACAATATGCGATAGACTAGATACAGTAGATAGACCATATATAGGAGAAACACCAATCAAACAAAAGGTACTTGGAGTATACTTGAAGAGGGAAGGGAGGAGGGAAGAACGTTTACTAAAACAGATGTATACAAAGATTAATACCTAATGTTGTATGCTATGTTCTAGGATGATTGCTTAGCAATAGGATCTTATGTTTAATGTTGATCACATTAATATTGAAACGGATAGGGGAAACACCAATCAAAATAAAATGTAACAGGAGTATAGTTGAGGCTAGACACGAGGAGTGGGGAAAAAGGCTTACTAACCCAGACGTTTTCAAAGACTAATACTTAGTATTGTATACCAGGTATCATGATGATTGCTGCACAATATGTTTTTATGTTCAATGTTAATTGTTTTAATAAAAGAATTTTTATAAAAAAAAATGGTGTAATATCGAATTACCACAGGCTGAAGTGAAATGGTTCCTATAGTCTGTAATGTTTTCTGGAAATCCGTTCGTACTCCTGCACCACTCGAAGGGCGTTCAACCCAAAATGTATGTCTAAATGCATTTTTGGATGAACACCTTTCAAATGATGTGGGAGTATGAATGAATTTCCAGAAAACATTGCAGACTACAGGACCTGTTTGCACTTCAGTTTGAGATACAGACTCATCCCCAACACTCTGCCCCTGTCTTCAACAGTGAAGGGACACAGTTCAGAAAACATCCTGCAGCCAAGAAGGCTCCACACACATTTTGCATTGCTCAGGTGACCCTGAGGACACAGATGAACCTCCAAATGGCCTCAACGACTCTCTAAAAGAAGGCAAATGGCCAGCTGCCTGCAAGGAATATAAATCCTTCCATTCTGCACCATCCAGTCAGAGCTGAAGAAGCTTCTTGGATGAGAAGTGAAACATCTTCAAAGAAAAAAGCAAAAACGTCCAGTTGTCTCCTGAAAAAGCACCTTTGAGACAACCATGACCTGGATGACTGAGAATTTCCATAGACGAATTACCACAAGCTATACTGTACTTAATAAAAGCCTAATAATGATTATTTGAAAAACTTACTGGATTAGGCCTTTCCCCCCTTTAGAACAGATGAGTACAAGTTGTAATGAAAAGTTTAAATAATTCATAATCTCAGAGAGCAATAGTGCATTACATATGAGATGTCATTATATAAAAAAAAGTTCCATATTGCTGAAATCTGTTTTTAGATTTCTTTATACAAGATTCTGATGTAGACAATATATGGATATGCATCCTGGTGATCTACATCAATTAGTGCAGAAATATTTATTTATTATTAATTTTTATGCCATCTTCCTTATAATGTGACTGTGTGGGTAGCTTACAGGTTATATTTTTTTTTTTAATTCTTGGCTTCATAGTTGTGGTTGATAAGAAGGGTTCTTTATTAAGGCTTGGGAGGCTTTGTATAATTTAATTCTTTAAATGATTGTGCAATAAGCTGGATCATAATCCAATATCTCAGGGGCTGCCATAAAAAAGAGGGAATCAGGCTATTCTCCAAAGCGCCTGAAGGCAGGATAAGAAGCAACGGGTGGAAACTAACCAAAGAGAGAAGCAACCTAGAACTAAGGAGAAACTTCCTGACAGTTAGAACAATTAACCAGTGGAACAACCTGCCTCCAGAAGCGGTGAATGCACCAACACTGGACGTTTTTAAGAAGAAACTGGACAGCCATTTGTCCTAAATGGTATAGGGTTTCCTGCCTGAGCAGAGGGTTGGACTAGATGATCTCCAAGGTCCCTTCCAACTTTATTATTATAAGAAATCCCACTGGGTTAGACTGTTGCATTATAATTGGGAGACTCAAATTCAGATCCATCCTGACAATGAAATCTCACTGAATGAACCTGGTCAGTTATTTTCTCTCACACCAGCAATGGTTATTATTTTGGGGATAAAATCATACAGCCTGAGATTGAGGAAGAAAGAAGGGACATAAATTGAACCAATAAATCAATAAGAGAGGTAAGGAAGCAAAAAATCCCACTGGGAGGCAATCAAAATGAAAGCAGTGTATCAACTTCAATTAGCTCATACTGACTGGTCAATATGACATATTCTTCTCAGAGGCTGTATCCCAATTAGTGAAATAATTCTTTAAAAGTCAATGGTTGCACAGGAAGAGATAGAGCTGCCTTGAGTAGTAAGGTAGGATATTGCATAGACAAGTAACCTTAGTAATGTCAAAGATCAGATTGTACTAGGACTGTCATTCTCTTTTTGTACTATGTACAGTATGTGTGGCCTGTTGTTTCTTTCTCTGTCCTTCTGTTGTAATGGTTTGCTTTTAAGAAACAGAAACTGGCCGACATTTACACATGTTCAAAAAAATGGTCCTGTCTAATCTCCAGTTTCTTACTGTCCATGTCAACTATGCCAACTTGGTCTGATAGGAAAGAGAGACTCTCAAATTGCATTACTAGTGAAAGTACACCTTGCTAAATCCAAGTGGTTACAGCATAGCAAAGCTGAATCTGGTTTTTCACGCCCAAAACATCTGATTAACTCTTCCCTTCTCCCCATCTTTCCCCTTGGATATCTCCCCTTCTCCAATTATATTCAGATAAATTGTTTTGGTAACTGTCCCTGGCTTGGCAGGCTGGATGGTGTTGTATTCCATGGTGTGACCTTGAAGCAGCTGGCAGCTCTCACAGGTTGGCACAATGAGTAGATTTGATTTCCCTTATTCCAATCCCTTACCTCCCCAGCTCCTTCCCCCAATTGCATATGTCAGACTGACATCTGGTGAAGCATGGTTAGTGTGAATGGAGTCCTGTGAGTCCATCTTGACGTCTCTAGCCATTACTTTAATAGCAATAGCATTACACATTTAAACTTATATAATGCTTCATAGTGCTTTACAGCACCCTCTGAGTGGTTTACAGAGTCAGCATATTGCCCCCAACTATCTGGATCCTCATTTTACCGACCTCAGAAGGATGGAAAACTAGTCAACCTTGAGCCGGTCAGAAAGGAGTGAGCAGAGTCAGCTTGCAATATTGCATTCTAACCACTGCGCCATCACAGCTCCTTAATGACTGTGCAGGTAATTTGAAAAGATTTTACAATTTATACTTAAAAGAGAAATCCCCAAGGAGATCACAGTAATTTCCACTATTAAAGGAAAAGGGAAGATTAACTGACAACTTTTTTTGTACTTGGTCTTGGTGAAGAGATAATTGTATTCAGAGATTAAGAAAACCATCTTCAAATTAGAGCTTCTTTTTCAAGAGAGTTTGGAGAAACACATCTGCCGTCACTGCGATCACATCTCACTGTTGTGGGTTTATGTATAGAGAAAAGCTTTTCTTTTCACCATTCTCAGAGTCACTATCGGGCAATAAGCCTTTCTTGGCTTTTCTTTCTTAAGTTTTTTCTTTCTTTCTTTATTATAATTACATGTTATAGCTATGTATATTGTATCTGTATTTCTCCTATCTTTTGTCCTTGTAAGCAGTTTGGTTATAGCCCTCAGGACATCTGTAGATACATTGGTGTATTATCAGGTCCAAGGAACCAAGAATGACATGGGGTGTTACTTTAGAGTAAGTTTCTTTATTGCTGCTCAGCTAGTGACTGAAATCTTGCTAGACTAAAACACTATCTGCATAACTATTAGATACACCCTGAAAAGTGCTGGGGGAGGCGTCTTGGCCCCTTTTCTGCATACTAATAATTGTAAGCTATGTTGTCCCATCCCCCACAGCCCAGAAAAGGACACTTGTGACTCTCCACCTCATTCCACCACATATGTATTGATCTACTAAAAGTATATTCATGCTTTCATATATTAGCAATATAACTTGATAAGATAAAAAAATAAGGTTTCAGATTAAACTGGAAATAGTGATTGCCAATTATCTTGTTCTGATGGTCACAAATAGCTTTCCTTTCAGTTTCATCCCATTGTAATGAAAAGAAACAAAGTTATTTGTATTTTAATAACTTGTAAATAAGTAAATAAACACTGAAAACTATTGTACCAATGTCAATGAAATTCAAGGGGGAATCATCCTTAGCCATTCAAAGTAGACTAGATTAGGAACTAAAGTCAGGCAAGTCAGTGTTTCTTTTGCTTTAATAAAAAGTTATACAGAATCTCGCAAGTCTGAACATTTTTTTCTCCTCCCAATTTATCTTTGTGAAAACTAGGGATGATCTTGTCTGAGACCGTTTTCTCAGGTTACTGTACTGCTTCCAACTTAGATTTATTTTATCTGACTGTTGTCTTGGGAGAAACTATTTCTTCTGTTCCTCAAGGTCATTCGTTCTGCTGCTAGCATTATTAGCTAATTATACCAATCTGTAATATATATATATATATATATCCACACCAAGATTATAAATGTTATGAACGGTTTCTTTCTTTCTTTCCCATATGGAAACACTGCAGAAGGAACTATGGAGGAACTATGTCCTGGTAGGAACACAGGGAAGTCTGGGCTATTATAAGCTGAAGGTATGGCTTTTGCACTGTGGTATAAGTTGATCATCCTTTGACAGAATGGATCTATTCTAAATGTGAATAAATCTGAATCCAAACTCAAGTATCTAAGTGGGAAAAGAGAAAAGGGACATGGTTCTAACCCAAATTTGAGTCCTTGATCCAGCTGCAGTTCCTTAGAATCAATGGTGGTGAAATTATTGTAAATATATTGATTGAGTCATTTAATATTCTTCCTTTTGAAAAGGAGTTCAAGGTAGCATACATGTTGTACCCGCTTCCTATTTTTCTCCACAGTAACAAACTTCTGAGATAAACTGCATTGATAGAAAGAGACTGACCCAAATTATTTGCTGCTGGATTCATCTGTGGTTTGTTTTTGTTTGTTTTTTACTTTCTATGAACTTCTCTATTATATGTAACCAGTCTTCTCTTAATGATTAAGTTAATTGTTCAGATAATTTTCCATGACACAGTTCTTTTACTTTCCTGGAAACCTTAACCATTTCATGACCTAGCAATAGCAATAATTCCTGCAAATTTTTAATAGGTATTAACATTTCAGCATTATGTTTCTGGTCCTCTAGTTCTGTTTTGTAAAATTGTCCTTGAGATAAATCCACACTGAGAGACTAATGGGAACATGAGTCTGGAAAATAAGAACATGCTTAAGAAATGGAAGCAGACTCTTAAATGGAAACTTTTAAAATTCATAAAGATGGTGCTGCTCTGATGAGGACTGATAATAGAAGATACTGTAAAACTAAGGAGGCAAAAAGAGCTATGGAAGGAAGGGAATGTAACTGGAGGTGGCTTGAGACATAGCTTAAAATAGAAATCCTGGCAGATCAATTTCATTCTAGTATGCGTGCTGAATATTTACCAAGGGCACCTTCTTAACAAGAACACTTTCAGGGCAATGTGGAGAATGCCTGGCTTACATTGTAAAAAGTGAAATCATCCACCAATGGATGGATACTATTGTTTACTTTTACTTTTTGACATGTTTACAGTATATCTGGTTATAAATCTGTATATATTATTGGAAATTTAAATTATTGGAAATAAGAAAAAATATTGTATTGTATTGTATTGTATAATTTCTAAAAAACCTTTTCCAGAATATTTCAAGATCTGCATTTTAAAATATATTTTGGCTAATTCTTAGGTTTTATTATTTATTTATTTATTTTGTATTCTTTTTTTAAAAAAAGTTTGTTTCTTCAGCCTGATATTACATTAAAACTTCTGATAGTTTCAATGGATCTTTTTGCTTTGAAAAATTTATTATTATTATTATTATTATTATTATTATTATTATTATTATTATTATTATTATTATTATTATTATTATTATTATTATTATTTTACAGAATTAGCTTTGAGGAACACTTTAAAGACAATAGTAAAGGTCTGTTTTAAAGATAAACTTGTTTATCTGTTTCTACTCTGTATCAAAGTTACATATACTTGTTTTTCAGCCCAACTGATTTATTCATGAATCTTCAAGAATTATTTTTTTAAATTTTTTTTTGCATATTTCTCTATCTTTTTCATCTAGGCCTGTAAGTATCTTTAGCAGTATAAATTAATTTGAGATAAATAGATAGACATCGTGCAGACATTTTTTCAAAGAGATTTAAAAATATAAACATATTTACAAACTATGTTTTGATAAAACACGCAAATTTGAAGTGCATCATGATAGTATTTATCCCTTCTTTTACATGAACATGCATACTACTTAAAAATGTTATTTTTACTACTTTTATTATATCAACATATCCCAGTCCTAATAAAATAAATCTGTAGAATATAGTCATACATCTTAAATAACAGTTCATGAGAATTTAACAAAGAAAATTTTATTTTCATTAAGGATCTTGCTTACAGATTCCCTGCTGTTTCCCAACTGAGGATTTCTTTGTGATTTCCTCAGCATTTTAACTTTAGATTCCAAATCCAACTCAACATTAAGGTCTTCAAGCAGGTTTCAGCAAGGTAGAGTGAGACCATTCACTTCATCACACTTAAGAGGACTTTTCTATTTTTTTCTTCAGTTTTGTGGATTTTATTGTTATGCCTTTGACTGTTGTGAACCACCCAGGTTCACAGGGTTTAATAAATTGTTATCAGTCCACAGTAATGTGAAGTCACAACTGCCAGTTCTTTAGCTGGTGTTGTCTGTCATACACAACATGCTCTTCCCAAGAACCAAGAATGTCTTAATATATTGGTATAGTATATGTGCAAATCCAGGAAGTGTAGCCTTTTTCAACTGAAAGATGGAAAATTTGTCAATGTGCAGGTTTTCTATGTGTGCTCCCATTTTTTTGGTCCCATTTCCTAGTGGGATCACAAAGGCTGGTTTATGCCATAAACATTCAATTTCAATTTTTTAGACCTTAATACTTCTGGATCAATTTCCTAACAATGAGAACAATTGACAAATGGAATAGCTTGCTTTCAGAAGTTGCGGTGCTCCATCACTGGAGACTTGTAAGAAGAGACTGGACAGCCACTGGTATAGGGTCTCCTGCTTGAGCTAGAGGTTAGACTGAAAAGCCTCCAATGTCCCTTCCATTATTCTATTACTCTATTTGACCACCATTCTATTTGCCATTATTATTTCATACTCCTTATCTTCCCTGTTTCCTTATCTCATTGACTACAAATCTACATTATCCACATATCCCACACAAACACTAGATGCTTGCTTTTTTTCTGCCAACTTTTAAAGCTGTTTACATTTTCCAGGGGTGTTTCTGTCCTGTGGACAGAAACTGTCCTTCATCTACGCAAGTTTCATAAATTGAGTGCTTATTCAATGTTATTCATTGTTTCAGATGATGTTCCCTATGACTTTTCCAATTCTAAATTGTGGCATATTGGATATGGCATTGTATCTAAACTCCTGCAATGTTCTGAAGACAACTATGTTGTGATAGTGCTTTGTGCATTTTTTTTACATCCTATTCATAATATTATATAACCTGATATTACTCTCATGATTACGTATTAACAATTCTCTTTAAAAGGGTAGGGGTAAATAAGAATAGATTCCTTTTATTTTGCTTTTTCCAATATACCACTGAAACAAAATTCAAAATTTTCAAATATACAGCTAACCAAAAATCTGAAAATAACATATAAGCATGTCTTGTGTTAAGTAAAATGTGTTGCAATTTTCTTTTATGTATGAGACAAAGTGTAGAACAAATTTATATAAAAATGCAGTCCAACAGTTCTTCCACATTTTTGAAATTAGAATTGAGACAGAACTGAATCTGAGATTGGAAAATGCGATACAGTGAAGAACCAAAACTGACAGATTCATCTACAGTTAATCTAAACAGGAAATTGATTCATTCACATTCAAGCATGTGCTTGCAGTTCCCAGGAACTGCTGTAAGAAAGCATACATTTCTAGAAGGTATTTATTTCCTTACTTTCTTTCCATGAGCTCAAGGTAGTGTGCATTATCAAGGAGCAAGCTATGGCCAAAAACTGGACTTTCTAACCTCTCCCACACATTTTAATTACTATCACAATAATTACTATCCCCACCCATGATAACACTGTTAAAGTTTGGAAGCAAAATTACTAAAATGGGGTAACAGAGCCCATTATTAAGACAGATGCATTGAAACACTGATAAGATTCTTAGAACATAGAATAACAGAGTTGGAAGGGACTTTGAAGGTCATCTAGTCCAATTCCCTACTTGAGCAGGAGACCCTATAACATTTCAGATAAGTGGCTATCCAGTCTCCTCTTGAAACTCTCCAGTGTTGAAGCATTCTTTATTTCATTAAAAAAAGTTATTCCCCAAATCTCCCCCAAAACCCAGCTCACATCTTCTACCTGCATCCTTTAATCTGCATATCACACCCCTTCTCCATTATCTTGATTTGAAAACATAAATGTCTACTTATCCCTGCACAAATTCTGTGTTATAAATGACTATTCCCACCATTAGTCTTTCTTTGAAGGGCTTCTTCTGGCTTCTCCTGTGGATTAAGAAATAATTAGAGAATCCCCACTTTTATGCAGTTAACAAATTCAAAATTCTCTAAATAAAAATAGGCTTTTTAAAAATTGTCATAATCTTCTATTACAGTTTCATATGATAACTGCCAAGAAGATAGAAAAGTAAGTCTGTTTGTAAACAGCATAAAGAGTTCTGAAGTATTTCACCATTTACTTTGGATTTTTCTTCAAATGAAATATGCTGTGAACCTGCAAGGTAATTCCCTGGAGCCAGGAAATGAAAACTGAGGATGATGTTGCCTTATTCAATTAAGAAGACATATTTGTAGTTATATTGTAAGCATAACATTTGAAAATTGATTTCTCATGATGCATTGAGTGGCCCATCTCTATTTCAGTAATAAAATAGATAGGCAATTTATATTGTTAATTTTTCAGAGAAAGTCCTTGACTTCTGGGATGAGATGGAATTTGTCAACAGAATTCTCTACATTGAGATGCCATGGAGGGATTTGCTACATTTTAGCTGAGATTATGAGGACAATAATAATTAAGAAGATTGATGATGATTTATTTTATGCCTCACTGTTTCTCATTAAGAGTATTGATAGAACTTGTCTTGTTTTTCAGAAGGTTTTTAAAAATTCATACAATCCCAGCTATACTTTCTGGCTAGTTTCTTGTGGTGGAATCATTTTTTTTCTCCCAAAACTCTTTTTGATAGTTTTACTTGAAACTATATATTTACCTTAATTTACATTTCAATTACAAAATTTAAATTAATTTTGTTGCAACTACTCTGTCAGATTAATGAGGTACCGGTTTGTTTTGGGGTTTTTTTAGGAAGAGGAGGAGGAGGAGGAGGAGGAGAAGGAGGAGGAGGAGGAGGAGGAGGAGGAGGAGGAGGAGGAGGTGGAGGAGGAGTTTTAGATCTTAGTCACATCTTTCAGATAACTTGATTGTTATTTTTTAATCAATCTGTTTAGAAATAATAATAGTCAAAGTAATCTGGACTTTAAATCCTGATATAATTTTAAGGATAAATAATAATTCTAAATAACATATAACCTTATTAATACCCAGTCTCCTAGTGTATGAGAACATCACCTATAAATAGACATAATATTTAATCAAAACATTATTTCCACATCAAATGTAAGTATATTCAAAAATCCATGCATCTTATTTTTTCTGTGGTAGAAAATGATACAGGTCAAAAGTCTTCAGTCCAAGAGATACCAATTTTGGATAAAATTCATTATTTTATCATAGGGTGCAAATCTCCAAAAATCCATTGCCTTTTTATCTCTGTGATATTTGGATAGTTCAGATTCTTCACTTTAGTTAATTTATAATATTGTTATCATTTTATATATAAAATAAAAAACTGGGATGTATTAAAACAGTTGGGATTGTATTTCTTACTAGCTGTACCCAGCTATGCATTGCTGTGGCTCAGTGTGGTTAAATGGAAAAGAAAGAAAAGAGAAAGTGCACTTTTGTAATATGTTCAATTTCACAATGCTTGTGGGCATACAATATTTTTTGTTGTTCTATTGTGTGTGCAGATATAGAGATTACATCCAACAGATGGCGCTGTTTTTCAAAAAAAGCATATTTACCTGTTTTTCAAAAAAGCATGTTTTTAACCTGTCACAGGTGTGACATCTATATAATATAGGTATATAAAAACATGCACATATTTGAATGCAACGTTGTGTCAAAATGTCAAAGCAATCGGTGAAGAACTTTCAGAGATTTAAGATTTTGAACAAACAAACATTTACATATTTATTTATATAGATTTAGGGAGTCATCTTGACAGAAGTAGATTTAGTGATTTACTGATTAGTTGTTTGGGAGAAATAAGTAATGTAGTGATTTCAAATACTACTTAAAAGACTCCAAGTAGTGCTCAACGTGGTGTAAATCACTTACTTGCCAGTTGCATCTCTCTGTTTCAGTGAATATCTGGAGTTTTAATGAAATATCATATTATCAATTTGCGGAAATACCGGTATATCATTGATTTTGATAATATGTAAATTAGCTGAAGCTCTCATTGTTCTCTCTCTCTCTCTCTCTCTCTCTCTCTCTCTCTCTCTCTCTCTCTCTCTCTCTCTCTCTCTCTCTCCCAAAGCAAAATAACTGAAAGCCACACTCAGAAGCACATGGACATTGGCATGAGTTCCACTGAACACAGAAACAAGAACAGGTATAGATATCTGAACTTTTCATTTATCAAATTGAATGTAATTGCATTATTTCCTGGAGCTTTCTCTGCTTTCAATTGAGTTATCAACTACTGAGCTCTGGGTGTTCTTACAAGTGACCATTTTGAAACATAAATTGCTTCCACAGTAAATTTCTTGGATCCTTCCATGGCTTAAATATGTATATAGTCTTTCAATATTGTAAGCAAAATGTGGCAAATAGGAAAAGATAATAAGCACTTCTAAACCACTACCATCATACTTTCTGAGCATTTTCCTTCTTTTTCTTTATTCTTAATATAATATTATATGATGTTTTATGTATATGGAGGCAACGGGGGAAATAACTGATTAAAATTTCTCTGTGCACAATAGATATTAATAAGATTCCTTTTTGCTCTGAGAGATATTTTTATGTCCTGGATATTTTGTATTATACAATATTAATAAAGGCTTTAAGTCATGGATTAGACCGTTACTTAAATAAGATAGCAAGTGTTGTGAAATAATACTGTAGTCAAAAAGTGAACATTTTAGACCCAACCCAATATGTACTTCTCCAAGGAAATCATAAGGTGCTGCACTATTTAGTAAAGCTATAATTACACTGCCTAATGACAATAAGGGAAGGGACATCAAACAATATTAGTTAGCAATTTTTAAAGTTTGGACATAAGGGGCAAATTAGTGGACCAGCAAATAGTATAATTGGACTTCAGTAAAACATTTGACAAAGAAGAGCACAACCTCCTTCTTGGTAAGCTAGAAAAATGTGGGGTAGGCAGCATCACCAACAGATGTATTAGTAAGTGGCTGACACACCAAACTCAACCTGTTGTCCTCAATGGAACCACATCTAGGTATAGAGATGCATGCAATTGAATATCACAAGGTTCTGTCTTAGGCTCAGTTCTCTTCAACATCTTCATAAATGTTCTAGATGAAGGGCTAGAAGGGGAACTCATCAAATTTTCAGATGACACCAAGCTGGGGGAATAAGTGATACTTTAGAACATAGGCTCAAGTCCAGAAGGACCTTGACAGATTTGAACACTGGACCCTATCTAACAAAATGAAGTTCAGTGGTGAGGCTCTAGAGCAGGGGTTCTCAACCTTGGCAACTTTAAGACTTGTGGACTTCAACTCCCAGAATTGCTCAGCCAGCAAAGCTGGCTGAGGAATTCTGGGAGTTGAAGTCCACAAGTCTTAAAGTTGCCAAGGTTGAGAACCCCTGCTCTAGATAGTGTGCACAGAAGAGCAACAAAGTTAATTAGGGGACTGAAGGATAAAACATACAATGAATGTTTGCAGGAACTGAGTATGTCTAGTCTAACAAAGAGAATACTAGGGGGTGACATGATATCAATCTTCCAGTACTTGAGGGGTTTGCATAGAGAAGAGGGAATCACCTTATTCTCCACAGTACCTGAGAGTAGGACAAGAGGTAACAGATGGAAAATCTAGAAGTAAGGTGACATTTCCTGACAGTGAAAACAATTAATTAATGGAATGGCTTGCCTCCAGAAGCTGTGGGTGATTGATCACTGGAGGTTTTTAAGAAAGAGATTGGACAGCCATTTGTCTGGAATGGTATATGGTCCTCTGCTTGAGCATGGGGTTGGAATAGAAGACCTCCAATAAGAGACTTCTAACTCTGTTATTTTGAATTCTGTACTCTTTCTAATCACTTTTACATCAAAAACACCCTTCATTATTTGAAAAGTATGGAAAAAGGAGAACTGCAGGTATTTCACTTTTACAGATCAGTCTGTTCACTTAATTGGGAAAACACACACACAAATGCTAGATTTACCAAGAGCAAGATAATTATGCTTAATGTTATCTTAATTGCCTGTGCATAATAATCAAATAATCAAAAGATGGCTCCTTGTTTATTTTGGACTGCAGGGCCAAGGACACTAACAGTCCTGAGTCCTCACATAATCCAACATTTCTGAAAATAGCATGTTGGAAAAGTTGAAAAATTAGATAATTTTTTAAAGACTGAATGTTCTTGTCTGAATGAGCATAAGTTTAAAACCTGAAATATAACTAAGAAAGTAAGGAAAAGGCTCTAATTTTGGACTTTGGGGCCCATAATAATAATAATAATAATAATAATAATAATAATAATAATAATAATAATAATAATAATAATAATAATAATAATAATAATAATAATAATAATGTTGGAAGGGACCTTGGAGGTCATCTAGTCCAACCCCCTGGTCAGGCAGGAAACCCTATAACCCTATTCTAGGAGGTAAAATTCAACAGTTGTAACACAGATGTTAGAGTTGGGAGGACAATTAATCAATGGAACAGTTTGCCATCAGAACTTGTGGGTATTTCATCACTGGAGGTTTTTAAGAAGAGACTGGACATCCACTTGTCTGAAAATGGCATGGGGTCTTCTGCTTGAGCACAGAGTTGGACTAGAAGACCTCCAAGGTCCCTTCCAGCTCTATTCTGATTGATTGATTGTCATACCCAACCTATTTCCATTCTTATCTCCCATGATGTGATTGATTAAATTAAGAGACATCTTTCTATGTACCATATTAATATAACCATCTGAGCTTTTACTTAATTGGAACATGAAACCCAGAAGGGAAGATCTTCATAAAGTAGTATGACTGAAAATTCATTCCATTTTGTTTTCTTCTGTGGAAGTCTTGGAAAATATAATAAATCTTTTTAAAGTTATTCAGGAATACAGGAAAATGCTTCCAACAAGGACAAAGCTTACCACCATTTCCTAGTAAAGTATAGAATTTCTAACAGTGTAGAATTCCATAACATTTTATATATTATTTACAATGCTATGTTGAATCCTTTATTTATTAATTTATTTATTAATTTAATTTCTATGCCGCCCTATTCCGGAGAACTCAGGGCGGCTCACAGCATGATAGAAATTACATTATATACATATAAAAAAACCCTTAAGTTAAAAAAAAAGAAAGAAACCAATCATTCCACGAACATACACTGGCTAGGGGCAAGATGTTAGCTGCCCCAGGCCTGCCGGCAAAAGTGTGTTTTAAGCAATTTACGAAAGGCGGAGAGGGTGGGGGCGACACGGATCTCCGGGGGAAGTTGGTTCCAGAGGGCCGGGGCCACAACAGAGAAGGCTCTTCCCCTAGGCCCCGTCAGGTGACACTGTCTGGCTGACGGGACCTGGAGAAGGCCCACTCTGTGGGCCCTAACCGGCCGCTGGGATTCATGAGGCAGCAGACGGTCCTGTAAATAACCTGGTCCGATGCCATGTAGGGCTTTATAGGTCATAACCAACACTTTGAATTGGGTTCGGAGACCAATTGGCAGCCAATGCAGCTCGCAGAGTGATGCTGAAATGTGGGCATTTCTACGCAAGCCCAACACTGCTCGCGCGGCTGCATTCTGCATTACCTGAAGTCTCCGAACATTTTTCAAAGGTAGCCCCATGTAGAGAGCATTGCAGTAATCGAACCTCGAGGTGATAAGAGCATGAGTGACTGTGAGAAGAGACTCCCGGTCCAAATAGGGCCGCAACTGGTGCACCAGGCGAACCTGGGCAAATGTCCTCCTCGCCACAGCCGAAAGATGATATTCCAAATTTAGCTATGGATCGAGGAGGACGCCCAAGTTGCGGACCTTCTCCGAGGGGGTCAAAAGCTCTCCCCCAGGCTAATGGACGGATAGATTGAAATATCTTTGGGAAGCAGAACCCATAGCCACTCCGTCTTGTCGGGGTTGAGTTTGAGCCTATTGGCACCCATCCAAACCCTAACAGCCTCCAGACATCGGCACATCACTTCCGCTGCTTCACTGAAATGACACGGGGTGGAGATGTAAAGCTGGGTATCATCAGCATACTGATGATATCTCACCCCATGTTGTCGGATGATCTCACCCACTGGTTTCATGTAGATATTAAACAGCAGAGGGGAGAGGACCGATCCCTGAGGGACCCCACAAGGGAGGAACCTAGGGGTCGACCTCTGACCCCCTGCCAACACCGACTGCGACCGACCAGTGTGGTAGGAGGTGAACCACCGCAAAACAGTGCCCCTAACCCCCAACCCCTCCAGTCGGTGCAGAAGGATACCATGGTCAATGGTATCGAAAGCTGCTGAGAGGTCAAGTAGCACCAGGATAGTGGATAATCCCTTATCCCGGGCCTGCCAGAGATCATCTGTCAGCGCGACCAAAGCAGTTTCCGTGGAGTAGCCGAGCCTGAATCCTGACTGTTGAGAGCCCAGATAATCGGCTTCATCCAAGGACCGTTGGAGCTGGAGTGATACCACCTTCTCAACAACCTTCCCTATAAAGGGAAGATTGGAGACAGGACGGTAGTTGTTTAAAACAGCTGGGTCCAGGGAAGGCTTCTTGAGGAGGGGGCGCACAATTGCCTCCTTGCAGGGAGCCGGAAAAGACCCCTCCCTCAAAGAAGCGTTGACAATCTCCTGAACCCAGCCCCACGTCACCTCCCTGCTGGCCGAAACCAGCCAGGAGGGGCACGGGTCCAATAAACAGGTGGCAGAGCTCACAGCTCCAATGGCCTTGTCGACTTCATCAGGTGCTACCGGGTCAAACTCCTCCCACACAACAGGATCAAGACGAGTCCCTGTCATCTCGACTGAATCATTATCAACCGATACTGCATTCCAATTGGAGTCAAGGTCCATCCGAATCTGGGCGATTTTATCCGCGAAAAACTTATTAAAGTCCTCAGCACTACCCTGCAAGGGTGCATCAACCCCCCCCCTGATTAAGGAGGGAGCGAGTTACCCTGAACAGGGTGGCTGGGCGGGATTCCGCAGATGCAATCAAGGCGGAATGATACGCGCATCTTGCCGCCTTGAGCGCCACCTGATAAGTCTTGATATAAGATCTTACAAGTGTTCGGTCAGATACGGATTTACTTTTCCTCCATCGCTTCTCTAGGCGTCTCTTCTGGCGCTTCATCCCCCTGAGTTCCTCAGTAAACCAAGGAGATCTCCTGGGTCTGCTACCACAGAGAGGTCACAGCGGCGCAATCCGGTCAAGAGCCCCCTTCGCAGCCATATTCCAGGCCGTAACCAGGGACTCTGCCGAACTGTGAATGAGAGAATCCGGTATTTCCCCAAGCGTCCTCTGAAAACTCTCTGGATCCATCAGACCCCTGGGGCGGAACCACCTAATCGGTTCCGCCTCCCTGCAGGGGAGGAGTGGAGCCTTAAAAACAAGCCGTAGCAGAAAATGATCTGACCATGACATAGGCAAAATATCTAAGCCCCTTAAATTCAGATCATTGCTCAACTGTTCTGAGAGGAATACCATGTCAGGAGTTTGTCCCCTCTCATGAGTCGGACCCTGAACTACCTGAGTCAGGTTCATGGTTGCCATGGTGGCCATGAACTCCTGCGCCAATCCAGAGGATTCGCCGAGCGATGGAAGATTTAAGTCCCCCAAGACAACAAGCCTGGGGAACTCAACCGCCAGCCCAGCAACCTCCTCAAGTAGTGCAGGCAGGACTGTTGACACGCAGCTGGGAGGCAGGTACGCGAGCAACAAGCCCACCTGAACCCCTAGGTCCAACTTCACAAGGAGCAACTCACAACCCGCAATCTCAGAAACAGCAAGCCTGCGTAGGCTAAAGGTCTTCTTGGCTATAATAGCCACTCCTCCCCCCCTTCCCTGGGGTCGTGGCTGATGCCATACCTGAAACCCGGCTGGACACATCTCAGAGAGAGGAACTCCTCCCTCTGGGCCCAGCCAGGTCTCGGTCACACATGCGAGGTCGGCCTCCTCATCCAGGAGAAGATCATGGATGAGGGGAGCTTTATTTACAACCGACCTGGCATTGAGCAGCAGCAGCCTGAGCCCAGGGTCCAGATTTCCCCCATCACCAGTACTTCGGGCTGAACTCACAGGGTCGGAGCAAGGGATCGCTTTTAAACAGCGAGCTCTTGTTCCCCGGGAATGGCCTACCCTGTGGCCCCCGCCATATCTGCCTCTCCCCAGCAAGACCGGTATACTTTGGCCATCTATCACCCCAGAGCCAGCGCCCCCCTCCCCCTCTGCCTCTGCCGCGCCAGGCAGGCTAGCCAGTCCATCCCATTCATTCCACTCAACCACAACTCCATCCATATCATTAATTTATCCCACCCACAAAAAACTACTTTTTAAACAAACAATTTAAAACAATAAGCTAACCATCCATTCAACCCGATTCATTCCACAAACATTCAATCCCCCCCACATCATTCAGCATCTAACAATTCAATTTAAAATGGTATTAAACAAGTTAACTATTTAAAATTTGGACAAACAACAGTTAAAAAAAACAGCTCAAGAACAGCTCAAATTGTAAAAACAGTAATAGTTGTAAAAACAGGAGTAGTTATAAAAGCAGGAGTAGTTGTAAAAGCAGGAGTAATTGTAGAAGCAGAAGTAGTCCCTCCTAAGATGGAACGTGTAGTAGGCTTTGAACTAAAAGGTCCAAAACCAAAGCCCTCGGTAGGAGTAGTTGTAAAAGCAGTAGTTGTAAAAACAGTAGCTGTAGCTGTAAATCCTGCCGCAATAGTTGTAGCTGTTCCTGTATTAGTCCCTCCTAGGATAGAACCTGTGGTAGGCTTTGAGCTAAAAAGTCCAGAGCCAAAACCCACAGAAGGAGTAGTTGTAAAAACAGTAGCTGTTGAACCCAACGTCCCAAAGTTGGCTTGATTGAAATCACCTACAGCCACCAACACTCCACCCGAGTAGGCCTGCTGCTGTTTGTAAATGGTAGTTAATAGATAATTCATGGCCACGGTTATGTTAGCATCAGGGGGAGTATATACTACAGTTATTATCACAATATTAAACTCCCGAGGCAGATAAAAGAGGCCGCACTTCACTGCAAAAAATTCCAAATCAGGAGAACAGTGAGTGTCAATCACTTTAACATTTGTGCTCCAGTTATTATTTATGTAAACACAAAGTCCCCCTCCTCCTGTTCTTCCCAGAGACCATAGTTCTATCTGCTCAATACACTGAGCATCCTGATAATTCAGTAGCCTCTCCTGGAGTAGTACGGTATTAGGGTCAAGCCACATCTCTGTAAAGACCATGACACAGCAGTCCCGAATATTTTTCTGCAAGAAGATAACAAGTCCCAACTCCACAATCTTATTAGGAAGAGATCTAGCATTAGAAACAAGAAGACCCGGCAATGCAGGCTTGTAAGGATTTCTTCCCAACCCTACACGCAGTCCGGCCCTACAGCCTCGTCTCTGCCTGCATTTCCTTCGTCTCCTTAGTCTCCTTCGCTTCCTTCGGTTCCTTTACTCTCTAGCAAGAAAAATAATCCAGCCAGTTCAGCTGGAGTGTTGTAACTTGAGACTCCTGGTTCAAAAATGTCCTGGCTGTTGCTGCTGCTGCTGCTGCTGCTTTATAATGAAAGGTCACTATTATTAGTAGTGCATCTTGTCCCCAACTTTTTCAACCTTTCCTCCCGCCCCAAATTCATTATTGTTCTTTGTTCCTTATAAAGGAGAATTTATTTTGTAATGCTTTTGCTTCTTAGCCTCTATTTCTATGCAAGGATTTCTTTTAATATTTGTAGTCTTAAAATGTGAGATTTTTAATGAATTATAGTTGGAAACATTTTCTGAAAATTCTGGGATGTTTTAAAGATATTCTTCTGTTGGTAAAGATGAACTCTTTGAAATAAGGTCTCCAGGAAGTAAAGCTACAAAGAGGCAAGTTGTGAACCATGATCTCTTCTATTTCTAAGAAGTGCCTAGACTGATACTTGGTCCATCCAAATCCATCTAACAATTCCAGGATTTTAATTCCAGCTATTATTAAAAAGTATTTCAGAGGATTTGCCACTGCTATATGTAAATATAGAACATGGTGAGAGGAGACAGAGATAGACTTCAGATAGATACTTCTTCAAACAAGACAACAAAATCTTCTTACATATTACATATTTTTTAACCCATGTTTATGGACACAGCCTATTGTAGTCAAATTCAAGTTAAATACACAATTGTTCATATTAATTATAAAATAGTACTTACACAGTATTAAACAATAATACTGTTTCATGTCATAAGCTGATTAGAAAAGATGTTATACACTGATGGTAATATTATTTGTATAAATACTAGAAAAATATTTACATTTAACTTTGTATGTATTGAAAGTACTAAGAATTGTAGTTACTCAATGTTGGCAAAAGGAAAATACTATTGGAAGAAGAGAAGGTCAAGGAAATGTATTACTAACTAGTACGTTGATTATGGAATCATAGAAACTAACTACAATTATTGTTGTGAAATATATGAACCCAGACATTACTAGATGGAGTATCATATGACTAAACACCTGTTTGAATATGGCTAAAAGAATAGATAAATTTTGGATATAAATGGGTTCTATATTAAGAGGGATGTGATTTATAAGTAGTATAATACTTTTGTTTTTTTCTTTTTACGTTAAGAGAAATATAAAAATATTGGGATGGCTTATGTGAGCAGAATGTCTGGACACTTACATGTAATTAACCTTGAGAAAATTATAATTGATAAGAATGCTTTGAATATTGAGGGGAAACTAAGCTTAAATAAGAATGTCAAAAACAGGACCTATGGCACTTTAATAAAATGACTCTTTGCAAATACAACTGAAATATGATTTAAGAAGATGTTATACACTGATGTTAATGTTATTTGCATAAATACTAGAAAAATATTTACATTTGACTTTGTATGTATTGAAAGTACTAAGAATTGTATTTACTCAATGTTGGTAAAAGAAAAATACTATTGGAAGAAGAGAAGATCAAGGAAATGTATCACTAACTAGTATGTTGATTATGGAATCATAGAAACTAACTATTATTGATTGTTGTTAAATATATGAATCAGACAACATGTTGTTTACCAAGTACTAAAGATTGTTATTGTAAAAAATAATAAAATATATTAAAATAATAATAATACTGTTTCACCTTACATACTATTGCATTTTGCTATTGTAGCAAAATTCAAGTAAAGGACAGAAATTGGGAACAAAATGTGTTCTTAAACTGGAAACTATATCAATGCTATTTAGTTGCTTCACTGATATTAATTTCTAAATTGCACCAAGGGGAAGGGTATGTTGCATGATCACTGGCATATATTTTCAAACAATTTCAGGAAGGATTCAGAAAAACCATCTATTTTCTGCTTATCACATTTATATTTCCTTTCACTTTTGGTTTAGTTGATTGCATGTTTTTTGGATTCTGCATTTTTCTCTTATTAACATTTTAAACTGCTCATTGCAAGGTCCACAGTGTTTGAATTTTCTCTTACTAAATTGCACCTCTTTAAGACTATAATTATCCCTGAAGAGCTTAGATATGTTTTGTTTATAGTTTCAGAGACAAAACCAAGCAAACAAACAAATAAAACAGCAAAAACCAATATTGAAAATATCTATTCCTGTTTCTATAGTTGTATTTCTCACTATGTATCAAGTTAATGTCATAATGGATCAAAGCATTTCAAACCGATATCAAAAAAGCTAACCAGGGTCAGATTTGGTTAGTACTCAGCAATGGACTATAGCACTATAGAGTTGAACCAGGAAGTTGGAAATATAAAACCATTTTTATTTGCCAGGAAAACAACATAAATGTACTAGATAGTCAAGTAGGATTTCAGCTGATTTTATTAATTATTATTTTATAATTTTATTAATTATTTATTAGCAATCAAAGTATTGATGCTCTAAGATCATACTACAAGATAAGTGGGGAGTTTTGTTTCAATATACTGTGAAAGAAAAACATATTAAAAATAAGTAGGACAATGTTTACCATATTAATATCTCAAAATTCTGGGTTATTGTTTCATGTGCTGCTCTATTTTTTGGCAATAAGGTATTCCAGGAGGAAACATCAAATGACATAAAAGATTTAAGAGTAGGATTGAAACATTTGTCTTTATGAGGTCCTTATTTAAAAAAGCAACGATTTCAAAGGAAACTGGGAAAACCAAGTGTGATTAACACAAAAGGCTCTTGAGGTTTAAGGGACACAAAGAAATAAATATGTTTTGACCAAATAGACAAAGAAATGCGTTAGAACAGGTTTGCCCTGGATAGGTAATAATGCAGCCACACAACTTTTAACATTATTATGTGATTTTTATAATTAAATATAATTATATTTTATATGTGGGCCTAAGACAATTTTTCTTCATTTAATGTGGTCCAGGCAAGCCAAAAGGTTGGACACCCATGCTGAAGAGTTTATTTCAACTGCATGTGTTTTGTTTTCAGAGGTTTTTGAGCAATGTTCTTTTGTCATTGAGTCTGTGCTAAATGATTCCAATTCACATCCAGAATTATAATTACACACATTATCTCCTATATTTCACTGTCCGTCCTTGCAATATTTTGATGTTGAATTCACTTATTATCGAATCATGATCCCATGTTATAATTTGGGAGTCCTCCTGGATTCACGGCTGTCTTTAGAGGACCATTTGACGGCCGTGGCCGGGAGGATGTTCTATCAGGTTCACCTGGTACGCCAGTTGCGTCCCTTCCTAGACCAGGACTCGCTATGCACAGTTACTCATGCCTTCGTCACTTCCAGGCTGGACTACCATAATGCTCTCTACATGGGGCTCCCCTTGAGGTGCACCCGGAGGCTTCAGCTGGCCCAGAATGCGGCCGCGCGGGTAGTGACCGGAGCGTCATGGCGCTCCCATGTAACATCGCTCCTGCGCGAGCTGCACTGGCTGCCGGTGGCCTTCTGGGTGCGTTTCAAGGTGTTAGTGACCATCTTTAAAACGCTCCATGGCATCGGACCCGGATATTTACAGGACCGCCTTCTGCCAGCAAATACCTCCCGCCGTCCGGTATGCTCCCACAGAGTGGGTCTCCTCAGGGTGCCGTCGGCCAGACAATGTCGGCTGGTGACCCCCAAGGGGAGGGCCTTCTCTGTGGGAGCTCCAACACTTTGGAACGAGCTCCCCCCCGAACTCCGTACGATGACGGAATTGCGTTCCTTCCGTCGAGAATTAAAAACATATTTATTCCGACAAGCCGGCCTGGGATAGTAGCTCCGGTTCCAACAATGGCCATAATTGTTTTTAGGGGATTGAGTTTTTAGATTATGTATTGGGTTTTTAAATGATTGGGCCAAATTATTTAATTTATTTTTAATAATTTTAATTTTTGTATGTTGTTGTTTTTAATTGGGCTGTACACCACCCCGAGTCCTTCGGGAGGGGGGCGGTATAAAAATCGTAAAATAAATAAATAAATAAATAATTCATTTAGATAGGACATTACTTTGCCATTCATTTACTACAATTTCTTCAAAATCAGATAAATCCTTTAGTTAGAAAACATTTTTCCTCTGTTCACTATGCATGTGAAATAATATCAGGATTGGTGTGTTCTTAAATAAATGCCCAGCCTACTTCACTTGATTGACATAGGGATCAAAACTGATGTGTACAACGGATTTCACAGTTTGCTGAATGTTCAGACATATTTCTCAGCTGTTTAAATATATCATACACAGTTTTGAGCTGCTCTTTGAAAATGTGCATTCACCCAAGTGCCTGGGTTTAAAAATATTCATGTCTATTTATATATTTATTCTGTGAATTAAAGTTCATTATCTGCTTTTTATGTTTTTTGTTGTTTTGTATGCTTCCCAGAGTTCGTTGCAGTTGGGCAGCTATTAAATTCAAATACATAATTGAATAATAATACTGTCTTTCTGAAAGCATAAAATTTATTATATCCTTGGTGTCTCAGTTGAAATCAATGACATGATCCCTGGGCTACAGGATTCCAAAAGAAAAAGAGAGTTAAAAGAGTTGTACATATCAAATATACTGTCTTTTCACCAGTCTAATATTTGTTAGGTAATTTTATTTTAGGACTTTGCCTTGCAGTAAAAGGACCAAGATATATGGACGAAAATGATTGAAATAGCTGAGATAAACCACTTCATTCAAGAGATTGAGTACTTGATTCAGATGTATATTGTCTTTGTACCAGTACAATATTTGTTAGGTAATTTTATTTTGGGATTACTGATACTGAGATGTGTGGGGGTGTAGTTTGTGGATGATAAATGAAACAGAGATGTATTCAGTACATTTAAGTCACTCAGAGTTGCCTTGCAGTGAGATAGATGGCAAAACAAACAAACAAACAAAAATACATAAATAAGACTTTTCCTAGAAGAATGTAGCACTGGAAAAGAAATGAGTGCAATCACAGAAGTTGGTTTTAGTATGTATCATCTACAGTATGTATTATTTCTGCAATTTCCAGGTCCTTAGAAATGAGTCTTTCTATATTATGCTTTTGTAGAGTATGTCCAATTATAGACACTACACTTTAAGTATGATTTAGAAAAATTGGAACAGTTTGAAGGAAATTGATATAACTAAAACAGGTAATGAGGGTATGACAGTTCCTGATCACAGAAGGTTGGTGTGCAAATATATATAATATCTGTCTCCATCCAATCCAAGTATTAGTTAACTTGGAAAAATCTGGGAGTTTAAATGTGAAGTTTAATAATCCAAATTCTTTTCTCTGTGGCAGGTAATTGACTCTTATTTTTCATTTCATATTTTGTCTACAATTTAGAGTGTTCTATAAATAATAATCAATTCTAGGTCAAAGGATAAGCATCTGAATTGCCATGAACACTAGACATGTGGCTAGCAGTAGGATACGATAGCACTATTTAAATATCTGAAAGATGTTATATAACACTTTCTTACCTTGCTCCAGATTATAGGTCACAGAAAAATGGATTTATATTCAGGAAGGCAAATTCTGATGGAATGTGTGGATAGTAGGGCCACACATTGGGTTGCTCCATTCTGTTTTAAGTATTAGCTTTTTACCTATCAAGAAAAAGCCCCACAAGCAAAAAGTATTTTTTCCCCAGATTGCTGAATGCAACCTCAAATACGATTGCACAACAATTGCGAGAAACTGATTGGCAGGCAATATAATCTGAGCTAGTTATCCAACTTCTGTAAGACGCCAACATATTTAACTAAAGAGTTATGGCTTTGTATGTTCATGTGCTGATCCTGTACATAAACTATAATGTTGGGTCTTGGCAAGAGCACATTGTAATCCTCTCTGCACCACTACAGGGCAGATATAATGTCCCTACAGAATAGCATCTGTTTATGAATAGCAAACTGATTATTGAATAAATCATACTTGTTCTTTTATATTTTATATAACACTGGACAAAATACCTTAATTTTATTTTCCCTCTTCTAGTAAACAGTCAGATGATTGCTATGCTGAATTTATTCTCCAAGACAAGGATTGTTTAAATAACAAGTTTTGTTATGTAGCTACTATAGAGTGGCAGGAGATCCATTTGAAGTATGTATGAGTTTGTCTATATGAGTTTATATGTTTATGTTTGTACAGAAGTATATATGGGGGTGAAGTTTCATTCTCTGAGTTTGTGGGTTGGTTTCCAAACATCTAGTTACCAGGCTAGGTAACTAAACTCCCTTAAACTCTGCTGAAGATGTTACCTAGCCTGGTAATGAAATGTTCAGAAACCAACCCACAAACTCGGAGAACGATCCTTCATCCTCATCCTACACCCGAGGATGATATTCGCCACTATTGCAAACATGTATATACTGTATGTCTGTATTAGATTTTCTCTTGTGCTTTTGGATCCGTTTGCCTTAATAAATTGAAATTGAATTGAATCAACACAGTAAGAGTAAATTTTACTAACAGCACATAGAAGTTATCTTCTAAACTCACAATAAAACTCAGAGTATTGAATCTGGATGCATTTCTAAATAGGCATACATTAGACAGTGCTGATTTTGTCTGTCTATAAGATTGAATGGTATTGGAGGATTAACAAACTAACATAAACCAGCCATTGAATTTAAAGCCAAAACAAAATTTCAAGAGCTTTTTGAAGGATTGATTTTAGAAGACAATCACAGTTCCCGGAATAGGGCGGCATAGAAATTTAATAAATAATGATAAATAATAATAATTTATCTTGTTAAGTATCCACATATTGGCACTTCTCAAAATTTCTATGCCAGTAACTATGCCATATCATCTTTCAAAGGGTCTCCCAGCCTTACCTATTAATGTGAGAGTATAAGTGATAATTTTTAAATGCAAAATTTAGATTTTTTTTAAATAATAAATCATTATCTTTATTCCTTCATGATTTGGTCATTTTGAGAATGTTGATTTGATCAGTAACAAAGGTAGCACAGACATTCTTTAAAAAATTTAGACTTTATCATTAGCTTGATTTATTTGTATAAAGAAGGCACAACAATAATACACACTGTTTGAATCCATCCCATGTCCTCCAACTCTTATGGGTTCATCAATTTAATATTCTGTAACCATGGCAATCAGTTGAATGTAAGTATTGAAAATCATATAAATTCTCATTAAAATTTAAGAACTCGGCTTCATTTTTTTCCTCTAGAAATGTAAATAATAGATGATCTGGAAATTATTTGAGAAGTTTAGCAAAACAGAGAATTAACTGCTTATTGTGTATATCCTTTGTATATCACACACACACACACACACACATGCACACACACATATGAACAAAGAAAGAAAACAAAGAAAATAAGCTTGAACTTTCCTTAATAATAACTAACTTGTCTGGATAGGTAATAATATACTTTACTTGTCTGATCCTGCAAGGGAAAATGATAATGAGCCAAAAGCATATTATGCTTTACATTGGCTAGACAGCAAAAAATATTCTGTCTTCTACTCAGTGGATCTCCTGGTACACTGAAAATCCATAAAGGCAGTTATGTTCCCAGCACTTTATCTAGGGCAGTGGTGTCAAACTACTGGCCCACGGGCCAAATGCATCATGGCGAAACCGCGCCCACCCTATTGCTGGCAATGGCAAAAAAGTCATGATATGTCGCAACACATCATGTGACATTGCGAGTTTGACACCCCTGATCTAGGGCAATGACTGTAGCACCCATTACTGAAAACAAGCAAACAAATAAGGAATAGTAATGGTGTCTTCACTTGGAATATAATGGAAGGAAGACAAGCTCAGAGGGTCTAGATCTCCAGATACAATACAAGGAAAGGCATCTATCCACATTACTTTGCCACCTTGTGACTAAATAATGTCACATTCCTTTTTCTAAACTTTTTGTTCCTTTAAAAGTTTTCTAAAGTGACTTCTCCTTGGTTCAGTAAAACAAATTAAATGTTAGTAAACATAATCTGGAGAATTTATTTGCTTTAGTTCTATTCACATCAATCATCAAATGTTGCTGCTAGTACAGAAAAGTTGAGGTTTGAACAGCTGGTCAGGTTGGCAGTGGGACACATGCAGAATCCTATAAATATGCAAATTTCTATAGATTGCAACTGCACATTGCAGGGATGGATTATTTGCTAAAAATGAATGAATGAATGCTAATTTTAACTTTATAGCTCACCTTTTCCATCCTTCTAAACCAAAACAAGCTAACCATTCCTTTGTTTTCATTCTGTCTTCTCTCTTGCACTATTTAGGGAATGTTGCTCTCATTCTCAGTCCATTCCCCTATTCCACATACCACAACATTTAATTGATTCAGATTCTTTTACTCTGCCAACACAACAGCCTTTACATTCCTGCTAATCTTCTCCCAATCTTCTTACAGTTTGGTAGTTTGGTGTGTTTCTTGGCATTCTCCATGGAAATGGTTATTATTCTGCTATTTATGAGACACACACTGATTCAGAATGCAAAACTGTGAAGTGACCAATTAAATGCAGTTCAGATGTCACCGAATGCAGAGATCACCAGTCTTGAGGTGTTAATGCAATTGCATCTCTAATCCACCATGTAGATCGTGATAGAGTGTGTGTGAAAGAGCATGTCTGGATGCGTATTAATACACTGCAATCTTTTATCCCAATTCGGAGTTTGCAAAATCCTTCAACTAAGGAGTACCACAGAACTCTCTGAAACACAAAGTAATTTCCTTCCAAGGGCATCTCTTTGGCAGGTTATCATCTCTTTATTGCCCCAATTACATTGTTTTCACTGTCTGCTATGAAAATAGAACTTACTATCCATTCAGAGCTTGCTATATTATATATTATATGGAATGAAAGATACTGCATTTTGGACTTGTCAGGTATAGAGGAAACTTCCAAAGTTCTTTTGATATTTACACAGTTGCTAGCTAGTTTGTTTTTATTTTTTGTTTTTTCCTTCCATACTGTAAGTTGGAGTACCTTCTTCCAGGAACACCACATTCTTTAAAATGTGGTTGACCCTGACTCTGCTGGCATTCTGGAAAGCCTTAAAAACGTGACTGTTCTTAATTTTAGTTCCTAATTTTTTAGCAAACTCTGCTTATAAAACTCTTTTCTTTGCAAGTTGGGTGGCCCTATGTGTTGATGAAGTAAATAAAATAAATGGATAAGTATAAGTAAGGGAAAGATTTGACTTAACCACAGTCCCCCAAACTCTTTTTTAATTATTATTTTACTTGATGACATTATTTCTTGTTTTCGGAGGTTTTCAGTCACTTCAGCTAGGGCTGCCTTATTTTCAATAAACGATGCTATTTAGAGCTGAATGACATAGTAAGCCAACAGCTCCTTTGATGAATAGAAAGGCAGAATGAACTCTGCCAAAAATACAATCAGCAGAGGTGAAGGACAATTTCATTTTTCATCGAAGCTAGAACTAAAATCAACTGCATCAAAGGCACACTTCGAATGTTTAGGAGAAAAGGTTTCTGTTGGTATCAATGGGATAGTTTTTCCATTTAAAATTTATCATAGTATCTTTTTGTTGTACTGAAGGCACTCCATTCTAATAATTTTGGACAAGAAAGAGGTAAATCTATTCCAATGGGTCATGAGCCTTTAATTATTGTCAATCCCTGTTTAAAAAAAGAAATTAAACAGACCCGCCTTCCTGTTTGTATTTTGAATATGTATTATCTTCTATTCGTTACAATAAATGGTCAATTGGTTTAGTTCACTTTACAGAGACCCAATTTTATTTATATAAATATAATAAATAATAAATAAATAATAAAGGTGAGATACAAATAATAATAAAATAAATAAGAACAAAACAAAACATAGCCCATTCATTTCTATTAAGTACTGGTAGTGATCAACTTACAACCACTATTGCAACATCAAATTTCTGTTGCTAATTGACACATTTATTAAGTGAATTTTGCCCCATTTTATGACCTTTCTTGCCATAATTGTTAAGTGAACCATTGGAATTGTTAAGTTAGTAACACAATTTTTAAATCAAGCTGTCTTTTCCATTGACTTTGCTTGTCAGAAGGTTGCAAAAAATCACATGACACAGGAACACTGCAACCTTCATAAATATGAGTCATTTGCCAAATAGCTGGATTTGACTGAATGACCATGGGGATGCTGCAATCCCCATGTGAAAAAAAGATCATAAGTCACTTTTTTCAGTGTCGTTGTAACTTTGAATGGTCACTAAATGAACTGTTGTAAATTGAGGACTACCTGTACAGGAATGGGCATGTGTGGATGCTTGCAACTTCCAGATGGCAAACAATATATACAATATATTCTGTTCAGTTGTCTCTCCTCTAAGAACCAACTGGATATTACAAAATAATGCTAATAATAATCACACAATTGACTTCAAACAACAGTATGACAAAGTAGCAATAATGGTACATCGGAAGATCTGCAAGAAATATCATTTTCCTGCAAGCAAGAACTAACTTGTGGGACCATAAAATAGAGAAAGTAATAGAAAATGAAGAAACTAAAATGCTCTGGGACATTAGAATTCAGACAAACAGGAACAGGAACAGACAAACATCCCAGACTTAACAATTGTCAATAAGAAAGACAAAAAAAAAAAAGTCTGGATAGTGGATGTGGCAATACATGGAGACAGCAGAATAGAAGAGGAAGAACTGGAGAAGGTAACAAAATATAAAAACATTCAATGGAATGACTGTGGCAAAAAAGGAAAGATGGTACCATTAGTAATAGGTGCTTTGCATACAATCCCAAAATAAATGGAGCATGACTTAAACACCATTGGCATTGACAAATTCACCATCAGTCAATTGCAAAAGACAGCTTTACTTGGAACAGCTTACATCCTGTGATGATATCCGGAGCAGCAAAAACATCCACTTATGCCTATCCTAAGTTTTTGGGAAGGGACTCAATATATGGACAAAAATGCAAAATCCAGCGTGAACAGCTAGCTAACTGTGCCACAAACAATAATAATAATATTCTTCTTTTTAATGCCTTTACTGGGATATTATCAAGTCTGCACAGATTGTCAAGGTATGTATATGTTGTTCTCCCATACTGAATTAAATAAAATACACAATATTTAAAATTGTTATAAAACATATAATTGTACAAGGGAGTGAGCAGGCAAGACAGAACAGAAGCAGCAGCTGATGCTGGGAATTTACAAAAGTTGATATTACTTCTAATAAACAGTCTCTCTCATATGATGCTATGGTTTGTTGATGTTATGTTTCACCTTTATTTATGAATTACCAAACAATTGAAAGAAAGAAAGAAAGAAAGAAAGAAAGAAAGAAAGAAAGAAAGAAAGAAAGAAAGAAAGAAAGAAAGAAAGAAAGAAAGAAAGAAAGAAAGAAAGAAAGAACACGTTTTATAATTGCCTTTCTGGTCACTTCCTTAATTCCCCATGGAACTACTGGAAAAATAAGTAAAACAAATGTGTTTATTTTGTAAAATAAGTCTGTTTATATAAAGACAGAAAACACATAAACAAATTCAAAGCCAGGTTAAAATCTCACTGAGACTGTAATACATTTAAGGCTTAGATTATGGGGTTCAGTCTGTTTAGCAATCTTAATTTTCTGAACTGATGATCTATAGATAAATGTTAACCTTCATGAGCAGCTGATAGGAGACCGTTGAAACTGATGGTGCTGAGAGTAGAATTATATAAGTTGTGGGGAAGAAAATAAGCCTGACCATTTTCTAATATGAAACCCTATTATTTTTATACTTTTCCAGTATACACAAATTAATACAGTATGTTACTATCCCTTAAATTTTGCACTGCTCATAATTTGGTGATGCAGTTCTTCAGATGGAAAAGAGGGGGAGAAAGGAGGGAGGTTGGGAAGGGTGAAGGGATGGAGGAAGAAAGGAAGGAACTGTCCAACATAGGTTATACTAGTAAAGGGGCAAAATACATACAAAAAATTCAAAACATTATGGAAAATTGCTAGGGACAAATTACATGTTAGGCAAAAGTACATATAAAATATGTATGAATTTTCATCCCCACATTTCATAGAAATAATAAATCTCTCTCTCTCTCTCTTACAAAAGTAAGCATTAGACATACTTTAACCAAATTTATTTATTTTCATATGTAGAGACAGGAAAATTTAATTCTAGGTATATTTTGAACATCTGAGCAAGTGGGGTACAGGAAAGGGAGATGGGAATCCTGGAGTTTTCATATTCTCAAACAACAGCTACTTGGGTAGAAGACTTCAACACATTTGCTAAGTTTCAATTCAAAATGGACATTTTGGAAAACAAAGAAGAAGTAAGAGTGTTTTATTAGGATGATGATTTTCTATATCGTTGTTTACTAATTTTGCCCAATAGTAAGACTAAATATATATTTGGAGTGAATCATAAAAGTGATTTATGACTGTTTTTCACACTAATGGCCATTGCAGCATTCCAGTGTTCACATGATCAAAATTCAGATGTTTGGAAACTGGCTCATACCTATGACCGTTGCAGTGTCCCTGATAATCTTTTCTGACCTCCTGACAAGCAAAGTCAATGGGGAAGTCAGATTCACTTAACGGCTGCAGTGTTACTAACTTAACGGCTGCAGTGAGTTCACTTAACAACTGTGGCAAGAAAGGTTGTAAAATGGGACAAAACTCACTTTAAAAATGTCTCACTTAGCAATGGAAAGTTTGGGCTCAGTTATGGTCATAAGATAAGGACTACCTGCAAATGCTTTTCGCCAGTTTCTTACAGTTCAAGATTTTTTTTTTTTGGCAAAGTAAAGTAATGCACCTGTTACACAATTTAGAAGGAAGAAGAATCATTTCATAAAACTGATTCACTGAAAGCACCACTTTGGTACAGTCTCCTTTGGTGTCATTAGTTGTAAATCCAATATTGTAATTATGACAGATTCCATGACCATTATGGAAGTCTATTGTCAACCTGCAAATAAATAAGGAGGGAGGAAAATAAAATATAATAACAAGGAATGTGGTTTTGGACTGCACTTTCCAGATGGTTCAATAAAACTATTCGGATTTTGATTCTGGTTTGTTTGTTTACAAATACCCCTGGATTCACAGTAAATTGATATTCTTGTTGGTATTCCTTATGGCAGCTTTTTATATATCATTTTCTAACCAATAAATAAGAACATTATACATGCATGAATAAAGAAATAAAGTAAATTCTGCATTTTCCAAAGAGAAAATGATTGCATATTATTTGTGAAGCACTCAAATGAATTATTCATTTGCATATATATACTCCTCTTTCTTTATGCTGATTTTTGTAAAATAAGTGTAAGAAAAAATTACAGACATATGGCTATTTGAACAGAAGATTATATGCCAAATGAAATGAATTATTTGTGTCATATTAAGCAAAGAATCATTTTTGGTTTGGTAGCAGATAAAAGTATCAGGAGATGGACATTGTTTCTTGAAATAACTATGATCTCCCAGTTAACATGAAATGTTGAAAGTATATTTGTCTGAACCTGTTTAGCAACATTGTTTAAAAGGAAAGATTCATAGAGCATGAGCAAGTAGCTTTTATTATGTACAAAAATATCTGTATAGTATATGGGATAGACTCTTCTAATTCCAGATGGGAGATCCCACTGAAAGTCATGGAGAATATGAAAGTGAAGGCCTTGTGGGATTTCCTGATACAGACAGACAGGCTAGTCAAGCAACCAGGTATTGTGGTAGTAGACAAGGACCAGAAGAGAGCCAGATGACAGATGAGAAGTGCCAATTGATAGCAACAACAGGACAAAGGAATATGGAGAGGTATCAGGGACTGAAGGAGGAACTAGAGAGGATATGGAAAGTCTTCCTCCCTCCCTCCTTCCTTCCTTCCTTCCTTCCCTCCCTCCTTCCTTCCCTCCTTCCCTCCGTCCCTCCTCCTCCTCCTCCTCCTCCTCCTCCTCCTCCTCCTCCTCCTCCTCTTCTTCTTCTTCTTCTTCTTCTTCTTTTTCTTCTTCTTCTTCTTCTTCTTCTTCTTCTTCTTCTTCTTCTTCTTCTTTCTTTCTTTCTTTCTTTCTTTCTTTCCTTTCTAGTGAATAACCTCCAAATTCATAAAATATTTCTCCATTGGTAAAATATTTTTCCACAATATTTCCACCTCTTTATATGTTCCACCTTTATAAAGTGAAACATACATAATGATTAAGGAAGAGTTATCACTGTCTTAAATTTACTGTTGGTGTAAATAAAGGAAATGTGGTGTTCATAGTTAGAAAGGTTTGTCCCTCCTTACCTCTACTCAGAAATGGTGCTATTACATTGACTATGCCCATGGTTCATACTTAATTATAATGCAATAGACATCGTATTGTAAAAGGTATTAGGAAAAAGATAGCAAGATATGTAAAAAACAGACAGGTGATACATTATAAACGAATTTAATCCTGTTTATTTTCTTTTGAAGAAATGTGATACAATGATGAAACACTTTTGCATACAGAAAATATTGCCAGTATAATCCTTGTAAGATGTCAAATACTGTTGCTCAGTTGTGACAGAACCAGCAACTAAAATCAATCTGAGCAACTTGCTATTGTCTTTTATTTTTATGCTCTGAAAAAAAATGACATATTTGAAATACTAAAATTGATAATTCTGGGGTTCTTTTGTTTGAATCAAAAAGTGAAGTGATATATTTTGTTAAAACATCTCATCAAGTTCTTCAGGTAGGTTTATATTTTATGAAAACATGTGAGTCTAAATATTTAAGGAATTATGCATTTTCTCCATTATTTTAAAATGAATCATTCAATGAACTATTTATAGGTTTTCTTTTAATTAGTCCAACTAAATGCATAGATAATTTATCACAGCTTTGTGAAATCAAACAACTTATTATGATCTTAACACATAATAAAGTTAATACTATTTTGTTAGCAGATTCTGCAGAATGTTTTTTCCCCAGTAATGAGCACACATTCAGGCTTACCAGTAAATTATTGTTATGTGTGATTTTTTTTCATTGCAGGTTGACTTTTTTTATTATTAGTTCATTCTCAATCAGCTTGTGCTGCGACATATTGAATGTTGGTAACCATCATAATTTCTAGCTACACTGGTTGGAAATTCTGAAAGGGTTAATCATACAACATCTGGAAAACATCAAGTTGTGGAAGTGCACAGAATAATTTATAAGAGATTAATGTGACGGAAGATACTCCTGTTTATACAATACAATTCTGATTAATTTAGCATTTTCATGCCCTTCTCCCAATACCACCCCATGATGCATCACAGTTCTAGAAAGCATGTGACTAGGAAGAGAGGAGGAGATTTAATAATAAAAATTTCACCAGGAGAAGCTTAACTTCTGCTGGCTTGGAGAGCTTTCACATTGCCATCTTCCAAGAGATAGGTAGAGGTAGAGATAGAGATAGAGGTAGAGATGATAGAGGTAAAGCTATAGGAGAGAGAGAAGAAGGAAAGGGAGGGAGGGAGAGAGAAGATGGAGTTCCTGGCAGAATGCTAACCAGGTTCAACCAACATTTTTCACTTTCCAACAAGAAGGTCAGTTAGATGCTGCCACCTGCTGCAATCTTATAAAATTAGATCTTAATAGATGGATATTATGTCAACGATACATTTGCATGCCTGTCACTGAAATGCAGAAAATGGGAATGCATATTTGGTACTGGGAAAAATAATGCTTCCATTGTCATCAATATTTATTCTGTGACCTTTTTTATTATTGATCAGACAGATCCATATCAAAAAGATGGATATGAATCACTGATTAAAAGAAAGGAACAGGCATCCTCATGTACTTAAATTTTGAAACTAAAAGGGTGCCTAATCTTAAAACCAAACTCTTGGTGGTTCACAACTAAAGGTGAATAAAGAGGAAGAAAAGCCAGGTTGGGAAGAGGTTAGAGCAGGGGTGAGGAACCTTGGCTCTTTTATGACTTGTGGACTTCAACCCCCAGAATTCTGGGAGTTGAAGTCTACAAGTCATAAAAGAGCCAAGATTCCCCACCCCTGGGTTAGAGGTTCATTTGGCTCTTGGGAAGAAGACAATATTGAGCTTTTCTATGTTCTTCATGGAAATTGATGCCCTTTAAAAACTTCCCCCAATGTATTTTTTTTAAAAAAATGTTGTCCTTGACTGTTGTGTTAAATATAGACTTACAAGTAATATACTTTTTCCACTTCAGGAGGATGGAGTTCAGTTATGCAAATTCATTGATTTATTGTTCCAATTACCTATATTAAAATAATTGTCCTGTTCTGTCTGTGCTGTGTTGAGCAAATTGAATTTGCCTTTTTGATATTTATGGCCAAAATGATCTGAGCATCTAAATTGAAAATAAAGAACTGCAGTGCACATTGCAATGCAGATGAATTTGTCATTCTCTAGGAGTTCACAATATTTTGATTGTTTGTTTGTTTTATAGAAAGGTATACAATATAGGGGGAAAAACAATAGGTTGGTTTTTAGAAATCAGAAGGTACTTTTTTAAAAAAAATACAACATTTCATGACCTGCCATTATTTGTTTCCTTGTCTGTTGTTTGCTAGTTGTGTGTGCTGCTATAACCCCTGAATATTTTGGAAGATAGATAGATGATAGATAGATAGATGATAGATAGATAGATAGATAGATAGATAGATAGATAGATAGATAGATAGATAGATAGATAGATAGATCACACGAGGTATTAGTACCGCTTTATAAAACCCTAGTAAGACCATGCCTGAAATACTGCAGCCAATTTTGGTCACCATATCACAAAAAAAAGATGTTGAGAGTTGGAAAAAAATCAGAGAAGAGCAACTAAGATGATCAAAGGCCTGGAGACTAAAACATATGAAGAATGGCTACGGGATTTGGGTTTGGCTACTCTAAAGAAAAGAAGAAATAGGGGAGACGTGATAGCAGTATTCCAGTATTTGAGGGGCTGCCACAAAAAAGAGGGAGGTCACATTATTCACCAAAGCACCAGAAAGCAGGACAAGAAACTATGGTTGAAAACTGATCAAGGAGAGAAGCAACCTGAAATTAAGGAGAAATCTCCTGACATGAGAACAATTAATCAATGGAACAGCTTGCCTCCAGAAATCGTGGGTGTTCCATCACTGGAGATTTTTAAAAATAGACTAGACAGTCACTTGTCTGAGATGGTATAGGTTTTCCTGCTTGAGCAGGCGGTTGGACTAGAAGACCTCCAAGGTCCCTTCCAGCTCTATTCTAATCTATATTAATTTTAATAGGAACCTATATAATTATTCTTGCAGCTTGTGGAAATGACATGCAACATATTAGCAGCCACTCACAGCTTCCTGAGACTGTGGTCTAATTGTTGAACCACACCAAAAATCTAATATTACTTTGTATATATACACTATACAGTATATATTGTTGAGAGTAGGCATCACCATTTCATTTTTTTAAATGTGTGCCAGTGTGTTCACAGAAAAAAAGTGACAATAATGATGATCTTATATCATTCATCAGAAAAAAAATGGAGCATTGTAATAACCTAAGTGCTGAAAATAAGCATCTAGATATAATAGCATGGCCCTTTCATTCTATCATTATAAACAGCATAGACGTCTGGTTCAACTAGACGTCTATTGTGAAATTGTCTCTTCCAATAGTTTGATGTGAGCTAGGCATGATCAAGCCTCCTTTTATACTCCAGTTTTATAAAAAGCTCTAGAGAATTATTTATCTAAAGAATGCCATTGCTTGTTAGTCTTCTTCCATCTCTTCCCATTCTAAACTGCTATGAAACATATTCACCAGTTCCACATATTCAGATAATGGTTCCTGAGGTGGGGGGGGGGAGGAAGAGCAGGAGGAGCAGGAGGAGCAGGAGGTGGAAGAGGATGTTAACCTTATTTTAATATTGCTATTATTTAGGCTTAAACTCCTGTATAATATGAACATAGATCTATTAGAATACTGTTACTATTTGTTACCCAAGGGGAGAAAATGAACCTGAGACATTTCACACATTTGCTCACAGTTTTTAAATGATACAATAATTAAAGCATGAAGAACAATAGTCTGAGACATAGAACTACATCCAATTAATTCAGCTAGGTTTTTAAGGAAGAAACTGAGTGGAGAGTTGTACCTGAAAAATGGGTGTTGAAAGAAATATTTCTGGAAAATTTGGAAAATATCTTTAAAATATGGCTGGAAAAAGAATAGAAAAAAAAAAGAAAGACGTCTGGGGGAAAGCTTATATTCAATGTGTAGCTCTCATGGTTAAATAAATATACTATTTTTATCTTTCTTTATCTATAACTGGTAATGTGCCTGGTATGGACAACCTACTAACTCACAACTCTTTTTTTTTTTTTTGTATAGACACCCACAACATCTTTTCTAAGTGCACATTTAAATTTCCTGTAAAACACATGAAAACTAGTGGTGCAATCCTAAATATTATTCAAAACCCTTAAGATAATTAAGAACGAACAAGTGCTTGAAAAAAAATCAGTTAAAAATTAGAATACCTGGTTCTGTTCACTTTGTAGTATTGCTCTATTGCCCCAAGCAAATCATTAAGAAGAGCTCATCTTAAAATATCAGCTGTGCCTGCTATAAACAGACGGGGACCTTGCATGATCAATGATACATGATGTTCATTACCCTAGCACTTGGGCTATAAGCTGTATTTACAAAGAACTTGGAGCGAGAAAAGATTTTGGCTTATTATCATAGAACGTTTAATAATAAATCATAGTTTTGGTAACAAAACTGGACAGATGGAATCCACTCATCATGATGCTGTCATTTTAACAGTAGGGAAAACGGGAAGATGGCTCAGAAGAGCTCTTGAGAAATGCAATTGACAAAAAGCAGATGACAGACCCCAGAGCTGGATTCTAGTGCTTGTTCCACCTCCATGAACAGCAGCTGTGAATATTTTTCCTTTCATTTCTTTACCTTTCCTTTCCTACATCTCTGTGTTTTGGTTCTAATTAGCATTATATTGGCTAAAAATGTTTCAATAACTTATGATCACAGTGTTAGTATACATAAAACACATATCCAATTCAATGTATTTTTATTTCATCCTAGAATGTAGCACATCACAATGCATCATCATCATCATCATAAATGAAATATTTTTTGTCAACAAATTAAAGAATTGCAGAAAATTATGCCACATATCAACCAAACCTTTACTACGGTCATGGATTAACATAACAAGAATGGGATGAACAGCAATTAATTCTTAAAAAGGCCAAAAGTATAAAACATAAGCTATACAAAGTTAGAAAGCATAAAAATGCATAACACATACACTTACATACATACACCAAAATATCATGTATATGTATATGTACATGTATATGCATATGTACCGGTATATGTGTGTACTATATGTATACTGTATGTACAGTGTTTTATTTTGGTCAAATCTGTGGTCATATTTTACTTTTGCATATTTTTGTATCCACATGGGAAGAAAAGGGACAAGTGATACTGTACACATAGGGACATTTATTGGGCAAATGAGATAAGCTTTATCCTGTGTCAATCAATATGTCTTGTAACTTTTATTGTAATGTTTGAAAATGGCTTCCCTTTTTAATGTGCTTATAGATGTAGTCAGTATTATATAATAAATAAAAAATAAACAATGCATTATAAATGATCAATAAATAGCTATCAGACTTGAAAAGCAAACTTGGTAATATGCAATAGTGAATGAAAAAATTAATATTATACATTTAGAACAAAGGCATATCATAATTTACACAAAAAGGAGAACTCAGAGTATACTTTTAAAAGGAGAAATATTGGATGTAAAGATAGTAGACAGAAGCAATCTTAATATCTATAAATAATTAGATGTAATCACCAGTCAAGTCCAATGGGAATGAATATAGAACTTATTTTATTTTACTTTTTTAGCAAGTATTTTTCTTTTCCTTTTTACATGATCACGTGCATGTAATATATTATTTTAGATAAATATATATTTAGGTAATATATTGAATATATATTAATGTTAATATAGATATTACTGTTTGAGTTTCATACTGATTTACCTTTTTAAAATATTTTGTAATGAACCTAGTTTTATCCAATTAATTATAAATTAATGAATTTTAAATTGTATGACCATTGTAAATTCTGTTTATTTACTGACATATTATTTTTATCCACTATGTCCTTTTTCAATTTCTTTGTCTTATATAGATGTTTATTTTATCCTTTAAATCTGGCCTAACAATTACATATAAATACATTAATAAATCAAAATCAGTAAACTTTGAAATAACTATGAAAGGCTTTAAAGAACATATTCAAGACATTATGGGGAAAATATAGCTTTATTTAAAAAAACAAAACAAAATTATGCCCTACTGGAACAGTAGGTGGAAGACTGTCTAAGACATGGAGGTATCATGTGATAATCATGTGACAATTTCTTTCGTTTCTTCTTGTTCTATCATTAGAATCCCATTCCAAATTTCTAAGTAGTAGAGAAATGTATGTATATGTTTAATTTGGTTTGGGCTTTTCCATATATAAATTCTATTAGGCAATTTAGATGTTGTGCTCATACTGGTAAAGTTGAGATAATAGCAGTGGATTACAATCTTTACTACATGATGTACTTGAATTTTTATTTCATAGTGCAGTGATCCACCCATAAATAAATGTATGTTTGATGATTATCTTGAAAATTATCTGTGCACTGGTGAAATATATTGTATGTGTTCTAAGAGCACAGCCAATTTTTCATTGGGTTGAGTAGTCTAAAATCTTCACTCTTTGATTATGCTGCTTTATACCTCCTTGTTTAACAAACAGAAGCCATACAGCTTTAGGAGAAGTGTTTAATCTATATAAGATATATCAATATACTTTAATCCACCAACTACTAGAACCATTGACATTCTTATTCTTAACTTTGGAGCATTTTTTTAAAATTACTTTTTAAAATCATTTTAAAGATGCTGCAATTTAAGCAGACTTGAAGCTGTAGCTGTGGCTTCTTACTGTTACTTAGCAACAAAATTGAAGAAACTTGAATTATAAAACTTAGCAACAAAATTGAAGAAACTTGAATTATAAAAACTTATAAGGCCCTTGACATTTGAGAGGAAGTTTCTCCATCTGTCACTGTTCAGAATCTGGCTCAACAAGTGGAGAAATAAAAAAAATACTCTTTATTACCATATAAAACCTTTCAGGAGACATAGAATCATAGAACTTGAAGGGATCTTGGAGGTTTTCTAATCCAACCCCCTGCTCAAGATAGGAGACCTTATACCATCCCAATCAAAAAATTGTCCAGTCTATTTTTGAAAACTTCCAGTAATGGGGTACTCACAAGTCTGGGAGGCAAGCTGTTTCATTAATTATTTTCACTGTCAGAAAATTTCTCCTTATTTCTAAGTTGGATCTCTCTTTAACTCTTTGCTTGCTGTCCTGCTGTGATGTCTCCCTTGGGCAACTCCCCAGATTCCTCCTCAGATGTCAGTTCGGGGGAGGTTGAGCCCATTCCTGGCATGTCAGGAACTGGATTAATTGATGGCTCTAAAGGCCATCAGAAAGAGATTTAGAGGAGGCTTCAGCTGTGGAAAGTTTGAAGTAGCAGACAGCCAGAGAAGAGGAGGAACTGCCTTCTGCACCTGATCCGAGAACATGCAGGGGAAAGAAAAGGCAGGAGCAGCAGAGATCAGCCAGACTAATTGAGAGGAGAAAGCCCCACCCCTCTTGATGGTCTGTACTGGAAAACTGGGTATTTATCACAGCAGATGGAGGTGTTGCAATGTGTTGGTTTTCTAGCTGTTTGTTCAATCGTCATGATTCCTGCTTCACTTTGGATTGATACTATGTTTGGAATTATGCCTTGGAGACTCTGAACTTTTCTTGCCACATGAGCTCTCTTATGTGTGGATTTAAGTTTTGCCTGGTGGAGTTATTTTATTTGAGCAACTTCCAATTGCTTTGTGGACTATTAGGCCATTGCTCTGTGGACTAATCTTGGCCGGCTCATGGCTGGACTTAATTAGGACAGTTCTGAGTTTTGGTGAAGAGAATTGCTGGGGAATATTAATAAACAGTTAACATGCATTGGAGAGTGAGTGAAGCAGCAAACCTGCCCTTTGATGCTTTGGAGAATAAGTTAATCCCCTCCTCTCTAAGATAACCTCTCAAGTATTGGAAGACAGTTATCATGTCCCCATAAATCCTTCTCTTTGATAGACTAGCCATTCCTCCCTCCCTTAATTGTTAATCATACAGTTTAGTCTCTAGACCCTTTATCATTTTTTTGTTGTTCTTCTTTGTACCCTTTCTGTAGTCTCAGTTTTTGTTCATTTATTTACTTATTTATTTTTGTATTGTGGTGCCCAGAATTGGATGCAGTATTCCAAGTGTGTTCATTCTACTGCAGTATAATGTGGTATTATCACTTCTCATGATCTTGATGTTACTCTCTGTTGATGCAGCCCAGAACTGCATTGGCTCTTTTGGCAGCTGCAGCACACTGCTGGCTCATACCCAAGTGGTAGTAAGATCTGATGGACCTTGATGGGCCAAGTTCCTACTACAGAGACATGCTTTACATAACTGTGATTTTATGATTTTATCATCTTTTGAAATTTTTCATACTATAACATTTGGATATCATCATATTTTTGTCATTTTAGATGTCATCACATTTTATATCATTTTAGATACAACCTAACTACAGTATTCTAGCACAAGGTAAGCCAAGAGACTTGTACTATGGGGAGTTTCTTTCTTCCCAAGCACTCCCATAAAGAAATGATAATGCATTCCATCCACTGTATCGTTTCAAGCAATAATGTATTCTGCAAACATGATCAGCCAGATATATGTGCTACTTTCTTTGAAGAGTGCAACATGTCTCAAATTAGAGGCTGGTTCTATATTAATATTAACATTAAAATACAAATATGGAAAGACATTGAATTGTGATTATAATTAAGGGGGGCATCCAGCCAAAGTTAAGTCCTATTGATTTCTACAGGAATTATACACTTAAATCTCTCATACCAAGATCAATGGAACATTTTAAGAATGCAGAAGCTTTGACTGCTCATGTCAAAAATTGATCTGCCATGGTTTTATAGGAAACATATAGTGAGAGTGATTTATTAAAATATAAAAGACGTTGACTAAATAAAAAGTGTAATTACCATCTCAGCTTAGCTTAAATATTAAACAATTAAAACAAGCAAATCAAAACTAAAGGGATTGCAACAATAACTCTGGCAGGGTCAACTGAATCAGCAATACTAAATTGAACTACTAATCATCCAGTGGTTAAAAAATATGTGCAAGAAAAGAACCATTATTCACAGAGGTGACAAGCAAAGATAGGTCTTAATTGTTTTCCTTTACAACTTGCAGTCCTCGTGAAGAAGATCTTGCTTGATCTTTCTATCAACCTTATGTTTCTATTTTCAGCATATTATTATGAGGTGCTCTCTTCTGCAGAATACATATCAGAGGCTGATAGTTTAAGTTCAATCCAAGTTTTATTCAAAAACCTAAGAACTGACCAACTGTTATTGTTGTTCTTATTGTTAGTATCCTATCTATTAATCATAGAAAAACTAGTTAAAATATGATGAAATTCTATAAACCCAATTCAGTAGGACAAAAATCAATGTTAACCTTTTCTAAGAGTAGAGAAAATAAGAATCAAATATAGTTCTCAAAAGAAAGTATCCCTCTGGAAGCAAGTCAAGAAGTCATCTCTCCAGTGCCAAAGATTCTCTGAAAGGGAAGGCAACTTTAGAAAGACTTCTCTCTGTAGATCTTGTAGCATAGACAGGGAGAGAGAAAGAGAGAGACAGAGAGACACAGAGAGATATGAAAGTAACTAAGTCAGCGGTTCTCAACCTATGGGTCGCGACCCCATTTGGGGTCAAACGACCATTTCGCGGGGGTCACCGGACACCGTGGTCCGCCATTTTGTTTTTTGTTTTTTTTGTTTTGTTTTTTGTCACGCGCACGTCGCGCATGCGCGGATCGGCCCGACGCCCGCGGGCCAGGGTCGCGCCGCGCATGGGCGGGGCAAGTGGGGTCTCAACCTGAAAAAGGTTGAGAACCACTGAAGTAAGTGCTTGAAAGATTAGAAACATTGCCATTTTTGATTTTGGACTGTCTGAAGAAATAATAATAATAATAATAATAATAATAATAATAATAATAATAATAATAATAATAATAATAATAATAATAATAATAATAATAATAATAATATTGGAAGGGACCTTGGAGGTCATCTAGTCTAACCCTCTGCTCAGGCAGGAAACCCTATACCATTTCAGACAAATGGCTGTCCAGTCTCTTCTTAAAAACTTCCAGTATTGGAGCATTCACCACTTCTGGAGGTAGGTTGTTCCACTGGTTAATTGTTCTAACTGTCAGGAAGTTTCTCCTTAGTTTTAGGTTGCTTCTCTCCTTGATTAGTTTCCATCCATTGCTTCTTGTCCTGCCTTCAGGTGCTTTGGAAAATAGCTTGACTCCCTCTTCTTTGTGACAGCCCCTGAGATATTGGAATACTGTTATCATGTCCCCCCTTATCCTTCTTTTCATTAAACTAGACATACCCAATTCCATCAACCTTTCCTTATATGTTTTAACCTCCAGTCCTCTAATCATCTTCATTGTTCTTCTCTGTACTCTTTCTAGAGTCTCAACATCTTTTTTACATCATGGTGACCAAAACTGGATGCAGTATTCCAAGTGTGGCCTTACCAAGTAAGTAAAGTGGTATTAATACTTCACGTGATCTTGAATTCTGAAAGTTGAAGTCCACAAGTCTTAAAATTGCCAAGTTTGGAAACTCCTGGTTTAGAATCAGTAAAATTGTGAGCCTGATATCACATAGACAGGGTGTCTGCTTACCTATCAAAAAGTGTTATCATTTGAAACTCCTAGATATTATGAAGGATAATTGAATTGCCTGATGATAATCTTCCTGGGATGAAGGGTTTATGTCAGCTTCTTTTCTGATTTAGCATTTCATGTTGTCTTGCGTAATTTGTTCCTTTAGCTCTCATTGCTCTGGCACATTGTGGGAAATTAAAACAAGCTCTGGAATGTTATGGCAAATTTGAAAGCACCATCTTGAACCAGCCACCTTGCCTAAGATGACACTACTCAAATCTGGAAGCTGTTAGACATAACCAGAGGATTCTGACATACATTAATTGTTGCAAAAGAAGGTAAATATATATGTCACAAGATAATGTTACAGAATCCAATCTAAGCTGGTCACTGGGATCAAAGATTTATTCCTCCAAGCTTTCAGATTTGTGCTGGAGCCCATCATCAGAGAACTTGTCTCTCCCAGTATGTGGGCATTGAGTTGTTATATGTGTTGTATTATATGGTTCCTGGTTGTGTGTAGCTTTTAATTGTTAATTAAGGTTTGATGGTTGGCTATTAAGTTATTAATTGTTTCCTTGTGCCATCATTGTTACTTACTAAGTTCCTGATAGGTTGGTGGTAAATCAGTACTATTATACACTAACAAGGGGCCTAGGTTTCAATCATTTTTCAGGTTATTTTTGTCCCTGCTTTGCCAACAATCATAATAGCTGCAAAATTGAATACATATCCTTGTTCACTACCTTGTGAAACTACCAATGAATTCAGATGTCATTCTCTAATCACATGCTTGTGTTCTCACAATCTGGTAATTAACTTCTTCCCCATCTGTCCCACTTAGTCATGTGGGTAATCCTTGCAGAGAGTCCAGTAAATTACATTTGATGTTTCTCCCACCTCCAAACAATCTTTGTAATGCATGATTTGTCCTTGTATGGTGGCCTCTGGGCAGTGGACAATGCCCACTTGTAGATCTTGGAAGTTGCATTCTACTGCTTCTGAAATGATTATTCTCTGCTGCTTGCCATGCTTTATGGATATCAGGGATGACCTTGAAAATCTTTTAAAGTAGGTTCAGGCAAGCTGTCATCAAAGGTTAATTATGTGCAAGCATTTGGTAGACAATGCTGAATGATGTGATGACTAAACCTTGTGGCAAAGTGACTATAGACATAAATTTACTTCCTTTCCTCTATTCCTCCTCATACCACAGGTTGCTGAGCAAAAGGATGGGGATGATTGTGGATTGAATAGTGAAATGAGTGGGTGTTAGTTTGTTTTTAGATATTTTTGTTTGGACTTGTATTGAAATTTGATGTTTTATATACATGTTGTTAGCTGCTCCGAGTCTCCGGAGAGGAGCGGCATACAAGCCTGAATAAAATAAATAAATAAATAAATAAATAAATAAATAAATAAATAAATAAATAAACAAACAAACAAACAAACAAACAAACAAACAAACAAACAAACAAACAAACAAACAAATAAATAAATAAATAAATAAATAAATAAATAAATAAATAAATGGCACATTATTCTCTCCAGCAGATTTTCTTGCATCAAGGATAGATAGATAGACAGACAGACAGACAGACAGACAGACAGACAGACAGACAGACAGAGAAACACACATACAAAGACAGACACACAAACAGACAGGCTAAGAGGTGTATTAAATTAAACTCATATATGGACTTAGGGTGAAAGGTTTATCATTTTTACAGAATCAAGGAAATGTTTTGTTTTCTTTTACTCTAGGTGAGCCTAAAAAAAAGAAAATATGCTCTTCTCAATTATAATCATGAGGGATATATTAAGACTATTATAATTAATAGAAAGGGAAGGTACATTTAAGGAATATTTGAATTTATTATTTTTTCTGATGAAAATATTATAAGGTTCACTGGATTATCTTTATAGCAGAGGTCCCCAATCCCCAGTCCGTGGACTGGCACCGGGCCATGGCATGCCAACAACCAGTCCACATAAACAAGCAAAGCCTCATCTGTGGGATGCAGGCAGCACACAAAACCATGTCCTTTCTGGTCTGTGGAAAAACCTTTCTCCATGGAACTGGTCCCTGGTACCCCAAAGGTTAGGGACATCTGCTTTACAGTATAAAGCTTTCATTTGTAATGTTAATAAAATGACATTACTACTACTGCACAATGTGGGCATTAAACACTAATAGTAGCAATAATAGTAGCAATAGTTTTATAAAATGGCTGAGATTATTCAATTTCTGCTATGAATATTACTGGAACAAAAGTATAATTCACATTCATCTCTATTATAAATTTAAATTGCACTTGCAAGGCAGGAAACAAGACATCTCTACACTGAACTGAAATTTCATTGTGCCGTTTAGTCCAAAGATGTAGCAATAATTATTGAAACGGTCTCCTGCTGATAGAGATGATAAACATATAACAGCCAAAACAGTCCATCAGATATATTTGATAGACAATTTTTACTTTGACCTCTTATGGTGTTCTGCATAGAAGCCATGGTTCACTTCCTCCGTGCTGCTTAAATATGCATTAAAAAACATAACTCCTCTTTGGAGATAATCTAATAATTTTATGACCATTTTCAATGAGGTTGCTATTCTTCTGCAGTGTAGTTTCCAAATCTCAGGGAAGAAAGGCTTAAAAAGAGTAAACTGTTGGCTGATTTCTCCCAGAGTATTTATGCAGCAGGGTCCAAAAAGCTAAGATAGAAATGATTAAATCAATATTCTTATGGCAAAGCAACACAGCGAAAGTAAAGATGATAACTGAAGTAAATAAATTTGTTACTTCCTTGCCATCTTCTCCCTTTAGTGGACCTACAGTTTCCTTGACTTTTTTCCTGTTATTAATATGTTGAAAAAACTTTTTTTTATTATATTTGATTTCTGTTGCAAGTCTTTGTTCATTCTGAGCCTTTGCTTTCCTGACTTCGTCTTTGCATGTTTGCATATTCTGGCTGTCTGCTGATAATCAGACTTAATTATGTGTCCCTCTTTCCATTTTTTGTACTTGTCATTTTCATCTTTCAGTTTGTCTGAGAGATCTTTGTGCAGCCATGCTGGTTTCTTCTTAACTTTCTTGTTTTCCTTTTTCAGTGGTATTGGTTTTTTTATGATAACATTTTTCAGAGTTTCCCATGCTTCTTGAGTTGTTTTCCCCTTTAGGATTTTCACCCATGGAATCTTTCCTAAGTTCTCTCTGAGTTTGTTAAAATCAGCTCTTTTGAACTTTAAAACATTGGTTGGATTATTTTCTATTGCTTTGTGTTTGCACTGAATGTGGGCAAAATGTTGACTACTGCACAAGATTCCTCATAACCATATTTACTCATTAAGGGCTATATAATTGTTTTGTTTATTTGTTTTCTCCTCTCTTTCTGATGTAATTAGTTTAAATATGTTTTGTTTTATCTGATCATTGACCAAAATAAATATTATATATCTATCTCATGAAGCTGGTAGTTTTGGGATGAATATTGATTTGATAACCAGATTAGAAGTATTATAGAATGATGATTGGTTTCTCGTTGACAATAAAAATGTTGGTGTGTTTCTATGTTTGTGTGTGTGTGTTTCTGTGTGTATGTGTTTCATTATTATCCAAAATAGTCAGAGCTCTTTACCTCAGGCAGCAATATGACTTCTTACCCCTGTTACTATTATTATGCAGCCCACAACAAATTGTTACTGAAGGTGCAAGTTCATCTAGCTGCTTTGGGATGTCTTATTTCTGAGCACCATCTCTTTAGAATGATATCTGGCAGGTTAAACCAGATACTGAGGAGGCTGACAAAGGTGATACTGAGACCTGAAGGCATAAGAACAGGCTGAAATAATTTGGTATGTTCAGTCTGGAGAAAGGAAGACTGAGGGAAAACATATCTGTATTCAGGTTCCTAACAGGGTAGGGTATAGGGTATTTTACCAAGAATTGTTTTTACAGCCAAAGAAATAATGGGTATAACTTGCAGGTGGCTGGATGTTGCTTAAAAATAAGTGAAAACTTCCCGGGTGTAATATAAGGCAGCAGTATAATTGTCCAGTTATGGGGATTTTAAAGAAGAAGTTAGACTATTCATATAGGTTTTAATTGGCTTTGCGGGGGGGCTGGAAGTAGTCAATTCTAATTCCATAATTCCATGATTGGATAATTCTATTTTCAGAGATAAGTCTCTTCATCTCAAATACATTTTTCTATTCTATGCTATGTAAAGATTCAGAGTGCATCATGTATTACGTATATCTGATGCATTTTCCTTAGCCAAGAAGAAACACAATGTCCACATTTTAAAGGATAATATGACCAAGTGGAAAAAATGGTATAGGACATGGCTGAGGCAAGCTGTATTCAAATGATAGCATTTCAATATTTTGGCCTTGGGCAAGTCAGTATCTTACAGATTTAGGTTACCATAAATATAACTTAAGAGATGAAAAAGTGTAACTTGGGAAATGACTTTCATTTGGGATGAATAGTGTCTCTCCGACGGCTTCCTAACAGTAAAACAGTTCAGTTCAGCTTCACTTTATGCCTGGGGTGATTTAAAATGCAGCCTCAGCAACTGATCTATTCACATTAAAGCAAAGTGAGCCTTGGGATATTAATTATGGGAGCTTCCTCAAGAGTTCATATCCCTGATGCAAAACTACATGAGGCAAATGCTTTTTTAAAAACACTGGACCACATTTTGTCCCCTTCTCTGAGCTAAGAATACCATGAAGCCCCCTTTGGTATAAGCAAATGCTTTCTTTTCATGAAGATTCCCATTCTATCTGTCTACTAATGTCCTTCTAAGTGCCACTAGGGTTTTTTCGATTTGATCATTGGAATATCTATTATTAGCCACACTTTTGCCATCGGGGAAAATAAATAATTGCTGAGCTTTGCTTCTGATCTCCAGAAAAATAGGCTAGTCAAATATAAGATCAAAAATGTAGCAAGGTTGAACACAGGGGGCATGGAGCCTTCTCTTTTCCACTATGTGCTGCATTACCTTCTGTGCCATACTTTGAACAATTTTCTTCTAATTGTCACAATCTTCTTCTTCAACAAATTGCTTTTCAACTAAAAATTCAGTGATAGGAGGGGTCATCACCTACTATCCATTTGATGGATAATCTCCTGAGATTACATGCCCTCCCCAATATTTGTCTAGGTCTCAGCAAATCTAACTATAATATCTATTGAATTTACTTCTGAGACACTGTATTTTGAAGTTTCTGACTTCAGTGAATATGTTCAATTGTATACATACAAATATTATAAATATACATGTGCATAGTTTCCAAAATAGATTTTTTTAAAATGTAGTTTTGTTTGTTTTCTGATTTCTGCCACCGTTGCATCTTCATTTATTTTATTTTTATCTATTAATTTATTTGCATCCCACCTTTATTCTTTTTACAAATAACTCAATGTGGCGAACATATACTATACACTTTCCTCCTCTATTTTCCGCAAAACAACAAACCTCTTATGTGGGTTGGTCTGAGAGAGAGTGGCTGGCTCAAGGCGACACAGCTTTCATGGCTAAGGCAGAACTACAACTCACAGACTCCCACTTTCTAGCCTGGTGCCCCTCCAACAGCTGAACCTTGACCTAACTGGGTCCCATTACAATAAGTTTTAATTTGTTTTCATTTATATATATTTTAGCAGTGTTTTTCTAAGTCATCATGAATTAGCAAAGATCGAATAAGCATTAAGAAGAACAATAAATATCCCACTGAAAACAAAAACTACAAGCAGATCATACATAGATATCTAACTAACATTAATTTGTAATCTCATTCCATTTTTATTAAATAAACTGATATGGTATCATACTGATTTAAATTGTTATAAACTGAATATACTAAGATAAACATTTGTAAATAAATGGGACACAAAACTTTCAGGAACTCGGACTGATTTATTTGTTTGTTTTGAAAAGTCGAGTTGGAGGAAAAAATGTGAATTGTTGATACATTTGCCAATTGTGTGTGTGTTTATATGTGTTTATATATCTATATATTGCATCTTAGTATGATTTATTAAATTAATCCATTTTCCCTCTGCTCAATTTCCTTTTTAAATAGAGTAAGTTTTTATTGGAATCTAATAATTTCTTCTGTTAAGTTTTACGTGAAAAAATTCAGGACATCATACAAGCAATATGCTTGTTCAACAGGAGAGTTTCATATGTGATTTTGTTTATACTTTGAATAACATCATCCAAACTACCCTTTAAAGCAATGTAACTGGGGAAGGTTGTGATTAGGTAAAATGCCTTGCAAAATAAGAGGAAAAAGTAGGTACAAAAATGTGTACATTATGGCAGTATGGATTATTTTAGTACAGTCTCTTTTGTCTTTTTTTTTTCTTCCTTTCTTTTCCTGATGACCCAGAATAAAATGATTACAAAAGTGAAAGAATGCTAGGGTTTTTCTATTCTTCCATTGTCTCTAAATTAGCTAAATCCAGACTAACTTGCATACTGTGTAATTGGTTCCCAATTGGATTGAAATTATTTGCTTTGGAGAACCAAGTTAACGTATGATTTTACTCTGGTTAAATAGAAACTACAAGAAAATTGAATTGGCATTTCCCTTTGCATCTCTGTGGTTTTGCAAACCTTGTAAATCTTTTGCCTTACCTACTTCCCAAACTGAGCCAAACTTTCTTCTAATTAGACTATTTAAACCACAGGCACAAATGTGTCTTTGGTTTGAATGGAGAAAAATAGAACTAGAGATAGATGAAAGAAATAAGAAACTCATCATGAAAATAGTGAAATTCTGAGGAATGTAATTAGTATTGTGTATGTACAGAATATCTAGTGATGTCCTGTCAAATCACATATGAAAGATTTGAAGAAAGTAATAATAATAATAATAATAATAATAATAATAATAATAATAATAATAATAATAGTAATGAAGTTGGAAGGGATCTTAGAGGTCATCGAGTCCAACCCCCAGCTCAGGCAGGAAACCCTATACCATTTCAGACAAATGGCTGTCCAGTCTCTTCTTAAAAACTTCCAGTGTTGGAGCATTCACCACTTCTGGAGGCAGGTTGTTCCACTGGTTAATTGTTCTAGCTGTCAGGAAGTTTCTCCTTATTTCTAGGTTGCTTCTTTCCTTGATTAGTTTCCACCTGCTGCTTCTTGTCCTGCCTTCAGGCACTTTGGAGAATAGCCTGACTCCCTCTTCTTTGTGGCAGCCCCTGAGATATTGGAACACTGCTATCATGTTCCCCCTTGTCCTTCTCTTCATTAAACTAGACATACCCAATTCCAGCAATCGTTCCTTCTATGTTTTAGCCTCCAGTCCCCTGACCATCTTTGTTGCTCTTCTCTGCACTCTTTCTAGAGTCTTAACATCTTTTTTACATTGTGGTGACCAAAACTGGATGCAGTATTCCAAGTGTGGCCTTACCAAGGCATTGTAAAGTGGTATTAATACTTCAAGTGTATCTCATCTAATTTTATTTTGACAGAAATGACATTCTCCATAATAAATTCAGCTTTTGGAGATTCACTAGGTGCTCCATCAAATATTCTGTGGACAATTATTTAAATTACTTATTAATAATATTTTATTTCTTTATTATTCATCAAATATATAAGGTCACCCATCTCATGAACAAGTGGGCAGAGTATGAGAGGCAATAAAACAACATATTAGAAAGCAATTATGATTAAAAAGCTTATATATATTCAGTATGGCTTCAATAGTAACCAAATATTTAGAGTTTGTTGTGAGACAGAAAATGTATTTGTATTGTATACATTGGCTTCTTGATTTTATTATACACTCAAGTATTAAAGTGAAATCTTTCCAATTAGGAACCAACCACACTGCTAGATAAAAGGAGTCCAGCTTCAAGAGGGCAATAAATTATTCAATTCCCATGTGGGTCATTTATTTGTTATCTTCCTTGGTAAAGAACTTCTACGGAAAATAATCAAGCACTAGGAAAATAATTGTCAGCAATTTAAACCATTTGAATATATCTTATGACCTTCAATCTCCAAATCAATATGATCTCTGCAAAGAACTCATTTGCACACTGTCATCTCACTAGATAACTATATTTGGGGTTATAGTATTTGAATATATAGTGATGTCAAATAGCAATAAAGAATGATAGCACAAAGGAATATTACAGAGCACCTTAACAATATCTTATAGTCCTTGTTTTTACTCCACCAGAGTGAATGACCTGAGGGAGGAAAAATGGTAAATTAGTCAAACTTTAATTCAGAATCTGTAACAATAACTAACAGCAAAGGAGAATGCTGTATTGCTGTAAGTAATTAGTAAGTGTCTCATGGTACAATTTCACATAGGTCAGGGCTTTTTAACTGGTGGTATGTTTACCACTGGTGGTACTTTGGCACCTGGCAGGTGGTATGGGACTGTCCTAAAGAAGTGTTAGCGGGGGGAGAGGAATGAGCTGAAATGGCAGCAGCGCCACACAAGCCTGAGGGAGAGACAGCTGGAGCTGCAGGGCTGTCAGGGCTTGGCAGAAGCCCCAGGAGCAGCACTGGGCTCCAGCTGATCAGCACTTTTGGAAGCTGGAGGTGTGCTTAAGAGACGAGGAGGAGAAGGGGGAAATGAGAGGATATAAAAAGAGGTGGTTTTGGTGGGAAAGGGCCAGCAAGGCGCTGTCCCTGTCCCGCCCCTTGGGCATGTGAAGAGGAGGTAGCAAATGCCTGGCATCCCTGCCGACCATCCCTGCTGACCATTGAGAAAGAAAAAAGGCAAAAGAAGCACTTCCCTTTCCCCCAGGAAGCCAGTGCTTGCATATTCGCCGCCTTGTCCGTACACCCCCAGGGGGAGGGGCAGTAGTAAAGAGAAAATCATATGGATAAACTCACAATAGACAAAGTTCATCTGTGTGATCTTTACCAATGCAAAATACCAATTCTAAGTTTGTAATGGTATTATGGATCTTGCCTATAGTATTATTTCTTAGGTAAATTTAGGACTTAAAAACTAAACTGAAATTTAAAATTAGCCAGTGTTCACAGTGATGGCATTTTCATTTTCTTCTTCTCTGATGTTTCTTAGTGTCTTAAAGGAGTAATATTATTTATTGTCAAGATATTATTATTGTCAATATTCACTTCATATGACTTTGTTTCAGTAAATCTCCCAGGCATAATTTGGACCATTAGAATTTTATATAACTTTAATTTGGTCCATGATTATCTGATAGAATAATGAGCTAATTGGGGCAAAGTGCATGGATGGTTTGATCTGAGAAAGGATGCTGCTTCATTTACTCCTAATTTAGGGGCTGATGAATTCCCCAAAACAAATTGACAGCATAATAATTATAGCTAAGAAACAGAAAAGAGAGAATGCAGATGACTTGTTTTTTAGATTTTCCCCCCAAAGCTAAACTTTCATGAAATAACTTTGCTAACCAGCATTTCCAGATCATCATACAGATGTTTACATGCATGCACCATTGCATTATGAACTGTCTTTCATAGTACTGAATTGCTTGGTATGCCAAAATAAACACATAATGAGCTTTCCCAACATTTACTGGAATATTATTCGATCCTCTACTTTTCTGTTGTTCTGATAGCTTTTTGTTTTGTTTTTACAGTAAACAGCTGCTTTACTAGTATATTCTAGCATTTCTAGCATTTTTGCTCCATATACTCCATTCCATAGGGAATGTTAGAAGTAAAATATGAAAATGTATACAGGCTATCAGCTACAGAAACTATTATATCAACTGGAGACCAAATTGTAGTCACAAAGGAAAGAAATGGGAGTTTAGATTTTACAGTGTTCTCTGAAGTTCCTGAGTATAAATTCAGAGTTTATTTTTTCAAATAAACAAACAAAACACACATCTATGGAGATTCTCAGTCGTCCAGGTCATAGTCATCCCAATGATGTTTTTTCAAAAGGCAACTGGACTTTCCTTGAAGATGTTTAACTTTTTATCCAAGAAGCTTCTTCAGTTCTGTTCAGTTCCATTTATTTCAGAACTGAAGAAGCTTCTTGGATGAGAAGTGAAATATCTTCAAGAAAAAACAAAGAAAGTCCAGTTGCCTTTTGAAAAAAGTTCCTTTGGGACAAACACAATACACAAATAAAGCAAAAAGTAGGAACACCATGGTACACCACTTTACCTGGTCTGTTGTGGGATGATGTTTCTGAGTTGGCTTGACTTATGCTGCCAAGAATTGATTCAGTGAGCTTGACATGTACAGGATCTAAAATGAAATACTATTTTATAGCCCACTTTTACTCAAAATAAGATGCATATGCTAAAACTGATTATATCAGCCATTGTCTCCTAATGCAACTCCAATTTTGTATGTGGATGTCAAGACAGAACATGCAAGACAAGAACCCCAGTCCTCTGATACACTTCATTTTAATTCCTTCTTTTTCACACTGACTATTCATTCTGTGTGGTTGATAACTATTGAATAAAAGTCTTACACTACATCGCTAAAAAAAGCCATTATGAAGGTATTTGCCCAGTTTCATAGATATGAAGTGGGGTATGACTGAATACTGTCTGGTATGACTGTGGAAATTCTTCAAAAGAAGCATTTCAGAAGATAGTTTTGTTCATTCTATCTTGGGCACTATTTTGACTTTTTTGACCATATTCTGTAGACAGCATATTTCAAACCTGTTTCACTTCCATATTAACTCATCTCCAGTAGCATTCTCTGTTCCACAGTTCATTAGATATTTTTCTCCTGTTTTTGTCTTCTCCAACCATGGGCAGAGAATTGAACTAAAAGACCTCTAAGGTCCCTTCCAGACTTATGGTACTATTATTCTGTGATTCTTTCTCCTGAGAACATCTTCTGAACCTTGAAGTGCTTATTATCTATGGGCTAAATGACATCATTCTTTTAGTCTTTTTCTTGTACTTCTTTTCTTTTTCCCCAATAGTTATCTCCAGCTATCTGTCCTTCTCTAACCAACACTTCTCCTCCTACTATCCCTATGTAATACTTCTCAGATGCACCTCCATGTGACCAGCAAAGTTTTTGTCTGCTTGCTCCATAACATTCCAGCTAGCTACTGTAAGTAGAGACATTCTTTCATGTTTGGAAGGGCCATTTTTGAAATGTCATGGACAGCAAAAATGTAGTACAAACTGGAGATCACTCTTTCTTTCTTTCTTTCTTTCTTTCTTTCTTTCTTTCTTTCTTTCTTTCTTTCTTTCTTTCTTTCTTTCTTTCTTTCTTTTTTTCTTAGCAATGATAGTTGCATTCCAGCTTTGAGAAAAAGAGAAATAGACAGCTCAGAAAAGTAAGGATTCTCTTAAGAATTAAGAACTGTAGAATGGACAATTCTAAGATTCAAATTTTGTTATACTTTTGTTGTGTTATTACACTTTATAAAGCCTTACTAAGACCACAATTAGAATACTGCATCCAGTTTTGGTCAGAATATTATAAAAAAAGGTTTTGATACTCTGGGAAGAGTGCAGAAAGGAGCAATAAAAATGATTAGGGGGCTGGAGGCTAAAACACATGAAGAATGGTTGCAGGAATTGGGTATGTCTAGTGAAAAGAAGAACCAGGAGTGAAGTGATAGCTGTTTTCCAATATTTGAGGGACTGCCACAAAGAAGAGAGGATCAACTCATTTTCCAAATCACCAGAAGGCAAGACAAGAAACAATGGATGGAAAAAGGAGAGAAGCAATCTACCTGAGGATAGGACAGTCGGGCTTCAGGCCAGGTTACAGCACGGAAACAGCTTTGGTCGCATTGGTGGATGATCTCTGGCGGGCCCGGGACAGGGGTTGCTCCTCTATCCTGGTGCTATTGGACCTCTCAGCGGCTTTTGATACCATCGACCATGGTATCATGCTGCGCCGGCTGGCGGGGCTGGGTATAGGGGGCACCGTGTTTCGGTGGTTCTCTTCCTTCCTCTCTGGCCGGACGCAGTTTGTGTTGACAGGGGGTCAGAGGTCGAGCCCGAGGCCCCTTGATTGTGGGGTACCTCAGGGGTCCGTCCTCTCACCCTTGTTGTTCAACATTTATGTGAAGCCACTGGGTGAGATCATCCAAGGTTTTGGGGTGGAATTCCATCAGTACGCTGATGATACTCAGCTGTACATTTCCACCCCGAACCACCCAAATGAAGCTCTTGACGTGCTGACCCAGTGCCTGGAGGCCGTGCGGATCTGGATGGGGAAGAACAGTCTCAAGCTCAACCCCTCCAAGACCGAGTGGCTGTGGTTACCGTCGTCCCGGTACAACCAGCTGACTCCATTGCTGTCTATTGGGGGCGAGTCAGTGGCCCCTACGGGAAGGGCTCGCAACTTGGGAGTCCTCCTAGATTCACGGCTGTCCCTTGAGGACCATCTGACGGCCATGGCCGGGAGGATGTTTTACCAGATTTGTATGGTACGCCAGTTGCGCCCCTTCCTAGATAAGGACGCGCTACGCACGGTCACCCATGCCTTCGTCACTTCCAGACTGGACTATTGTAATGCTCTCTACATGGGGCTCCCCTTGAAGTGCATGCGGAGGCTTCAACTGGCACAGAATGCGGCTGCGTGGGTGGTAGTGGGGGCACCCTGGTGGGCATGAATGGCCCCCATCCTGCGCAAGCTGCACTGGTTGCCGGTGGCTTTCCGGATGCGCTTCAAGGTACTGGTTACCACTTTTAAAGCGCTCCATGGCATAGGACCCAGTTATTTACAAGACCGCCTTCTGCCAGTAAATACCTCTCATCGACCAGTTCGCTCCCACAGAGAGGGCCTCCTCAGGGTGCCATCGGCTAAGCAGTGTCGGCTGGTGGAGCCCAAGGGGAGAGCCTTTTCTGTGGGGGCACCGACAATGTGGAACGAGCTCCACCCTGAACTCCGGACGTGTCATGATCTCCGCACCTTCAGAAGAGAGTTGAAGACTCATCTCTTCAATCAAGCCGGCCTGGCCTAGATCTCCTCGGGTTTTAAATTTTTAAACAAGGCTGTTCGGGTTTTAGAATTGGGTTTTTTAACAGGTTTTTAGTAACAGCCTTGTATTTATTTAATTTAATTTAATTTTAAATATTTATTGTTTTATATGTTTTTATTGGGTTGTAAACCGCCCCGAGTCCTACGGGAGAGGGGCGGTATAGAAATTGAATAAATATAAATATATAAATATAAGTAACAGAGGGAAAGTTAACAAGGAGAGATCCGATCTAGAACTAAGAACAAATTCCAGACAGTGAGAATAATTAATCAGTGGAACAGCTTGCCTTCAGAATTTGTGGGCACTCCATCACTAGAGGCTTTTAAGAGCCACTTGTCTGGAATGGTTTTAGGCAGGGGTGTCAAACTGCTGGCCCGTGCCCATCCCATTGCTAGCAATGGCAAATAAGTCGCGATATGTCAAGACACATCATGTGAGGTTGCGAGTTTGATACCCCTGGGATAGGGTCTCTTGCTTGAGCAAGAGGTTGGACTAGAAAACCTCCCAGGTCCCTTCCAACTCTGTTATTCTGTTAATTACTTATAATGATGAAAGCCAGCCTTTCTCTTTTTATTAAAATGGCTTTATCACTGTCTATACAAGCTTTCATCAATATTTATTTTAAATTTATTTGAAGCATATAAAAAAAATATTCCAGCAGAAGTAAATCAATACACTTTTATAAACCTGTGCTTAAAAAAAGCAATTTCTGCCATGTAAAATTTCACTGAGCTGCAAGATCATTCAAGATTAAATTCCAAAATGTAAGATGATCACAGGACCCTGCATGCTCTTCACCTACAATGAGCCCACTTGCCAGAAGAGTTTTGTATAATTTCAATAGGAGTGCAACTTAACCCAGTCCCCTGAAGTCCCACTTCAGAAGTTAGCCTACTTTCATTGTTACTTTCACAAGAAAAGTTTATAATCGACTATACCTAACCAACATTTAGAAGCAGACTGCAGAAAACAGAATCAGTCAGCAGACATTGTTGGCAAGCCAGAACAGAAATTGAAAGAGCTGAATCAGATGTTTTTTGACTTGGCAGGCCAAGAAGGCCATTAGACCCACCTATACATGATTTAAGAATATGCTTATATATTTTGTAAATCCCATAGAGAGCCTGCACATGTAAAGCAGGGTCCCTGTAAAGACTACACAGTGATGAAACTAATAAATGCATTTTTTTAAAAAAAATTCCCTGACTGAAACTACTTGAGGGGCAATCAGTAAATACACTTAATTGGTATTTATAGGTAAAAGACTTCCTTTAGGGGGTTAAAGAATTATATTTAAAATATTAAATTTCTAAGCAACTCTTTTGAAGATATTGCCATCTTATAGTAACAAGAGAGAATATTTGCTATTTGCAGATGATGCCCTTCTTCCCCATTGCTTCAAATCTAGTAGTTGTATTATGGCTGTATATTTCAGGAGGCTGCCAGAATTTAGAATTTGAGGAAACCAGAAAAATCAATCAGAACAGAGCTGGAAGAGACCTTGGAGGTCTTCTAGCCCAACCCCCTGCTCAATCAGGAGACACTATACAATTTCAGACAAGTAGCTGTCCAGTCTCTTTTTTAAAAAACCAAATGATGAAGCACTCACAACTTCTGAAGGCAAGCAGTTCCACTGGTTAATTGTCCTCATGGTTAGGAAGTTTCTCCTTAATTCCAGGTTGCTTTTCTCCTTGATTAGATTCCATCCATTGTTTCTTGTCTTGCTTTCTGGTGCTTTGAAAAATAAATTGGCTCCCTCTTCTTTGTGGCAACCCTTCAAATATTGGAATACTGCTATCAAGTCACCCCTAGTCCCTTTCTTTAGACTAGTCATACTGAATTCCTGCAACTGTTCTTCATATGTTTTACTCTTCAGGCCTTTAATCATCCTAATTGCTTTTCTCTGCTCTTTACCCAAAGCCTCAACATCTTTTTTTTGTAATGTGACCAAAACTGGATGCAGTGTTCTAGGTGTGGTCTTACTAAATCAGTGTCTTTATCTGTAAACAGCAGTAAGACTGAGGTCTTTTTCTTTTGCAAAATATAAAATGATCTCTCAAATGTTTCTAATTTGTTTTTTTAGGACACTGAAAATATAGAATTGTTTTTGTTGTTTGTTGTTGTTGTTGTTTTAATTTGCCTGGCACTTGACATCACATGCAGCAGGAATTTATAAATCTTCTATATTAAATAATATATCACATGATGAAGATGAATATACATTTTCAGTCCCCTTATGTTTTTAGCCAAGTGTAATGGAGAAGTGATAGAATGAATGTGGAAAAAGATGGATTGGATGTTCTGGAACATAGCAATGAGTAACTTCAAAAGGAAATTGGAAAGGGATGGGGCAGGTCCCTCAGCTTGTGCTGGAAATGGTGGCAGACATTTTTATAAAATGTCAACACTTAACCAGAGCCTATTTAACAAGCTGGGTTTTATAGTGGAGGAGATTAACATTGAATGAATGGTGATATAAAATAGGTTCAGGGAGCAGAACACTGAAGCTTAGACCAGGACAAGACACAAATGAGCAGGGGTGTCCTGTTCAACTAGGCTGGAAATATGAAATAGCTCTCAGCATCAAAGTGCTGATCATCTCCTGCTGCTAGCCTGAGATTTAATAATGCTACTTTGCAAACAGTACTTAAATTAGCCTCTGCTTTGCCTGACCAATGTAATATTAAGGTGAATGGCTGAGCTGAGCCTTTTGAATACATGCAGTAATAATTCAGTAGCCTTCAATGGGTTTCATTACCTGTGAACGGATAATCAAATCACAGTTTTCCTATGGGAGAACAGTGCCCTCAAGTGTTTTGCTTTGCTACTTTATTAATTGACAACAATATTTCACTAATCATAATGCAGGAATAATATTTGTAATCCTGGAACCACTGGATTTTTATGATGAGTTTTCTGAAATTATGTTGACATCTAAATATAACCTCCTATAATCAAGAAAGACATCGGCCATTTTATATATTATAGAAAAAAAAATCTCACTGGTTGATGCCATATATCCTGAGTCACAGTTTAAAATGAGGAAGAGATGAAATTCAACTAACATTGATTAAAACGTCATTGTAATTCAGTAAGCCATTCCACTACTAATTCAGTGTATTATTACTTCTATCCAGTATCAAGGCAGGACTAAAGAGTGGTCAGTTGGAAAGTTGATGAGTATAAAGAAGATTCTTTTTCATGTTTTAAAAATACATTTATTCTCATTGAAAAGCACCCATCAATTTTTTATTCGATGAAAAAAATCACTCTAAACTCACTCAAAATATGACTCTTTTACTGGCAGTTCTATCTGCTATGCAGGTGCTGGCAGACTTGTTACATGTCTGATAATTTCAAAGCTAGGTCATCAAACATAGCAATCCAAATTCAAAGTCATTCCTGGTTGTATAAGGAAAAGACTCTGTTATTTTAATAAATTTTGGTGGCTATTTCAAATTCCTGCCTTTGCATGAATCAAGGGCTCTTCTGATCATCCTGCTCCTGGCAGAAAACTATAATGGCCTTATAATTTTGTCCACATTTCTGCTTCTTTTTTCCCTGATCCTTATCACTACTAATCATCTGACTTTTCTTCAAAGTAATAAATTAAAAAGCTTTAACAGCTTCAGGAAGACACTCTTGGAAGTATGGGAAGATCTTGCTTTTACTTTGGTTGAACTAAGGAAGACTTAAGTCTCTATCAATCATTTGCTGAGGATAAAATGAAGGTTATGTCATGAGAACTAGCATGGAAAAAAATTACCAAGCTACATCCATATCTGCAAGGCTTTAAATTGATAAATGTTGTAGAAAAGAAAGAAAGAGAGAGAGAGAGAGAGAGAGAGAGAGAGAGAGAGAGAGAGAGAGAGAGAGAGAGAGGGAGGGAGGGAGGGAGGGAGGGAGGGAGGGAGGAAGGAAGGAAGGAAGGAAGGAAGGAAGGAAGGAAGGAAGGAAGGAAGGAAGGAAGGAAGGAAGGAAGGGGGAAACATTTAAAAGGTGGTCTTGACAAAAATATATTATGCTTTGCAAGATAAGAGAAATAGAAGGGGAAGACAAAATATAAAGTAGAAGGAAAGATCAAAGACATGAAAGAATCCTTGAAAGTTCCACAAGTTGTCGCTGTACTTGGACCAAGATAGTGAACATTTTTCAGTGAAACCTCTGGAAGCTGAACCTGATTTGATACTAATTAATTTTCTTTCTCTTCAATACTGATGCAGAAATTGCTATTTTCATATTAGAAAGAAGTAGCAGCAAATCCATATTGAAGCATACTGCCATTAATATCTTGCATACATTATGCAAACTGTATTAGAATTGTTTATTTTTTGAGACTTTTCTGACACTAAAGACTACTAGGGAGACAATAGAGTTGGTCAATGTTCAGATGTTATTAAACACATTAAGAGAGAAATGGAAAAATTCCATTTCTATATCCGGAAGAAAATTTTCTATCCCAGTACTGTATTTTTCTGTTTTCTTTTAATATGTCAGCAAACATAGAAGCTTGCCTGTATGACACAGTTAGCATAAATAATCCAGGATAAAACCATCCAATTTAAATAAAAGTTTGACAAAATAGAACCTATATTTATATATCTATATAAGCTAAGTAAAACCTATATTTCGTTACCAAATTTTATTGAAGGACTTTTAAAGCATAACTTTGCTTGCATGAATAGTTAGCTGAATGGTTTAGTAATGCATGGATTTACCTGCAAGCCACTTTTTGATGTATCAATATGCACCTATTTTTACACCATATGACTCCAGTTTCCAAACTGTGTTGCAGAATCTGGTATATTCTGTCAATAATATATTAAGGATATGTATGCTTCTAGAATTATACAATGACTGCAGTTGAAATCAGTTAAACTGTATTGACTGCAGTTCATATGGAGTTGAAACACTCAAGAATTCTTCATCTTATTTTCTCAATAATACACTTAAACTTGTCTAGTGATATGCTGGAATAAAAGGTCAATAATAACAGACAAGCTGTTGTTCTATGAAACTTATGGGTTGTTAACGATTGTCTTATTGATAAGTTTCTAGGACAACCACTGGTTTCCCAGAAAGCTACTCTTCTAGTTAATTTATCTGAAATCCAACTATGTGAAGCTGGACTACAAAAGATAATTTAAATGTCTTTCATAATTTGTGGCCTTATAGCTCTCATCAACAGATACTTGTAACAAACAGATTCAGACACTCATCATTTTTAAGTCCTGCTTATGACTTACCTATCAGCACACTGTAGGAAAGAGGATACTAGTTTAATGGAGATTCTTGATCTGCTCTAGCAGACTTTCTTACAGTAACAATTTTTTAGAGATGTGATGCTACCTTTTCATCATTCACCTTGATTATTTTATTTATTCTTATAAAAGTTCAGCCAAATTTACCGAAAGCCCAAAATCATGTTTAAGCATTTAAACAGTCTTTGTGCCTTTTATAGGATAAAATGAAGGCTACTTTTCTCTAAACTTTTTCCGTCATTTTACAGTGGTCAATCATTTTCCCATCATAATTGCGTGGAAAATCTAAATCTGGGAGATTCTATAATAAAAGCCAGGATGAAAGGGTCTAACATCAAAGGATCCCATTGAGTCATTGTACAAAATAATTGCTGCAGGTGCTCCTTGCAGAATGAAATAAAAGGCAAATACCCATGCTCAGGCTAATAAACATGCTAACAAAAAATTCTATTTCCTAGGAATTGGGAAGTGGGATGGAATTTCATTGCTTTTTTAAATTCAATCAACCTTGCTGTCAACAAAAGTCCACATAAGGTTGTTAGAATGTTATAAATCTCTCTTTCTCTATCTCTCTCAGAGGGATAGAATCAAGATCATGTGAAGTGTTAATACCAGTTTATAATTCCTTGGTAAGGCCATGCTTGGAATACAGCATCCAGTATTGGTCACCACAATGACCAATTGTGGTGTAGAAAGAGAAGAGCAACAAAGATGATTAGGGGACTGGAGGCTAAAACATATAAAGAATGATTACTGGAATTGAGTATGTCTAGTTCAGTGAAAAGAAGGACTAGGGGTGACATGATAGCAGTGTTCCAATATCTCAGGGGTTGCCACAAAGAAGAGGTTTCAAGCTGTTGATTCCAAAGCACCTGAAGGCAGGACAAGAAACAATGGATGGAAACTAATCAAGGAGAGAACCAACCTAGAACTTTTCTGACAGTTAAAACACTTAATCAGTGGAACAACTTGCCTCCAGAAGTTGTGAAGCTCCAAAATTGAAAGTTTTAAAAAAGAGATTGGACTTCTGGTTCCGGGTCGTGGCGCCTCTAGTCATACAATGAGACTTGTCTCCTCATCGGCTAGCCTCCCTCTGTCGGTAGACCCTTATGCAGGTATAAAGTCATCCTGGAGGGTGCGACTTCTGTCGAGGAGGCTTTGCTCCGCCACAGAGGAGCAGCGACTTCTCCAGCTGAATTTCTTCTTCAAACTCCAAAATTGACTTTCAGACTATACCTGATTCTTCTATAAAGCAGATTACACAAGGAGAGGATCTAACTGAAAATAAAGAGAACTTGATTTTGCCTTATAAACAATTTACTTATGATGCTGAGAACCAGAAAAAGCAAAGATAGAGACTTCAAATCTTAAAGCAACAAATTTTCATGGTTAAGAAAATCAGAGGGCCAATGCAAAGATCAAGTTGGCTCTTACTGATCCAAATACTATTACAAGCAATAAAAAAAACTTATCAGCTGGAAGGGAAACCCTGCTATGGAAACCTACTTGGCATTTGAAAAACCTAGAATAAGACTAAAAAAAAGAGTGAAAATTAAAGTGTTATGTAATGGACTAAAGGCAATCTAGAATTATGGACTGATTTAAGGATTAAGATTATGAGTCAGATGTGCGATTAATGGAAGATATATAAGACTTACCTATATGAAAATTACTGATGATTTATTTGTTTGATGACTAATGAATTGAAATAATCTAAAGTTTGATGCTATGTGGTCAGTTTAAAGAAATTGATTGATGGATTAGACAGCTTTAGAATAGATTACTATTTTAACTTAAAAAGGAAATATTTTTGGTAATGGATTAAAGGCAATTTAGAATTATGGATTGATTTTAAGATTAAGATGGTGAGTTAGAAGTAAGAAAAAGGGGTGATTAATGAAATATATATTAAATGGATTAAGATTATGTTTTTTTTCTTTTTTAGGACAATAGGGTTACTTGCAAGAAATTTTTATGTAATTTTGAGTTAATCTAATAAAATGATTTGTTTGTTTGATAATATGGATGTTATTAGTTATGATAGATTATCATTTCAACTTAAAAAGGAGATATTTTTAGGTAATGGATTAAAGGTAATTCAGAATTATGGATTGATTTTAGGATTAAGATTGTGAGTTAGAAGTAAGAGAAAAAGGGGTGATCAATGAAATATACATTAAATGGATTAAGAATATGTTTGTTCCTTTTTTTCTTTCTTTAGGACAATAGGGTTACTTGCAAGAAATTTATTATGTAAATTTGAGCTAATTAAATAAGATGATTTGTTTGTTTGATAAGATGGATGTTATTAGTTATGATAACTAATTGGATGTAATTTGAATTCTGTTTAATGGATCGAAAGGACTTAAGGTTTGATTTTCTCTTGTTAGTAAAAAGAAATTGATTAATTGATAGACTAGATACGTATAGGATAGACTAATACTTTATTTTAATTAAGGGATATTAGTGGAAGAATTAAATGAAATTTATGAAAAAATCAAGGAACTAGAATATATTTGGAAGGGATACCCAAATTGATAAGGTTTACATTTATAGTTAATTTGACTATGGTAGTATAAATTTCTAAAAGTTTTAAAAACAGCTATAGGTTGATTAAATTTAAGCTAGACCGAACTACTTTTAATAAGTTATGCTATCTAAGGGAATAAGAGAGGGGATACTAGATGTATTGATTGAAATATGTATAAATGTTTTGGTTTTGGATGTTTGCTTGCCCTAACACCATGGTGTGCCTTGAGCATTTTTTTTCTGTAAAAATTAAAAAATCAATAAAATTTATTTTAAAAAGAGAGAGAGAGATTGGACAACCATTTCTCTGAAATGGTATAGGATTTCCTGCCTGAGCAGGGGGTTGGACTAGAAGACCTCAAAGATCCCTTCCAACTCTGTTATTCTATTATATTCTGTTATTCTCTCCCTCTTCCTCTATCTATCTATCTGTCTGTCTGTCTGTCTGTCTGTCTGTCTACTGTATCTATCCTCTTATTTTAACCTTGATTGAATAAATCAACTTTGCAACCCTTTTTACTTCTGTCTTAATTTTCAATTCAGCCAGATATTGTTGTAAGAGTTGTTGAAATTTGAAATTAGTCTTTATCCCATCAAAAATATTTTTTTAAGGCTTTTACAAATCTCTTTTGGACAGCCAATAAGATATTTTCCAGGCTATTCTCTTGTTTTATTTTTTGTATTTTCCTTTTAATTTTAAAAATTCAGCCAGTTGTTTTTATTTGTATATACAGCAAAACATTATTTTCCAAATAATTTTATTTATTTATTTATTTTTAAATTTTATTTTCTTCCCATCTCATATCCAATGACATTCTCTTGGCCTATCATTTATAGTTCCTGTTTCTCCAGATAAACTTTGTTTCACATCGGTCTTTCCTTCATTAATTTCTTTTAGACATAATCTAAATATAGAAACATAGTTCATTATTCACAGTGTTGTTATTGTAGTTACTGATTTCTGTCCCCATTCTTCAAAAATATCCTTTCATATTTCTGATGTTATAATGTTTGTGTTATTTAGTAACACAAAGAAAAGGCTTGTATTTTTCCCTTCTACTTACTATCTTTACTTCTCTCTACAGTCCTGCTTCTAAAATAATCATTTATCTTTGTTATGATTTACAGTACGAGCATCAGGATAGCCAAAATAAATCTGTTTTTCACACAAAACCTTATTTTTATAATTAATTCCAACATCTCATAGTAAAAGTCAATAATCCAAATTTATATAGACTCTTAATCTATTTATACCTTTTTAAATCATAACCCTATTTAATTTTTTGCTGTTTTTCTTATTTCTTAAGCTTATAATTATTTTTTCTAATTGTTCAGAGTTGAAGATAATTTCACTTCTAAAACCTGTCATTCTAAAGACTTCAATAGCTTTAAGATGGCTAATAGGCAATTTCCACATGTGATTTAAAAAGTTTGCAAATTTTAAAAGGCTCTTTTTTTTTTGTTGTGAAAAAGATGGCTAATCCACTCATTTCCTGGCGTCCAAACCTGCAGAAAAATAATGTTCTTCAGTCTTCTCACAATGAGCAGCCTTCCGGAGCACATGTGGGTAAAATATCCTGTCTTTCACCTATCTGGACAGTTTCAAAGGAACCAGTCTACTTACCAATTCCATATTCAGTTCACAATTCACAGAAGTTTCATTCGTCAGGAAAAAATGTAAAAATTCAGTGGAATTATCCCTTCTCCTGCAGTGCAATATTAAAAATGGGTAATTTTGATAGGTCAGTTGCATACAGTTATATTCTTTTTCTTGATATTTGACTATTGGCAAGACATCTTCTGTAATGCAACATGATTCTTTTGCTGATTACTATTTAGTAGGGGAAAATGTTAAAACTACTAACCTATTGTTAAGATGCAAATATTTGTAAAGGTCAGACTATGATGCATTTAATGTTTAAAGTTATATTATTGCAAAAAGAGATTCTTAAGTCTTAAACTCATATTACTCTGAGAGAATTAACCAATATATAATCGAAAGAGGACACTGTACTTGCTTGTATGATTGTTCAGCCATTGAAAAATAAAAAAGAATTGAATCAGTTACATCACTGTGGGATGTGCTATGACAATCCTGAACTATTTTTCCCTCTAGGATTTGAGTTAGCTGACCAACTGCACTCAGTCTGTACTTCTCAATGGAATTACATCTACATGGAGGGAGGCCTGAAATGGAGTGCCTCAAGAATCGGTCTTGGCCCCTGTTCTCTTCAATATGTTCCATATGTTAGACGAGGGAATTTAAGGGGCATTCATCAAATTTATAGCCTCCCGAAGTGCTGAATGCTCCAACACTGGAAGTTTTAAAGAAGAAACTGGACAGTCATTTGTCTGAAATGGTATAGGGTTACCTGCCTGAGCAGGGGGTTGGACTTGATGACTGCCAAGGTCCCTTCCAACTTTATTATTATTATTATTATTATTATTATTATTATTATTATTATTATTATTATTATTATTATTATTATTATTATTATTATTATTATTATTATTATTATTATTACATCAAGCAGGAAGAATTGATAACATTTTGGAATATATACTCAAGATTCATAAGGATCTTGACAGACTTAAGCATTGGGTCCTGTCCAGCAAAATGCAGTTCAGTAGTGAGAATTGTAAGGTCCTGCATTTAGGCAGGAAAACCCAAATGAACAGGTACAGAATAGGCAGTAACTGGCTCAACATGAGCCTATGAGAGGGATCTAGGTATCCTGGTGAACCCCTGCTTAAGTATGAACTGGAAGTGTGCTGCAGTTGCCAAAAAAAAAAAAAAAAAAAGCCAATACAGTCCAAGGTTGCATTAACAGAAGGATAGCATAAAGATCATGGGAGTGATAGTACTGCACTAGTGAGGCCACACTTGGAAACTGTATCCAGTTCTGGTCACCATGATACAAGAAAAATGATGAATCTTAGAGTGCAGAGAACATCAATAAAGATGATTAGGGGTTTGGAAGTCAAATCATATGAGAAATAGCTAAGGGAACTAAACATGTTTGGCCTAAGGAAGAGACGATTAGGGCTGACTTTTTTTTGATCATCTTCCAATACAAGAGGGGATTGATTGACTGAAGGCAGGAGAAGAAGCAATGGGTGGAAGCTGGTCAGGAAAAGATTCAACCTGGAAATAAGGAGGAATTTTCTGACCGGGAGAAAGTTTAATCAATGGAATAATTTTCCTCCTGGAGTTGTGGGAGCTTCATTGCTGAAGTTTTCAAAAAAAGATTGGACAACCATTTTCTGGGATGGTATAGGTACTTCTTCCTTGGGCAGATGGTTGGACCAGAAGACCTCTAAAATCTTTTCCAGCCCTATGATTCTAAGGGGAAGGCAAGATCTCATAAGCATGTACTCTATACACTTCCTTTTGCCTGCTGGCAAATTTTATTCCTGCTTTTTGAAATGTGATATGCATAGCAGACACTGCTTTTATAGGAATTTAGTTAAAATAATTTGAAACTCTGATTGCTTTAGTTTATAAATGGTAATATTTAATGCAGGGGACTATTCAATACCACTTCTGTCTAGAGTCATAAAGTAGTTATTCTGCCATTCAGATTCAGTTTCCTGATATTCAAATTACATTAGACTGATCAGAAGAGAAAACTGGATGTTATAATATAAGGATCTCATGAAAATCTTCTGATCTAATTTCCTCTATTGGTTGCATTTCTTAGACTAAGAAATGCAAACAATATAGGAAATTAGACTAAGCAAATTGAAGAAAGTCTAATTCAGATAGATTTATCTATTTACCATCCAATTTCCTGTATTGTGTTTGTCTGCTTGTGTGTTTGTATGCATGTCTATATCTGTGCAAAATGGGTGGTCTGATGTAGTAAAAGTATTTTTTTCTATGCAATATTGACCGTATTATTTTAATGTATACATTGTAATATATTATCACACTTCTTTTTCTCCTTTTCCATTAGTTTTTTTTTCTTGTTTCTTTAGTCTTCTATTCTTCCCAATACTTTTAATACAAAAATCCTTAAGCCAAAACGAGAAATGTGAACATTCCACCTCAGATTGGACTTCATTCTTCAACTGAATGTTAATGTTATAAGGCATTAGTTATGTAATGTTAAAGATAATTTTAAAGATTAAGAAGAAGGCCATGCAGAATCAATAATATCCATCAATGTATCAGTTATAACTCAACAAATAAATTAAACAGATAATTAAAGCACCCATAAATTAAAAATGCACAGCTGTATACAAGTTGGTTAGGTTTTGAAGAAATTTAAAGCTAGTATAAGTATTAATTCTAGCCAACTTCTGAAGATTTAATTTTAGTATGCCAATGTATATATCCATGCATAACAGGAACCTACATACCTAGCCATCTACCTATCTATGTATGAAAGTGACCTAAAATGAAGCCATTTATTTTGATATTTTATTCTGTAAAAGGGACAGATTTCTATCTAGTTCATTAAAATACTATCACAGGTGGAACAGAAGGGAACAGATGTAATTTATGTTTGTTTGTGTGTGTATGTTTCTGGGTGAGTGTGTGTATGTGCTCTATTTATGTTTGTATGATAATATTATTCCTAACTATTAGCCTTTAGGCCTATTATATTGGTAAAAAATATATGACACCTCCATGTGTCCTCTCACTAAGCAATATGTTAGTCCAGTTTTGCATTTTTGGAAAAATATGGCCCAGCATATCTTGTCTAGGAACCTGGTGGTGCAAATGATTAGGGCATTAGGTTGGAGGTTAGCAAACCTGTGTTAAAGATCCAAATGCTGCTGTGGGGGTGAGCTCCTGCCCTTCATTCCAGCTCCTGATGGGTACATGAAAGAAGTTTCCAACTAGGCATTCTCTGGGCAATGGTGATGTCACCAGGTAATCCTTTCAACCGAGAAGCACCTCAGTGCTCCTAACGAGTACGATGTGACCATATTTCATAAAGAATATTGTTAACACCAGGTATGCAGTTCCATAAATATTGTCTAACTAACCTGATTGCAATTAAGTTTAAATTTTATTTTTGCTCCTTCATGGACCTGTTTTACCGAATGGCTGCCTTACTATTTTACTCTTGTAATGGATGTCTTTTCCCCTCCGTTCATAATTGCTGCAGTGCTTACTAAAAGACCCTTTGCTTATTCATCATGTTCTTATTATCATGGATTAAGGAAATCCTGTAAGTCCATTTTTGAAGAAATATTTTTCTCTTGCTCAGGGCAGCAAGATGCCCTTGATCTATGTGATGCTTGTTATAGCTTGGCAAGTGTCCAAGAAAAGAAATGTGAATTTGGAAATAGAGAGAAGATACTTCTGTTCTTCTGCTATCTGCTCCCATGTGTTGCCTGTGAAATAGAGAAAAAGAAACCAAAGGTAGAAGTACAGGTTTGGTGAAACCTGATTTAAAAACAGTAACTGTGAGAGGGACCTTGGAGTCCTAATGGATGATCACTTAAATATGAGCCAGCAGTGTGTGGCAGCAGCCGAAAAAGCTAATACAATCTTTGGTGGTATAAACAGAGGTACAGAATCAAAATTATGTGAAGTATTAGTACCACTTTATAAAGCCTTAGTAAGGCCATAACTGGAATACTGCAGTCAATTTTGATTACAACATTACAAAAAAGGTGTTGAGAGTTTGGAAAAAGTGCAAAGAATATCATCTAAGATGATTAAAGGCCTAGAAACTAAAACATATGAAGAACGGTTGCAGGATTTGGGTTTGACTAGTCTAGAGAAAAGAAGGACTTTGGGTGACATGATAGCAGTATTCCAGCATTTGAGAGATTGTCACAAAGAAGAAGGGGTCAACTTATTTACCAAAGTACCTGTTAGGTAGGACAAGAAACAATGGATGGAAACTAATGAAGGAGAGAAGCAACCAGAAACTAAGGAGAAACTTCCTAACAGTGATGACAATTAACCAGTGGAACAGCTTGCTGTCAGAAGTTCATCACTGGAGATTTTTAAGAAGAGACTGGACAGTCACTTATCTGAAATTGTATAGGGTCTCCTGCTTGAGCAGGGGATTAGATCAGAAGACCTCCAAGATCTCTTCCAACTCTATTCTGATTGATAGTAATAACCCATCCTCGACACCCTACTGCACACGGGTTGTTATTTTGAACATCTATGCATTAGCACCTCTATCTAACAATCTGCAAACTCATTTTATTCTGGCTGGCATATTCACTCATTCACTCACTCATTTATATTTGTTATAGCCATCCAATGCAATGGACCCTGATGTATTGCATGGATAGCAAACACATCCACGGTATTTGATGCCCATTCCTCATGTTCTGTGCCCTGAGACAAAATCTTACAGTTACAAAAAAGTACAGGGAAAAAAAAGGTATGCAAGGACGGCATTTCTTGACCAAATAAATTGAACTCATTCTTGTTCTGGAGTTCTAGGTGTTCATGTCTACTGTTTTAATCAATTACACTGCAATAATGCACAGCAGAATGTAACCTTTTAGCATACGGTTAGACAAAGTTGTCTTACAACCTTATTCAGATTGTAGAGGGGAATCTGTAGCATTAAAAAGTTTAAAATAATTCTTTGCATTCTTCATTCATTCATTCAATTTATATCCTACCTTTCTTCCAGGAGCTCAGGTTTCCTTCCAGAAACCAGTACCTCCAGTATATGGAAACATCAGAAGAACTGGAGAAAATCACAAAATTCAAAAATCTGGAAATAGTAGTAGAATGACTATGGCAAAAGAAAGCAAAGGTAGTATCAATGGTAATATGCTTATTGGAATTGCAATTCCAAAACATCTGAAGCACCAATATTAATATCAGTCAATTACAAAAAATAGCTTTGCTTGGAGTAGTTTACATGCTTCAATGAAACCTAAACACCATCAAACAGCATCTGCCATCACAGATCCTTGGGAAGGATCGATGGATAAAAGTGCCAAACATCTGGCTGACTGTGCAACCTATCATAACATCAATAATGAAAATAGAGGTGATGACTTTTGCTGTCACTGTTGCCCAGTCAAATCTATTTTGTAACTTTAAAGTTTTAGAGACAAAAATGAAGAAGAGAATGTTATTTTTTTTTTAAAAAAAAGTAGATAAGTAGCTAAAAAAAGGAAAAAGAAAAAAGAAGGCCAAGACATAAACACAAGTAGTGCTGGCTTGAAAGTGAAGTTTTGGTTGGATAAATCAAACACTTATATACTTTTATATACTTTCCCTGACACAGCAAGAAGGCTAAAGAAAAGACATTGGAGAGTGTCCTTATAATTATGGTAAAATATATCATACTTTAAAAATCTGGGAACATAATTAAATCCAGGAGGGTTTTTTTTTCTGTTTATCCATCATATCTTACTATTGGAAGGAGATTTTGGTAGCATAGAAAGTTCACTAATCTTTATGTTTTATTAGTTAGCTTCACGTAAATCACTGATGCGTCATTCTGAAGCACAGGGTGAGGACATTTCTTTCTCATTTCCAGTTAATGTTTTTGAAACCTTTTCTTGATCAAGACCAGAACAACTGCAGTATAAAATCTTGGAAGGTGTTTAACAAAACTGCAGTGAATTCTCAGGTTCATTTATTGTTTTTGTTCGGAGGAGGTGCATGCAAAAAATTGGTCAAAAATGTCTTTTGCTACTTATTTATAAACCTGTTTACTGATATTGTTTACTTATTTCTCCTACTAATATCTGAGTTTTAAAAACCTATCTAAATAAAAGGGTTTCCTTCTAGTTGCTTCTCATTAGTTCAGATCACCCATAGTGGATATGGCGATTATACACTAGGTGATGACGTCATTAATTATAAGGAGTTCCTCTTGTTCCCCTACTTCTGAGTTGAGGGGATTGTTGCCAAGGCAACTGGGCTGAAGCTGATTTGCTCCACTGAGCTTATGGTTTTATTATCGCTGCATGTTACATGTTAAAACTTTCATTGTGACTGAGTTCTGCAAACAGTATGCATATACAGTATACTCTACATTGTGTGCTTGTTGCAGTCATTAAAAAGATGTATTATATAAGAGTAACAAAAATATATGCAGATCTTTTTCACAGAAATTCTGTTGCTTTCAAAGCATGAGAAAGCATTCAAATCGCCACTGCCTCTCAGATTTGGCTTGAACTAATTATGTATAGCTAATAAATTAAACCAGTGGTTCTCAAAGTCTGACAGAACAATTCTCTAAAATGATGAATGAATTTGTTTGATTCTCCATAAATAAAACAATTCAATTGTGCTTAGTAATACTCACAATCTGACTTTACCCATAGGCAACAGATAGATAGATAGATAGATAGATAGATAGATAGATAGATAGATAGATAGATAGATAGATAGATAGATAGATAGATAGATAGATAGATAGATATAGATAGATATAGATATATAGATATATAGATATATAAAAATAGGACCACCTTTTTAAGTTGCTCACAACCCTTGAGATTCCAAATGACAGCCTGAAAAGTCCTTCCAATCTTATTAGAAATGTAGTTCCAGAAGTATTGACACTTTGTCCCTTTTTAAATTTTACTGATTATTATGGACAATTCAAGTAGTGTAGGTATCATTAGCAAGAAATTCATATTTGTTTCTCTTACTGTCAGTGTAGGTATCATTAGCAAGAAATTCATATTTGTTTCTCTTACTGTCTTTGTTTGGCTTTCTTCAGCTTGGGAGAGTTTTAAGATCTTCCCTTCCCATATTGGAGAATATAGGAAATGCAGGAATTTGTTTTACAGCATATACATTTCTCAAATAAATTTTGCATACCCTTTTGGACATAGTCTTGCATATAGTTTTAGGGATTCTACTCATGCATGTACATGCTTCTAAATACAAATCTTAGTAAAGAATTGGAAGATTCCAACCAGGGTTATTATTCAAATTCTCATTATGTAATGTGTTATCTGAAATTAGATAAAAGTGTTGTGGCTTGATTGCTTCTCCAACTCTAGTTTTATCTTACTCCTTCTATTGCATGTGAAAGGGACTCTTTTTTTAAAAAAATTCTTTTATTGAAATAATCAACATCAAACATAAGTTCGTATCAGAAAGCAATCATCATATAACCTGCAATTCAACACTAAGGATTAGTCTTTGTAAATGTCTGGTTTAGTAAACCTTCATCTTATATATGTTCTAACTACTGTTTCTAGTCTATCACATATTGTTCATTCGAGCTTCAGAAGTAGATTCGTCTCAGTAGTAGTAGATCTTTTATGATCCCTGGCAATAGATAAAAACTGTAAAAAAAAAACCAACAACTAGTAAAGCCAACAAAGCATTAAGCATTAATGTTGCAATAAAATAAAATAAAACAATACTTCTGCTGACTTCTGGCTGCCAGCAGTTCGGCAGTTCGAGTCTCACCGGCTCAAGATTGACTCAACCTTCCATCCTTTCGAGGTCGGTAAAATGAGGAGCCAGATTGTTGGGGGCAATATGTTATAAACTGTTTAGAGAGGGCTGTAAAGCACTGTGAAGCGGTATATAAGTCTAAGTGCTTTTGCTATTGCTAAAGCTGGATGAAAGCTGCCATAGCCATAGACTATCCTAGTCATCTGTTTGGAAGTTTCACATTCAAGAGATTGCTCCTTTAAGGAAAGTACAAAGTTATCCAGAGCTAATATTGGGGTAAACATTATGCCTCAATTTTGTTTGCAAAATTTATTGGGATTTATCCTGACTGCTTTGTCCCATTCAGTGCCTAACAAGACCAAACAGTGAATTAAGGCATCTACAATGTCTCCACCATGGTGAGGGGCAAAGATTCAAAACTGATATTATCAGGATATTATACTGGGTAAGCAAGGGTGCCTGATGGCTATCAGAAATTAGTTACAGTAATCAGAAATTAGTTATGGTAAATATAGATGCTGACTCAGCACTGTATTATACAATCACTTTACTTAAGGAATAATACATTACTTGTGTTTGGAATCCAGCAATAATAAGCAGGTGAGTCAAAGGAATATTCTATGGTCCCAGAAAGGAACAAGGAAGACAAAAAGGAATCAGGAATGGATTTGAATACTGGGCCCTAGCCAAGAAAATGCAGTCTAGTGGTGAGAAAAGTAAGCTCCTGCACTTATACAGGAAAAGCCAAATGCATAGATACAGAAAAAGTACCTGTCTAAAACAGAAGTACCCAGTGTCCTGGTGGACCATCACTTAAATATGAGCCAGCAATGTGCTGCAACTGCCAAAATAGCCAATGCAGTTCTAGGCTACATCAATCGAAGGATAGTATCAAGAAGTGATAGAAGTGACCATTCTATACTGCACTAGTGAAGCCACACTTGGAAAACTGCATCCAGTTCTGGTCACCATAATACAAAATAAGAAGATCATAAAGAAGTGACCATTCTATACTGCACTAGTGAAGCCACACTTGGAAAACTGCATCCAGTTCTGGTCACCATAATACAAAATAAGAAGATCATAAAGAAGATAAGAGGTCTGGACACTAATCATACAATGAATAGCTAAGAGAACTAGCTTTGTTTAGCCTAACAAAGAAAGGGCTTATGGGTGACATGGTAGCTATCTTCCACTGTTTGAGAGCTATCACAGAGAAGAGGTGATTGATTTATTCTCCAAGGAAACTGAAACCACAACAAGAAGCAATGGGTGGAAGCTAGTAAGAGATAAATCCAACATGACACTAAGGAGAATCCAACATACAGCAATTACAGCAAAAAACAGATGAGAGAGAGAAAGAGAGAGAGAGAGAGAGAGAGAGAGAGAGAGAGAGAGAGAGAGAGAGAGAGAGAGAGAGAGAGAGAGAGAGAGAGAGAGAGAGAGAGAGAGAGAGAGAGGCAGTCCAGCAAAAGCCTTCCCTTTTATACTCAGGCTCTTAAAGGGTTACAGACCCTGCTTGCTCTTAAAGGGACATAGACCCTGCATAGTCCACCTTGTATTACATTACATCATTACATAAGCTATTTAGCTGTTAAATCATTATCTTGACATAGTTAAAAATGCAACTAGATGTAATCATAATGATAATTGCTATTATTAAGAGAGTTGTGATACTGACTATGGAAAGGATCTGTAGAGGCAACCCACACTGCCTATCTCTTTTCCATTCAGCAACTGTGTCATGCAATAAATGAAGATTTAGGAAAAAACATCTCTCTGGTCCAAAAAGAGTGGCATTCCATCAATGCTATATTATGGGCATATATATTTTATAAGGACATAAATTGTTTGTTATTTTCTATAAAACATTTATTTTCTAGCATTAAGAATGACCACAAGGATGGAAAAGTATTGCAAAAACAAATGTGCTGCAATTCTATATAAAAACACGGGCTGCAAACACTAATACAACTTAGGTTACATTCTAAACATGTTGCAAAAATGTGATTTTCTGCACAAAAGATTAAAGTCTGGGAAACCAGATCTTGCAAAATACTTTACACTAGTTCTTGAAAACATGATTTCTCAGTCAATTACTCAAAAAACAGGGCACAATGCTTGACTGGGGTTCTCGACTTTATTTATTCATTTGTTTATTTATTTATTTTAAGAGCAGCCTTGGGGTAAATTATAGATTCTTCATAATAACCTTTGTGGAGCCTTGTCCGAAGGGCTTATGTATAAAAAGGTACTTTTTTTCAAATAGCCTGGAGCAATTTCCTAGGAATCACTCCACTTTACAACTTCTTTCTTTGAGCTTATTTGTGCACATTTATCCACACTCTGAGTGGTGATTCATGTTCTCAACCAAACCCTGTTAGCTGAAATCGATGGGATTTACTGCCAAGTAGCATGTTCTGGATCAGTGCGCTCATGAAAATAGCATTTGGCAACATGATAGAAGACTGTACCTTGTTTCATTTGCTCCCCTAATGGCTAAAATAGCCTGGAAAAAAAACCCCCAATGAAACAGATCTTTGATTACTTAGGACAAGAGTAGTAAACCTTTTCTTCTTAAGCCTTAGGATAAATTCCATTTTTAAAGTATAGCTCCAGCTATAGCTGATGATATTAAAAAAAATATTATCTAAGGGCATGGTGTTTATTGCAGCAGGGGAAGTCCATAATAAAATGTAGTTTAAAATAAATTCCCACAGCCAGCCTCATACTCACCTGCATGAAATATGGTGTGACTATTGATCTCCTTAAACCATTTGTCTGTCTCCACTGTCTACCTGTTGGAAGCCAGCTAGCTATAGAGAAGCTATAGGAGACACTTCTCAAAACAAAATACATATTATACACAGAGAGTAGTGTACTTATCTAGTTTTGCACCCCGGGTTAGTGGTTTAATGGTGGAGGACTCTTTAAAACAGATCATATGTATTCAATGGAGCTAAACATGATTTCATTGCAGAAAATAAAACAGGTATATTATAAAATGAACATTTGCAAATTCAAGTATAACCAATCAGCTACTCTTTCACTATCAAATAGTTTTGACCAATCATAATGAAGTTGTAGCCCAAATTTGGTGGTTATTAGCTTTTGAGTTAGCTGCAGATTACAGTAAGTTGTGCTGACTTTGTTTTCATTTTCTCCTGTACTTGTCATAACATGTATGACTGAGTTTTGGACTAATGTCTAATTCTAGCTTAAGAAATCAAGTAAACATGTCTTCCAGATCTCCATGCCTTGCCATAATCAGTGGCAAGATTCTAGCAAACCCAAATGAAGAGTTCTACTTAGGATGGACCCTACCAATTAGTCTTCAGATAATTTCTTGACTTACTATCTTTGTATTACTGAAAATGCATTTGTAGCGCCTAACAAATGCTGCCATACAATATATTCCTGTCCGAATTGGAGTTCACATGATAGTTAACCACATGTAGTAGTCAGATTATAATGCCACCTATCAAGTACCATTTAACATTCCCTGGTTGTTTTATATGATCTATATTTCACATCAAATATTTTTCTAGGATTTGAACAAATGTCTGAATTTTCAGTCCTTGAAGATTTCAGTCACCATCCATAAGATGCTGTCTGAGTTCCAGGTTTTCTTGTTAAAAATGGAAAATGCTTTAGCAGGGGGTTAGACTAGAAGACCTCCAAAGTCCCTTCCAACTCTGTTATTCTGTTCTGTTCTGTTATTCCTGTATGAATGTTAGCATTGTTTGGTTAAAGTATGCATATTTGATTATGCTGCTTTCAGGTGTTCTAAGGCAACTGGTTTATCAATTTTAAATGAACAACTAAACTAAATAAATAAATTGTGTAATTATGACAGCTCATTTAAAAAGAAAAAAAGAAAAAGAAAAATTATTGAGAGTCATATCCTGGTCAAAGATATATACCAATTGTCCTTGACAGTTCATTTACAATGCCACTGAAAAAAGTGACTTATGACTTTTTTTTCATAGTTGCAGCTATTGCAACATCCCCATGATCAGGTGATCAAACAACAGAAATTTTGAGCTCAGTTGTGGTCATAAGTTGAGGACTCCCTGTTTTTCTCCTAACCCCTGTGCAAAAGCCCAGATGTGATGTTTCACAATGAACAACAACAACAACACATATCTCTCTTTAAGCAGAATTTTCAGTTTCAGGGTATGTACAGAATTATTTCTAGGATAGTGTCTAGAAATAAAATGCCAAAGTGAAATTCCATACGTCGACGGACACTTGAAAACTGATTCTCTGAGACTTATGGTATCAACAGTTGTGCTGAAAGTGAACTTGTTGGATTTTTTTTTTGAAGTTACATCTGTCTGCTTAATAATTTCTGTCTTATATTACACAAGGATTGACCAAGTTTAACAAGAAAAGACAGACAGATAGATAGATGTGAGAGAGGGAGAGAGAAAGAGATAGAGAGAGCAAATATATATAAAAAAATATTGATATCAGAATGTTTCTTTGGAATAAAACAAGGCATTTATGTTGTGGATTTCTAGAAAAAATGAGCTAATTGCCTCCCACAGCATCAGCTACATTGCTGTGCCCTGAATTGGTATTGCCACATCCGCCCTGCACAGCTTTAAAAATGATTAATTTATTCTGAAGTCACCTATTATTCACGCTAGACTAAATTTAATGGTTGATTTTATTTGCCATTGCACTTTATTTCATTTGGCTAAATGTTTTTAGTTTCATGTATCTTATAATCCTTGTTATATTTAAGTTAAAGGTTAAATGTGTTCTGTCAGCCTTGCGATATTTTTGAAGAAATGCAAAAGAGAACAAGTGGGGTTTATTGGAAAGATACCAAGCTTGGTGTACAGAATCATGCATATAAGGCTGCAATCTTACTGAATGATATTCTACTGACTAAATATGCATAATCTAATCAGCTGTTATTTGCGTATTTATTACTTTATTTGTCATATTTATTTATTTCATATCCCACTATTTTTTTTAAAAAATGACTCTTACTGTTGCATACTGTCTAAATGCATTACTTTTAACAATTTGTCATAACTTATTTTTTTTAAATGTTATTGCTAAGCAATCTGACATTTGTTACCTAATATCCGAAATAGTTACATTTAAGTAGCCCTTCCCTGATTACTGGCAAATTTGTTAATACACACCCTCATAATTACTCAGTCTCTGTGATTATTATGTAATTTATACATATACAAATAAATTTTGCATCTAATTGGCAAGCTATAGTATTGGGGTAAGTAAAGTATGTTTTAATTTGCACTAATGAACTTGAATCAGCATGGCCAATGAAAGAGATCATAAGAACTGAAGTTTAAAATATTGAAAGGAAATTGAATTTCCAGCCTTTATTTTAGTAATAAGAGAGGGTTATTAAATAAATTAACAAGTTCTCTTAAAATATCTATACAACAGATTTGTAGTGAGTGGATTAGACTAAAGCTTGTTCATCTTTTCTTATAGTGTCTTGTTGCCCAATCATAAGCCTCTGGGAAATGTAGAAACTAGAGGTAAAGACATTACATTCCTGTAAAAGCTTCTCCCCAGAAACTTTTGTTCATGTTGTTTTTTTCCTCTGGAGGCAGCACACTGAACAGAACAGGATCAGTAATGAATATCACCCTTATTCTCTATGAACATGGTTGTCAGGCATTTTCAGGGAACACACTACCTGTTCTTCTATCTCCTACTTTTAATTTCATCTTCCTCTTTCTCTCTGTTGTGCATATCTTTGCTTACTCCAAAAGGAAATTGTATGATGAGTATGTATATATACTTTCTGTCCAAACAAGCGAATGTGCTTCACTTCTAAATGAATCATTTTGTAACATGCATATCGAAAGTATGGCAGGCTTTTCCATTAATCTCCCAGGTATATAATGTAATTGGTGAGGTGTCTGTTCAATACTGAAGCCAAGATTATATGGATTAAGTCATTATTTATACCTGTTTTCACATGGACCTCTATGCCACACATTTGTATGCGGTCTCCGTGGAACCTTAAAAGCACATTTCATTTGGATTCAAGTTTATTGTCTAAATGATTTATTTTTCTATATTATAAACAGAGTCTAAAAATAAAATAAGAATACCCACTATGTACTCTAATTTAGCTATCCAGATATTGTCCCTACAATTTCTATGACATTTTGCCACATTATACAACTAAAATATCTGCAGGTCAGTACTAATAAATATATTTAGTATAGTAAGGCATTTCTTTCCTTTGCTCTTTTTTTGAATGGGTTAGATGTGCTAACATTTGAACAAGATTTCCTTGCAAAATGGAACAATATAATTGTAGGAGATTACCAGGCTGAGACTGAGGGAAGGGTCAAGTGTGTCATAAGTCTCGAGTCCCATCACTCCCATAAGAATCCAGCCCATCTTGAATTCCATTTACCCTTATCTTCCGCCAATATGCTTTGATCATTAATAGTTCAGATTTTTGTAGAAAGTGTTAGCATGTTAGCATGTATTAGTTTAAACTGCTCTGGCTCCTGATTTCTTACACTAGATGTTATCTTTGAATCTTTATTTTGGCAATCTTCACACAGCCAGGTGTTGATAGCTGTTGGGCATCTCTCAAAACTTTGTCCTATTTGAACCAGAGATTTCATCTTTTCATTTTTAATTAGTTATGGCTGACAGGAAGAATATTGGAAAATACTACCTTAAAATATAAATTTGATATATAGCTTCTGTCTCTGTTATCTAGGAACTAACAATACAACATATGGATTAAGGGTTGGAATGCAAGGAGGAAACATTCGTGGCATATAGAAAAAGGTCCTCTTTTCAGCCTATGCATAATCCTACTGTGTAGCAGTGGCTGGTGGCGATGCCAAAATATTGTGGAAGGGAATCCAGAACAATTGAAAGCTCCACTAGCACTAGCACTGATGATGTTACCTATTTTGGGTAATGAAATATCTGCAAGAAAACAACCAAGTCCAGAAAGAACCAAGGATCCCCTCAGTTGAAAGCTCCCCTTGAGAAGTGAGTATTTTTCATTGTTCTGTTCAAATCAAGTCAGTCTGATGTGCCTCAATTTGACTTCCCTCAGTCTTGGGCCATGGTACAGAAAGAAAATCCTGGCCACTGCTTGTCAGTTCAACTTTTTTATTAGTATTATTTTTTTGTAGCTTAGAGAACCTGAAGATATGAAGATGATGTCTGAAAGAATATGGGCTCCCATTGTCCTTCCTGACTGAATAGGCCTAATTGGATTAAACTCCATAAGCTAAGTGCCTGCATGTTTGAAAAAGTCAATTATAAAGTTTTACTGAAAGCACCTTCTTTTGACTTGGAGGAACTTTTTAATATTTTAGTCTTTGGTAAAATGACTAGGAATTTATGCTAACTTTGTAACTCCAGATGTATCTGGGTAAAAATAATTTTCTGGACCCATTTCAGTCACTCATGTCAAAAGAAGAAGAATAGTTTGGGGTTCCAACTTGAGCTGGGGCTGCACAAGAATAAATAAAAATGAGATTCAGACAGCTGTGAGGAAAGAAGAAATATTTATTCCTAAAAGCAAAGAGTTTGCCTTTAGGGGCAGCTGCAGAGAAATGGGGTATAGCGACATAGTTTTATAGGGAAGCTTGTCCTGGCATAGAAGTGTCTACATGCTAATTGTAGAGTGATACTTGAGGTGTGTGTATAGGTATTTCATCTATGATGTTTATTCTTGTGAACATGCAGTTTTGCTGGAAGATCTAATTTAATTAACTCTATTTGTATTTATAGATCTTCCCTTTGACAGGTGTATTAGGTCTGGATAACTTATTTGGGAGTTTGAGGAAGTTTGAGTAAAAGATTTCCCCTTGTTTGCTGTTTTTACTTGATTAACTTAGTTTCAGCTTGCCTAACAATTATTTAGTGGAGACATTGATTCTCAGACTACTGTGGATTCTGTTACTGTTTTAATGAAAGATGGAAACAGTATAAATAATAAAATATCTTTTGATATAAAACTCCTTACACTCTCTCTCATTCAGGATATACCGCTGAGATTGTTCTATGCTATATAAAACTTGAGGGAATATATTACTCTGCATGATCTCAGTGGCTTTTGTTATAATCAATTGTTCAATGGACTGGATTTTGGGGTGTTATTTTGCAATGGTTCAGGTAGTGCCAGGGAACTATAGTTCAAAATCCTTTTTTCTTCTCTTTGTCTTCTAATATTCAATATATTGTCTTCTACACTGTTTATCATATACAGTATATACGATACTAGAAGAAGTTATTCAGAGTTTTGCAGTAGAACGTCATCAGTACCTTTAATGATATCTCCTTTTTTTCCATTAAGTATGTGCCTTCAGGTTGTTGTCAATATCTAGTGATTAAATAGATAGATCGATAGATCCAAGCTACTAGGGATACCTCATATACTCTATCAGTCTCCTCCATAGAGCTCTTACAGAAGTAAAGAATCTGAATAGATAGATAGATGGATGGATGGATGGATGGATGGATGGATGGATGGATGGATGGATGGACAGATAGATAGATAGATAGATAGATAGATAGATAGATAGATAGATAGATAGATAGATAGATAGATAGAATGTAGCTGTCACATACCTTTAATTATTTTTTTTTAATTTTAATTTATGCAATTGGAAAACTTTGAAGTTCCTTCAAACCTTTAGGACCTATTCCAATTTTATCATCAATACAGTTAGAAAATTTTGGCAGACAACAAACAACCTTATCAATCTTGCCTAAGCTAGAAGCAAGATTATATGGATGGTAGAATTCCAGGGGATCCCTGGATATAGATTAGATTGTTGTTGTTAATTGCATGTTCGACCCATCGCGACCCCATGGACAACATTCCTCCAAGTCTTCCTGTCTTCTACCAACTTCTGGAGTCCATTTAAGCTCACGCCTACTGCTTCAGTGACTCCATCCAGCCACCTCATTCTCTGTCATCCCCTTCTTCTGTTGCCCTCAATCTTTCCCAGCATCAGGCTCTTCTCCAGTAAATCCTTCCGTCTCATTAGGTGGCCAAAGTATTTGAGTTTCAACTTCAGGATCTGGCCTTCTAAAGAGCAGTTGGGGTTGATCTTTTCTAGGACTGACCGGTTTGAACACCTTGCAGTCCAAGGGACTTGCAGGAGTTTTCTCCAGCACCATAGTTCAAAGGCCTCAATTCTTTGGCACTCAGCCTTTCTTATGGTCCAATTTTCACATCCATACATGCAACTGGAAAAACCATGGCCATGACTATACGCACTTTTGTTGGCAGGGTGATGTCTCTGCTTTTCAGTATGCTGTCTAGATTTGCCATAGCTTTCCTCCCCAGGAGCAAGCATCTTTTAATTTCTTGGCTGCAGTCCCCATTTGCGGTCATCTTGGAGCCCAGGAAAATAAAATCTGTCACTACCTCCATTTCTTCCCCATCTATTTGCCAGGAATTGAGAGGGCTGGATGCCATGATTTTGGTTTTCTAGATTATAAAGTAAAAAAATAAATTGCTCCAAAGCCAGAAAAATTACTTCTATACTATAACCAAGAAAAACTACATAAAATGTCCATAAAGTTATGAGGAGTCAAACTGTATTTAAATAAAACTTTATTTTTAATGTAAAAATAGGGGTGCATGCTAATAACACTTCCCCCCCAAAAGACACAATTTTTAAGTCATAGTACTATGATTCACCTTAGCAGGCTGAACAATCCTAGAAAATGATGCATCTGCTTTAATTAATTGCATAACTGTGTTTTTTAATCCTTTCACGTGTTCCAAAGCAGATCTTATTCTTCAACTCTGAAACATATATAGCCTTATTATAATAATAATCTACGTTCATGCACCCACCCTCCCCTGAATGATACTATGAGCTATAACATTTGGAGTGTGCATTTCCATAAGAGTCACACAGGACTGTCTTAGAGAACAGATCAAACTGGAAAATAATTTGGGATCCCTCTTCAAAATATGAACAAGGAAGCTAAGCATATCTTCACAACCAGGACAATTTCAACTTGATATTGGAAGATGAGATTTCTGGATCTCGCACTATAAAAAAACAGAGGGCAAGTACGAGTAACATTTGCCCAAACTAATGACAGCTGCTTATAAATCCAGAGGAAAAAGGAATGTTTGATGCTGTAAAAATATGATATTCCATTGGTATCATTTCAGAGTTTCAATTTGTGCTCCAATTACAAATACAAAATAAGTGAACTCTAACAATAGATTTCTGAACTTTCATCATGGAATATCAGAAACACAATCCAAACAAATCTGAAATTGTCAGAGCAGAAATATCAAGAATGAACATTGGGAAGCAGAGAACTGAAAGACTCTTCCAGGCTGGGAAGTATCAATATTGCAGACAAGAAATGCATGCTTATTATTAGTAGCAAAGGAATTTCAAGATACTGCTGTGATATAACTCTCCCAAAATGATAATAATCTCAATTTGGGTCCAAGGCAAGCCAATCAATATAATAGAGATTTAATCTGTGTTTCAGCTACAAATGCAAAGAAAGCTGAATTCTATTCTGACTTGCAATGTCTTGTTGATAAAAAAACAATTAAAAGATGTGATACACCTAATAGATAACTGGAATTATAAACTTGGAAGAAAAGCAGCATCTGAAATAATGAGAAAATTTAGCCTCTACTTCTTTCCCAAAGAAGTAGAAGAGAGGCTAACACAATTCTGACAAGAAAATTTTAAACATTATAGTAAATACTTTCTTCAAACAACTTAAGTAACAACTGTGATATGGGCAGTATCAAAAGCAAGCTGACCATATGCTTTGCAACAACTTTCATTGTACAAAAGGAAATAGTTCTGACTGTAATTCAGATCATGAGTTTTACTTGAAAAATATCTACTGAAAGGGGAAACAAACAGCAACAAAAACAATCATCCAAATAACATATAACCTCAGCAGTATTCCATATGAGAATGTAGTCAGGGCAAATAATTGATTTGATGGCTTAGATCTGATAAACAGGTTGCCTGAAAAACTTTGGATTGGAATCTGTGACATCATTTAAGATGAAACAAATGAAAATATCTCAAGGTTAAAGAAAAGAAACATAAGGCAAAAGAGTTACTTGGTAATACATCAAAAATAGCTTTAAAAAAGGCAGAAAGCAAAAGACAAAAGAGAAAATAATAGCTAAACTATATTCTGAGTTCCGAATAAGAGTGTGCAGTATCTCTCTCTCTCTCTCTCTCTCTCTCTCTCTCTCTCTCTCTCTCTCTCTCTCTCTCTCTCTCTCTCTCTCTCTCTCTCTCTCTCTCTCTCTCTCAAATAATGCAAGGAAATGGAAAAAAACAACTGAGTGGGAAAAACATGACATTTATTTAAAAATCTAACAGAAATCAAGGGAATATTTTATGTAGAAAACAAGCAAACAAACAAACCCAGCATAATAAAGGCTAAGATGACATAGATATGCTGGAGAAAGAAGATACAGATGAAAGATGGTGCAAATACAGAGAAGAACTGCATAAAAAGTTCCCAAAGTTAATAATATACACAAAGGTTTGATCCTTAAATTGCAGCCAGACAATCTGGGAAGTGAAATTAAATGGCCCCAACAACAAAGCTGTAGGAGTTGATGAAATACTGGCAAAACTGTTTAAAACCTTGCAAGATGATGCAGTTAACGGGCTTCTTGTAATTTGTAAGCTAATAAACATAGCAGTGGCCAAGGGCTGAGAAAAGATAAATTTATATTCTGATACCAAAAAGGTCAATGCTAAAGAATTTCCATACTACTGAACCATTGTACTTACAATACCTGATTGTAAGATAATGTTCAAAATTTTTCTAAGCAGACTTTACCAATAAAAGTCACCTTATTTATTTAACATGTGAAATACAGTATCGTGGCAACTGCTGTACTGGGGAAAATGGAAAAGAGAATAAAAAATAGAATAAAAAATTGCAGGGAGAAACTCAGCAGCCTAAGGTGATACCATTTTGGAGAGTAGAAGTTCTCTTTTAGAAAGTGAAAGAAGAGGGTGGAAATATTGAAGACAATTAAACAAGGCTATGAAACGATAACATAGTTATACTATATATTATCACTATTAGTGGTAGCTTTCGGTAGTTCATTCTCTCTCTCTCTTCATTTTCTCTCTTAACACGTGAAGACAATAGGAGACATCTATCATTTCAAGCTATAAAATGACTTATCGTCTTTGCAACTTAGGTTAATGTTGACTTTTATGTTGTAATATGTTGTGATGCATGAGGCTTGGAGAGGCCTGGAACAAAGGAACAGGCCATATGACTTTACCATGCTGTTTTGGAGCAACAGGAAATGGAGGCGGAGCCAAGAGGTGGAGTCCATTGGCCACAGCAGAGGAACAGGCCATGTGCTTTGGAACAAAGGACAAAGGCCATATGGCCTAGGAACAGGAAATAAGGGGGGCTAATAGGTGGATGGACGTTGTACCAAGATTTGAATCCATTGGCCACAGGGTGGCCTTGCCAGTGTAGCCTTGTCATTGGCTGAAGAAATAACATTGTCATTGGATGTTTGTAACCATGTGTTGCATTGTGTAACCGCCCACTGTAACAGGGAATAAAAGGGGGAAGGCAGCCTTTGTCAGTTGTTGCTTCACCCAGAGAAATGTGCTTGTCATGTGTCTCATTAATTCGGCCATCGTGAAGGACCCGCCATTGATTGGGGCGCAATGAGGTGCCCCAAACCTGAATTGAAGTGGCCTGCGCAGGGCCAGACTTCAAGTGGTGACCCCTGATGTGATTTGATGCAGAAGTCACGTCCTTCTGACATCTCACTACTCACTTCGCCTGGGATAGGCCATCGTGCACGTCTTTAAGTAAGTATGAGACAGAAGCTTTGCAAAAATTGGGCTGTGTACCTGAAACAATTGCTTAGCTTAGTCAGGAGAGCAAATTATGTTCAGAAACTTAATTAGACTGTTTTCCCTGTCACTCAAAAAGATCTATGTCTTTTATTGGCTTTTTTGAAAAAATCTTACCAATTAGACCTCGCCACATGGCAATAGGTATCTGGCTCCATTGCTGAGAGCCCCGCCAGATGTCTTAGCCCATGAGAGGCTGTAGTGTCACATGCTGGCGTTACACTATGCAAAAACAGCAAGCTAAATTGGCTAATTCTCAGGCTTAAAAAAGCATAGCCCTGAGACAAAAAATCTTACAATTTGACTCTAAATTTGGCCAACTGGAGGAACAAACCTCGTGGTGTTTTCCTCAGCAAAGATCACCCCCCCCCGTGAGTATGTGGGTGGAATTCTCCAAGGATCAAAGGGGAGGGCTTGGTGTTATTGTCAGGACCTTAATTATGCAACTAACAAAGTTCACAATTTGCCTTCACTTAAGGAGTTTAAAAAGTATTAATGTTTGTTTGGCATTGTCTCTCTTACATCTTAAAGGGACCATAAAAAATTGCTAATTGGATTAAAATTGACTTATGTGAGGAGCCCTTCTGCTTCTTTCAAAAATTCTCTTTACGTGAAAGAATTGTTTTGCATGGCATTTAAAAGATCTGCCTTCTTTTTCTTCTTCTCCTGTAGCTATTGGCTTGCAGGATTCTTTCTGTTTCTCCTGCCCTGTCTCCTAAAAAGGTCTTAAGTCTTTTGTTTCTTTCAAGATTTACTCTCTCCCCCTCCCTATTTCTCCTTCTGACTCAGAGCATGCTGAGTTAATAACTGCCTCATGCCTGTCCGGTTTGATCTTACTATGCTAATTCAGTCTTCTCTCTCTTACCTTTTAACTTGTTAAAAATCTTAAGTCTGTTGTTCCTGCTCCTAATAATTGGAAAAATGAGAAAATATTTCCTGGTAATCCATTGATTCAATAATGCCTTGCTTACTGTTAAAAAAACTTTTTTCCCCTGCAGCAGCCATTTCCTCCCTTGCAGGGCCTTTTTTCTCTTCCCCCCTCTTCTTTTGAAATTGCAGGTTTAAAGCCAGAGGTTTATTTGAAGACTGTTTGTCGCCTGAAGACCATAAATGGGCCAGTTTAAAAGCAGTAAAACCAGCTAGCTCCTGGTTTCCAAGGAAACGGATGGCTGTAAACGGAGATTCAATTTACATTTGAATCTGTGATCTCATCTTTGAATCTGTGTTACCTTCTCTCTCGCACCCCCCTCCTCTCTGGTTGTGTTGCTTAATAAACCATGGCTTCTTTGAATCTTATTTTCTCTTTGCCAATTTTGCCCTTAATTTTGCCTTTCTGATTTCTTTGCAAAATTTGCCTTTCTCATTTCTCTTTGCCTATTTTGAATTTTATGTTTCTAGTTTGTTAATGATTTAAATTTTTGTGACAAATCATTGCTGTTTTGCATTTTATGTCTCTCACCATGCTAAGTTGCTGAATGCATCCAATTGTGACATACATTCCAGCACAGAACAAACACAGAAGCAAATGTGTATGCCTTCATAGCGTGCCTATGAAACAACTATCCCTTGCAGCTAGATTATAAAGCTAGATAATGAGACAAATCTGACAACAAGAAAGCATGTGCTGATTCTGTTCCCTTGTTTGATTTTGGTGAAAACTTTGAAACTTTGCACAACTTCTCAAAAGACAATGTTCTCACATCTGATAAGGATTAGATCTTATGTGGAAAAAATGCACATTGGTCAATACCCTAGAATTGGTCTGGTAATTTACATTTCTGACAACACACACATTTCTGCCACAATTGCTCACATGGAAAGTATGGTACAAAACAATCACTTATCACAAGAAACTGTATGCCTTGTTTTATTGACAGTTATTTTCCTGGCTGCCTGGTGCTGGGTGGCTCAAGGAATTGGTTTTCAGTATTATAATGTTTCTAATATTCTGTGTAACAATCTGTTGCTGTGTACAAATGTATTCCTCCCCTGCTGAACCTGTGTAAGCCTCCCTCTTCTAACCATCTCCTGGAAAAGAACCAACTGCTGCCTCTGATGACTGGACAGAGATGTTTCTATGATGGCAGCCTCTGAGGACTGGACAGAGATGCCTGTGCCCTAGGATCGTGTACAGAACTGGACGGCGCATAGGTGGAACAAACCACAGCTGCTAAAAAATAAAATAAAAAAGTGGATATGTTGTAATATGTTGTGATGCATGAGGCTTGGAGAGGCCTGGAACAAAGGAACAGGCCATATGACTTTACCATGCTGTTTTGGAGCAACAGGAAATGGAGGCGGAGCCAAGAGGTGGAGTCCATTGGCCACAGCAGAGGAACAGGCCATGTGCTTTGGAACAAAGGACAAAGGCCATATGGCCTAGGAACAGGAAATAAGGGGGGCTAATAGGTGGATGGACATTGTACCAAGATTTGAATCCATTGGCCACAGGGTGGCCTTGCCAGTGTAGCCTTGTCATTGGCTGAAGAAATAACATTGTCATTGGATGTTTGTAACCATGTGATGCATTGTGTAACCGCCCACTGTAACAGGGAATAAAAGGGGGAAGGCAGCCTTTGTCAGTTGTTGCTTCACCCAGAGAAATGTGCTTGTCATGTGTCTCATTAATTCGGCCATCGTGAAGGACCCGCCATTGATTGGGGCGCAATGAGGTGCCCCAAACCTGAATTGAAGTGGCCTGCGCAGGGCCAGACTTCACTTTTATACTTGATTTTTCATTCCTTCTCTAGCAACTAGTTAATTTTATTATCCCTATCCATTTTACAAGAGTCTTTGCAGTCCACTTCTAGGCTGATGCTAGTTTAATTCTAAGCCAATTTAAGGGGGAAAATCTGGTCTAAGAGAATAACAGAATAAGAGTTGGAAGGGATCTTGGAAGTCTTCTAGTCCAACCCCCTGTTCAAGCAGGAGACCTTATACCATTCCAGACAAGTGACTGTCCAGTTTCCCTTTGAAAACCTCCAGTGATGAAGCAGCCACAATTTCTGAAGGCAAGCTGATTACGGTAATTGTTCTAACTATCAGAAAATGTCTCCTTAATTCCGGGTTGGATCTCTCCTTGATAAGTTTCCATCCATTGCTTCTTGTCTTGCCTTCTGGTGCTTTGGAGAATAGGTTGCCCTCCTCTTCTTTGTGGCAGCCCCCTCAATTATTGGAACATGTAGTCCTTCTTTTCACTAGACAAGACTTACCCAATTCATGCAACTGTTCTTCACATGTTTTAGCCTTCAGTCCCCTAACTATCTTTGTTGCTTTTTTCTACATTCTTTTGGGTAAAAGCTAGAAATTATTTCAATCTAGATTACATTCTACCATTACATTCTTCAGTTCTAGATTACATTCTATCATAGACAGTTCCTATGCTTTGATGACAACCATACTCCACCTCATCCCTAGGCAACTTGCCATTCCAAGACATCTATTTCCAATTTGTCAATCATTTTCCTTATGTGGGTGTATGTTATGTAGAGGTGTGTGAAAACAGATTTTTGACATATATACTTGCATGTAACGCACACACAAACAATATTACTAATATACAAGTTAAATTAGATTTATAAATAAATAGTAAATACATATGTTTGTCGGCATAATATGTAGCTGCAGAAACATCTGACCCATTTTCGTATCTAAACCAGTAAAAGAGGCAAACAAAAATACTTTATTCTCCCAGCTTTTTCTCAAGAGCTGCAGCAGCTTTTATTACATCACTTTCTCAGTGACTTTCTCTGTTGGTTATAATGCATGCTTGACATGCAGAATATTCCCTGTTACAAGCATGATCATAAACATGTTTGTTTTAATTACTAGGTACCTCACATACCCCTTTTTTCTTAGCCACCTTCTTTCTTAGTGGGCTTAGGTTTTTTAAGAGTCCACTGATGCACCATTCCATCATTTCATCAATGAAATGAGGTGGAAAGCTTTTTCCCTCATCTAGGAAGATAGGTTGTTTACTTCTTCATGGGAGACAAAATGCTGGCAGGTGTCTAGAACAGAATAAGATCCAGTGGGCAAACCGGACACCAACATTTGACCTTGCACAAACCATAATTCAGAGCATGAAAACATGGGTCATGGTTGTATTCGCAATGGTTTGAAGGTGAGTAGAAGATGATGTTTGTTCCTGCCTTCCAGAAATTCTTGATGGCCTCTATTCATGATGGGTCAAGCTGAAACTGCCTTTAGTTTCCTTTCCTTTCCTTGCATTTCCTATACTTGTGTACTAAAAGCAAAAATGAACATTTTCTTTGCTTTGTTTTGAGAAAATAATTATTTTGTCTTAATAAGAAGTGTCATAGATTGCTAGTTTTTGACACAGGGATTGGTGAGACAGCTGTATGAATGACATTGTTAGTCATCTATGATTGGCAGGCTGATACAGTTTTGTCTGGCTGATTTTTATTTAATTTTGATTGTTCGCAAGTTTGCCAGAATCAACCCTAGTCTCTCTAAGTAAAAATGCCACTGAAAGACATGATTAATTATTTGTTTTCCATTTCAGGATCATTGCACAAAGAATGTTTTGAACCTTGATGGCACATCATAAAAAAATGAGCAAATTAATAATGATTTTCCATGATGTGGGTGGAGAAAATAAAATGATAACTCATAGCATCTCATCAAAATACATTTCTTTAGATAGAGAAATGTCATCTTTACTTCCATTTCAGGTCGATGTTTGGATAGTCAACAATGCAAATTGATTCATGAAATTTCTCAAGGTCAGCAAAAAAGAATCTGTCACATCTTAAGTCCAGTTTTCTTCTCTGATATGGCTGCTGGCACCAGGACTCTTTAAAGTAGTTGATACTATTTGCTGACTATATTTCATTCTAATTCTTTTCACAGAATTGACAGTCTTTGTCTTCCAGGTAACTTTAGTAAGGTGTGGATCATCTCATTTTTCACATTTGTTGTTCTTATCCTCTTAGGTATTTCTTTTCTATTTTTAAGCTGCCTTCCTCTTAAGGGAAAAAATATTTTTAGAAGGTAGCTGCCCAAATTGTTGCAATGCACATATACCGGGCAATGGACCATCTCCAGGCAAAACACCTGCCCAGTATTTTGAAATCTAACTGCAGAAGAGAATAATACTGTTTACTAGGTTTGTTTAGCCAAGGTTCAGGTTATGCACATGTGAATTCAGATTCTGGCAAGTCTTCCATATAAGAGATTCTAAGATAGATATCACTGGTTGTTGACTTATGATCCCAACTGGAAGTGGAACTTCTTGTCATTAAGCTGGACATTTAATGACCTTTTTTTGCTAAAATTATTAAGTGAATTATTGCAGTTATTAAATGAATGATGTAATTGTTAAGCAAATCCAACTTGCACCATTGACTTTGATCAGCTGGGAAGGTTGCAAATGGTGATTATGTGACCACCACCACCCCAGAACACTGCAACCATTATAAATGCATGCTGTTTGTCAAGTGCTCAAATTTTTGATTATGTGATCACAGAGATGCAGCAATGGTCACTAATGTGAGAACTGAGCTTAAGTCTCTTTTTTCCAGTGCTATCATAACTTTAAATGGTTGCTCAATAAAACCTATCTGTAGATGATAGATAGATAGATAGATAGATAGATAGATAGGTAGGTAGGTAGGTAGGTAGGTAGGTAGGTAGGTAGATAGATAGATAGATAGATAGATAGATAGATAGATAGATAGATAGATAGATAGAGCAAGAGAGAAAGGAAAGAAAGAAAGAAAGAAAGAAAGAAAGAAAGAAAGAAAGAAAGAAAGAAGAAAGAAAGAAAGAAAGAAAGAAAGAAAGAAAGAAAGAAAGAAAGAAAGAAAGAAAGAAAGAAAGAAGGAAGGAAGGAAGGAAGAAAGGAAGAAAGAAAGGAAGGAAGAATTTGGGGGTCAGACAAGTGTTTCAAAGATTTGGCTGAAAGATTAAATCAACTTATCACTGATCTAAATTTTAGAGCTAGGGTGAAGTTTACTGTTTGTTGTGGTTTTTTTGCAAATACTAGTTGCAATCTGAGTTGCTGTCATTCTTGGGATAGAGTTGTAGATTTGTTATCTGACTTCTACTTTCTCAAAGGCCTGTACAAAAGAGCTTCTTCTTCTTCTTCTTCTTCTTCTTCTTCTTCTTCTTCTTCTTCTTCTTCTTCTTCTTCTTCTTCTTCTTCTTCTTCTTCTTCTTCTTCTTCTTCTTCTTCTTCTTCTTCTTCTTCTTCTTCTTCTTCTTCTTCTTCTTCTTCTTCTTCTTCTTCTTCTTCTTCTTCTTCTTCTTCTTCTTCTTCTTCTTCTCCTCCTCCTCCTCCTCCTCCTCCTCCTCCTCCTCCTCCTCCTTCTCCTCCTCTCTCTCTCTCTCTCTCTCTCTCTTCTCATTTGTATAAGGTTCCCAAACAATTCAGAACCCTCAAATATGACACTTTTAGCCTTCATGAATAGAAATGTTTTAGACTGAAGCCATTTGACTAGAATGCATGAGTGGCTAGAAGGGCAACAGCGACTGAGTATAATTACAGTGTTGTAAGTTTGTCTTCAAGTTGCAACTACTATTATCATATGTATTTTGGACTATCTGGGATATAAACAAAGATCAAAAATGGAACTTCAGAAGTATTGAATGATGATGACCAAAGTCAAACAAAGTCTGAATTTTGAATCTGGGGAGACAAGTAGTACTGTGGTTCTGTTCTATTTATGCTGACTTAAGTTGCAGTATTGTACTAATCTGTTTTATAGGAAGTCTCACTCACCCTGTTAAACAGTAGTGCTTCTTGTATGTGTTTTAATAAGTCCAGTCTTGACTCAGCATCCTATAGGTTTGACAATGTTGATTGTTTCCCTCTCTTCATTAACAAGGGAAAGGGAAATATGCTATGGTTAATCCCAGTCATTAATATAGTAAAGATAAAGCACTCTGATAATGTGATATTGTTATCTGATTCTGAAATGCCACTTAACAATTCTGTGACAATTAGCACACCATTATGTGTTCAATGTTGCCTCATTTGCATGGAGGAATGCATAATAATGATTAATGAAGCTTTAATTGAACATAATTTGATAACTGGGCAACGGGCAAATAATTCAATTTCAGTGAATTGGATACTGATTCAAGAGCGTAGGTATATATTCTTGATTCTGCTATTCTGGACATGGAGCAGCCCAAAAATTTTTTCTCCCATGGCATCTTCTCTTTACTATGCTCATAATACATATATTTATGCAGTATTTGTTCTCCATATATGAAATATAACTATATATGTATACACATACTGTATGTTGTCACTTTTCTTAATGTGCATCCCACATGGTTTCAAGGTTCATTGTTTTTGTACTATCTGACTAGTTCTTACAGTGAAACTATCAATGCAATAACTTTTTTGGGGGTTTGTTTGTTTATTAGCTTATAAATAGAGATGACATGGAATTTGTCTATACAGTATAACAGATTGGAAGGAACCTTGGAGGTCTTCTAGTCCAACCCCCTGCTCAAGCAGCAGACCCTATACCATTTTAGACAAATGGTTATCCAGTCCCTTAATAAAAGCCTCCAGTTTTAGAGCACCCACAACTTCTGAAGGCAAGTTGTTCCACTGATTGATTTTTCTTAGTGTCAGGAAATTTCTCCTTAGTTCTAGGTTGCTTCTCTCTTTGTTCAGTTTTCATGCATTGCTTCTTGTCTTCCCTTCTAATGCTTTGGAAAATAGGTAAACCCCCTCTTCTTTGTGGAAACCCCAAAGATTGACCCAATGATTGACCCAAGATCACTGAGTTGTGTTCTGTGCCTATGGGAAGACAGGAGGCTGTACTATAGGCCACTAAACTATTCTGGTTCTCAGTTATATGTGTATATGTGTGTCAGCATGTATATCTATGCTGTTATTTTAACAATCCTATTCCTTTGTTCCTTCTACTGATTATGCTATAATGAGATCGAGGTCCAAAGAGAGTGTTTACTCATGTTCACTTGAATGAAAAAGGGATTCCATGAAATTAGGAACTTGATTACTTTCTGAAGACTCTTGGTTGTGCAGAAAGGTTTATTCATTTTCCAGGTAGAATGCATAGAAGGTTTCCCTTAGGATTCACTGCTCATTGCAACAAAGTATAGAATCGAGAGAATAAGTTAAGCTTATATTGAGGGATTGAGCTGAGGCCCAAATGCACCCCCTCATTCTACCTCAAGTTTGCAGGCTGAATGTCTGCATATAATTAACATTACACAGTGCTTTAATTTTAATGTGCTTCACTTATCTATGAGATTACATTGCCACAGAGAGCATTTTCCATACTATGCTTCAAGAAACAACTCATTGTGGCACGGAAATGGGATAACATCAAATGCATCATATAATGTCTAAAGGAAACTAAATATTACTGAATGGAAATCAAAAACAAAAACAAAAAACAACAACCTAGACACAAAAAGGCAATTATCAATATTTCTAAGACCCTGAAGTTTTCATGTGTGAAGAGAAAAGGAGAGAAAGTCTAATCTGAATTACTTGAAAGGGTTTAACAAATTCATAGAAAATTAATGTATCAAAGATGCTAGTCATACTTCTGGTGATAGTATTAATTAATTAATTTCCCTGAAATATCTATTGAAAGCATGAAGGCCCATTAGTGTCCTGCATGCTGACCATCTTGATGCCTCACTTCACTGAATGAACACAATATGACACCTTGCAAAGTGGCACAGCTAGGCAGAGCTTGCTGGATAGGCAGTCTTGCGTCAAAGGAGAACAATCTTGGATATGCACATTGTAAAGAAGTCATTTCCCCACTAGTTAGAAGTAGAGAGGTTGTTTCAGATCTTTGCTTCAAAGCTCCATAGAGATAAAAGGCTCCTTAGAGACTCTGTATATTTAGTAGATAGGTTTTATATTTGATGGCTCCAAAAAAGAGGACCTTTTTTTAAAATTTTCTGTACTATGGCTTTATTATTATTCTTTCTCCCCAAAAAACATATATGCCAGGATGTCTCCCAATTATATACAGTATTATTACAAAGTATGAACAGGAGTATATCAGTAAGCTGGAGAATGTAACAAACAAGATATAAGACTATGATCTGATCCAACTGGCAAGATTTATTTATTTTTGCGTGCATGCAGTTTATCTGTCCTCATAAACCTCATGAATTCTGGGTAGGTTATATGTATTAAAGTAATAATAATAAAAGCACAATAATAAACAAATTACATGTAGTGACAAAAATATATGCACTTTCACACTCATGCATCCACACATCTGTTTTGGCACCAGTGGCTTTACAGTCAGACCTCAGTCAGAAAAAAGTTTCTAAGTTCCATAGGTTGTTCATGATAATGAAAATAATTTCAAAACCCATAGCCAGGTCTGAAGGCAGACTGCCATGTCTCGCAATAATCTGTTTCCTCCAGAGGGCTCTCTATTTGCAGTCTACCTTCTCAGAATTTTATGGGAGATTTAATATAAGATAGTAGATGCTCCTCATCTACTGGATTCAGGTCTGGCTTTCTGATAAGTGGGACAACTAGTGTTTCTTTCAGAACTGCTGGGACTTCACCTATTCTAAAACAAGCAAACAAAACACAAAACACACACACACAAAAAAAAAAAAAAACCAAGGATCTGAGCAAGATTGTTTGGTAGAGGAAAATCTTAGAGGCGCTCCTGTTAAAGAGATCAAAAGGGCACTGAGCAGTTGCCATCTGTCTGAGAAACCTCTAGATCCATTATGTGCCTATGGTGCTCCATCTTAACTGACTCACTGACTTCCTTCAGTTCTACAATAGGATGAGGCATGAAACACATGGCAAAGACAAGTCTTCTGTCATTTTTAGTAGCTTCTTAATTTTTTTCCTAAATACGTTTTTTAAGGTGCTGGCCTAGAAAACAAAAGGCTGTGAATTTAGTCCCAACTTAAGCATGGGTGACTTGGGCCAGTCTCAGACCAGTCCCTCTCACAGGGCTGTTGTTATGGGGGAAAATAGGAGAAAGAAGGAATATTATGTATGTTTGTCACTTTTATGTATCAAAAATAAGCCAAAGGGTAGGCATAAAGACATGCACCAAAATTAACAATGGTTATGCAAACATTCCTGTTTATCTTTAAGGAGCTGATAAACTGGACCAGTTAAAGCTGAAGTTTCCTTCCCCCCACCCCACCCCACCACACACAAGAATAATTCAGCAACATAAATTGCCTTTTTGAGATCTTTCTGAGGCAGGCAGTAGATCTAATTCATGAACATTTAAATTGCTATAAGGGAAGATAAGATAATGTTTTGCTAATTTGTGGTATAATGTTTTCTAAATATATGAAATAAGTGTTTCTTTTGTGAATAGACTTAGATCTAGATAGTATATTAACTGACGAAGTGAACATATAATTTCTGGTTATACTGCAGCTCTTCAAACAATATAATTGTGCCTTGCATAATGCAACTGCGCTCCCTCCCTCCCTCCCTCTCTCTCCCCTACTGTATTCTTCACAAGAAAAATAAAAAAAAAATAGCATGTTTCACAGTTACAGCCACCAATTCTGCACAGGCATTTCTAGCAGCTTCTTTTCTACTGCGACCTTGTTCATTCTCAGAAAACATAAGCCTTCAGACAAAGCACATGCGGCTTAATGCACCAAGGATCCTTTCACATAAAATTGATTTTTGATCTTGTTTGTTTTGGCTCAATTTCCTAACTTGTGGAAAAGCAGACATTTCATGAAACCATTAGGTTTATGTAGCAATACTGGATGTAACCCTTATAAAGCTGAATACAAATAAAGTTAAACAAGAATGGGGAATAGGAGTTTGACTATTACATTAAGATAAACTCATTTTACCTTTGGTTGATAAAAAGTATTTCAGAGTTAGCTGCTGCAGGCTACAATTATTTAGACTGCTTTCAGGAGCCTGAAACAACTACTTCATTTCTTTATTTTCTTTCCTGATAATACAGATCTCAATAATCGCACACTGATCTATCTTTCCTTTTGCCCAAAATATATGGAGGGAACCAGGTTGCTGATTTCTGTTCTAATTCTTTCAAAAGCCTGTCTTTCAAAATTGTCAAATGGTTCCTTTTTACCTCAGACACTTAGTCAAAAATACACCCCAGCCCCAGCCGCCCCCCAAAAAAAATATCATTTACAAAATCAAAGTGTTGTTTGTTCCCAAAGGAGGATTACAGGGTCATGAAAAAAAATATTTGCATCAGTTGTTCTTGGAAACATCTGTATTAAATAATGAAAACTTTCTCCTTCTTTGCTCATCTTGGAGGCAAAAATTTCTTTCTCAGGTCAATAAATGGTTCATGTGCCATGTTTTATTGTCCTGGAACCAAATTCTTTTGGACTGGCCGTTTCTTTTTAATATAATGTAATTCTCTTGCAAGGTTCTATGTAATAACAATACTTAACATATCCAAGCTGCATACCAAGCAGCAGAGTCACACTTTTACATCTCCACAGATATTTCAGTTGTACTTGGAGTAACTGATGTGCTTCAACAAGAGTTCTATGATTTTGTATGTTTCTTTCATGTACACAGCAGAGCCAACAGGTACTGCAGAGTGCACATTGTCATTGTGTGAAAAGAGAATGGTACCTACTACTTGACAAGATAGAAAAATGTGGGGTAGACAGCATCACCACCAGATGGATCCGTAGCTGGCTGACCGGCCATACGAAGCATGTGGTCCTCAATGGAACCACATCTACATGGAGGGAAGTGTGTAGTGGGGTGCCCCAGGGCTCTGTTATGGACGCAGTGCTCTTCAACATCTTCATCAATGATTTGGACAAGGGGATAGATGGGGAACTCATCAAAGTTGCAGACGACACCAAGCTGGCAGGAATAGCCAGCACTCCAGAAGACAGGCTTAAGATACAGAAGGATCTGGACAGACTTGAACACTGGGCACTATCTAACAAAATGAAATTCAATGGTGAAAAAAGCAAGGTTCTACATTTAGGCAAGAAAAACCAAATGCACAGGTATAGTATAGGGGGTACCTTGCTCAATAGTAGTAACTGTGAGAGGGACCTCAGAGTCCTAGTGGACAATCACCTAAATATGAGCCAGCAGTGTGCTGCAGCTGCCAAAAGGTCAAACACAGTGCTAGGCTGCATTAACAGAGGGATAGAATCAGGATCACGTGAAGTATTAATACCACTTTACAATGCCTTGGTAAGGCCACACTTGGAATACTGCATCCAGTTTTGGTCACCGCGATGTAAAAAAGATGTTGAGACTCTAGAAAGAGTACAGAGAAGAGCAATAAATATGATTAGGGGACTGGAGGTTAAAACCTATAAGGAACGGCTGCTAGAATTGGGTATGTCTAGTTTAATGAAGAGAAGGATGAGGGGGGACATGATAGCAGTGTTCCAATATCTCAGGGGCTGCCACAAAGAAGAGGGTGTCAAGCTATTTTCCAAGGCACCTGAAGGCAGGACAAGAAGCAATGGGTGGAAACTAAGCAAGGAGAGAAGCAACCTAGAACTAAGGAGAAACTTCCTGACAGTTAGACCAATTAACCAGTGGAACAACCTGCCTCCAGAAGCGATGAATGGTCCAACACTGGAAATTTTTAAGAAGAGACTGCACAGCCATTTGTCTGAAATGGTATAGGGTTTCCTGCCTGAGCAGGGGGTTGGACTGGATGACCTCCAAGGTCCCTTCCAACTTTACTACTACTACTACTATTACTACTACTACTACTACTACTACTACTACTACTACTATTATTATTATTATTATTATTATTATTATTATTTTACTGGTTATTTTTGTGATTAACAAAAAGTAAAGTAAGATAGATCTTCTGGGTGTATCTTACAAATTCAGGAAGCAAAATCTTGTTGTGTGAAATCTATGGATGTTAATTATTTCTTTAGTTTCAAGGACAAGTCACTAAATTGCAAGAAACAAATAAAAGAAAGGACAGGCTCTATTACCAGTCTTAGATAAAAATAGTTCTGGGATATATATATTTCAGGTTCTTGTTTCCAGAATAAGAACTTATAGAAGATGCAAACAATTTTTTAGTTACTTCAGCTAGTAAATTTAAATCATATATATCACTTAGCACTTAGACTTATATACTGCTTCACGGTATTTTATAGCCCTCTTTAAGCAGTTTGCAGAGTCAACCTATTGCTCCCAACAATCTGGGTCCTCATTTTACTGACCTTGGAAGGATGGAAGGCAGAGTCAGCCTTGAGCCAGTCAGAATTGAAATGCTGGCAGTTGGCAGAATTAGTCTGCAATACTGCATTCTAACTACTGTGCCACCACAGCTCCTCCAATACACACATACACAAACACACACACATCACACACACACACATAATATGGTATATGTTTGGATTTTCAGATAATTTTAAATTTGACTTAATGGCTGGAGCACTGAGCATGGCATAAACAAATATTAGTATTGTCATATACTAGTAATAAAAACTTCATCAAATCAAACTGAAATTCAGATGATCAAATGGACATATCAATGTAGTTCACTTGGCCACTGCATTATTTCAGCCCACTGTCTTGGGATATTTTTGAAATTGCCCATCCAAGTTTTAACCAGTTCTACTTAGCTTTTTTGAGATCAGTCAACATCCACTGTAGCTACTTTATTATTTCTTTATTTGATTTTGATTTGATTTGATTTGATTTATATGGTCACCCACTCACTCTCAGTGAATCTGGATGGTTTAAAAAGCCAATATAAAAAGCATAAAAACAAATTCTCCACCCCCTTTTTAGTGTAAAAACTAAACACAATGCAGAGAACATTAGATTCCACAAAATAACATGGTTTGTTGTTTTTATGCAAACTGATCCATTTTTCTAGTTTTCATTGCTATGCAACAAATATTCAATGACTGTGAATTAGCTTTACTTAACTCTTCAAGGCTTCCATCTTAGTAGATCTATATAAGGTTAAGCTCTTGATAATTGGAAAGAGAATATTTTCATGAAACAATCAAATCCAATAATTTATGATAGGCCAACTAAAAATACTTTGTAAAAAGAAATCAAGCTCTATAACCTTTTTGAAAAGAAAGATTTCAAATAATATCTCTGGCAATTGTATAAATAAATAGCTTTATACATGCCAGGATGAAGCATTAGAATTAAAGATAGTTGTTGTCAATGCATTTTAAAGACATGGATAGATAATAACAGTGATGCTGAAAGTTTCAACCTTCCATCCACTATTTCCTGTGAATGTGACATATAAAACAAGAGTATCAACTACCCATTTCAACCCATGACAGAAAGGCTGTTTCTAAAAATTACTATAAAAGCTTTACAAGTCAGGGAAAGCAACATTACTGTCATTCACATGCAGAAAGGTATGCTATTTATCCAATAGTTTATTGGAAAATTTAGCACTGTTCCTGTTAAGCAAGCAGAATAAAGAAAGCAGAATAGAGCTTGCTAATTCAAAGAGATGAATATGGACACCAGCAGTAATATGTAATGTAATAAAAATATCAGTCTGCTTTTGAAGATTGGACAATGATGTACAAATTGAGAAGACTCAGAATTCTGTTGGGTAGAATTGCTGCAGTTAAAAATATTTATTTCATTTGACCCCTTTCCCCACTCCAACAACCATCTGTCCATTTTCAACAACAGATCTTTCCTTTCCACTTTTGAACAAAAATGGAAGAACTGCTTTCCTTTGAATTTCTGTATACTGTTTCTGTTCCTGTCTACTTGATTTACTATTACAACTGCACCATGCATCCATGTTCAGTACCCACTTTGATGGTTCTCTTAAAATCTTGTCCTACTCACACTTATAACATACTAATTATATTTTCCCCTTAATTAGCTGGGATCCAATTTCTAAAAACAAAACAAAAACAAAAAAACTCAAAGTACGGTGGAGGCTCCTAATTTCACAGGTTATGGAACATGTTATACTTAACAAATAATACATTTACATATTAATCTTCCCATTCGCTTATTCATTCATTCATTCGTTCGTTCATTTGTTCATTAATTCAATTTATATTTCCTGATCCTATCCTAAACTAAGAAATTCTGGATTGCAGTTCTTGAAATAACATGCTAAAATATCTTGGATAGTCCAAGATATCCTGATACCTTATTAACCTGATTGATAGTTGATTAGTTGCAAATTGGTAATGAAACAAGGCTCCTCATTATATTGAGGATCTCTCCAAAATATATTATCTAATGAGAGAGGATTACAAATTGAGATTAGGGAGTCTGATTAATAAACAAACAAGATTACTGCTTCTAAAAGCCAGTTAAGGTGAATAGGGAGAAGTTTAATATCCATATCCAAGTTTAATATCCTTCCCTTCCTCTATCTTTTCCAAAAGAAAGTCAATTAACAGTCAAGAAACTAAGTTTCCAAAACCATAGTCACCTTATTCACCTTATTCCAGTCCCTATATTTATAATTATTATAAGTTCCTCTCCCAATACTTACACCTGTTAAAAGAAAGAGTTTACTCCATCAAAGTTATTTATAAACAAGCTCAGCAGAATATATATTCTGAGGTTTTCATGGGTGTTTGTATGTAGGTCTTTGGTTCTTCGAGTTTTCTCCCACGTAGAATTTGAAGTGTCTTGGCGACGTTTCGACGAAGTCCCATTCTGGCGACGTTTCGACGAAGTCCCATCTTCAGGCTGGTGCTTTTGGCTTCATGCTTCTAGGAGCAATGTGTGATTGTAGCTGTATCTTCCTTTTAACTGCCAGTGGGGTTTGAACTGATTGGCTGGGAGCTTGGCTGTGTTCTGATTGGGTGGAGGTATGTTCTGATTGGTTAAGGGCTTGGCTGTGCTCTGATTGGATGGGGGGTTGGCTGTGCTCTGATTGGATGGGGGAGTGTTCTGTTTGGGTGGGGGCTTTGTTGTGCTCAGGTTAGTCTGAGTTGCAGGGGGATTAGAGATGGTGAGCTGCATAGCTGTTTGGCTTCGCGTTCGTGGTCGTGCCTCATCTTCATGGTGGGTGTCAGTTTGCTTCATGTATGGATTGGAGGGGTTTAAGGTGGTTAATGATGCAGCTGTGGTCTGGCTTCTGGTTTGTGGTCGTGCCTCAAACCCACAACGATGATGATGATATATATATATATATATATATATATATATATATATATATATATATATATATATATATATATATATATATGTTGTTGAGGTAATATTTATTCATGATGGTTATACAGAACTTCATTTGAATATTGCTTGTGGGTGAAGTGGGAGAATGGACTTGATGTCTCCTCCTCAAATAATACAGTCAATTGTGTAATTTGAATAACTGAAAGAGAATGTCCACTGCTTGAAATTTGTGTTGAAATGTACCAGGGAGGGTCTATCAGAGAAATTAGCAATGCAGTTTGGCTCCATACCATACCGTTTAAAGTAATAAGATACACCCTGAATTGGAATGTTTACCAAACCCATATAGTATTAATCAGATTTGCTTTCCTCAATTGTCTGAATATCCTACTACATCTCCAGTTTTACAAATATCTGCCAAGCTTTTTCTTGTCCTCCCTTCCCCCATAATCTTGGCCTGTCACACAATGTTCTGGCCTATATCAGTAGTTTAAAAATAATGATGCAAAGTCAATCAATATAATGAAAACCAAAGGCATCTGAAAGACTGCCTTTAAGCAGCTTAAATCAGACTTTAAATAGGCTGATTTTTTTTAAAAAAATATTTATATATGAATGTATTTATGAAGTAATGTAAGCATCACCCTCTTCATGAGAACTCAAAACTCCCCCTTACCTCACTGAATTAAGTGGGACCTCTAAAATTTCTAAATGCTCAATTTTCAAATTATGGATTGTAGGCACTGAAAGGTTGTCAAGCAACTCAAATACGTCTTTAGTTTTGCTTGTTGTTTGTTTAGCTGGCAAAGTAAGAGTGTTGTTACCAATTCAGTTAGTCCCAGAGGCTTTTAGAAACTGGAGAAAAAGCTCAGAAATTGTTTTGGAGAGATATCAGAGAAATGGTAGTGATTGCTAGTTGGGCATTTGATAGCGTATCCAAAGTTATATAACTTTTAGAAATGATTAAATTTATGTTTTGCTCCAGTCCTAAGTTCAGTAAAATCACTAGCTTAATTTATGATGGGTAACACAGAGTTTCATTATAATTTGAGTGGTTTGATTATTGCAAAGTTTGTTTTGCAATAGGCTTTTCCCCAGCTGGGAAGCTTTTTTTTTTTTAAAGCAACCAAAAGTCACAGAAATCTTCTTCACTGATAAAAGCTTAAAATCTCAGTGTTTAAGCTTCTAAAAGCTATGCTCTTAAGAAATCATAAGATTTGGCACAATCATATGATAAAAGCAAAGGAATAGCAAACATATGTATAAAAGCCTACTGCATGGGTTTTTTATCATTTGATAAGGGCAATTAATTTAATCTAAGTAATGCATGAACTTCCATGTAGACTAATTAAGAAAGGGCAGAGTATTCTTTCTCCCTTCTTGCTACTGTCATTTTGTTTTTTACATGTGTTGCAAGTCTTAGTTCATTCTGAACTTTAGCTATCCTGACTTCATCTCTGCAGATTGAAGCTATATGCTGGTATTCAGCTCTTGTTATGTTACTCTCTTTTGAGTATTTTTTTTTAATAATTAAAAGTTAGGGGTTTTCCCCCTAACTTTTCAAGTTAGGGTTTTTATAAGTTGCAGGGGAATTTAGCAATTTAGCAATTCCATTAAATGCAAAATTCATTGCAAAATTCCTAGAAAAGGAAAGCTTTCTCCTCAAATTTCATTGTAATTCTAGCTTGTTAACTCCCAAGAATAATTGGAAAAAAGAGTCTATAAGCTTTTCCAGCTTTTTTTTTTTTAGATGAAGCACCTATTCATTATCAGGCATAAAAAGGGTGAATCAGAATAGTAACCAATCAAACACATGACTTCCTTCCTGTAGCCCAACTTTACAGCTCCTTTTGATGTCTTTCTCTAGCTCATAGAATCCACTGTGCACAAATGTTGTAGCTGTAACTTTCCAGTTTTGTTTTGTGGAATAAACCTAAGCAATGGCTCTGTCTGTGGCTCCAAATTCTTGGCATGCCAAAGATCACAAATCAGAATTATCTTACTTCTCACTAATTTCTTGTCAAGAACAGACTGATGATCAGAAATGATTTGTCCATACACAGTATTTAAATCAGGGGTGTCCAACCTTAGCAAGTTTAAGACTTGTGGATTCAATTTACAGAATTCCACAGTCAGCATAGGGAATGTCTAGCTGAGGGCATCCCTGGTTTAAATAAAGTCTTTGCCACAAAGTCCAAACTTTGGTCACCAGGACCAAAGCTTGTGGGCTTGTATTGGAACCCATCATCAGAAAACTTCTCTCTCTCCAGCATGAGCCCAAAAGCATGGAAGAATAAACCTCTGGTTTGTGTGATCAACTCAGATTGGATCCTGAAACATTATCCCTTGACACATATATTTGCCTTCATCCACAAAGACTTTGCTAAGCAAATGGCAAAATTGGTGTCTCAATATTCACGGTTGCTTAACATTCCTTAACTGATATGAATTAAAGAAACGTTCATGGAAGGGCTTCATTAGATTTTAACAGTATAACAGATTAATAGATATGGAAGGGATCTTGGAGGTCTCCTACTCCAACCCCCTGTTCAAGCAGAAGACCGTTGTATCAAGTGTTTTTTGATACAACAATACTTAGTGGTTTCTTTCCAATACCCCAAAATATAATATTTATATCTGATATTCAAATTGAGGTCTACCACTGCATTTGTCCTTCAGTAGCTGTCAACTATATCCTCCCAGTTTAGATCAGTGATTAAGGCATCAGGCTAGAAATCAGGAGATTGTGAGTTCTAGTCCCACTGTAGAACAGCTGGTTGATTTTGGACCATTCTCTTTCTCTCAGCCCTAGGAAGGAGGCAAGATCAAACTACATAAATAAATAAATAAATAAATAAATAAATAAATAAATAAATAAATCTTTATTTTAAAAAAACTTCAGGGTTTGGCCAAGCAATCACCAGGAATCAACAGTGTTTTGAAGGCAAAAATTAAACAAAACAAAACAAAAGTCCTCACAAAGATTAATGTTTGCAGAAGCTTAGCAAGTGCCTGTGTTAACATTATCCCAAATGAGTTTCATGTCATAGGCCTAATGATGTTTTTCCCAAATGAATCCACACTCTTTTAAATGATAATTGAAACACATACTAAATTGATACTAATAAAATTAAGAAATAGGATTCCATCCAGTTGTTTATCCCATGTAGATCAAATTCTTTTTCCTATTTCTGTGCCCTGGGCATCTTCTTAAAAGAAGCAGGCTGTAGCAAAGAAAGAGAAAGGAAACCCCAAGTGGAATTCTGCTTAATTTCACACTGGAGTTTTGCCATCAATTGCTGTATTTCTTCTGGGAAACAAGAAGTAAATATTTTTTTTTCACAAGTTTTGTTTGTTTGTTTGAGTCAGTCTTGACTTGGGCAAACCCTGCAGTTTTCTTAGCGAGATTGTTTTTTTTTTTTTTTTTGCCATTTACCTTTTCCTAGGGCTGAGAGAGAGAATGACTAGCTCAAGGTCAACAGCTGGCTTTCTGCCAAAAATGGGACTAGAATTCACAATCTTCCAGTTTCTAGCCTGATGCCACTACACAAAACTGACTCTCCACATATTTTGATTAATGTATATCTTGACATGACATGACATTCACCTAAATCCTTTTTTTTTAAAGAAAAGTTTATTCATTTCATTCTGCCTCAAATAGTTTACAAACCTTGGAAACAGAGACTGTTTCTGTTTCTGCAGTGAAAAATGATTCTTTTTTTAAAAAAAGAAGAAATTGTGAGCGTATGTATATATGTATTTATGTATATATGTATGCAATTTCTATAGCTACCCATCTCAATCAATGGCTCTATGTGGGTTACAATTTAAAAAGAATATATTACAATTCAAACACTCAAAACATTTTAAAACAATAAACACAATAAAAACATCCAAAATAAATACACATAACAGCCAAGATACATGGCCAGGGAACAATGCAGCCAGGAAACAGGAACCTTGACACATTCAGAGCTCCAGAACATACCCAGGTTTTTAGGGCCTTATGAACGGCTAACAGTATTGGGGCCATTGTCCCAAAAATGCTTTTTTCACGTCTCTTTGATCCCTTTCCTAATTTAAATAATCCTAAACAAAAGGACAGAGGAGAATGTGGGCAGAGGACTGCTGGTTTGAAAGAGGGATCAGAGGGCCATCTATATCAAAATTGAACAGCCCTCTCTCAACAGAGGAGGAGGAATATAACATCATCTATCTCCAATCTACAACACAGTCCTTTCAACAGTTCCAAGAAGGCTCCACACCCATTTGCACTGCTCAGATGACCCTGAAGACACAGATAAATCTCCAGGGGCTTCAATGACTCTCTAAAAGAATACAAATGACCAGCTGTCTGTAAGGGGTATAAATCCTGCCATCCCTCACCATCCAGTCAGAACTGAAGAAGCTTCTTGGATGAGAATCCAAACATCTTCAAGAAAAAACAAGAAAGTCCAGTTGCCCTGATAAACTGAGAATCTCCATAGATAGTGGGGCCATTGTGACCTCCAGAGGGAGGTTATTTCATAGAACAGAGACCACTGTGGAGGAAAAAAAACAAACATCTTCTAATCCCTGCCAGCTGAGACTCTTTGGCTGACAGGTGGATGAATAAAGACTCTTGGAAAAAGGTGATTCCCCAGGTATCATTTGTGTTTAATTCTTCTGCATTTCTTATGAGACACTTTTAAAAATGTGTGATGACTAATTTCCACTGAGGGTCAAATGGTCTGGCCATTTTCTCTAGAAACTTTTGTAATTAATTAATTTCTTGAGCCCATCTGCCCATTAGAGTATATTTTTCCTAAACTCAGTCTTCTATCCATCAAGAATATTTTCGCTTTTGTAATCCAAAGACCTAAAATCTGCACAGAAATGGGCTATAAGGGGAAGAATGATATGCATGTTTGCTTAAAGCACTCCATAAAGTTGCATTATCATAGGAAATGTGTTTATAATTAGGAATTCGGAACAGCAAAGGTTGCCAACTTTGCAAAGGTTCCAGCGAGTGTAGATAAACTCCAATATTGTTAAATATTGTTTAAAATATCCTGGTTACACAATAATGTATTATTTGAATACACTCTTACAGATACTCTTATAGATCTTCTCTGTTCTACTTTTTAATCTCTGCTTTTGATAATGTCCTATCAGTTATTTCAATATTATATTCATTGATTTTTGGATTTGATAATGTTTGGTTATATTTATTATATTTTACATTTTATAAAATATAAATGTTTGGTTATATATATATATATTGTGATAATTGCTTTTTTAGTATTATGGATTGTTATCAGTGATGGCCAACCATTTTTTATGTGGAAAACTAGCATATAAAATTCTTCATATCCACATGATTGTTTAAGGAGATGAATTTGTTTCTCAATCAGGAACCCAAAATTTAAGGACTGAAAGCTGGAGGACCTTGATGAAACTGTATCCCAGCTATCCCAAGGCAATTAGGGTCTTCAATATGAGGAGAAGTAAAAAGCCAAAAGTCTAAATATTACAGTGCAGAAATATAATGCACTGAATTCTTTGCTTTGATATGAATAACCAAATTTTGTGTTGGAAACATTATTTTTCTCTGCAATAAAGTTTCTAATCTAGGTGAAAGCTCTGGGAGTCTTCTGCCAAAACAATTCAAGTAAGGGGTGAAGGATCTGGAGACCCTTGAATTTATGGCTGAGCCCTGGAGTGAAGCCTGACACAAGGAACAGTTAATTCTACTGTAATTAAGTACGCTCTACTTAGTTTAATCAACACTGAAAAAAAAGTGTCTATTGTTCTAAATAGATTACTTTCAATGTGTGATGGTAGTCAGAAATAGCCATAGAAAAGTTGAGGTTTCTTTTCAACTTCCTTTAAATTTATAGTCAGAGATACCCCAAAGGAGAATAAATAAAATGCAATGTTAATCGTGAAGCTGGATACCAATATGTAATCTGCTACTAGTATCTTTAAGACTTGTGTGTGTGTGTGTGTGTGTGTGTGTGTGTGTGTACAGATGTATGTATACTTCTGTTATAAATATATGTGGTACATTATAAATATTATATACTATATATATCACAATGTCATATATGTATATGTGTGTGCATATGTAAGTACATATATACTTACAAACATACTTGTACACACACTAGTCTAGAAATTATTAGACATTAGATTGTGAATTTAACTGTAGACTATCCTTTTAGCTTATACATTTCAATTCTTAAAAGTCTACCAATGTGTCTTCCACAACTCATTTTCCAGATTTTTAAAAAATTGAAATACCCATGTAAGATAGTCATTTGGCATTCTTTTTAGTCTTTCTCAAGATATTTTTTTTCAATAAGCTAATAGAACTGTCAGTAAGTACCAAATGAATATTCTATAATGAAGCATCTCTGAATACAAACTGATTCATAGAGTAGGCTAGAATGACATTGGAAGTAGTCACACAAAGCCACTAATGGTGAAAATGCCTTCCCAATAGGAAGAGGAACTGAAACAATTTCCAGAGCATTTAGATAGTTTTATAGTTTTCTATAATAGAGGTGGTGTTCATAAATTCATTTTAGCAGGCAATTTGTGCAGATTTGGGATAGAAATGGCTTGTACATGTCCTCACCAAAAAAAATTAATATATATCTGCTACATTGCTCACTATATTTTTAGTATTTTTAGTAACGATGAGCTTGTTCTCTTATTTTAAGGATGCTAAATAATAGGAGGGAGAAGAAGGAAGGAAGGAAGGAAGGAAGGAAGGAAGGAAGGAAGGAAGGAAGGAAGGAAGGAAGGAAATGTTTAAATAACCTCATAAAAATAAGATAAGATTGACATACAGCTATATATTTTTACAAGCCTTGCACAGGGAAGGAAGTATATATTTTGGCATTTGAATTTTAGAGCAGTAAATTTCTTGGGGCAAAACGCCATCCAGGAATAAATAAAAATAAAACTTGATTTCTTTAAAGTAAAATGTTCTTTCTTGATATCTAAATTTCAAGATGTAGTCTATGATATAATTGTACAGTCAAAAGAAATGGAAACTGGATGATTATTCTGAAATAAAACAACAAACAGGCTATGTTAGATAGTTGGTTGGTAACATCGTTTTTATTGTTTTCTAATATGTGGCAGATATCCATTGTCTTCTAGACTACATATGTTTAGTCTTGGGCACTACAGTTGAAAGGTAAGAAGGAAATGGAGAAATTAGAATAGATTCAAAAGACCAGGATGATAAAATCAATGGAATCCAAGCCCAATGAGAAATGGTTAAAGGAACAGGGTATTTTTATCTTGCAAAAGAGAATAGCTATAGGACAAATAATATGAAATAGGAGCAAGAGAAAGAAAAAGAGGTGAAATTAAAAACAAGGAGAAACAGGAGGAATACAAAGAAGTCCTTTTAATAGGACAGAGCTAAGGCCATTGATTATGGATTACAAGCATTTAGCTAGCAAAAAAGTTATCAGTTTTGCTGACATGTATATTGGTTATCCTGAATGTTGCAGTTCCAACTGGATGGCCTTATAAGTGCTGTTCACAAATTGAAGAATCTGCTTAGTGGTCCCTTCCCATGGAGGTTTTCAAACAGAATTTGGATAGGGAAAGATAATGGATTCTGCACCAGATTGAACTAAAAGATCTTTAAAGACCATAAAATAAATAACTTCATTTATTTTATGATTATAACTAAATAAATCCCAGCAAGTGATGTAGTTCATTCTGCTGCATCAGAATTTTGCCATCTTTCGGCTTTGCCTCTCATTAATGGAACACCAGGCTATGCACATTTTAAGGGTCACAATGTATTTAGTCTCTTAAAAGTGTTTGCGGGATTACACTTCAAATGCCAGATGGGATTTGGTCAAAGAACTGAATAAGAGCAAGACAAATATTAGTAGCTGATTAAACTTTAATATAGCTTGAAATGCTCATTTAAAGCTTAGCCCTTTCTGTCACATTACATTACAGTTTGGTGGGTTTTGTAAGGGCCTCAGGGACCCTTGGATTTTACAGATAGTGTGTGCATTGTGGCATTCAGACGGTCTGAATTTGAGAAAAGACATAGGTTCAGGGGAGGGGAAGATAAAGCTTGGGAGGGGCCCTCTTCTTCCAGGTGAGAGGTCTTAAGCATCTTAGACATAACCTTATTAAATTTCTATCCTTCTTCAATTTCTGCAGCTGCCTTGTTTGCCTGCACAAGTGAAGCAGCTCAAATGAAACAGTTTGACATCGTTGTTTACTCTAAGATTTCACCAGCTTGAAAATTAGGAGATCTAATTTAATAGAGTGGAGCATTAATTTGTGAATCTCAGGATCAAATGAAGCTTGTGAGGCTGGATGCAAATTACCATCTCCCAGCAAAACTTACATGACTGCATTTCATGAGGCAAAGTGATATAAAAAGCAATTCATACCCTCATCTCGGAACTGAATAGCAATTATAAATATGAATTGGAATTTGGAAAACTGTTACTGTTTCTAGCTTCTGCAATTGAGTCAGCTTTATATCTTCTTCAAAAAAAATATTAAACTGATGATTACATCACTTCCTAGTTCAAGTAATTTTGTTTTTGATGCCATATTATATAGACAAACTTTGTATGCTTTAGACCTGATTCTGGTAAACATGAACTCGTTCCCTTTCACTGTGGTATTTGGCAAAACATCACATTCAAGAACAGTCATGCTTTTGATTCAGATAAATTGATTTTCTGTTTTTTGTGACATAGCTATAACAAGAGTGCAAACTGTTTGAAAAAGCTATTCTCAGTGTTCGGTGCTCAAAACAGTCTCAAGAGTTGAGTTTCAAGTATGGAACAAAGTATGTTCTGAAAGAAAGGAAGTATCTCTCCCGTTCACAATTCTTTCCAAGGTGACAATCTGCTGCCATTTTTTAAAAAAAAAACTTTATTTTTTGGGGGGAATTAATCCTTTGAATTATATTTGTGCAGTGGAAGTAGCACAGTTGTGGAAATAGCACCATAATGACGGTTGGTAGTTACAAACAGAGGGAGGAGGAGGAGGCCACATAACTGAGATTCACAGGACCAAAACTTGATCGTTGGAGAGGCCTTCTGCTCAGTGCTTCTAAACAATGAACATTTCACCAAGAATGGATATTGACCTCACTTTTTTAGTATTTAGGAAAATGATAAAAGTTTTTTAAAATGACATTAATTTAATTTTGACTTTAATTGCTTTGCTACATTTTGTATGTTGGTATGGCTTTGGGTAAGTTGGAAGACACACAAAGTTTAGATAGTATACTAGTAATTTCTTGTTCTGCATCTTGGGGGGGGTGGAGAGAAGTGCTAAAGAAGAGGTTGTTTGGGGCTGAACCTAGCCAGCCCTATACTTTCCATTAGCAACCCAGAGGCTAAAATTGTATGTCAGGAAAAGGAGCTGCAGCTGCATTCTCCTAAATTAGATCCCAGAACTGGAGTAATTCAGAGGAACCAGCATACACCCATCATGTTAAAGAAAGCAACTGGCCGGCCCAAGATCAATATGGCATGGGAACATCTGATGCTCAAGTTTAAGTTTCTGAATCCATTACAAGGGACAGGATAGCAGAAAGCACTAAACATCTATTATTCTCAGGGATGATCTCTGGCAACCATAGACAACCATAGACAACCATTTGATTGACTATTTTCAAACACAGTCTGAAATTATTGAAGCAACCATTCAACTGCAAGTGGTGTGATGATCAAAGACCACCAGATTTTATTCAAATGATTGCATTTGTGATGGTGTTTGATAATGAATCTGTCAGCACCGCAGAGTAGGCTGGATATACATCTCTTTACTAGATCGCACATTATTTCCAGCAGGCCAAAGTTAAACAGTATTTCCTACATCATTCATGCAAACATAAAGTGTTGATCTTTTAGGACCTGCTGAACAATCTCATATCATTTTAGGTAAAAATGTGTCCAGTCAAAATATAAAAATATAATACATACATCTTATATTAGAGGAGAATATGGTAGCTTGGGCTTGAAATGAAGGATCCTTGGTGTTCTCCGAGTTTGGTTGTTTTCTTGCAGACATTTCATTACCAAACTAGGTAACATCATCAGTGCTAATGATCATTAGTGATGATGTTACCTAGTTTGGTAATGAAACGTCTGCAAGAAAACAGCCAAGCTCAGAGGACATCAAGGACCACTCATACATCTTGCATCTCATACATTGATGGTCTGAAAAAATGTACACTGAACTGCTTAGTTATTATTATTATTATTATTATTATTATTATTATTATTATTATTATTATTATTATTATTATTATTATTATTATTATTATTATTAATTTGATTTCTATGCCGCCCTATTCCGGAGAACTCAGGGCGGCTCACAACATAATAGAAATCAACAATTAAAAATACATATATATTAAAACCCCTAATTTAAAAGAAAAACCAATAATTCAACATACACACACTGGCTAGGGGCAAGATGTTAACTGCCCCAAGCCTGCCGGCAGAGGTGTGTTTTAAGTAATATACGAAAGGCGGAGAGGGTGGGGGCGACACGGATCTCCGGGGGAAGTTGGTTCCAGAGGGCCGGGGCCGCAACAGAGAAGGCTCTTCCCCTAGGCCCCGCCAGGCAACACTGTCTGGCTGACGGGACCTGGAGAAGGCCCACTCTGTGGGCCCTAACCGGCCGCTGGGATTCATGGGGCAGCAGACGGTCCCGTAAGTAACCTGGGCCGATGCCATGTAGGGCTTTATAGGTCATAACCAACACTTTGAATTGGGTTCGGAGACCAATTGGCAGCCAATGCAGCTCGCGGAGTGATGCTGAAATGTGAGCATTTCTGGGCAAGCCCAACACTGCTCGTGCGGCTGCATTCTGCATTACCTGAAGTCTCCGAACGTTTTTCAAAGGTAGCCCCATGTAGAGAGCATTGCAGTAGTCAAGCCTCGAGGTGATAAGGGCATGAGTGACTGTGAGAAGAGACTCCCGGTCCAAATAGGGCCGCAACTGGTGCACCAGGCGAACCTGGGCAAATGTCCTCCTCGCCACAGCCGAAAGATGATGTTCCAAATTTAGCTGTGGATCGAGGAGGACACCCAAGTTGCAGACCTTCTCCGAGGGGGTCAAAAACTCCCCCCCAGGCTGATGGACGGATAGATTGAGTTATCTTTGGGAGGCAGTACCCATAGCCACTCCGTCTTGTCGGGGTTGAGTTTGAGCCTGTTGTGCTTTCATAGGTATGAAAGTTGTAGGTATGAACAACTTTGAAAGTTTTCATAGGTATGAAAGTTGTGCTTTCATAGGTAGATACCTCTTCATCCCAAGTTGAAAGATCAATCTTATACAACAAGCAACATAAGCATAGCCATAGAGGAACTCTGGTCACTAAATCTCAACAGAGACCAACATACAAAGAATCCTTTCAACGGCAATGTCATCTGCACTTTGTTGCATGGATCACCTTGGTCTGGAAGGATCCAGAATCAAGATTAATCCAGCAGGCACTGAAATTGCCATCAGCAATCTTGCACATAACTACTATAAGATTGTTGCTTATATTTAAAGAAGGATGAATACCAAACCAGTGCCAAGTCACACTCACTAGAGACTACTGTACTTGGGCATAAATATTATTTAGGATTTTATAAATTGTTTTTTTTTTTATTTTTTTATTGGTTTTTTAATTTTTAACAGAAAAAGAAAAATGCTCAAATCAAATCATAGTATTAAAATAAACAATAAACATAATCACAACATAAATACATATTTCAAAATCATCCATAAACAAAACATAAGTACTTATTTCAATACATCTAATAATAATAACTCAACTGAAAATAATCATAGACCACATTTACCAAACAATTAACATTACTGCTCGGTACCCCCACCACCACATCCCCCTAACCCTAACCTTCCCCCCTCACTTACCAACTAACTACCTACTCTCCTCCCTCCTTCTCTATCTCCCTCCTTCTAGTCCACCCAACTATCCCTACTCTTCCCCCTTCTTATCAACTTTCTACTTACATCAGCCTTCACTCCTCCTTCCTCTTTCCATCGGATGTGGTGCCCAGAGGCCCCCCCGAGCAACCCCTTAATAACAATAATTACATATTCTTGCATCAACCCCAATTGCAGTTGAGAAAACATAGTATATAAAATTATAAACCCTCCCTACCCCCCCGACTTCCCAGAGTGAGTACAGGGTAAAACAAAAGAAAACCCACTACTTCAAACAAAGTTATTATATAATCCTAACAAGAATTTTAAACTATATACTAAATACAATCTCTACTTAACATTTATTCAACCTTATCAATTCTAATACATATCTAATCCCTCAATCAGTCCATCTAATATCAAACCTTAAATCATTTCAATCCACTAAACAAAACAGACAAATCATCTTGTATTAATTTTCATTTACATATCTAAACCATCAATCTAACAATCAATCCATCACTTCAATTCATTGAGAGGTTATGTAGAGTCACCCAAACAATCAAGTTTAGTATATATCTTCCAATAATCAGTTTCTTTTAACATTCTAGACAATCATTTCAAACCATTAAACATCAAATAAATAAATCATCTTTTTTAAAAAAGTAAATAAACAAATAATATCAATAAACCCCTCAATTAAAAAATATTCTTAATCAATTTAGTATATCTTCCATTAAACAACCTCTCTTACATCTTACTCATAAACTTGGTCCTTAATTCAGCCCATAATCTTAGATTGGCCTTAATTCCTTACACTTAATTTTAAATTTCACTTCTTCAATCGACTTCTGGGCTTTCTCATATGTCAAATAAACCTAAATAACAAATACAATTTATTTAATCCATTTCTAAGTTAGATTCCTTCAACCTTATCAAATCACATAATGCTTATCTATCCCATCAATCAATCAATCTAATGTCAAACCTAGATCATTTCAAAGCAAGTACATTCTTCTTCAATTTAATTATATCTTCCATTAATCATCTTCTTTTACGTCTTACTCATAATCTTAATATTATATCTTCCATTAATCGTCTTCTCTTACATCTTACTCATAATCTTAATCCTTGAGTCAGTCCATAGTTTTGAATTACCCATAATTCCTTGCATACAATTTTAAATTTCACTTCTTCAATCGTACTCTTGGTTTTTTCTTCTGCCAGGTAAATCTCCATAACGAGGCCTCCCTTCCAAATAATAAGTCTCTCTTTTTTACTTGCAATATCATTTGAATCCATATAAACCATCTTAACCTTTGCATTAGTCCTCTGCTTCTCTTAACCATAGACTTTCGTTGAGGTAACATTTCAAATCTCTGTCTTTGCTTTTCCTGGTCCTCAGCACCATAGATAGATTGCTTCTTAAACTGGGTCAATTTCTCTTTTTTCTCAGTTAAATCTTCTTCTTGCTGCTTGTCTGAGAGGAATAGCCACCCCCTCCTGTCTTGAAACAAATCCTCTTCCTCCACTCCGTAAATGAACTGTTTATCAAGCAAGATCCATTTCCCATTATTCTCTTTATTCTCAATACTGTCTTCTTCTTGTTTGGATTGTTGTATAAAATGTACAAAAGTCGGTTGCAAATCAATTTCATTTGGAAAAAAGAATCTAATTAATTTTAATATTTCTGTATTAGTCTCTTTCAATATTGCAATCATTTCTTCTTTAAATTCATCAATGCGATCCAAAATAGGTTTGACATTAAAACGTAAATTCCACTCCATTTTAAATTTTAAAACAATCGCTCTGGCTTTAATCCAATTTCTACAACCGTCTCTCTAGCTTCGCTTACGAGAACAAAGAAGAAAGAAAAAAAATGGAGAATTCACTTTCACTTTCAAGCACTTTCCTTTAGCAGTGAAAGTAGTGAAAGCTATACGCCATCTTGAATGCATTATGTTGAATGTAACAGTTAGAAATATATAGCCAGAAAAACAATAAAAAATACTTGCAATCCAATAAAAACTCCTGTGTTCACTCAGTCTGCAAACAGTCTCTCTTGTGTTCTACTTTTAAAAGCAGAGGCGGTCGCGGCGTCTTTTTCTGTCTGATGACAGAAGCGTCTCTGAGCAGGAGCATCTTCAGGAGTTATGGGGAGCTCTCACTCTTGATCCCTGAAAGCTTTTTCCAGGGATATTAGAGGAGCTCAACCCTTTACTCCCGATGCTCTACACCTCTTCTTTGCCCGAAGAGGGGATTTCTCACCGCAAAAAACAGCTGATGTTCGCTATTTTTTGCGGCTTTACATACCCGGGGAACGGAGCCTCACAGAGGAGACTCTAGCGACGCCGGCGGAGCCACCGGAAGTTGGATTTTATAAATTGTTAATGTTTGTTTTCTTCTGCAGTTCAAAACCAACCACCACCCCTCCCTGTCTCTCTGCTTGCATCTCTCCCTTCCTTTCTTTTCCATAGTGTTGAAGTTTCAAGTTATTTCATATTCACTTCATTAAACATCTTACTCTTTGCTTCCTCTACTTCAATTCTTGGTCAATTTCTTAACATGGGCTGTTGAAAATGGAATTATTGTAGAAAGGTGAGGAAAATGGGCAACCACAAGGAAAATATATTATTCCTAGACCCTAGTGTTATTCAAGTTTGTGATAGTATAGAACAGGGGTAGGCAATCTTGGCTCTTTTATGACTCGTGGACTTCAACTCCCAGAATTCCTGAGCCAGCCACGCTGGCTCAGGAATTCTGGAAGTTGAAGTCCACGAGTCATAAAAGAACCAAGGTTGCCTACCCCTGGTATAGAAGATTACTGATAGAAAATTTCCTATACAAGTAGTCCTTGACTTACAATCAGAATGGAGCCCAAAATTTCCATTGTTAAGCAAGACAATTGTTAACTGAGTTTTGTCCCACTTTATAACCTTTCTTGCCACAGTCGTTAAGTGAATCACTGCAGTGGTTAAATTAGTAACCCAGTTATTAAGTGAATCTGGCTTCCGCCTTGATTTTGCTTGTCAAAAAGTCACAAAAGGTGATCATATGACTCCATGATACTGCAATCATCATAAATACATACCACTTGTCAAGCATCCAAATTTTGATCAGGTGACTGCAGGAATTAAATTTGAAAAATGGTCATAAGTTACTTTTTTCAGTGGCTTTTTTCAGTTGTAACTTCGAACAGTCATTAAACAAAATCTGGTAAGTCAACTATTTTTTTTCTCCCCATCTTCTTTCTTTTACAGTACAATGCCTTACAATAACAAGGTGTCAGATCTGAAATTTCAGTTGTTAAAGTGATAACCAACACAAAACTAATGGATGGAAGAAGCTGAAACAGAGAGCTTCTGGACTAATTATTGTTGCTAATGATACAGCAGAAAAAAGACACTGTTCATAGAGCATTGACTAAACTTTCAATATTGTGTCTACCTCTCCAATTGTGGTCTCTGGACCATAATAAAAATTTGATCAGTACTGTTCTTGAAGAGAAAGTAACATATAATAAACATGTGTAAGAACTTCTTGAAGATAACCAGTTGTGAACAAAACGGGCAAAGTAAGTAAGGTATTATGATCTTGAGGGGATAATTAATTAGCATTGCTTCATTAAACATCCATGTTTGTTCAGAATTCTGTTTTGAACAAAAATAAGAATATATGTTAATATATTCTGAATATTTGGCTACATTCTGCTGTATATTTTTTTGTAAATCTCATTATTCCCCCTTAGCACTGCTCCCAAGAATATGTTAAATCACTAATAAATAATAAGAATTACTGCCTGCCTTTATAGTAGTAGACCTAATGAATGCCAAACACAATAGTCATTGGTTATGCATGAATGAACTAAGTAAAGTGTCATTATCTATAGAAAGATGTTCCTCTATAGTCATGACTGCATATGATGATAAAAATACAGAAAATACCATGGATATTTTTCAGCTGTATGCTTTTCATTTTAAGTAGTGGAGGGTTTAGAATATAATTTTTAAAGAAGTTCTATCAGAAAGGTTTGTTAGATAAAAGCAGGTCATCTCAATTTACTTCTTCTTTTTTATATATTTTTATTGGTTTTTTAATTTTTAACAGAAAAAGAAAAATGCTCAAATCAAATCATAGTGTTAAAATAAACAATAAACATAATCACAACATAAATACATATCCATTAACAAAACATTAGTACATATTTCAATACATTTAATAATAATAATAACTCAACTGAAAATAATCATAGACCACATTTACCAAACAATTAACATTACTGCCCGGTACCCCCACCACCACATCCCCCTAACCCTAACCTTCCCCCCTCACTTACCAACTATCTACCTACTCTCCTCCCTCCTTCCCTTTCTCCCGCCTTCTACTCCACCCAACTATCCCTACTCTTCCCCCTTCTTATCAACTTTCTACTTACATCAGCCTTCACTCCTCCTTCCTCTTTCCATCAGATGTGGTGCCCAGAGGCCACCCGAGCAACCCCTTAATAACAATAATTACATATTCTTGCATCAACCCCAATTGCAGTTGAGAAAACATAGTTTTCTAGAAAACATAGGGACTTCCGGTGGCTCCGCCGGCGTCGCTAGAGTCTCCTCTGGGAGGCTCCGTTCCCTGGGTATGTAAAGCCGCAAAAAATAGCGAACATCAGCTGTTTTTTGCGGTGAAAAATCCCCTCTTCGGGCGAAGAAGAGGTGCAGAGCATCGGGAGTAGGGTTGAGCTCCTCTAATATCCCTGAAAAAAGCTTTCAGGGATTAAGAGTGCGAGCTCCCCATAACTCCTGAAGACGCTCCTGCTCAGAGACGCTTCTGTCATCAGACAGAAAAATACGCTGCGACCGCCTCTGCTTTCTAAAAGTAGAACACAAGAGAGACTGTTTGCAGACTGAGTGAATACAGGAGTTTTTATTGGATTGCAAGTATTTCTTATTGTTTTTCTGGCTATGTATTTCTAACTGTTACATTTAACATAATGCATTCAAGATGGCGTATAGCTTTCACTACTTTCACTGCTAAAGGAAAGTGCTTGAAAGTGAAAGTGAATTCTCCATATTTTTTTCTTCTTTGTTCTCGTAAGCGAAGCTAGAGACACGGTTGTAGAAATTGGATTAAAGCCAGAGCGATTGTTTTAAAATTTAAAATGGAGTGGAATTTACGTTTTAATGTCAAACCTATTTTGGACCACATTGATGAATTTAAAGAAGAAAGGATTGCAATCTTGAGGGAGACTAGTGCAGAAATATTGAAATTAATTAGATCCTTTTTTCCAAATGAAACTGATTTGCAACCGACTATTGAATATTCTACACAACAACCCAAACAACAAGAAGACAGTATTGAGAATAAAGAGAATAATGGGAAATGGATTTTGCTTGATAAACAGTTCATTTACGGAGTGGAGGAAGAGGATTTGTTTCAAGACAGGAGGGGGTGGCTATTCCTCTCAGACAAGCAGCAAGAAGAAGATTTAATTGAGAAAAAAGAGAAATTGATCCAGTTTAAGAAGCAATCTATCTATGCTGCTGAGGACCAGGAAAAGCAAAGACAGAGATTTGAAATGTTACTTCAACGAAAGTTTATGGTTAAGAGACAAATGATATTGCAAGTAAAAAAGAGAGACTTATTATTTGGAAGGGAGGCCTCGTTATGGAGATTTACCTGGCAGAAGAAAAAACCAAGAGTACGATTGAAGAAGTGAAATTTAAAATTGTATGCAAGGAATTATGGGTAATTCAAAATTATGGATTGACTTAAGGACTATTAGTAAGACGTAAAAGAAGATGATTAATGGAAGATATAATTAAATTGAAGAAGAATGTACCTGCTTTGAAATGATTTAGGTTTGACATTAGATTGATTGATTGATGGATAGATAAGCATTATGTGATTTGATAAGGTTGAAGGAATCTAAGTTAGAAATGGATTAAATAGATTGTATTTGTTATTTAGGTTTATTTGACATATGAGAAAGCCCAGAAGTCGATTGAAGAAGTGAAATTTAAAATTAAGTGTAAGGAATTAAGGCTAATCTAAGATTATGGGCTGAATTAAGGATTAAGTTTATGAGTAAGATGTAAGAGAGGTTGTTTAATGGAAGATACACTAAATTGATTAAGAATATATATATATATATATATTTAATTGAGGGGCTTATTGATACTATTTGTTTAAAAGAAACTGATTATTGGAAGATATATACTAAACTTGATTGTTTGGGTGACTTTACATAACCTCTCAATGAATTGAAGTGATAGATTGATTGTTAGATTGATGGTTTAGATATGTAAATGAAAATTAATATTCTTAACAAGACGATGTGTCAGTTTGGCTTAGTGTAGTTTAAAATTCTTGTTAGGATTATATAATAACTTTGTTTGAAGTAGTGGGTTTTCTTTTGTTTTACCCTGTACTCACTCTGGGAAGTCAGGGGGGGTAGGGAGGGTTTATAATTTTATATACTATGCTTTCTCAACTGTAATTGGGGTTGATGCAAGAATATGTAATTATTGTTATTAAGGGGTTGCTCGGGGGGCCTCTGGGCACCACATCCGATGGAAAGAGGAAGGAGGAGTGAAGGCTGATGTAAGTAGAAAGTTCATCTCAATTTACTATGTTGTCATTTTATTCCAACATTTTGTTCCAATAGGCAGGCACAGCCACATTCCTCTATGCATTAATGATTCACCTGTGGAGATGGTTATCAGCATCAAACTCCTGGGTGTGCAGTTAACAAGTAGGCTGGCTTGGTCACTCAACAGCGAGACACTGGTGAAGCGCCTGCATTTTCTGCATCTCATGAGAAAAGCACATCTTCCTTTCCCTATCTTTACCACTTTCTACAGAGGGATGATCGAGAGCATCCTGTCATACGGCATCACAGTCTGGTTTAGAAGCATCACTGCGTTAGTCAGGAAGGCAGTGCAGAGACTGGTGAGGATGGCTGAAAAGATTATTGGCAGATCCCTCCCTTCCATCCAGGACATAGCACATAAGCATTGCTTGAGCAGGGTCCATAAGATTGTCTGGGACACTACACATTCTCTTCATGATCTGTTTTCTTTGTTACCTTCTGGGAGGAGGCTCCGTGGAATCCGAAGCAGAACATCTAGATTCAGTCACAGTTTTGTTCCATACAGTATTAACCTTATGAACTCTAAAGCTTCCTCCTTCTGTTATGTATTCAAGATGGACAGTGATTAATATTTATATGCTACTTATATGTAAGAATGTAGGATTATACATATGTTGTATATAGTATGTTTAAATGTGTGTTATGTATGTGTATACTTTGAGAGCAAGCAAATAATTTCATTTTTAATGTGTACCATTGTGCCCACGTAAAAATTGACAATAAAGATTATCTATCTATCTGTCTGTCTGTCTGTCTGTCTGTCTGTCTGTCTGTCTATCTAATCTTTGCCATTAATTTCAATTTTAAGTACATTTGCAAAATAACAAAACATCTTTGCTCTGGGCAAGAAATGCCTGTAGAAAGAAAATAAAAATGTAATTACAGATGTTTTCCATGAGGCCATGAATCACCATGGGAATGGATAAAGGAATTGATTTTATGCCTGTATTGATACATTTTTACCAGTGGTTTTACAAGGCTGACTCTAACTATAAATGTCAAAGTTTTTATCTCAGCTTTAAGGTGTTTATATAATGTTCCAATTTTCAAAGAGGGAGATTCTGTGATAACAATTGGAGAACAAAGACATAAACCAACTCTTCATTTCAAACAATCCTTTTCAGCCCAAATAATTTTTTTTGTAGAATATGATGGTTATGAACATTTAAAACAAAAATAACAATATCTCTATCACTCTATCTCTCTGTCTCTTCTGATTGCTGCTAAATAACATTATCAACAGCTTATAGACCAGAGAGTTTCTTGATTCCAGAAGCCATATTGTTGGAGAAGGAAAGAAATGAAAAATCTCATCCCTGTTTATTAGATAGTCAAGCTCCCTTAAACAAATATTGGCTACAAACTTTCTGTGAGAATAAACCGAGGGGTGGGTTGTCATTATCTTCTTAGTCTTTTCACTCTGGAAATCCTATTTATTGAAACAGCTGTCAAATATTATCTTTAATGACTGAGCTGAGATATCTAACTACTACAGAGTTAGTCGTGTGTGTGTGTGTGTGTGTGTGTGTGTGTGTGTGCAGGTCTTGGCGTATTCGGGTCTTTTCCCGTGTAAGATTGAGAGTGTCTTGGCGACGTTTTGACGAGGTCCCACTCGTCACCTTCAGGCTGGATGAAACCACCATCCAGATGCCAAACCACGACGACATCATCAGCTGCTGCACCTCCCTCCGACCCCCACACAAAGCAAACAGACACACGCCATGAACACAGAGCTAGACCGCAAACTCGGAGCCAAACCAAAGCACAGTATGTTACTTTAGCCCTGGACATAACATCACAGAACTCAGGAGGCTACAACGCTAAAGCTCAGGATGTTACAACACAGCCAACCACCCAGGATGGTGCAACACAGAACTCAGGATATCACTACACTAGATCTCAGGATGTCATCACACAACCCATTACCCAGGTTGTTACAAAACAAAAGACTATGGGCACACAGCCAGCACCTCAACTACTCAGGATGTTATGAAACAGCCAAACAATCCACAAACAATAACTCCAACCCAGCCAACCAATCGACTCACAGCAACAAAGCCAGCACTCCACACACAATAAGGGAGAACTGGGATAGCTATTTCGAGTTTCTTAACTCTCTTCAGCCAGAACTTACCCTTCTGAGATTCGAACCTGGGCTGTCTGCATGTTAGGCAGTTGTATTAACCTCTAGGCCACAGGCTCCCTCTCACTTTGCCAGCAGTATCAGGGAGGGAAGAGATTTATATCGAGTGTTTCTTTTTAAATTGCACCCTGTAAACCCAAATATGGGAGAAAGAAATCTTTCTTTCTTTTACCTGTTTCAGCTCAACCCAGAGCCATCCGCAGGAACCAGTATATATATATGTTTTTAATTTAAATTGCTAACAAAGAATAAGGGAGAACTGGGATAGCTATTTCGAGTTTCTTAACTCTCTTCAGCCAGAACTTACCCTTCTGAGATTCGAACCTGGGCTGTCTGCATGTTAGGCAGTTGTATGCAGACAGCCCAGGTTCGAATCTCAGAAGGGTAAGTTCTGGCTGAAAAGAGTTAAGAAACTCGAAATAGCTATCCCAGTTCTCCCTTATTCTTTGTTAGCAATTTAAATTAAAAACATATATATATATATATGTATACTGGTTCCTGCGGATGGCTCTGGGTTGAGCTGAAACAGGTAAAAGAAAGAAAGATTTCTTTCTCCCATATTTGGGTTTACAGGGTGCAATTTAAAAAGAAACACTCGATATAAATATATATATGTGTGTGTGTGTGCGCGCGCGTGTGCGTGTGCATGTGCGTGTGCGTGTACGTGTACGTGTACGTATACGTATATGTACATGTACATGTATATGTATATGTATATGTATATGTATATGTATATGTATATGTATATATGTTTCGATGAAGTCCCATTCGTCATCTTCAGGCTGGTGTTTTCGACTTTGTGCTTCTAGCAGCAATGTTCATAGCTGTTTCTTCCTTTTAACTACCAGTGGGGGTATGAACTGATTGGGTGGGAGCTTGGCTATGTTCTGATTGGGTGGAGGTGTGTTCTGATTGGTTAGGGGCTTGGCTGTGCTCTTATTGGCTGGGGGGAGTGTTCTGTTTGGGTGGGGGCTTTGTTGTGCTCAGGTTAGTCTGAGTTGCAGGGGGATTTCAGATGATGAGCTGTAATGCTGTTGTTTGGCTTTGCGTTCGTGGTCATGCCTCATCTTCATGGTGGGTGTCAGTTTGAATTGGAGGGGTTTAAAGTGGCTAATGATGCAGCTGTGGTCTGGCTTCTGGTTTGTGGTCGTGCCTCATCATCGGTGTGGGTTTGGGTTTGCTTTTTGCATGGATGTGTGGTGGTGACATCCTGTGTGGTTTTTGTGACAGTGGGTCTAGTGTTATTCTTTGTGTTAGGGACTCGTTTGTCAATAAGGGCAGGTTTCCAAATGGCTGGTATGCGTGTGGGCATTTTTCTATCTCAATGGCTTCTCTGATTATTCTGTTATTAAAGTGTTCAGTTTTGGCGATAGTTCTGGTCTTTTTAAAGTCAATTTCATGTCCTGTGGCTTTAAGGTGTTGGACAAGGGAAGAAGCCACAGGACATGAAATTGACTTTAAAAAGACCAGAACTATCGCCAAAACTGAACACTTTAATAACAGAATAATCAGAGAAGCATGGTGAGTGTCCAGGGCCTAGGGCCTAGTGAAACCCGGGGCTGGCAGGGAGGAAATTCAATAATAAAATCCAGTGTTTTTATGATGAATCCATCAGTTTGTTTCTCTGTCACTTATATACATAAAAACAGGACAATGTAATTAGAATGAGTTATTGAAAAGCTACTCCAAAATGATTTTCAGACAATTGAGTTTTAGATATAGTCAAGATTTTAATCAAATATTTTTTGCCAGGATGCTCTACTAGGTGGATGGGGTAGGGTAGGGGAGTGTCAAGCACTGGGAAAATCCGGAGATTCAAATGAGTGTAAAGATTTATTGAACTACTAATAGTCAAGGGAAATGTGCGGGAATTAAAAAGGCTTTCAAGGTGAGCTGGACTTAGAACTCTTGCGGGCAAGCCAGGAGTCATGACTTATGATATGTTTGATTCCTCCTTCAGTTTCAGCCTGGTCATTTCCTACAGGAAGTGGGTCAAACAAGCCAAGAAAATAATGCAATTGAAACCCTGTTTTCCCCATATTGCATCTGCAATGCATTTAATAAATAGTAGTGATTGTAGCCACTGTCTTCATTGTTTGATTATTTTTATTTTATTTTATTTTTATTTATTTTATTTTATATTTTATTTTATTTTTTATTTTATTTTATTTTTTATTTTATTTTATTTTTTATTTTATTTTATTATTTTATTTTATTATTTTATTTTACTATTATTTTATTTTATTGTAGTTTATTTTATTGTAGTTTATTTTATTTTATTTTATTGTAGTTTAGTTTAGTTTAGTTTAATTTAGTTTCCTCTATTCCTGGGATTTTATTGCCTATGACACAATGGCATCTAAAAAATGTTTAATGGCATAGTCTTTACATCCATAAGTTTTTAATCTAAAGTTTGCATCTTAAAAAAATCTAAAATTTACATTCAAATGAAACTTTTTTTTTAGCATAGGAAAATTTGATTGTTGATGCTGTTTGTTGGAGAGAAAAAAAGTTGAATCAAACTTTCAGGCTTTGGTGACAAAAAAGATTTTTTTTGTTCTTTTGAATGTCTTCCTCATCCTTTAATTTATACACTGTCATTTTAATAGTAAGCTGGATCAATTTTTTTCACGGATTTTTTCCATTTAATTTGAATTGTTTGGTAAGTCACTTAAATGGCCATAAAATTGTTAACTCTTTGTTTAGTAAAGAGTCTTCATAGAGTCAAATTATGCAGAACAAATGCATATGTGACTTTCAGAACAAGGCTTTGTTGGTAAATAGCAATGAACTTGTATCTAGCGCTACTGGAATCCTATATCTGATGATATATTTATTTGCTTGCTTGCTTAAATTTGTTAAATTTATTGCTGTCTATCTTGCCATGGGGCTACTACGTACCTACTATGCAGGTAGCTTAAACAATAAAAAGTGAAAAGTGTGTAAGCCAAACCAAAGTAAAATAATAAAATAAAATAAACAATGAAAAAGAAAACAATGAAAATACATCATTATGATAACAAAAGATGGATGGGTGGAGAGCAGAGACCAAGGCAGGGAGGTGGAGTCTGCTATCAATCCAGCAGCCACCTCCAACATGGACCTCCCCCATTGGATCTCCAAGCCAACAAGCAGAGTCAAATCTTCAACCCCTAAAGAAGAATAGGAAGGTGGAGACAGATCTTACCCTAGAGCAGGGGTAGGGAACTTTGGCTCTTTTATGGCTTGTGGACTTCAATACTCAGAATTCCTGAACCAGCCATGCTGACTCTGGAATTCTGGGAGTTGAAGTCCACAAGTCATAAAAGAGCCAAGGTTCCTTACCCCTGCCCTAGATGTTCCAAAGGGCAGGCATTGCGGCAGAGAAGGCTCTTCTTCTGAATCCCAATAGTCATTAGTTCTTTGACTGGCAAGATCCACAGTAGACTCTCTCTGCCAGCACAAGTAGGACAGGCTTGTCCTAGTAGGACAAATATATCTCAGTAAGGAAACTCCAGGTTAGCATCTTGTTATGACACTAATGGGACATGTGGTATGAGCAAAGTGATCTATTTGATGGAGCAGAAAATGCTTTTGATTAATGGAAGATGAGTGTCATTCATCTTAATGTGATTTCTATTATACAGGTTCAGTAGATAATGATATTTTTATTTTATATTGCTAAGAAAAGAGCTAACCCTGATGATCAGAATATACGGTATGCTTTTAAAAAAATAACTCCTTCCTTCCTTCCTTCCTTTCTTTCTCATAGGGCTTTTTCAGATATAAATATTTCATAGAAAAATATAAACCAATTTTAACTTCTTTTTGTAATGATTCTCAAATAATTTCTTTAATCTGCTGATGATGGCACCAAGGGCTCTAATCCTTTATATTCATTAATATTTGGTATATCTTTTCTCCCTGTTTTGATGAAACCACTGGAATTATCTTCCCGGAAGGATAACAATTCACTGATGTCTCCCAGAGTCATGTGTCAAATGGGCAGCTATATAAATCAAATCAATCAAATAATCAATCAACAAACTGATGCAAATATAACTGTCATTGACCAAATACAGTAATTGGAATAATTTGTGTGGATTATAGTCACATAATCTTATAATTGCATACCTTTTCTTGGAAAGAATTGTCTTATCAATATAATGCATATCTGAATCACCACTACATCTCACTACAATTGCTTAACTATTAGATTGCATATCAGATCTATCAATAATATTGTCAAATTTTATTGTCAAATGTCTTTCACAGTATGAATGGATTGTAACCACTGCCACAACTGTGGCTCTCCAGATTAGAGCATACTATTTATACTGTTACTTGTAGAACAAGAATAAGTAAACTGTAAATCACAGTTTCAACATGTATAAGAACTTACAAAGAATAGCAATGTAGAATCTCAGCTTAAGTATATAATTATAGTTGGATCCTGTTCATAAATTTCAGCCAACCTTACTATCTCTGAGCAAGGAGAAGTATTGCATACTGCATAATCATTAAAAGTGCAAGCTTATAACAGGGACTGAAGGAAAATTATGAGGATTGGTATAAACAGAGGTCATATTTTAGTTCTTAGGAGAAGCCCTATAATAAAAATTGCCAGAGGATGTGGTATTCCACATGGAAGACAATTAAAAGAAGAAGCCCAATAGACACTAGAAACAAGATTTGTAGAAGATATTCTGTATCAATTAAATTCAGAAATACATTTGATGGCTTGTCAGAAGAAGCAGACTATGAACTTTCAGAGGAAGAGAAAATGATATTACTGAATGAGAAACAGAAGCATTGACAACTCGGTACCATGAGGAATAAAAACAAACATGTGTCAGCTAAACTCACTGGCTTGTGAAGTGTGCTGTCTGCCAGAAGCACGGTTGGGATGTGACCTAACAACTTCCAACACTTATCAAATCCAATTATCTCTTACTGCTAATCCATGTGGAGACAAATTATATTGCCAATAGCATGTGTAGTCATGTCATCATGGATTTTGAAGACTGAATAGGGAAATTGAAGAACTAGAAGATTCATATGGGATCTTCATTTGTTCTTCCAGATCACAAACAAGAACATTTGGGAAAAGTGATTAAGTAATGCTGAACTTCTTGATTGTAAGGGGAACAAAAGTTGACTGTACTTAAATATATATCCTACATTCTAATAAACTCAAATGCATTCTAATAAACTCAAAGTAATATTAAGTAGGATTCAATGGCAGTACACAGTAATGGGAGAAGCTCAATATTCAGGCAAATTCCTATAAAAGAAGATGCCAAAAGAATTCCAGTGGGAACATAAAACAAGCAAACAGAGGAAGATAACTGAAGAATACAGTATTACTGTTAAAAATCTATATAAAAGATAGAAAGACAGCTTGCCAAGGAAGTATACTATCCGATAACAAAAGAAAGTTGAGTATTTTGGCTCCATTCTTTCTGCCGCAGAATATACAACTATAAAGAATGATAGAGAACTTATCTATCATTCTTGATTGTAAAGTTCAAATTTTTATTTATTGTACTTGAGTAATGCTAAAAATAGGTAGACACACAATGATGATGTTGAAAATCATGCTGATAATGATAGTGATGATGATTTTACTATTCTACTTTTTCTCTGTAAGCCCAAAACAATGTATATATGGATTCCCATTATCAACACAATAGCTCTGTGAATTACTTGGGTTGAGAGAGCATGACTAGGTGAAAGTCAACAGTCAACTTCCATGGGCAAGGATGTATTTGAACTTGATTTTACTTTTAAGGGTGTGATGTATTTGTTTGCAATGTGGAAGGGAACTAAACAACTTGTCCATAACTTAGATTATTCTAAAACATAACAAAATCAAACTATGCAACTTTTGAAAACAATGCAATAATTATTCAAAGTCACCATGGATTTTCAAGAACAAGTTTTGCCAGATTAATAGTATCGTATTAAAATAAATAAATAAAATAAAGTGCTTTCCTTAGTAAATTGTTAAAATTTTGTAGATGTAATGTATCCTGATTTCAATAATGCATTTGACAAAGTAGTATTTTATGTTTTAATCCACAGGCCATTTAATAATGGTCTAGACTGCAAGACAATTAAGCAGATATTTAGGTAGCTTAAAAACTATTCTCACTGAAGTCTCATTAACATTTGTTTAGTGAACTGAATAATGTTATGGAGGGAGAAGTGGGTGAGTTTAAGTTTTGTTTTTTTTATGCCTTTGAGCCAATCTTAAGTCCTAATGACTACCTGGATTTGCACTTGTACCTTTCTTGGCACCATTTTTGGAAATGATTTGCCAGAAATCATTGGATTGGTAACTGGCTAAATTGTAGGAAGCAAAGGGTGGCAATAAATGGACAATTCTCCGGATGGAAAGAAGTGAGAAGTGGTGTATCCCAAGGTTCAGTTTTGGGACCTTTACTTTTTAATTTATTCATCAATGATCTGGATGTAGAAGTTAATAGTGAGGTAGCCAAGTTTGCTGATGACACTAAATTGTTCCGGGTTGTGAAAAGTGAAACTGATTGTCAAGAGCTCCAGAAGGATCTCTCAAAATTGTGTGAGTCACTGCACCTCAAGAAAGATATAATGGAACTGGAAAAGGTGCAAAAAAGGGCAACAAGAATGATCAAGGAAATGGAGCGCCTCCCTTATGAAACCAGATTGCAACGCCTTGGTCTCTTCAGCCTTGAAAGACGGTGTTTAAGGGGTGACTTGATCGAAGTGTATAAAATCATGCATGGGATAGAAAAGGTGGATAGAGAAAAATTCTCTATCACACAATACCAGGACAAGGGGACACTCCCTAAAGCTCATAGCTAAGAAAGTGAGGACAAATAAAGGGAAATATTTCTTCACTCAGAGGGTCGTTGATTTATGGAATTCACTTCCAGAAGGGGTCGTGACAGCTGTCAGCCTTGACAGCTTCAAGGCAGGGTTAGATAGATTCATGGATGCCAAGTGTATCGGTGGTTATTAAAACGGATGTCCATGTGCCGCCTCTATGTTGGTTGAGGCAGGCAGGATTCCCTTGAGTACCATTTGTTGGGGGTCAAGGGAAAGGGAGGGTTTTGCCTTCTCTTTCTGCTCAAGATCCCCATGTACAATTGGTGGGCCACTGTGTGACACAGAATGCTGGACTCAATGGGCTTTGGCCTGATTCAGCATGGCTCTTCTTATGTTCTTATGAGTGTTCTTCCTGGGCCTGAGTGATTTTTTTTCAAAGTCACCCAGCTACCTTCATACCCAAGGCAAGGCTAGAAATCACAGTCTCCTAGTTTCTAGCTTTGTGATTTAAACCACTACACTAAATTGACTTGTAGTTAATGTCTTAGAAATCAGAAATAAAATATAAAACTTTTTGACAGGTTAAGAGTAACACAGTTAAAAATAAGAGAAATATGTTATTTATTTAGGAAGTTATTTACTATTATAGAAAGGGGGATATCTGGCACTGGAGGATTGGTGGGAGGATCTGCATTGTTGTGGTGAATTTATACTATCAATAGTAATCATGGGTATAAGTTTTTGATGTGGGGGTCTTCCTAGACTTGTAGCCCCTGTTGGATCAACAAGTGAAAGTCATACTTGGACAGGGCTTTCCCTAGATGGATCTGGTACACCAGATGTGATCTTGGTTAGAGTGGGAGGATCTGACTAATGTCTTCATCACCACTTGTCTAGATTACTGTAACTTACCCTTCTTTAAAAACCACTCTGAACAATGTGTTTTGCACCAAGGTGTTCACAGATGCTTGTCAGTGATCTCGCCTATCTTGTATGCCCTGCATTGGCTTCCCATTAATATCTATGTGCAATTTAAAGAGCTGGTTTATCCTATAAAGCCTTTATACTTTGTATTTGATATTTTGCATCTTAGCACATGAGTTGAACCAGAAGCCCAGAAGTACTGTTTTGCTGTAATGAGACCAACCTCCTGGAATGTTCTCCCATGGGAGATTCAATTGATTCTAACCTTATTCACCTTCTGGAATAGCTGAAGAAGGAGCTTTTCCAGAGAGCACTTGAGGGTTGACACGAGGTATTATGCTTGGATTTAAATTAATTGTATATTATGGTTATGATTATTATACTCTCTTCTTTCATGAACCATTGAGAGACTCTGATTGCAGTGGATTATAATGTGATTGAATAAATAAGAAGTTTGTGTGGAAAGTATTTTGGAATGGTAGTTGAATATAAACAGAATATTAGCACAGCAGTGAAAACAAGATACATTCAGTTTTATGCTGCTGTTCACAATGTTTTTTTTTTGTTTAAATAAGGGAAAATAATAGTCCCACTTAATCTTATTGGTTGACTATGTCTTTTAGTATTGAATCTAATCCTAGCTATCACAATATTAAGAAGGATTGAAACTAGAAAATATTTTAATAATAATAATAATAATAATAATAGTAATAATAATAATAATAATAATAATAATAATAATAATAATAATAATAATAATAATAATAAATAGTAAAGCTGGAAGTCATCTAGTCCAACCCACTGCTCAGGCAGGAAACCCTATACCATTTCGGACAAATGGCTGTTCAGTCTCTTCTTAAAAACTTCCAGTGTTGGAGCATTCACCGCTTCTGGAGGCAAGTTGTTCCACTGGTGAATTGTTCTAACTGTCAGGAAATTTCTCCTTAATTCTAGGTTGCTTCTCTCCTTGCTTAGTTTCCACCCGTTGCTTCTTGTCCTGCCTTCAGGCACTTTGGAAAATAGGCAATGAAGATTAAGCTGGAAACAAAGTTCTATGGTTAGAAGGCCTAGGGGAAGAGCCTTCTCTGTTGCGGTCCCGGCCCTCTGGAACCAACTTCCCCCGGAGATCCGTGTCGCCCCCACCCTCTCCGCCTTTCGTAAATTGCTTAAAACACACTTTTGCCGGCAGGCCTGGGGCAGCTAACACCTTGCCCCTAGCCAGTGTATGTTTGTGGTATGATTGGTTTCTTTTTTAATTAAGGGTTTTTATATTTATGTATATAATGTAATTTCTATCATGTTGTGAACCGCCCTGAGTTCTCCGGAATAGGGTGGCATAGAAATTAAATAAATAAATAAATAAATAAATAAATAAATAAATAAATAAATAAATAAATAAATAAATAAATAAATGAATGAATGAATGAATGAATGAATGAATGAATGGATAGATAGATAGACAAACAAACAAACAAACAAACAAACAAACAAACAAACAAACAAACAAACAAACAAACAAACAAACAAACAAACAAACAAACAAACAAACAAATAAATAAATAAATAAATAAATAAATAAATAAATAAATAAATAAATAAATAAATAAATAAATAAATAAATAAATAAATAAATAAATAAATAAATAGAGATTGAAGGACTTGGAAAGATTTAGCCCTGAGAAGCGAAAATATGATAACATTCCTCAAAAAGCTGAAGGGATGTCATAGAAAAGGCAGATGGAAGCTCTTTATTTTTCTGGAGTACATGAGTCAGCATAATGGATTTAAGCTAAAGGACAACAGATTTTGGCTGAATGTTTTGGGGAAATATTGGAAGAGTTTAAATAGTTTGGAAACAATTACTGTGAAGAATCATGAGCTCTACTATTTTGTGTCTAAGGAAAGACAGAACAGAACTGATGCTTTAGTTTAAATGTTTTCATGGATGGGACTTTTTGGTTCCATATTGTTCCATCCAATCCCTTTCTATATAATATGATTCTACTAATGAGTGCAGATTGCGTTTCTACATTTGTATATTAGTCTTGATACCTTTCTAAAGCTCACTATGTGAGATAAGATCATTAAAATGAAACTCTTTGAAAATGATTTACAATACTTATTTAATTAAAATGACTTTGAAAGATTAGCATTAAGAAACATTAGCATTTAAGAAGATGGATTATGTACCAGAATGTATCTTGAACTGACTTTATGATAGAATGTTCCACTGTATGCGCAACCCTTCTGAGATATTTGATATCTCCTTCCAGAAAAATATTTTGTTCTGTTCATGTCATTTAGTCCAAGAACCAGGCAGATAGATTTTCTGCTGACTACCTAATGGGCAGCTGCATTCTGTCAGATTCCATGTAGGAAAGCATTGTGATTATTTATCCATCTGTATTAAAGATCGGTTAAATAAAACCAAGGTTTGAACAATGAACAGGTTTAAGCATAGTGTTCTCATGTTTCTTATGCTGATGTAAACTTGCATACAGGTAATTACATTCTCAAGTTACAACAGCTCTGGAAAAAAAGTGAGTTACAACTAGTGCTTACACTTACAATGGTGACAGCATTCCCAGGATCACTTGATCAAAATTCAGGCATTTGGAAACCAACATATAATGGTTACAATGGTCACAGTGCTCTGGGGTCATGTGATCACCATTTGCAATTTTCTGACAAGCAAAGAGATTTGCTTGTCAGAAGCTAGATTTGCTTACAGCCACCCTTAACAACTGCAGGGGTACACCTAACAATTGTGGCAAAAAAAGTCATGCTTCACTTAACAACTGTCTTACTTGGCAGCAGAATCTCTAGTTCCAATTATGGTTATAAATAGAGGACTACATGTTTGTGACACAAGGCAGTATAGGAGCAAGAATCTAAACCTAACATCTTAGTGTCTTGCAGCTTAGTGTCTTGACACTCAATCCCCCCATCCCACCCCAAAAAAGAAGTGATCATAAAACTATCTATCTATCTATCTATCTATCTATCTATCTATCTATCTATCTATCTATCTATCTATCTATCTATCTATCTATCTATCTATCTATCTATCTATCATCTATCATCTATCATCTATCATCTATCATCTATCATCTATCTATCTGATCTGTTTATAAAATTTTGAAACAATGGTTAAAAACTAACCAAGGAGAGAAGCAACTTAGAACTAAGGAAAAAATTCCTTATAGGATCTTTTGCTCAAACAGGGAGTTGGACTAGAAGACCTCAAAGTTCCCTTTCAATTCTATTATTCTATGTTCTATGTTCCTTCACGGAAAAATTCTGGGTAGTGTACAAATAAAGTATTAAAACATAAAAATATGCAAAAATCTGTATCTCATAAAGATTTAACTTATTTAGTAGAGACTAAACATTAACTAATCGTGAGGCAAACTACTCAAGGTTATTTGAACAGAGGGACTATCAGAAAAAAAATGAAGTGAAAGCTGTAAATATACACTGTATACTAGAAAAGTGCAGAAATCTTTATTTTGGTCTGGTTTCACTGACTACAAAGCTGCCATTTAGTAACAGAGCACACCACAGTGCGGCTGCCATAAACTTAGAAATATGGCACACTGTTATCCCCAAGAATAGTGTTTCATGATCATTATTGTGGTGAATAACTTGTTTTTGTAGAAAAGAATTTCTGCCTGACTGAGACCGCTGTGAGGAAGAATCTCTGAAGAGTGATTGTTAAGGAGTTGAGATGGCTGTTCTTGAATAAAGGTGCTATCCAATTGGGTGCTCATTCCTAAATAAAAGAAATAAATTAGCATTCATCTTACTGAAAGTGGCAAGGTAATTTTTCTAATGATTCTAAGGATTGCCATATTAAACAACAGGTGGCTTTTACCCTGGCAAATTTTGTGACATAGTATAGAAAGAGTCCCATTCTATCAATAACCCACTTCCTGAGCTACCATTATTTTTCTGACTTCATTTTATGTCGTCTTTTTTGGCAGTTCCTTCTGTATACTAAAGCAAAGCCAAATGTTTCACATGCCATTTAAAAAAATACAGAAAATGGTTTATATATGCTAAGATAGTTCAAAGTGGCCTGGTTCTAAAGAAATATAGTTATGCTTTTCCTGAAGAAGATCTTCAATTCAGTCCGTTCAATTTTCAACATAGTTAGGCCCAGCAAGGAAGAGCAGCAATTTTGAAAGGTTAAAAAGAAAGAATGAAATTAGAAGAGAAAGAGCAAGATGGAGAGAGAGGCAAGTATAATATTTGCAAAGGAATGCAAGAGACATTAATGGATAAAGGAGTTTAAACAAATTTGCAGCCCTGTGTAAGTAGTAAGCATAAGAAAGAGATCTGAAATGACCTAAGCTTGATTCTGCATGGTACATGAGTGGGAACACTCTGTAGAATTTCAAGACTGTATTATAAAACTTTACAATACTAGAGTTCCACTAGAGTTCCAAATTCCACTAGAGTTTCAATTCTTTGTGGGCTCTGATTCCTGTCTTCGGCTACTTTCGAGGACAAGAAAAATGCTGTCCTAAGTTTTAGTAATTGTTTGGTTTTTTTTGTTCTTTTTATAGCAATAGCCATAGCACTTAGACTTATGTACCATTTCATAGTGCTTTACATCTCTCTAAGTGGTTTACAGAGTCAGCATATTGCCCCCAACAATCTGGGTCCTCATTTTACCAACCTCGGAAGGATGGAAGGCTGAGTCAACCTTGAGCTGGTCAAAATCAAACTCCTGGCAGCAAGCAGAGTTAGTTTGCAATACCACATTCTAACCACTGTGCCACCATGGCTCCTATTGTAGCCAGCAAAAAAATAATAATAACATAGGAGAAAATATTTTGCTTTTAATTTAACAAATAAAACTAAAATTCAGGAAGGCAGTTCAAGGCAGTTTATTAAAACCACTGCAGGAATAATAGATGTCAGTTTCACAAATTCCAGGAGCTAATAAACAGAATTTCTGGCAAAGTTCTTGTCAATGAAATGTTTCAGAAAGTTTTCTTGATCTGAAATTAGAATGGTTACAGGCATGACTCATTTCATTTTGTTAGCTCAAATATTGGCAAAAGTTAATAAACAAGCTGGATCAATAATTACTGCTAGACCAGGAAATTGCATCAGCTATTCAGTTACTGATCATTGGCTTAGAGAATGATTCATGCACTGAGTTTGCAAAATGTAGCTTGTCTAGTTTCAGCTTGGGAAAGACAAGTTCACGGAGCTATTCAAAGAGGTTTGTGATAAAATGGATCCAGAAAGATGTTTTCAATTTTGTCCGTCCAGTTTTGCAATTAAACTTAGCATTTTTGATACTGACTTTTTTTCCTTATTTTCCTTTCTTATTTGCATTTTAAAATATGTAACACAGGAATTTTCTTCATATATCTGTTCAGTACTTTTGCCAGTACAGAAATAGGATTATATAGTTCAGTAAGAGATTGTTCACCCTTGTTCAATGATCTGAGGACAGCTGAAGCATTTCTGGATTGATTCTCTATTGCTCCTGGTATTTGTTTGGAAAGGGATTGTCATTAAAATCCTGCTTTTTTCATAAAAGAAATTTTAAGAATATGAGTTAGACATAATTCTTTCTCTCCCTCTCTCATTCCATAATTCTACCATTCCAGCATACTGTATATCGTATCCAAAATAAATTTAACTTATCCTCATCTTGTGAATTGTAAATATGTGTGGACTACTAGCTGAAGAAAATGGATGCATATATATGGATGCATGTATACTCTTGGGAAATAATTAGAAAGAATTTTTCCCATAATTCTTCTTACAGGTATTTTATTAACATGTACAATTAAAAACTAATACAAACTAAAATAGAAAAGAAAAAAAACAGAAAGTGTAGAAAAAGAAAGAAAGAAAACTAGAAAAGAACTAAAACATAAGAATATAGTAAGGAAAAATAAAAGAAATATTTTCCTGTTAGCCCTCAGTTTTATCTGTCAACGGTATGCTAATGTGCCTCATGGAGTTTAGCTATACATCATTGTAACCTGAAGATTCCCCAGGCAGAACTGTGATATGCTGTCTGATTTTACTTGCTTGCCTGCTGTGTGCAAATTATCACCACTTTACGCTTCTATAACACAGTGAGATAAAATACTACCATAGTCTTATTCCTTTCTTCCTAAACAAATATTTCCAAACAATTATTTGAAAAGAACAAGGAAACAGATTTGTGAAACATACAGATGCAGGACACTTGAAGAGTTACATTTAAGGATTGAAAGATTCCAGTGGGTTAAGAGAATTTGCAGCATTTTTCCAATGAACTTCTGATTTCCAATAAATCACACCTGTCTAGCAAAATCCCCTTTAATACTGTATGCTGTTTGGGTATTCCTTGGGTCAATTTGTAATAGGTAATATCAGTGTTTTTCACCAAAAGCTTATTCATGAATATTCACTGATGAATCAGATAGCTGACATGTGGTGACTACCGTATTAGCAGTACCAGTTTATTTTTGACAAGAAGCTATGTAGACGTAGTCAGCAATTAATTATACATACGTCAAAAATATAATGTAGTATCATTTTGCCTGGTTTGTATTTAGCCCAAACAATTTCACTTAAATATTGAAACCATTTTAAAAATAAATTATTCTGGGATTAAGAAGCAAACATTCAAATAAAATATTGTGCTAGATCAATCTATATACAAATACCTGACCTGTACAAAAGAATCAGCAAAGACCTGTTTGTGTATGTTTGTGTGTATTCCCTTTCCAGTCTCATCACACAATATACGAAAGTTCAACAAGACTAGAAACAGAATTTCATAGCAAAAGGTCATTTTCTCATTTTGTACTAAAGCCACTTTATACTGCTCAGAAAGTAGCTTATATTGACAAAGATGCTTAAACTCTTTTTCTGTGAGACTGGAGCTTACTTTTATAGCTGAACAAGGGAAAGTCCATTAGGTACAACAATTGCTAGGTTTTAATAACCTGTTTTCCTTTAATTTGATATTTCAGGTTGTAATCTTCTAGTATCAACCACTTCAGAAGAGAATTGAAGACTCATCTCTTCAATCAAGCTGGCCTGGCCTAGACCTCCTCGGGTTTTATGTAAATCTCTATGTAATTTTTTTAAACAAGGTTGTTCGGGTTTTAGAATTTGGATTTTAACAGGTTTTAGTAACAACCATGTATTAATTTAATTTATTTTTAAATATTTATTATTATTATTATCTGTTTTAATTGGGCTGTAAACTGCCCCGAGTCCTACAGGAGAGGGGCGGTATAGAAATTTAAGAAATAAATAAATAAATAAACCGCACTTATTTTTTTGTGCTATTGCTCAGGATTTTGGATCAATAAGATCCATTCCCTTTAAAACCCATGAGATGGACAAGATGTCACATCTTCTGGCCATATTCAAATTATTCTGAGGCTACAGAATTTGTTTATTCATTTACAATCTTGCACAAAACTAAGATGTTCTAAATATTTCCATTTACTTTATTATATCTTTTTCTTATTTGTTTGAAGAAATGGACCCCCCCTTCTTTCCCTTTACTTAGTAGAGCAAATATAAATTAGTTTATTTGTCAATATGTCTCTGAGCTTGGTTGTTTTCTTGCAGATATTTCATTACCCAAACTCCGTAACCTCATCAATGCTAGTGCTAGATGATGATTTCAACCCTGAGCTACAAATATTTCCCTTAAATTGTCAAAATGTGCCTGGAGAAGATGCATATATTTAGAAAATTATGACCAAAATTAAGGGATTTTCTCTTAAGGACTAACTAGATTAAAATAGAAAACTAAAAACAAAAGGAAAAGTATATTAGGAACAAAGAATAAACAAGAACAAGATAAAAACACATTCAAGGATCTTTACAGTAGGTAGGCAATCTGTGCTTGTTGAAGAGATTAATTTGGGAAAGGAGTAAGACCTGCAAGAGTGATGCAATAAGACAAAATGGCTATGACTGTATCCTAGGAGTACTGGAATTTTCAGCTGACATTCTAATTTTGGAGCATACTTGGATAGTGGATTTTTAAATAATGAGAAGAGAGAATTCATTGGAAAATACCCTGATGTTGGGAAAGATTGAAGGCAAAAGGAGGAGGGGACCGCAGAGGATGAGATGGTTGAGTAGTGTCATCAATGCAGTGAACATGAGTTTGAGCAAACTCCAGGAGACAGTGGAGGACAGGGGGGGCTGGCATGCTATGATCCATGGGGTCATGAAGAGTTGGACATGACTTAGAGACTGAACAACAACAGTTTTTCATACTTTCTACCAAAAAGTATCCAAGATTGAACATAATCTTTGGGCTATAAGTGGTCCACTCATGATACAGGAAGCATCTGGATAGGAAATTCTTAAGTCTGCTTTTGGCTATTTGATTTCTGCTTGTTAGATAATAAGTAACCAGGTCTAATTTGTCTATACCTTGGTATTCTAAGCCAATGCTGCTCCTATTAAATGTTGTTATACAAGGATGCATGGTTTCAAAATGATTCTTATCTAAGTAGATTGCTATATTTGAGAAGTGAAAATGATCTAATCTTGTTTTCAAAGCAGAATCAATGACCATCAATTTTGATGTGATTATATGGATGATATAAAACTGAAAAATGCACAGGATTGAATACATCAGTCATATGCACACATACACAAACAAATGCACATAATTAAAATCTTGAGTAATGATGTATATAATCACATAATGATTCATTTTTGCAGTGTTTTACTGAAGCTCATTGATCATATGTAGATGTAATAAAAAAGATGAAAGGTTTTGCCAAATTATGCATGCTATCATTCTTTTGGATTTAATTTTAGAACTTCTTTTATTTAATCCAGAATCTTGAAGGAGAAATCCCAATGAAAATTATAAAAAGAGAATGGAGAGAGTTCATATCCTCAAATAGAAGGTTATGCCATTCAGAGCACTCATACACACACCCAGGTGGAACTGAATTTAAGCCATGAATAGACTTTGAAGGGCTGCCACAAATAAGAATGGATCAATCTATTTTCCACAGCACCAAAAACCAAGACAAGAAACAATGGATGGAAACTAATCAAGGAGAGAAGCAACCTAGAACTAAGGAGATATTTCCTAACAGTTAGGACAATTAACCAGCGGAAAGGCTTGCATTTAGAAGTTGTGGGATGCATTGTAAACTCAATTCTTTACTCATCTAATAAATTGTAAAATGACGCTCAACTTCTAAGAAAAAGGAAAGTAGTGTTACATTAAACATAGATTGAAAACATCCACAGAATTTCACTGAAATTTTGAAAAGTTTCTGTCAGGACCCACTTCAGTACCTAATCCTAAGAAAGCAGAACTCGTGGAAGCAGTTTCTTCCAAAAGGAACTTTTATTAGGAGAAGCTGATAGCAAGCATAATAGAAAGGATCTGAGGGTTTCCCACTCAGATCAATAGGTTAAAAGTGTGCCAAGCAAGCCCCACCCCAAAGTTCATCCAGTCAGTTTGAATAGGCAGATAATGCCAGGCTGTCTCAGGGTTGCAGCAATGTTTTGTCGGCACTTCACACTTTCCCTTCCAAAAGCAGAGATAAACCAATTGCATTCCTTTCTTCTCCCCCCCCCCTTCTAGCTGATGTCAAGGGGAAAGATAATTCACAGAGGAAGTATGCAGAAACAGCAAAGTGTTACAGTGTAGTGATAGAGGAAAACAGAACAATAACCCACAATGCTTATTCTCCTCTCCCTTCCAGGAGCATGGCAGAACCCAGAAGGCTAGAAAGAGGATATAATATTAGAATATCTTGAATTCATTTGCCAATTTGCTAATCCAATCTTACATGCATATTCAATTTATACATTCAGTGTATACATATGTAATCTTCAAGGAACAGACAAATCCTTTCCATAAGTGTAGAATCATACCTTAAGAAATGAAAACATTTCAAACAACCAAACATAACATTGGGAAACTTATATTTTTGTCTTTTTTTCACAGATTGATTTCTATTTGATTATTAACTAAGGGATCTTGAAAAGTCTATTCCTAACCATAAGTCCAACTTCAGAATGAATAAAACCAAAGTATCTGATTATAATATCCAAGAACTATGGATCCTATAACCAACATATGTTTACATTATATTGAAAGGAGCATCCCATTTTATCTTCTTGTTAATCATTTTATCTGGATTAAATGTGCTGGTTTATCTCAAGCTTCATTCACATTCAGGCTTTTATTCTTACTTTTTGTTTCTTTTATCTCCAATTTAAGGACCAAAGAAATATCCAGTTGAAATTTTCAGATCTTTTTTAAGTTTATTTTTTAAGATTGAGTAGATCACCATGAAAGACTTTCACTTTTACAATGGTTTTAGTGAAATACCCTATGGAGTTCTTTCTCCAAGCCCTGTGGCATCTTAGTAGTAACCAATAGTGCTACTTTGGTATCTGAGTTCATGCAGATTATGCACAAAAGCCACTTTAGTTAAAAAGAAATGGATGATCAAGATACATCAGCTCTTACTCAATGCTTTATGGAATGGCGCTACCTACCTCTCCAGGTATTGCACTGAACTGAAATGGTGTGTTCCATCTTTAGGCGATAAACTACATTATTTAGACATATTAATGATGACCTAGAGAAGCCAAGGTTTTGGGCAGAAAAAAATAATCATGAAATGGAAACCCACCATGTATTTTTTTTTTTAAAGGGACAACACTTTCATTTTAGGGACTGCTTGGAGGATTTTTAAGGAAGGAAATTTGTACTTTAATTGGTGCTTAAATTATCCATTTTGGTTTTTTAAAGCTACAAACCACAAATGTGACCAAAATCTGAAGATCTCTGGAGATATATGCAGCTCAGATACTGCAGATTGCATACTCCTACAATAAAGCTTTTCATAAAACTTCAGTTGATGAGCAGTGATAGACCACAGAATACAATTTTACAATCTCAGGAAATAGAAATCTATATATCATTTTATCTTTAGTGTTCTTTTCATTACAGGAGCTCCGTTCACATGCAGTTTAAATATTTACAAGCAGGCAGCTATTTTGCTGAATGGATATAGTGTTGTACACTACTAGTAATGCGCTACCTCATAGGAAGTATATTAATTCTACAAACAAGTAAATGTAATTCATGTTACCTATCTCAGTGCAAAGTGAAACAAAATGTACACACTTCCAAAGTGACCTGCATCACTTCCCACACAGTGCCACTTTTTTGAAAACTGGACATTAAAACGTGTGTTCCAAAACACGTCATGTGGAATGTTGTAATTAGAATTAATAGGAATATATGCAAAAAAATGTGCAGATAATTTGCTTTACTACCTCCCACAAACTGTGCTAAATTACTTAGCTTCAAGTTCAGTAAAACAAAGTGATTCAAGCGTATAACAGATTGTAGAAATTATCCTGAACGTGTGAACTTTTTTTTTTTGACTTTATTTAATGAACAACCATTTCCAACATTTGCTTTAGGATTTGCTGTGCCACACTTAGCCTTGATAAATTGCTTGTTGGTGACACATCTTTCTTTTATTGGTGTTATTCAAATGACATGATATTCATTTATTGATGTGTCCATTAGTTTCAATAGGTAAGACCTATTGTACTGTATATGCTTTATGATCACTGAAGGAAGACTGTTCAGTTCCAAATTCAGTGAGTTCCACACAAGGAACAAAACACAAGGTTAATGTACAATACTTGAATCATGTAAAAGCTATGCTGATCATTAGGGAATATTCCTATCAAGTAACAATAGCAGTCTTCTAAGGCAGGGATCCCCCATCCCTGGTCTATGGACCAGTACCAGGCCACAACAGGCCAGCAACTGTCCACACAAACAAGGAAAGCCCCATCCACAGGATGCAGGCAGCACACAAAACCACGCACCCTCCCATCCACGCAAAAACCTCCCTACACCTAAAGGTTGGGGACCTCTTTTCTAAGGAGCTGCCACAAAAAAAAGGGGGGGTGACATGTTTCAACCTATTCTCCAAAGCATCTGAAAACAGAAGAAGTGGTGGATAGAAACTAATTAAGGAGAGAACCAACCTAGGAATAAGAAGAAATTTCCTGACAGATAGAACAATTAACCAGTGAATTGCTTGCCCCCAGAAGTTATGAGTGATGTATCACTGGAGTATTTTGAGAAGAGATGGTATAGGGTCTCCTGCCTGAACAGAAGGTTTGACTATAAGACCTCCAAGGTCCCTTCAATTCTGCTATTCTGTATTCTGTATTCCCTTTTAGGAAGGGCAGGCTTAAATGTAGAATTTGAAGTGTCTTGGCGACGTTTCAACGAAGTCTCATTCGTCATCTTCAGGCTGGTGCTTTCAGCTTCTGCTTCTAGGAGCAATGTGAGATTTTAGTTGTTTCTTCCTTTTAACTGCCAGTGGGGGTTTGAACTGATTGGCTGGGAGCTCAGCTGTGTTCTGATTGGGTGGAGGTGTGTTCTGATTGGTTAGGGGCTTGGCTGTGCTCTGATTGGCTGGGGGAGTGTTCTGTTTGGGTGGGGGCTTTGTTGTGCTCAGGTTAGTCTGATTTACAAGGGGATTATCCACCATCCTAAGAAACCCTAAAGACAAAATTGAGTTAGAAAATCAAGGAGTATATGAAATCCCATGTACTGCTTGCTCCACCACATACATTGGACAAACCAACAGAAGAATAAGTGCACGCATTGAAGAACACAAAAACTCAGTCAAAAAAGAAGAACCAACTTCTTCCCTGGTCCAACACCTTAAAGCCACAGGACATAAAATTGATTTCAAAAAGACCAGAACTATTGCCCAAACTGAACACTTTAATAACAGAATAATCAGAGAAGCCATCGAGATAGAAAAACGCCCTCACAGCATGAACAAACGAGATGATGCCTCCCGCCTACCAGCCATTTGGAAACCTGCCCTTATTGACAGACGAGTCCATAGTACGGGGAATGACACCAGACCTACACTCACAAAAACCACACAAGATGTCACCACCACATGTTTAAAATTGTTGACAAAGAAATAAGGGATTTCTGATATAGCCATTTCGAGTTTCTTAACTCTCTTCAGTCAGAACTCACCCTTCCGGGATTCGAACCTGGGCAGTCTGCATGCTAAGCAGATGCTTTAACCTTGTGGCTCAATAGGTTAAAGCATCTGCTTAGCATGCAGACTGCCCAGGTTCGAATCCCGGAAGGGTGAGTTCTGACTGAAGAGAGTTAAGAAACTCGAAATGGCTATATCAGAAATCCCTTATTTCTTTGTCAACAATTTTAAACAACATATATATATTTGTGCTTGCAAGATGGCTCTGGGTTGAGCTGAAACAAGCAAAAGGAAAGAATGATTCCTTCCTCCCATATTTGGGTTTACAGGGTGCAATCTAAAAAATAACCACTTGACACATATCCTTACTCCCTGACTACTGACAAAGCGGGAGAGAACTTGTGGCTCAATAGGTTAAAGCATCTGCTTAGCATGCAGACTGCCCAGGTTCGAATCCCGGAAGGGTGAGTTCTGACTGAAGAGAGTTAAGAAACTCGAAATGGCTATATCAGAAATCCCTTATTTCTTTGTCAACAATTTTAAACAACATATATATATTTGTGCTTGCAAGATGGCTCTGGGTTGAGCTGAAACAAGCAAAAGGAAAGAATGATTCCTTCCTCCCATATTTGGGTTTACAGGGTGCAATCTAAAAAATAACCACTTGACACATATCCTTACTCCCTGACTACTGACAAAGCGGGAGAGAACTTGTGGCTCAATAGGTTAAAGCATCTGCTTAGCATGCAGACTGCCCAGGTTCGAATCCCGGAAGGGTGAGTTCTGACTGAAGAGAGTTAAGAAACTCGAAATGGCTATATCAGAAATCCCTTATTTCTTTGTCAACAATTTTAAACAACATATATATATATTTGTGCTTGCAAGATGGCTCTGGGTTGAGCTGAAACAAGCAAAAGGAAAGAATGATTCCTTCCTCCCATATTTGGGTTTACAGGGTGCAATCTAAAAAATAACCACTTGACACATATCCTTACTCCCTGACTACTGACAAAGCGGGAGAGAACTTGTGGCTCAATAGGTTAAAGCATCTGCTTAGCATGCAGACTGCCCAGGTTCGAATCCCGGAAGGGTGAGTTCTGACTGAAGAGAGTTAAGAAACTCGAAATGGCTATATCAGAAATCCCTTATTTCTTTGTCAACAATTTTAAACAACATATATATATTTGTGCTTGCAAGATGGCTCTGGGTTGAGCTGAAACAAGCAAAAGGAAAGAATGATTCCTTCCTCCCATATTTGGGTTTACAGGGTGCAATCTAAAAAATAACCACTTGACACATATCCTTACTCCCTGACTACTGACAAAGCGGGAGAGAACTTGTGGCTCAATAGGTTAAAGCATCTGCTTAGCATGCAGACTGCCCAGGTTCGAATCCCGGAAGGGTGAGTTCTGACTGAAGAGAGTTAAGAAACTTGAAATGGCTATATCAGAAATCCCTTATTTCTTTGTCAACAATTTTAAACAACATATATATATTTGTGCTTGCAAGATGGCTCTGGGTTGAGCTGAAACAAGCAAAAGGAAAGAATGATTCCTTCCTCCCATATTTGGGTTTACAGGGTGCAATCTAAAAAATAACCACTTGACACATATCCTTACTCCCTGACTACTGACAAAGCGGGAGAGAACTTGTGGCTCAATAGGTTAAAGCATCTGCTGAGCATGCAGACTGCCCAGGTTCGAATCCCAGAAGGGTGAGTTCTGACTGAAGAGAGTTAAGAAACTCGAAATGGCTATATCAGAAATCCCTTATTTCTTTGTCAACAATTTTAAACAACATATATATATTTGTGCTTGCAAGATGGCTCTGGGTTGAGCTGAAACAAGCAAAAGGAAAGAATGATTCCTTCCTCCCATATTTGGGTTTACAGGGTGCAATCTAAAAAATAACCACTTGACACATATCCTTACTCCCTGACTACTGACAAAGCGGGAGAGAACTTGTGGCTCAATAGGTTAAAGCATCTGCTTAGCATGCAGACTGCCCAGGTTCGAATCCCGGAAGGGTGAGTTCTGACTGAAGAGAGTTAAGAAACTCGAAATGGCTATATCAGAAATCCCTTATTTCTTTGTCAACAATTTTAAACAACATATATATATTTGTGCTTGCAAGATGGCTCTGGGTTGAGCTGAAACAAGCAAAAGGAAAGAATGATTCCTTCCTCCCATATTTGGGTTTACAGGGTGCAATCTAAAAAATAACCACTTGACACATATCCTTACTCCCTGACTACTGACAAAGCGGGAGAGAACTTGTGGCTCAATAGGTTAAAGCATCTGCTTAGCATGCAGACTGCCCAGGTTCGAATCCCGGAAGGGTGAGTTCTGACTGAAGAGAGTTAAGAAACTCGAAATGGCTATATCAGAAATCCCTTATTTCTTTGTCAACAATTTTAAACAACATATATATATTTGTGCTTGCAAGATGGCTCTGGGTTGAGGTGAAACAAGCAAAAGGAAAGAATGATTCCTTCCTCCCATATTTGGGTTTACAGGGTGCAATCTAAAAAATAACCACTTGACACATATCCTTACTCCCTGACTACTGACAAAGCGGGAGAGAACTTGTGGCTCAATAGGTTAAAGCATCTGCTTAGCATGCAGACTGCCCAGGTTCGAATCCCGGAAGGGTGAGTTCTGACTGAAGAGAGTTAAGAAACTCGAAATGGCTATATCAGAAATCCCTTATTTCTTTGTCAACAATTTTAAACAACATATATATATTTGTGCTTGCAAGATGGCTCTGGGTTGAGCTGAAACAAGCAAAAGGAAAGAATGATTCCTTCCTCCCATATTTGGGTTTACAGGGTGCAATCTAAAAAATAACCACTTGACACATATCCTTACTCCCTGACTACTGACAAAGCGGGAGAGAACTTGTGGCTCAATAGGTTAAAGCATCTGCTTAGCATGCAGACTGCCCAGGTTCGAATCCCGGAAGGGTGAGTTCTGACTGAAGAGAGTTAAGAAACTCGAAATGGCTATATCAGAAATCCCTTATTTCTTTGTCAACAATTTTAAACAACATATATATATTTGTGCTTGCAAGATGGCTCTGGGTTGAGCTGAAACAAGCAAAAGGAAAGAATGATTCCTTCCTCCCATATTTGGGTTTACAGGGTGCAATCTAAAAAATAACCACTTGACACATATCCTTACTCCCTGACTACTGTCAAAGCGGGAGAGAACTTGTGGCTCAATAGGTTAAAGCATCTGCTTAGCATGCAGACTGCCCAGGTTCGAATCCCGGAAGGGTGAGTTCTGACTGAAGAGAGTTAAGAAACTCGAAATGGCTATATCAGAAATCCCTTATTTCTTTGTCAACAATTTTAAACAACATATATATATTTGTGCTTGCAAGATGGCTCTGGGTTGAGCTGAAACAAGCAAAAGGAAAGAATGATTCCTTCCTCCCATATTTGGGTTTACAGGGTGCAATCTAAAAAATAACCACTTGACACATATCCTTACTCCCTGACTACTGACAAAGCGGGAGAGAACTTGTGGCTCAATAGGTTAAAGCATCTGCTTAGCATGCAGACTGCCGAGGTTCGAATCCCGGAAGGGTGAGTTCTGACTGAAGAAAGTTAAGAAACTCGAAATGGCTATATCAGAAATCCCTTATTTCTTTGTCAACAATTTTAAACAACATATATATATTTGTGCTTGCAAGATGGCTCTGGGTTGAGCTGAAACAAGCAAAAGGAAAGAATGATTCCTTCCTCCCATATTTGGGTTTACAGGGTGCAATCTAAAAAATAACCACTTGACACATATCCTTACTCCCTGACTACTGACAAAGCGGGAGAGAACTTGTGGCTCAATAGGTTAAAGCATCTGCTTAGCATGCAGACTGCCCAGGTTCGAATCCCGGAAGGGTGAGTTCTGACTGAAGAGAGTTAAGAAACTCGAAATGGCTATATCAGAAATCCCTTATTTCTTTGTCAACAATTTTAAACAACATATATATATTTGTGCTTGCAAGATGGCTCTGGGTTGAGCTGAAACAAGCAAAAGGAAAGAATGATTCCTTCCTCCCATATTTGGGTTTACAGGGTGCAATCTAAAAAATAACCACTTGACACATATCCTTACTCCCTGACTACTGACAAAGCGGGAGAGAACTTGTGGCTCAATAGGTTAAAGCATCTGCTTAGCATGCAGACTGCCCAGGTTCGAATCCCGGAAGGGTGAGTTCTGACTGAAGAGAGTTAAGAAACTCGAAATGGCTATATCAGAAATCCCTTATTTCTTTGTCAACAATTTTAAACAACATATATATATTTGTGCTTGCAAGATGGCTCTGGGTTGAGCTGAAACAAGCAAAAGGAAAGAATGATTCCTTCCTCCCATATTTGGGTTTACAGGGTGCAATCTAAAAAATAACCACTTGACACATATCCTTACTCCCTGACTACTGACAAAGCGGGAGAGAACTTGTGGCTCAATAGGTTAAAGCATCTGCTTAGCATGCAGACTGCCCAGGTTCGAATCCCGGAAGGGTGAGTTCTGACTGAAGAGAGTTAAGAAACTCGAAATGGCTATATCAGAAATCCCTTATTTCTTTGTCAACAATTTTAAACAACATATATATATTTGTGCTTGCAAGATGGCTCTGGGTTGAGCTGAAACAAGCAAAAGGAAAGAATGATTCCTTCCTCCCATATTTGGGTTTACAGGGTGCAATCTAAAAAATAACCACTTGACACATATCCTTACTCCCTGACTACTGACAAAGCGGGAGAGAACTTGTGGCTCAATAGGTTAAAGCATCTGCTTAGCATGCAGACTGCCCAGGTTCGAATCCCGGAAGGGTGAGTTCTGACTGAAGAGAGTTAAGAAACTCGAAATGGCTATATCAGAAATCCCTTATTTCTTTGTCAACAATTTTAAACAACATATATATATTTGTGCTTGCAAGATGGCTCTGGGTTGAGCTGAAACAAGCAAAAGGAAAGAATGATTCCTTCCTCCCATATTTGGGTTTACAGGGTGCAATCTAAAAAATAACCACTTGACACATATCCTTACTCCCTGACTACTGACAAAGCGGGAGAGAACTTGTGGCTCAATAGGTTAAAGCATCTGCTTAGCATGCAGACTGCCCAGGTTCGAATCCCGGAAGGGTGAGTTCTGACTGAAGAGAGTTAAGAAACTTGAAATGGCTATATCAGAAATCCCTTATTTCTTTGTCAACAATTTTAAACAACATATATATATTTGTGCTTGCAAGATGGCTCTGGGTTGAGCTGAAACAAGCAAAAGGAAAGAATGATTCCTTCCTCCCATATTTGGGTTTACAGGGTGCAATCTAAAAAATAACCACTTGACACATATCCTTACTCCCTGACTACTGACAAAGCGGGAGAGAACTTGTGGCTCAATAGGTTAAAGCATCTGCTTAGCATGCAGACTGCCCAGGTTCGAATCCCGGAAGGGTGAGTTCTGACTGAAGAGAGTTAAGAAACTCGAAATGGCTATATCAGAAATCCCTTATTTCTTTGTCAACAATTTTAAACAACATATATATATTTGTGCTTGCAAGATGGCTCTGGGTTGAGCTGAAACAAGCAAAAGGAAAGAATGATTCCTTCCTCCCATATTTGGGTTTACAGGGTGCAATCTAAAAAATAACCACTTGACACATATCCTTACTCCCTGACTACTGACAAAGCGGGAGAGAACTTGTGGCTCAATAGGTTAAAGCATCTGCTTAGCATGCAGACTGCCCAGGTTCGAATCCCGGAAGGGTGAGTTCTGACTGAAGAGAGTTAAGAAACTCGAAATGGCTATATCAGAAATCCCTTATTTCTTTGTCAACAATTTTAAACAACATATATATATTTGTGCTTGCAAGATGGCTCTGGGTTGAGCTGAAACAAGCAAAAGGAAAGAATGATTCCTTCCTCCCATATTTGGGTTTACAGGGTGCAATCTAAAAAATAACCACTTGACACATATCCTTACTCCCTGACTACTGACAAAGCGGGAGAGAACTTGTGGCTCAATAGGTTAAAGCATCTGCTTAGCATGCAGACTGCCCAGGTTCGAATCCCGGAAGGGTGAGTTCTGACTGAAGAGAGTTAAGAAACTCGAAATGGCTATATCAGAAATCCCTTATTTCTTTGTCAACAATTTTAAACAACATATATATATTTGTGCTTGCAAGATGGCTCTGGGTTGAGCTGAAACAAGCAAAAGGAAAGAATGATTCCTTCCTCCCATATTTGGGTTTACAGGGTGCAATCTAAAAAATAACCACTTGACACATATCCTTACTCCCTGACTACTGACAAAGCGGGAGAGAACTTGTGGCTCAATAGGTTAAAGCATCTGCTTAGCATGCAGACTGCCCAGGTTCGAATCCCGGAAGGGTGAGTTCTGACTGAAGAGAGTTAAGAAACTCGAAATGGCTATATCAGAAATCCCTTATTTCTTTGTCAACAATTTTAAACAACATATATATATTTGTGCTTGCAAGATGGCTCTGGGTTGAGCTGAAACAAGCAAAAGGAAAGAATGATTCCTTCCTCCCATATTTGGGTTTACAGGGTGCAATCTAAAAAATAACCACTTGACACATATCCTTACTCCCTGACTACTGACAAAGCGGGAGAGAACTTGTGGCTCAATAGGTTAAAGCATCTGCTTAGCATGCAGACTGCCCAGGTTCGAATCCCGGAAGGGTGAGTTCTGACTGAAGAGAGTTAAGAAACTTGAAATGGCTATATCAGAAATCCCTTATTTCTTTGTCAACAATTTTAAACAACATATATATATTTGTGCTTGCAAGATGGCTCTGGGTTGAGCTGAAACAAGCAAAAGGAAAGAATGATTCCTTCCTCCCATATTTGGGTTTACAGGGTGCAATCTAAAAAATAACCACTTGACACATATCCTTACTCCCTGACTACTGACAAAGCGGGAGAGAACTTGTGGCTCAATAGGTTAAAGCATCTGCTTAGCATGCAGACTGCCCAGGTTCGAATCCCGGAAGGGTGAGTTCTGACTGAAGAGAGTTAAGAAACTCGAAATGGCTATATCAGAAATCCCTTATTTCTTTGTCAACAATTTTAAACAACATATATATATTTGTGCTTGCAAGATGGCTCTGGGTTGAGCTGAAACAAGCAAAAGGAAAGAATGATTCCTTCCTCCCATATTTGGGTTTACAGGGTGCAATCTAAAAAATAACCACTTGACACATATCCTTACTCCCTGACTACTGACAAAGCGGGAGAGAACTTGTGGCTCAATAGGTTAAAGCATCTGCTTAGCATGCAGACTGCCCAGGTTCGAATCCCGGAAGGGTGAGTTCTGACTGAAGAGAGTTAAGAAACTCGAAATGGCTATATCAGAAATCCCTTATTTCTTTGTCAACAATTTTAAACAACATATATATATTTGTGCTTGCAAGATGGCTCTGGGTTGAGCTGAAACAAGCAAAAGGAAAGAATGATTCCTTCCTCCCATATTTGGGTTTACAGGGTGCAATCTAAAAAATAACCACTTGACACATTATATATATATATATATATATATATATATATATATATATATATATATATATATATATATATATATATATATATATATATATATATATATATGTGTGTGTGTGTGTGTGTGTGTGTGTGTGTGTGTGTGTGTGTGTGTGTGTGTGTGTGTGTGTGTGTGTGTGTGTGTGTGTTTTCTGAGGTTTTCACGGGTGTTTCTATGTAGGTCTTTGGTTCTTCGGGTTTCTCCCATGTAAAATTGGAAGTGTCTTGGTGACGTTTCGATGAAGTCCCATTCATCATCTTCAGGCTGGTGTTTTTGGCTTTGTGCTTCTAGGAGCAATGTGTGATCGTAGCTGTTTCTTCCTTTTAACTGCCAGTGGGGGTATGAACTGATTGGGTGGGAGCTTGGCTGTGTTCTGATTGGGTGGAGGTGTGTTCTGATTGGTTAGGGGCTTGGCTGTGCTCTGATTGGATGGGGGAGTGTTATGTTTGGGTGGGGGCTTTGTTGTGCTTGGGTTAGTCTGAGTTGCAGGGGGATTTTAGATGCTGAGCTGCGTTGCTATTGTTTGGCTTTGCGTTCGTGGTCGTGCGTCATCTTCATGCTGGGTGTCAGTTTGCTTCATATTATTGCTTCACCACCACTCATCCACGCAAAAAGCAAACCCAAACCCACACCGATGATGAGGCATGACCACAAACCAGAAGCCAGACCATAGCTGCATCATTAGCCACTTTAAACCCCTCCAATCCATACATGAAGCAAACTGATACCCACCATGGAGATGAGGCATGACCACAAATGCGAAGCCAAACAATAGCAACGCAGCTCACCATCTCAAATCCCCCTGTAACTCAGACTAACCCGAGCACAACAAAGCCCCCACCCAAACAGAACACTCCCCTAGCCAATCAGAGCACAGCCAATTTATATATATATAAATTCTCTCACACACACACACACAAACACACACACATGAATTGTGTTTTATTCTTTTGTAAATAAAATGCAACAATAAATAAAATATTTATTTTGAATTGGAATGTTAGGATTTCCATTTTGGTCTTGAATTTCAAACTAGATTGTCTTTCAAATTTAGTTAAAACAAGCATCCCTTAGACCCCATTTTAATATAACTTGTACATTTATTTCAGTTTCCATAGTTCTATAATCTTCCACTTTAAAATAAAACACAAACAAACAAGACTTTCTTCAGTCTAAAAAAAAGATAAATGTATAAATTTAGAGTTTTACTATACAGATTAAAATAAGGGGAAATACAGTTTGAACTGTACAAGGATCAATTTGTGATAACTTTATTTTTCTGCATTTGTTTTTTTTTTTTTTTTCAAAAAATGTAGCAGAGTCCAAAGTTTTATCCCTAGCTGAACACCATTCAATGATATTCAGGATCTAACTTTAGACATATTACCACAAGAAGATATAGAAGGAATTTCAGTGCAAACTGTAAAATGTCAGATGCTTGGTTCTTTGGGATTAAATATGAATCTTTGTGAATGATCTAAAGGGCACCTGAAGATGCTCTGAAGGGTAAATTCTATAAATCTATTGCTGAGGTTAAGTGGGCCTGGTCTGATATTCTTTTTTTAGACCAAGCCCACTGGGTTAGAAATCAAATAAAGGAAATTGAGTTTTTAGTGCTTGTAAAGCAGTTTGTAAAGCATTGCAGATAGAAAGGATAATTTTGAAAACTCTTAATCTGACTTGTAAAACAATTAGCCCTGTCAAAGCAACTCTCCTCTTTCATTTCATTATTATTATTATTATTATTATTATTATTATTATTATTATTATTATTATTATTATTATTATTTTGTAAAACTCATTTTCTCTGAGTATTCCACTGAGATTCAAATAAAACAAACCATCCAACAACATTGCCAAATAAACAAAGCATTACAAATAAAGATGACCAGGTACTGGTCAATCAACCAGTACCATTCTGGTAGTGGATAAGACAGCAACATCAAGAAGAAGGAAGATGAGAAGCTGGAGCAATACCAGGGTCTCAAGGAGGTACTGGAGATGATATGGAAAGTAAAGGCCAAAGTGAAAGGTAGTGTCAGAATCCAATCATATTTTATTTCTATCTACCTACTCTGATAAAAACCAATTCTTACTCTATTCTGGATTCTGTCATACTACGAAAGGGGAGGAGGATAAGCAGGGGTTTTTTTTTATGACTCTCACTTCCTTCATTAACAACAAAGTGACCATTTCTGGATTCTCTTGGAGAGGACTAAACATAACAATGCGGCCATCTGCCTTTCATCTTAGTCCCTCTGAAGTTCTCCTCTTTGCCGGCAGTGAGGAAAAAGGGGTGTGTGGGGGGGAATCCAATGCCAGGGATCTGGGAAAGAGAGGATGAGTGATTGTGCAGAGGGAGCAGATGACAGATTGAATTGTCCGGGCTGCTTGGGAACACTTTAAAACATTGAAGGGTGGGAGAGGATTCCCCAGATCCTGTCCAGCATGCGTACAATCACCTTCTCTTAATAAAGACCCCTGTTGGAAGAAACATTCCAAGAGTTCTGTTTTCTTAAGATGTAAGATTGAGGTGGGTCCTTACGCATAGAATAATAGAGTTGGAAGGGTCCTTGGAGATCTTCTAATTCAATTGTGTGCTCTAGCAGGAGATCTTATAGCATTTCAGACAAATAGTTGCCCTGTCTCTTCTTGAAAGCCTCCAGTGATGGAGCATCCACAATTTCTGAAGGCAAGCTGTTCCTTTGATTCGCTGTTCTCACTGATAGGAAATTTCTCCTTATTTCTAGATTGCTTCTTTCCTTGGTTTAGTTTCCATTCATTGTTTCTCATCTTGCCTTTTGATGCTTTGGAAAATAGTTTGACTCCCTTGTGTTTGTAGGAGCCCTTCAAATATTAGAACACTGCTATCGTGTCTCCCCTAGTCCTTAATAATAATAATAATAATAATAATAATAATAATAATAATAATAATAATGATGATGATGATAAAGTTGGAAGAGACCTTGGAGGTCATCTAGTCCAACCCTCTGCTCAGGCAGGAAACCCTATACCATTTTGGACAAATGGCTGTCCAGTTTCTTCTTTAAAATTTCCAGTGTTGGAGCATTCACTGCTTCTGGAGGCAGGTTGTTCCACTGGTTAATTGTTCTAACTGTCAGGAAGTCTCTCCTTAGTTCTAAGTTGCTTCTCTCTTTGGTTAGTTTCCATCCGTTGCTTCTTGTCTTGCCTTCAGGCGCTTTGGAAAATAGCTTGACTCCCTCTTCTTTGTGGCAGACCTGAGATATTAGAACACTGCTATCATATCCCCCCTCGTCCTTCTCTTCATTAAACTAGACATACCCAATTCCAGCAACCGTTCCTTATATGTTTTAGGCTCCAGTTCCCTAACCATCTTTGTTGCTCTTCTCTGTACTCTTTCTAGAGTCTCAACATCTTTTTTACATCGTCGTAACCAAAACTGGATGCAGTATTCCAAGTGTGGTCTTACCATGGCATTGTAAAGTGGTATTAATACTTCATGTAATCTTGATTCTATCCCTTTGTTAATGCAGTCCAGCACCATGTTGGCTTTTTTGGCAGATACAGCACACTGCTGGCTCTTATTTAAATGGTTGTCCACTAGGATTCCAAGATCCCTCTCACAGTTACTACTATTGAGCAAGGTACCCCCTATACTATACCTGTACATTTGGTTTTTCTTGCCTAAATGTAGAACCTTACTTTTTTCACCATTGAATTTCATTTTGTTAGATAGCATCCAGTTTTCAAGTCTGTCCAGACCCTCCTGTATCTTAAGCCTATCTTCTGGAGTGTTGGCTATTCCTGCCAGCTTGATGTCGTCTGCAAATTTGATGAGTTATCCATCTATCCCCTCGTCCAAATCGTTGATGAAGATGTTGAAGAGCACTGGGCCCAGAACAGAGCCCTGGGGCATCCCACTACACACTTCCCTCCATGTAGATGCAGTTCCATTGAGGACCACATTCTGAGTATGGCCGGTCAGCCAGCTACGGATCCATCTGGTGGTGATGCTGTCTAACCCGCATTTTTCTATCTTATCAAATAGTAGGTTGTGGTCTACTTTGTCAAATGCCTTACTGAAGTCTAAGTAAATTATATCCACAGCATTCCTCTGGTCCACTAATTTTGTCACTTGGTCAAAATATGTAATAAGATTTGTCTGGCATGATCTGTTTTTGACAAACCCGTGTTGGCTTTTAGTAATGACTTTGTTTGCCTCTAGGTGTTCGTTGATTCATTGTTTGATTATCTTTTCCAGAATCTTCCCATGTATTAAGGTCAGGCTGATAGGTCTGTAATTTCCTGGGTCCTTTTTTCCCCCATTTTTGAAGATGGGAACTATATCAGCTCTTTTCCAGTCCTCTGATAGTTCCCCAGTGCTCCAGGATCTTTGAAAAATATAGTTCAGTGTTTCTGAGATCACATCTGCCAGTTCCTTAAGAACCTTGGGGTGTAATCCATCTGGTCCTGGTGATTTGAACTCGTCTAGACTGGACTTACCATTTTCTTGCCTATCTTAACTTGTATTTCTATTTTGTTTTTTATGGCACTATTTTTGATAGGTTGGTCTGTTTTTTCCCTTTATGTAAAGACAGATGGAAAAAACGAGTTAAATAGTTCTGCTTTCTCCCTGTTGCAAGTCACTTCTTGCCACTTTCACCCACTAATGCACCAATCATTTCCTTCACTTTTTTCTTGTTCTTTACATGTTGAAAGAAGCTTTTTTTGTTATTTTTGACTTTGGTTGCAAGCCTTAGTTCATTTTGAGCCTTAGCTTTCCTCACTTCATCTTTGCAGGTTCGGGCTATTTGCTGATATTCTGACTTAGTTATGTGTCCCTCTTTCCACTTTCTATACTTGTCCTTTTTATCTTTCAATTGATCAGAGAGTTCTTTATACAGCCATGCTGGTTTCTTTTGAGAGCTGTTATTTTTCCTTTTTGTTGGTATTGTGCTAGACTCGGCCTTTATTATCTCACTCCTTCTTTTCATTAGACCAGTGGTTCTCAACCTTTTTCAGGTTGAGACCCCACTTGCGCCGCCCATGCGCGGTGCAACCCTGATGCGCATGTGCGTGTGCGTGTGCATGCGCCAGGCCGATCCGCGCATGCGCAGCACGCGCGTAATGAAAAAAAACAAAAAAAAAACAAAAACAAAATGGCGGACAGTGACGGGCCGATCCGCGCATGCGCGGCACACGCACAATGAAAAAAAACAAAAAAAACAAACAAAAAAAAACAAAAACAAAATGGCGGACCGCGACGGGCTGATACGCGCACGCGCGGTGCACATGCGACGGTCCGAACCGCGCATGCGCAGCGCGCACAACAAAAAAATGGCGGACCGCAGTGTCCGGCGACCCCCGCAAAACGGTCGTTCGACCCCAAATGGGGTCGCAGCCCATAGGTTGAGAACCGCTGCATTAGACTATACAGTGATCCCAGTAGCAAGTAGGAGCACTAAAGATTGTGACATCTAATATGGGGGAATCGCTACAAAAGATCCGAGGAACAACACAGAGTTCTCTGTCCAGAAAAGCGCCGTTCTAGGAACACCTAAGTTTCTGTGCAGTACCCTCAAATTCCCAGAACCCAAAATTGAGCAAGACACAGATCCCCTCCCCCCTTGGGGAGGGATGGAGAGAGAGAGAGAGTGTGTGTGTCATATAAATTCCAAGCAGAGGACCAGCAATCCGTCAGAATGTTTCCCTCCCCCATTCATTATTGTTGTGTGCAGATGTGCGAAATGAAGGCAAAACACCACAGGCTTATTCCTGCTTACAGTGTTTTGGCACTGCAATGAAACATTATGTAGGAGTGAATTACACTTTTGGAAGGAGTCTGTGACAGTGATATAAAGTCTATTTGACATGCCTTTTATTTCTTTGGCAAAACTGTTACCTGCCATGAAATCCTCCCAATGTGGCTGCAGAATGTGGGATAATTAGCTGTTATGTACAGAACGTCATGGCTTGTAAATAATAGGAAGCTAAAATTAGATTTCAAACTTATATATTTAGAATCTGCCTCTTTCTTTCTTAAAAAAAAAAAGATACTGAATACCAAGCAGTCTCAAGTGACCTCTATAATCCTCCTTAATCTTTGTTTATTAATATAATTACATGCAAAGGGACAATAAAAACTACATTTATTATTTATATATAACTTCCAATTGTTTGGGGAATCAAATGTTCTTCTTCTTTCAATATGACAGCTGTCAGTAAGGTATACTTTGATAAATTAACATAGTATATTTATGGTTCAGTGTTCAAATTTCCCCCCTCTCTGTAATGGCTCATCCCATTTAATACGCTGTCTCCATATGGAGTTTAAGACTAAAAGTTGTTAATTGAAGAATGAAATAAATACAGAATGTACAATATATTAACCATATATTGTTCTGCCAAAAAATCTGTCTAGAATGTTTCTGAAAGAAGCATGTGATATGTTTATCTTATAAATTCTTGAGAATTTCATTTGTTCTTTTCTCAATAGCATTTTTTTAACTTTCTTTAATGTTGAAGCTGATGAAGCTTTTGCTTTGTTGTATATTTATTCATTTACCTCCCTCTTTCTCTTTACTGCCCATCAGCAAGGCAAATTTGTTTATTTAGTACATTTTTAACCTGCCCATAAGACTAACCCTCCAGGTGGTACCTTGAAATATGGCGAAAACAGTGCACATAATAGAACACAAAAGCAATAGAAAATATAATATTATATATCTAAACATGCCACAGGTAAAAGTAACACAGAATAAACTGGCATAAATAAGGAGCCAGTGGCACTACATCAAGCAATGAAACAACAGAAATAATTGTTGCAGAAGAAGTAAAATCAGCTGTCCTTAAAAACACCTTTCAAAATGAAAAGCGTTTTGCCTGTCAGCATAATGCAGGTTTCAGGTGAATCTTTGGGGAAAAGATATTCCAAAACAACAACAACAAAAACCACTTTCTCTTGTATCCATCATTTTGTTTAATTGAAGACAGGTCTCCAATCATAGTATCCAATCAGGAGCAGAAGAAGCTCTTTTAGGAATTTCAGGAGGTTGTTTTTTTTTTTTTTTTGTAATATCAACATTTTAAAATGGGTCTGGAAACATATTGGCCATTAGTTCAAACAGCAAAATGAGTTTGCCCAAATCATCTATAGCTGCTTTGTTTTGAATCAATTGAGTTTCTAAACAGAGTCTCAATCCAACCAAATAATAACATATTTCCCATATAATGAGAAATATAGGTGCAAAAGACCTCAGAAGTAGTTAGTAGTTAAGGTACTGGCTTAAAAAACAGAAGACTGTGTGTTTTAGTCTCACTTTAGCCATGAGAGCTGATTGGGTCACCTTGGGTCAGTAATTCTCTCTCAGCCCAACCTACCTCACACGGTTGTTGCTGGGGGAAAATAGGAAATAGTATTGGTCTTTCACCACCTTGAGTTACTTATAAAATAATAAAGCCAGAGTAAATAAAATCTAATAATAAATAAATAAAAATCTTACCCTAAACCAATCTGGGCACAGCCAAAAATACAATTAAGACAGAATATATTTGGTCTATGAGTGGAAACAAAGGGTATTTATTTTTATTTATTTATTTATTTTATGATTTTTATACCGCCCCCCTCCCGAAGGACTTGGGGCGGTGTACAGCCCAATTAAAATGACAACATACAAAAATTAAAATTATTAAAAATAAATTAAATAATTTGGCCCGATATTTAAAAACCCAATACATAATCTAAAAACACAATCCCCTAAAAACAATTATGGCCATTGTTGGAGCTGGAGCTATTATCCCAGGCCGGCTTGTCGGAATAAGTATGTTTTTAATTCTCGACGGAAGGAACGCAATTCCGTCATCGTACGGAGTTCGGGGGAGCTCGTTCCAAAGCGTTGGAGCTCCCACAGAGAAGGCCCTCCCCCTGGGGGTTGCCAGCTGACATTTTTTGGCCGATGGCACCCTGAGGAGACCCTCTCTGTGGGAGCGTACCGGACGGTGGGAGGTATTTGCTGGCAGAAGGCGGTCCTGTAAATATCCGGGTCCGATGCCATGGAGCATTTTAAAGATGGTCACTAACACCTTGAAATGCACCCGGAAGGCCACCGGCAACCAGTGTAGCTCACGCAGGAGCGATGTTACATGGGAGTGCCATGGCGCTCTGGTCACTACCCGTGCGGCCGCATTCTGGGCCAGCTGAAGCCTCCGGGTGCACCTCAAGGGGAGCACCATGTAGAGAGCATTACAGTAGTCCAGCCTGGAAGTGACGAAGGCATGAGTAACTGTCCATAGCGAGTCCCGGTCTAGGAAGGGACGCAACTGGCGTACCAGGCGAACCTGATAGAACATCCTCCCGGCCACGGCTGTCAAATGGTCCTCTAAAGACAGCCGTGAATCTAGGAGGACTCCCAAATTGTGAACCCTTTCCACGGGGGCCACTGTTTCACCCCCAATGGACAACGAAGGAGTCAATTGACTAAACCGGGACGACGGTAGCCACAGCCACTCGGTCTTGGAAGGGTTGAGCTTGAGTCCGTTCTTCCCCATCCAAGCCCACACGGCCTCCAGGCACTGGGTCAGCACGGCAAGAGCATCATTGGGGTGGTTCGGCGTGGAAATGTACAGCTGAGTATCATCAGCGTACAGATGGTACTCCACACCAAAACCACGGATGATCTCACCCAGCGGTTTTACATGAATGTTGAACAGTAGGGGCGAGAGGACCGATCCCTGAGGTACCCCACATACAAGGGGTCTCGGGGTTGACCTCTGGCCCCCTGTCAACACAGACTGCATCCGGCAGGAGAGGAAGGAGGAGAACCACCGCAAAAAAGTGCCCCCCATACCTAGCCCCTCCAACCGTTGCAGTATGATAGCATGATCAATGGTATCAAAAGCCGCCGAGAGGTCCAATAGCACCAGAGCAGAGGAACAACCTCTGTCCCGGGCCCGCCAGAGGTCATCCACCAACGCGACCAATGCTGTTTCCGTGCTGTAACCAGGCCTGAAGCCCGACTGGTATGGATCCAAGTATAACGATTCCTCCAGGTGTCGTGGGAACTGTCAGGCAACCATGCTCTCGACAACCTTTGCAAGAAAGCAAAGGTTGGAGACAGGATGATAATTTGATAAAATAGCTGGATCCAGGGTAGGCTTCTTAAGGAGGGGCCTCACTACCGCCTCTTTCAAGGCGGCAGGAAAGACACCCTCACTTAATGAAGCATTAATAATTGCCTGGAACCAGCCTCGTACCACCTCCCTGGATGCCAACACCAGCCAGGAGGGGCACGGGTCCAATATTTATTTATTTATTTATTTATTTTATTAAATTTCTATACCGCCCCTCTCCCGAAGGACTCGGGGCGGTGTACAGCCTAAACTTTAAAAAACATATAAATATACAAAATTTAAAATAATTAAAAATAAATTAAATCATTTGGCCAAAATCCTAAAACCCAAAACATACAAAATTTAAAATCTTAAAAAATACTCAGAAGCTTCTATGCCAGGCCGGCCTGTCGGAAAAGGAATGTTTTTAGTTCCCGACGGAAGGTGCATAAATCTGTTATTATACGGAGTTCGGGGGGGAGCTCGTTCCATAACGTGGGAGCTCCCACAGAGAAGGCTCTCCCCCTGGGGGTCGCCAGCCGGCACTGTCTGGCCGACGGCTCCCTGAGCAGGCCCTCTCTGTGGGAGCGTACCGGACGGCGGGAGGTATTTGCTGGCAGTAGACGGTCCTGTAAGTATCCGGGTCCGATGCCATGGAGCGCTTTAAAAGTGGTCACTAACACCTTGAACCGCACCCGAAAGACCACCGGCAACCAGTGCAACTCACGCAGGAGCGGTGTTACGTGGGAGCGCCACGACGCTCCCATCACTACCCGCGCGGCTGCATTCTGGGCAAGTTGGAGCTTCCGGATGCACCTCAAGGGGAGCCCCATGTAGAGAGCATTACAGTAGTCCAGCCTGGAGGTCACGAGGGCATGAGTGACTGTGCGTAGCGAGTCCCGGTCTAGGAAGGGACGCAACTGGCGCACCAGGCGAACCTGGTGGAACATCCTCCCGGCCACGGCCGTCAGATGGTCCTCTAAGGACAGCCGTGAGTCCAGGAGGATTCCCAAGTTGCGAACCCTTCCTGTGGGAGCCACTGTTTCGCCCCAATAAACAAGTGGTCGCCCTAAGTCCCCCGAGCAACCTGTCCACGTCCTTGGGAGTCACGGGGTCAAACTCAGACCAGATAGCAGTCTCAATTCCACTCCTACTCTATTTCCAAAGCAATGTCTTTCTGGGTGTTAAATATGTAGCAAACGTTGAACCCTAAAGGTGCTTGTGTTTTTGCTATAGATATGGCTCCCTTGAAAGATGACAAGCGTAATCCAATTGTCAAGGTTGAATTGCTAACGTCTATTGCTACTCAACTTGCTATAGAAATGGGGGGAGGGAGAGTCCACAGACTGTGAGAACCTACAAGAATGCCAAGGTCACTAACACAGGTGTCTGATGGAGAAGTGGATTGTTCTCATAATAAACCAAAGACAAATGGTTGGGCAACATAAACACTTGGTGGGTGGGGGTTAAGGGAAGCTATTGTTAACTAGGCAGATTTTCATGTGGGAAAATCAGAGCTGGTTTCACTTCTTCAGTTCTGAGATGTGTACTCAATAAAGATTTATCTTTTATGGCACTTCAAAGCCTTGAAGATTCGTTGGATTTGAGTTGGTTAATCAGACAGTTGACACCAACATTCATTGGATCACAGAATGAGAACTAACTAACTAACTAACTAACTAACTAACTAACTAACTAACTGCTTGTTCTTTTGTATGGGTGTGGATTTACCTGATACTGAGGAAGCTATTATGGATCCACTGTGCATTGGCCAGTCCAAGGGTAGGCAACTATGTCAACTTTATGCCCTGTAGACTTCAACTTCCTGAAATCTACAGGTCATCAAGTTGACATAGTTGTCCACCCCTATACACATCCATTTAACAACACTGTTGTGTAAACCTGAGAGCCTGTAAAGGAAAATACTAGGCAAAAAAATGTTTCCTCTCTTGGAATATGACTCCCGTTAAAGTCCCATGATGTTTAATTACAGTCCGTCAGAGAAACTTTCCAATTTATGTCTCATGCTACCTAACTAAAGTGTGTTTTTGTTCTGGATAACAAAATGTACATAGAACATACCTTATCATCATTAAACTTTATTCATTAAAAAGGCATAAGAAAAAAACAATGGAAATCAATATATATGCAGTATATGACTTAATAGTCCTGTCATGTGCAACAGAAATTTCATAAGAACCTGCAAAGTGCTTAGCCATTTTATCTGCCTTTGGAGTATATTAGGGGGGAAGAAAACTAAATTGGCTTCAAATATATTGTCTATTGAGTCCCTTTTCTCTGGAGCCATCTGGGAAGAAATATGCATAAATATGCATTTTTCCCCCAAAAAACCACTCATTATTCCTTTGATTCAAAAGATTCAAAAGATTTTTTTTTCTAATGCTTCAGCCTAAAGGTCCCAGTATATTAAAGCCTCATTTGAAAAGCTTTTTTTTTCTTCTGCTGGTAAGGTATGAACATAGATTTTCATGTATATTTAATAGTCTTTTTTTGAATCTAACATTAAACCAGGCTGTACTACCAAAGCTGCTTGGAAAATTCCCAGAACTTGCCATTATTTAATGTGAAAATCATTTAATATATGGGAAGGAATTATGTTGACTTAGCACAGATGGTCGCACCTGGTTATCAATGACTGGTTAATGAAAAGCTAAACAGGGTCAGACTAATATTTCAGACATGTACTCTAGGGTAGAGATTTAAAAACAAATGTAGAAAGCAATGCCAAACCAGCTTTATATTATTGATATGAAAGCTATATGGGAGACAGTTTCAAAGAAACTTTCTTTTTTTTACAGAAAAAAAAATAACATTTAGCTTTCTCTCGGGCCTCAGCCAGTTTCTTTGTCCTGGCTGAGCCACTTTTCTGCACCTTCTACATTAATTTTTAATGGCACAGGAGCAAACTCAACTCAACACATCTCTGCAACTCTTCTCTGTTTCTTTGCCTGAGAGAATCCCTTTTTATTGTGTGGTTACAAACCTGGATGCATCCTATTGTTTCAATGCAAAGATGTTCCTATAATAGGGTTAAGGAATATTAACATTCCACTATTGATATAGCTTGGAGCAGTGTTTTTCTCCCTCAACAACTTTAAGGTATATAATTTCAACTCCCAGAATCTGAAAGTTGAAGTTCAAAATCTTAAAGTTGCCAAGCTTGAAAAATACCGGCTTAGAGTATTAAGAACTGAGAAAAGAAAAATCTAATATTGGATGTCAATATTACAAGCATAAAAATATTTGGCTTTTTCATCCAAAGTTGAGTAACACTGAAAAAAAAAAGAACTATTATGACTTACCTCAATACATATTTTTTTGTATTAGAGGTTTTGCTCTTAAACTGATTACTTAATACAGTAATAGTCTTAAGAAAGAATGGTGTGGTGGCCTAGTGGTGAAGATACTCACCTCTCCCTTAGAAGATTGAGAGTTCAATCCTAGGTAGCAGCAGATATTTCTCTCGTAGGACACAAAGAAAAAATAATTTCATCTGATGTCAGGAAGAGTACATGGTCAGTAACTGCTCAGCTCTGACTATACCCCACATTAAGGGATTACAAGGTCATAAAAAGGGAGGATCTTTTCGTAGTAGTCTTAAGAAGAAATATAAAATGTGAAGGATCCATATTAAATATTTATGTAGAACAGGACAACTAGTGTCAGTCAAGACACTGTTGTTAATTTTGTGGCCATTGCTATTTCCTACATTGTAAAATTCTATTGGTCCAAAGGAGGAAAAATACACTTTATTATGATTTGCAATGCTACATTTTTCTTACTAAGAAAAATTCAGCAGTAGTTCCCATTTAACTCAGCATAGCTAGATTAGGCACCTAGGCTCATACTCTGTTGAAAACTGTTGGGATATATTAAATAACATGGCTAAATGACAATCACTTAGTTCTCTTTCTCATTCTCCATCATGACTGTACCTTTTAGCCTTGAAGCTGTACAGTTGTGGCTTGTTGCGTGAACTCACATTTCTGTCCTGGTACATTCTGTCTCCCAACTTTTTGCTCATATCTCACAGCTTCACAACAATCAAGTTCATTTTTTTAAAAAAAAATGCAACATTTTATCAGAGGAAATGAATAATAAAACCATGCTAGAATGAATTACGAAAGATGGTTAGGTAAAGTTTCCAATTAAATGGATAAATGAAAATGTGTATTACTTTGATTTCAACCCATCTAACCCAATTTAGAATAATTTCTCTTAATATAATGAAATTTAAAGGAGTTAAAGTAGAACCATCTAGTGATTTTTTTTATAGTAAGTTCTTGATGACTTGCCTAAATAGATTTGCAGGATATTTTATACCTTAATGAGCTCCAATGTGACTCATCAAGTTCAAATCTCAAGTAATGGTTGTTGTGTTTAATAAAAGTTTTTTATGTAATATAGAAGAGATTGATTTGATTATAAATGATATGGATATATAACATTCTTCAGTTATTGTTAATATTATTAACATATTGGAACACAAGAAAGAATTAAGTACAAATAAAATAATCATATTAATTATATTTAATTAATTTGGTTTTGAGCTTAAATTTAAATTATGACAAATGCCTTTTTTTTTTTGCTCCACACATTTTAAACTACAGTTTGGGCTTATAACAAGTAGCTCAATTCTTGACCATATTATTTCTAAATCATCCAGTCTTAGAAAGCAATTTGATTTACTAAAATTGAAAAAAGCTATTTTGACTTCTACTTTGTGAGTGGTTGTGATAAATTATAGACAAAAATCCACCTCTTTCTCCTCTTTCTTCATACCTTCATCACTTATCTTCCTTTTCTCACTGCTTAAAAACCTGTAATACCAAACAACCATATACATGTAGACATAGACATACTTATACATATATAAATGTGCATATACATACTAAAACAGCCTTAAAGCAATGTCAAAATCATTTAAAAAGATACCTTTTGATTCTGTTCTGAAATATTAAGAGAAAGCAAGAAGGCTATACAAAAGGGAATTTTTATATTTCATACAATGTCTATCTCTGGTTGCAGAAATCTGATAGAAATAGACTCTGAGATTTTAGAACTATCTGTGTGGTGGCTGACCATTATGTGATTCTTGCCCATGACTGTTCAAATCAACTCCTTTCTCAAGATCTCCATATTCAATGTAGATTTATAAATAAGAATTCTTCTGTTCAAGCTGCTGCTCCTGGACAAACATTCCAGTTGGAGCCTCCAGATGCAACACATATCTTGCATGTCATGTGCAATGTTAAAATTGAGCCAAATATAGTCCTTTTCCTGACCATTACATAAACATCTTCAGTCTTCTGAAGAATATTGGCAAACATGTAATACATTAAGGAGAGTAGTCTGAAAAGCCAGAGGTCATCTCAGTCACATAAAGCCAACGGTTGTCTCAGCCCCATAATGAAATATTCTGAATTCTCTTTAACAATTCCCAAGAGAAAGTGGACTGTGTAACCAACACCTTGGTCATAGTGACTTTTACTTGAGCTTTCCTATCTTGAGAATCTAATAACCTGAAGAAGTCTCTAAAAGCTCCCAATAGTGCCCAAGTCCCAAGTTTCCAAAGACATTCATCTCAGCCATTGTTTGTCAATCTTAGCAACTGGAAGATGTCAGTTAGAGAATTATGGGAGTTGAAGTCCACAAATTTCCTATTGCTATGGTTGAGAAACCATGATCTACACTGTTTCTTCAAATTGTATATCTTTTCAGTGTTTGCCTTCACTGTCTGCTTTTTTTTTCTTCTGAAATTGCTATTCCTTTTATCTAAGGAACATGCTTGTTCCGTCATGTCATCTTTGCTAACAGCACCCCAAATTTGAAATCAATTTCTCAGGTCTCTTTTGAGTTATAGTGTATTGTCTTGCTTGTGAATAGAATATGATGGCTGGATTAAAGAAAACAGCAATGCAAGTATGAATAGTTCCCCTCATGTAATCTAGAAGCTGTCAATAAAGTTTATTTACAGTAGGTATTGGACTGGTTTTTTTATTATTATTATGTTTAAAAAAATATAACGTGGTATCAGAAGTCAACTGAGAAATTTTGGATGGTGCTAGTATAATAATGGACCAATAGCAGCCTCCAGGAAAATTATACTTTGATGGAAAACTGGAGAAGAAAAAATGGTTTGAGTTGAATTGTGTGATGAGGGGGTTTGAGAAAAAGAATGAGATATTACTGGCACTCTTGACAAATTTGAAGTCTGGAAAGCTAAGGCTCAGAATGAACTAAGATTAGCAACAAATGTCAAAAATAATAAAAGTTTCTTTCAGCCTGTAAAAAAAAAAAACAAGAACAAAGTCAACGAAATGATGGGAGAGGATGGCAAGGAGGTAATGGGCAGCAGAGAGAAAGCAGAACTGCTTAATTCATTCTTTGCATCTGTCTTTACACAAAAGGCAAAAATAGTCCAATCTATCAAAATCAGCACCATAGAAGAAAGAATAGGAATACAAGTCAAAACAGACAAGAAAATAGTAAGACAACACCTATCCACGCTAGACAAATTTAAATCACCAGGATCAGATGGATTACGTTTCATGGTTCCAAAGAAGCTGGTAGATGTAATCTCAGAACCACTGAACCATATCTTTCAAAAATCCTGGAGCAATCAGGAATACCAGAGGATTGGGAAAGTGCTGATGTGGTTCCAATCTTCAAAAGTGGGGGGGAATGGACCCAGGAAACTACAGATCAATCTGCCTGACATCAATACCTGGGAAGATCCTGGAAAAGATAATCAAGCATCCAATCTGCAATACTAGTTTGCATCAACAGAGAGATAATATCAAGATCACATGAAGTGTTAGTACTGCTTTATACTGCACTAGTACAATCACAGTTGGAATACTGCATCCAGTTTTGGTCACAATACAGGAAGATGTTGAAACTCTAGAACAGAGGTGTCAAACTGCCGGATGCATCATGCGGAAGCCACACCCACCCCATTGCCGGCAATGGCAAAACTGTCCCGATACATTGTGCAACATCATGTGATGTCGCAAGTTTGACATGTCTGCTCTAGAAAGAGTGCAGAAAAGATCAACAAAGATGATTAGCCGACTTGAAGCAAAAACATATGAAGAATGGTTGCAGGAACTGAGTATGTCTAAGTTAATTCAAAGAAGGATTAGGTGCGACATAATAACACTATTCTGGTATCTAAGAGGCTACCACAAAGAATAAGGGGTTGACCTCTGAAAACCTGAAGATAGAACAAGAAGCAATGGATGGAAACTAATCAAGGAGAGAACCAACTTAGAAATAAGGAGAAATTTTCTAACAGTGAGATTAATTAATCAGTGGAATGACTGCTCTTCAGAAGTTGTGGGTGCTCCATCACTGAAGGTTTTTAAGAAGAGACAGTTAGCATTTATCCAGAATGCTATAGTGCCCCTGCTTGAACAGGAGATTGGACTACAAGACTTCCAAGATCCTTTCCAACTCTGTTATTCTGTACTTTATATTCTTGTTTCTGCAACTTGAAAGAATTTACATATGAAAAACATATTTTTTTTAACATTTAACCATAGTATTTTGAAGAGGGAAAATAAAAAAAACAAAAAAAAAACCAAGTTCTATAACATTATTTGGACTACTTATTCTGTTTCAAGATTGCCGACACACAAACACAGTACTCAGAAGCAGAACTATTTACTACAGTTTAGTCAAAAAGCAAACACGATATGATTCAAATGCCTAGGAAGTGTACTTGTCAGAAGAGAGCCAAGTACAGTCCAAGAAGCAATAGCAGAGTCCAAAGAATTTCAAAAGACACAGGGGGCCAAATCAGATAGTCTGCCAGTTCAACGATCAGGAGTCACAAATAAAAACAGGAACACAATCCCAAGCTGTGAAGCCAAAGGGTTGTGCTCAACAAAGGTTGCAAGCAAAGGAGCTACCTAAATCTGTCTGCATAATTTACTCATGCTTCACCCTTTGCTTAACAAGAAGTCTCATTGAGGAACATTGCTCTGATCACCTTTGTATGCTCCTGGGGACTGGAGGTTGTGCCTCTTTGTTTGATTGCTCAAGTTGAACAGGAGATACCTGTGGGTGATAAACCTCACTGAATCCTGGTTTACTGATTCCTGTGGCTGACAATCCTAAAGCACAGGTTTATCTGGAGCAATATCATCAGATTCAAGGTCACAGTCAAACTATGAATTGTGGTTCATTACAAATGTAAAATTCAAGATTGTTAGAAGTAAAAGGAAGAAATATAAACTTAGTTTATTTGATCACAGCTAAAATATATTTGTTGTTTTCTCTGGTAATCGTTAATGGACTTTTGCTGATATCAGGATTAAAGTGATAAGGTTTATGGAATTCTTTATAGATAAGAACTTGAATATGGAAGGAAGAATTCATTTGTTGTATTTCAAGAGATTAAAATGTTTATACATGATGAAGGTAGAAAATTACTATGTTCTTATTTTTTCCTTCTTTTCTATTACCCCCTTTTTTCCTTTTTCCATTTCCACAATTTATATTTTTTTATTCTTAGTTTGTATGAGCTTTTACTGTTGTAATCATAATTCATAAAAATGCTACTAAAAAGAATTAATAAGAGTTGTCAGTGCTCCATAACTGGAGGTCTTCAAGGAAAAAAATGGATAGCCATTTGTCTGGAATGGAATAAGGTCTCTTACCTTTGACAGGGAGTCAGATTAGAAGACCTCTGACATCCCTCCCAGTTCTATGGTTCTATAACTTTGGAAAATTTACAAGGAGGATGATATAATGAGGGATTTGATTAGGGAATTCAATAAATGCTGGTATTGTTTAAAGAAATAAATTTGAAGTTCAGTAATCAAAGGAGTAAATATGGACTAACTGAGGTAAAATATTTAATTTCTCTTTGTTTGAAATCTGATGAAACAAAGACTGAAGCCCAAAGAATCAAGAATAAAACAGAACAACAATGATATTTAGATTTCTAGCCAATTATTTGGCCAAAAAAAAAAAACTGTTCCAGGGAAGGCTATTGTGACAATTCCGTTAAGGCAATTGATACTGGATATGGAGTTTCAGTAGATGCCAATCATGAAAAATATAATGAATAATTTTTAAAAAGAAATGTACATAATATAAGTGGTGATTGGTAGTTGCTAGTACATTTGGTTTAGGTGCAATATTGCAGCAAGAAGAATTTTTGTGACTTATGCATCTAAAGCCGTGACTAAAGCACAACACATTTATTTCTTGATAGAAAAGGAAATATGAGCTATTCTTTCAGGATTACAAGATTTCACCAGTTCATTTATGGGAAATAGGTTTTAGTGGAAATTTGTGATCATAAATCTTTGAAAGCTATTTTTAAAGAAACCGTTATACAGTGTGCCTGTAGGAATCCAAGGATTTAACTTTGTAAAAAATAACAATTGTTTATAAGTTTATAAGTCTGGAAAGGAGTTGATAACGGCAGATGCCTTGTCTAGTCTTTTTTTAAAACATTTTTTATTATTAGATATCCATTTGTACATGTAAACAAAGAGAAAAAATTTTTTTCAAGTTAAAGCCATTCAGCTTAATACAATCATTTTAAATTAGAAGTAGTTGATGAACTGTATTTGGATTGTTCTGAAGCTATATTACATATGATGAGGTTTTATTTGCCTACAACTGAGAGAAAACTTTAAGATGCTGCATTAAACAATAATACCTTACAATTCTTAAAGAAAATGAGGCAAGGTGGCTTCAGCAAATCAGGGAAGTTCCAGATGATATAACAAAAGAAGGGGAAAATGTTTTTTTTTATTGAGGTTAAAATAGATATGTTGTTAGGGTTATAAAACTCCCTTAATGGACCTTTGCTGAAAAAGGCGGTAAAATTGTTTTTACTTGTGATAAATGAGGAAGTCATTTCTTTATATATATTTTTCTTTACTATATTCTTATTTTTCCCCTCTTTTCTACTTTATTTTATGCACTTTTTTCTTTCTATTCTTTTAGGTTATTAGTTTTTTTTCTTTTTTTAATTGCAATTTCTAACACATTTACTATAAAACAGTATTGGAATTATGCAGAGGACTTGCATACCCAAGAAAAAAATACATTTTAAAAATGAGAGGGAGGCAATACTTGAAAAAATAAAATATGATTAATTGATAAATAATTAATACATGAGCATGGATGAAGTACTGTACAGTTAAAAGCCAACTTGGACTTGTATGGATATTCAAAAAGAAAAAGAAAAACAAATTATACCCCCATATAAGGTTTTGTTAGACTTTCATGACTTGGAACTGTGATGAAATATTGGGGGAAAAAATTAATTGCTTATACTGTAAGATCCTGCTGAAATTGAACACATATATATTTGAATTCCAAAGAAAAAATATTTTTGATTTCTCTAAATTCCTAAACTTTTTGTGTGGAAAATTTCTTTAATCAAACTGATTTTGCAACACTTTTTTTACGTGGTCTTTTCAGTTATGAAAATTGCCAGCACAGTTACTGATGGGTTGATGTTTGCAAATAAATTTCCCCGCATCTAGTGTTTTATTCAGATCACAAGATGGCCAAGAAAATCTCTATCCATGATTAAAGCACATTCAGGAAAAACAGTTATTATAATGGATGGGCTGGATCTTTATCACTATTGAAGATGGAGGATTCTGCACATTTCAGACATAGTGGACTGTGAAGACCTATCCAAATTACAGTAGAAAGCATCATTTGATTTCTATATTTTACTCTGTGCAAATGGCTAAAGGAACAATTTGTCAAAGAAGGTACTTAGGAAAAGACGAAAGAGCTTATGCCCTGTCTAGTCACGTGTAGAAAGAAGAAGAAACTACAATTGACAATATTGTTCTATAAAAAGACAACAGCAATCTGATTTAGGGAGAAATGCAATCTGTAGTGACATCAAGGTGTACAGTGATTTGGAAACCAACATAGTATGAAAAAGTGCTGTATTGGAGTGGGGAAAGAGATAATGTGTTTTAACATATTGCATTACTTGTGGGTAGCAAAAAATGAGTAAATAAGCAAATTGAGCTTTGTATGTGTGAGATAGTATCCTAATATAATCGGCTACCAACAGTAAAACATAGTTTGCCTTATTTTTTTTCTTTCATTCTGTGTTGTGTAGCATACCACAATCCATCTCACAGTTATGGCTTGACATATACAATAACTAAATAACTTTCAAGTGAGGAGAAGAACTGTTTACAACAGTGTTTCTGTTTATTTCATCTTCTAATATTTATGTTTTGTGAATAAATCATCCTTAGCCATTATGTTTACATTGAGGGCCTAGCAAAAAATAATTTCTGAAAGGAATGGTACTTCATTATCCCAAGAGCTTTTTTGAAGCAGAAAGACTAATAATATAATTTCTTACCAAATAAAAAATATTTAATATTAACACATTAATATATTCTATGTTTTGATTTTCTTTATTTTCATCCATGTTTAATTGATTTAATACAATCTCTAGTGAACCTTAATGCATCTGTATATTTCTTTACTATTAATTAAAAACTTCTGATAAGTTGATAACTGCTTCAGTATCTCTTCTGAAATGAATACCGTAATAACAGAGTTGTAAGGGACCTTGGAGGTCTTCTAGTCCAATCCCTTGCTCAAGCAGGAGACCCTATACCATTTAGACAAATGGTTATCCAGTCCCTTAATACAGTAAAAGCCTCCAGTTTTGGAGCACCCACAACTCCCTTTTTTATATATACATTTTTATTTATTTTCTAATGTTACAATCATGAGTACTTAATAAGCAATGTGTTGTCTGGGTCCAGTGGTAATTCAGTGGTACATATTAACTTTCTGAGTCTAGTTCCAATACTACACCATCCAGTGCTCCCTTGATCCTCTCTTATTCCAGTAGTATGCATTTTTCCACACTGGGAAAATACAATTCTTGCTACTGTTAATACATATTCAATTAAATATAGACATCTTCATCACATTTTTCTGGTATTATACATAATATTGATAGTGTCAGTTTATAAAATCTTTTCTATCCAGAACATATCTCAATTGCATTTGCACTTAAAATCCATTTGTTCAATCAATATTCTGTTTTTCCCGCTTTTTAAAAATTTTAATTTCCCATCAATGTTCAAAATATCTTTATCGCTTATAATTTTCTCATAATAAATTATATTTGGGTAACCAAAAGCTTCCCTTATTCAAACTCCTTTAAAATTTTCATATTTCCCATCTGATAACAAAGTATAATATTCTAGTTACAAATCTTGTCCTTCTAATTATAATACTTTTATTTCTAACAGTTATCTATTTTCTTAATCATATTCAAACATCTGTTTAATAGTTTAATATCCCATCTAATAGGTCAAAACCACTATTTTCTTCAATCTTACTCTAGCTTTCTTACTCTAGCCTTATTACTCTTACTCTACCTTTCCAACGCAGTGCATTTGAATCATTGAGTAATTCTTCCTCTGTTTTTGTATATATTGTTTGGATTGAGGAAGATAATTTGATTGAAGTATTTTTGGAAGAACGCTCAACCCATTTATATTCATTTAACAGCCTCCATACTTCTCCTTCAGTTTTTATTTTCATTTCTTATTTGTCAATATTCATCATTTCTCCTAACAGCTTTATCATCCATTCAATCAGTTCTTCCTTATCCTAAATGTGTTCTGTGATCTTAACAAGTAAGATATCTTTTCCATTTCTGGTGTTAACACTTCATCTTCTAACTTTTCATTTGTCTGTACACAATTCCTTCCTTTAGGTCCTCCATCTTTGGGTCACTTTCTTCAAATGTTCCTTCTGTCTGTTTTCTGAGTTACTAGTTCCTTCTTTATTGTCATTGTCTGAATTTGTAAGTTTAGGTTAGAAAATTGTTCTTTTATCTCATTTGCATTATTTTTAGTCTCATCATGAAATAAAACAATTGTCTCTTGGATTGATTTCAACATTTTTCATTAACATTTTCTTGTTGTTATACCAAGCTGGGGACTTCAGAGACAAGTGTTAAAGATGTTTTTTTTTACCATTTGAGGCTAAGTTTGAAGCACCCATTTTGTTTTTGTATGTAGTCTTTATAGTCCAATAGGGTCCCCAGAATAGATAAGCAGCCCAAGAGGGTTTTTTTCCCCTTTTCCCAGCTGCAGTCTGCAAAAGTGAAAGTTTCCAGGAACAACAAAGAGTCTTATCTAAGTCCGGGCTTCAAGCCAAGTTTCCTTTAAGCATAATAAATTGTAGTGTTCTGATTCACTACTAGATGTTGTTGACATTGTCTTCCAGCTTTCCTAATTCAAGCCTATTTTACAGATTTTCAAATATCTTTTCTAAAAAAAGTCTCAAAGGTATTTTTAGTCCCCAAATTTCAAAGCTATATATCTGTATAAATTCCAAATTGGTCTCATAGTTTTTTCTATTTCCCCCTTTAATTCACCACTTTTATTTTCCTGAGGGAGCGGGGCAAAAACTTCCCTTCCCTCTCTCATCAGGGAGGATTCTTTGCTTTGGGCATTCTTTTTTCCAGGAGAGTAGTATTAAGGTCATAAAAAGAGGATAAAGTCTCACCTAGTTCCATCCACGTTGCTCAAAAATTGCTAGTTAGTGCTTATTTTTGGTTGTCAGCAGCTTCTGACTGGCCATACGAATGTAGCCAGTCTTTCCCCCGATGGTTTGGAGAGCTTCCTTAGATCCAGCGGAAGGGCCCCACCCCTACACAATCAACAAGGGTCCCCTCCATCTTCATCGTGTCTCCTTTTGACCCTTTTTAGGGTCCCGAGCGAGGTGAAATCAAATGTGAAAAATGGAGCCCCATCTTCCTGTGCCTGTCACACCGCGGCACCTAACTGGAAGTCTCAGACACCCTCAACTTATTTATTTATTTATTTTATTAATTTGACTTCTATGCCGCCCTATTCCGGAGAACTCAGGGCGGCTCACAACTTCTGAAGGCAAGTTGTTCCACTGGTTGATTTTTCTTAGCATCAGGAAATGTCTCCTTATTTCTAGGTTGCTTCTCTCTTTGTTCAGTTTTCATCTATTGTTTTTTGTCTTCCCTTCAGGTTCTTTGGAAAATAAGTTGACCCTTTTTTCTTTGTGGAAACCCCTCAAATATTGCAACACTGCTATCATGTTTTCCCTAGTCCCTCTTTTCACTGGACTAGATATACTCAATTCCCGCAAATGTTCTCCATATGTTTTAGCCTTCAGCCTTCTCTCTTTCACATATATTGTCCATTCAGGCAAACTCAGTAATATGGTAATGCACAGGGTTTTTTTGTTTTTTGTTTGCTTTGTTTTTGTTAAACGTATGACTTGCCCACAAGTCATAAAACAATTTCATTCCAGGGATGTTTTTGTTTTTAATTAAGTTGATCCCAGATTTCATTCCAAAGTACTAAGAGCAATCTAATTATAAAAAGATCAGAGTTAGTTATGGTTATTCTTTTGCTAATAATAGCTGTACTGAGTATTAATAAATCATAATGTTTTAATAATTTACTTCACTGAGCCTTTTCTTTAAAAATAATATTTTACATATTATTTAGATAACTTCAAGAATCAAACAGTTTTACTTCAGGCTTTCTGTCCCCATAGTGCTAACTTTTTTTTCTCCCTTCAGTAACAAAACTCAATAAAATATCCAGTTTCCTTTTAGAAGATTTATATTCATCACTCATTGGGAAGCAAATATGCTACCTATAATGATCTCTATTCCAAGAATCACAGCCAATCATCTGCAAAATCAAACCACAGATAGAATTTAAACATTAGATAATTGCTCAGCTCCAACCAAGTGTACATAGCACAAAGCTTTTGCTTGTACGTTTTCCTTAGCCTGTAACCCTCATCTGAATTGATATGATAATCATAATGGATCATCAGATAATCTTTTCCAATGATATAACAACTTTCAACCTTTGCTTGAAAGTTGCAAAAAAACTCAGTTGCAACTTCAAAGAACACCTTTATATATGCTACCCAGCGAGACTTTCTTAAAGGAGCATAATAGGGGATACACAGCCTTGTTGAGCTGGAAATAAATTTGGAATTTTGATGTCCACAGTGTGTTCAAGCACAGAAAGGCTGCCTTGAGGATTATGCCTTCAAAACAGGATGAAATAGTCCCCAAATGTACTCTTCATTATTCAAGTGGGTATTTTCTGTTGGTTCAAAGACATTGCTGTAAATAAATAACAGCAGGAGACAGGAAGCTTGTTGGACATCAAGAGAGGTTTGTAGGAAAATTATATAGCTTAAACATAGAAAATAATTTCCAGCCTAAGGACAATTAATTACAAGTAATGCCTTTTATAATTTTTATTATAGCTTTGCATTAAATTGAACCTTAAAAATGAAACCTTATTTCATATGTCTTTTTAAGTGGCAGCAGCTGGCTAATATAGTCTGGGCTGGGAAGCTAAGCAAAGTCAGACCTGGTTAGTACTAGCAAGTGACTCTTCTAGCAAATGCAATGAAGAGAACAGCAAGCCATTTCATTATTGCCACTAAGAGAACTATATGAATATGACTAGGAAGTTACCAGAGTTGAGAAGGACTTAAAGATTTATCATATATAAACATATGTAGTAATAACACCAGGAAAAGAATGAAACCAGTTTCCAGCTGCAGTTCTATGACCCATTGGGACCATAAAATTCCTTAATTTCTCCCTCCCTGATCAGAGCGCTTCACCTCAGAGCAACATCCAATGTTAGACTTGCAATTCTTACCATCATAGAAATAGCAATTAGACTTTACCGCTTCATAGTGCTTTACAGCACTCTTTAAGTGGTCAGCACTTAAGAGTCAGCATATTTGCCCCCAACAATCTGGGTCCTCATTTTACCGGCCTCAAAAAAAAAAAAAGGCTAAGTCAACCTTAAGTCAGTCAGGATCTAACTCCTGGCAGCGGAATGCAGAGTTAGCCTGCAATACTGTATTCTAACCATTGTGGCACCTTGGCTCTACCATGCCAGTATTACTTCCATGCCAGCTTCAATAGCTAGTTCTTTCTGAGGTTGGGAAAGCTTCATATCTGTGTGGTAGAAAGAGGGAGAGAGAGGCAGGAAGAGTTTTGGTTCTAAAGAATACAGTACTTAGGTTCAGGGCTTTTTTTTTTTGTCATAGAACGCCCAGACCAGAGTTCCGGCACCTTTTTTGGATGGAACCTTGTAGGGTACGCAAGGCAAGGAAGGTTGTATGACGTGTGTGAGTTCTGGCACCTTTTATTTATTTATATACAAAAAAGCACTGCTTAGGTCAATATATTCTATCACATCCCAGTGCTGGGAGAAGATTTAAAGCATGACCTTGTCTTAATATAAATCTCCTATTATTTGCAGCATGAAGGATTAAGTACCTGTTTTCCCTCACTTCTGCATTTTCAAATTTTGCTAATAGATTTTTCACCTTATTGGAATATTTGGCTGCCTTACCTTGAGCTTTCTGTTTACTCATTTTAACTTTTTAAACTTTTCATAAAGCATCCTGAGGGGGACTATTCTTGAAGAATATCAACACTGAAGTGCTTTATAGTAACATGACTGAGTAGGTTGTTTTCCTTTACCAACACATAGCAGCATATAGGAAAAGTGCTGTTGTGCTATTCATTTCAATAAGGGCTTCTGAAGAAGTACTATTTGATGGATTGCAGCTTAGAGTTCTCCTTTTATTGGAGTGGTGATCATTATTGATTTGCACTATTTCTGCATAGAGGATAGACTAGTAATTTTATTTTACATTCTTATCCTTGGAGAAAAAAATTGGAATGTGAGAGCTGAATAATCCTATAGGTGATGTCAAGGTTAATGCATCAAATTAAGGTAGCTGCTCAGTTGAATTTTGTCAAATATTCCAAAATTGCACCCGTTGTCTGAGGTTACAGACAGATTAAAATGGAAAAGAATTTAAGTAGCATGTCTTGGGACTATGTTGTGGGCATTACACATTTGTTAAACAAAGCTGTTTTTGTACCCTTTGGATTACACATTGGGAATTTTTCATTAGCAATCAACAAAATGTGTGTGTATGTGTGTGAACAACTGAGAGGATTGGATGCAATGACATTATATAGAATATCACAAGTTGATTATCTGAGATTGTTCAGCAATATTTTAAGCAAAGCCATAATTCCAATGTGTAAGCCCAAGGACAGCTGCTTTATTTGTGTTTCATTTTGTTAGCAGTTTATTCTATTATGATGTTCACTCTCCCTCCTTCCTTTCCATTCTTACTCTCTCTTTTTTAAATGGCCCATGCAAAATTCTCTGTATCCAAAGTGTGGTACTCATTCAAATACACTGCAGCTCTGATTAATTTCAAAAGTGCATCGTTCATTAAGCAAGCTTGCCAATGCACAATCTGTCACAAAATCCTCAAAGTGGAAACACACAACCAGTTCTCTTTTGAAATTTCTTAAATTTCTTAAGGCGTAACACTTTGATTGCATATTCTCTAAAGGGAATAAGGCATTATCTAGACTATCTTTGCTTTTTTTTGTTTTATACTCCACTTTATTTTTCAGGAGCTTGAAGTGGCTTGCAGTGTGGTGGGATGAATCCAGAATGAATGGCCCAGACCCAACAGGGAGTTTTGATAGCACAGGGTAGATGCAAAGCTGGGTGTTTCTAGTATTAACCTGACACATTTACCATAACACCATACAATTAGTAGTGAAAGGGATATGCAGTGTCCTGTGGGTGAATGTGCATATTAAGAAAGATTCATACTATAGTTTTGTGTATGATGAAATTATTGAAAGATTTACCATAGGGATGGACTATTTTTTAGCCTGAGAGCCACGTGACACCACATCAATAATTTACCCTGTGAATTTGATAGGGGGTATATTTTGCATGAATACAGTATGTGACTTAACTGGTTCTGCCAAGGAATCTAAGAAGAGTTCAACTAACATTTTCATATGAGTATATTTTATACCAACTAATGGAGTATATTTTGAAAACAACTTTTCACTTCTATCAAGTCATTGGTTATATGATTGCATAAAACAAAACACAGAATCATAGGGCTGGGGGACACCTCTGAGATCCTCTAATCCAATCCGTCCTTAAGGTGGGAGACCTTATACCATCTCAGTCAAATGGTTGTCCTATCAATTTCTGAAAACTTCCAGTGATGGAGCACCCACAGCTTTAGGAGGGAAGCTATTCCACTGGTTCTGAAATTTTCTCACTGTCAGAAAATTTATCCTTACTTCTACGTTGGATCAGTGGTGGCATTCAGCCAGTTCGCACCACTTTGGCAGAACCGGTAGCTAATTTTTTGTTGCCTGGGCCCAGAATGGACTTCCGAAAGTAGCATCCACACAGAACCAGTTCTTCACATATTTGAATCCCACTACTGAGTTGGATCTCTCTTTAACAAGCTTCCACCCATTATTTCTTGTCCTGCCCTGTGGTGCTTAGGGAAATAAGTCAAGAGGGACCATCACACCCCATTGGGATTGGCCCATACCAGTTGTGCCAGCATGCTATAGGACCCATCACCCCGATTATTTTGACTGATGGAATACAGGAGGAGGGCCTTTTCTGCTGTTGCTCCTGCCCTTGGAACATCTTAATCCCCAATGTGAAGTTGGCCCCAGCACCCCTATCCTTTCGTAAGGGCCTAGAGACATAGCCATGCCAGTTGGCTTGGGGCCCCAGTGGAGGATCAACACAGTGGAGGTGGTTAATTGCATAATAACAGATCCCTCCTCCCCCCCCTTTGCTCCTACCCTCCCCATGTGTCCTTGGTTTTAATGTTTTATTTTAACTTTTTATGTTTTAACTGTATATGTAATTGTAAGTTGCCCACAGTTATCCTATGATATTATGGGCGGCCAATATTTTTACCTGTTTCCCTGAAAATAAGACCGGATCTTATTTTATTTTATTTTATTTGCCTCCAAAAGAGGCACTAAGTCTTATTTTTAGGGGATGTCTTACTCACCTCCAGCACCGACAGCCTCGCCCAGCCAGTTCACATCTGCTGCGGCCGAAGGAGCAGCTTCATTCTGCAGCTGCATTCCGGCCTGCATTTTGCAGTCAGGCTTTTCTGGAGGGCCTCTGCAGCCAAGTACCGAGCTATGGATTGAATCCATAGCTCCATCTTCGGCTGCGGAGGTCTTGCAGAACTGAGGTATGGATTGGATCCATAGCTCCATCCTCGGCTGCAAAGATCTTGCAGAACTGAGGTATGGATTGAATCCATAGCTCTATCCTCAGCTGCACAGGCCTTTTGGAAAGGCCTGTGACTGAGAAATGCAGGCCTGGCTGCAGAAGATGCCTCAGAAGAAGTGGGCTGGCTAGGAGAGGCCTGGCTGCCAGGTAAGTGGGTGCGGGGTGCATGGGGAAGATCCACACCCCTGTTCCTGCCTCAGCTTGAAGTTTAGGTCTGTACCTCACCCCAAAACTGGGGCTTATTTTTTGGGTAGGGCTTATATTAGGCCCACCCCAACCCCAAAAAAATCAAGCTAGGGGTTATTTTCAGAGTAGGCCTTACTTTCAGGGAAACATGGTATAAGTAAGTAAGTAGTAAGTAAGTAAGCGACCGGTTAGAGCCCACAGAGTCGGCCTTCTCCAGGTCCCATCAGCTAGACAGTATCGCCTGGCAGGGCCTAGGGGAAGAGCCTTCTCTGTTGCGGCCCCGGCCCTCTGGAATCAACTCCCCCCGGAGATCCGTATTGCCCCCACCATCTCCGCCTTTCGCAAATCATTGAAGACTCATCTTTGCCGACAGGCCTGGGGCAGTTAATACCTGGCCCCAGCCAGTGTATGTATGTTTGTATGTCTGTTTTGGATGATTGGTCTTTTAATTGATGGGTTTACAATGTTTTTTATATATTAGATTTCTACATGTTAGTATCTATGTTGTGAGCCGCCCTGAGTTCTTGAAATAGGGCGGCATAGAAATCTAAGTAATAAATAGATAGATAGATAGATAGATAGATAGATAGATAGATAGATAGATAGATAGATAGATAGATAGATAGATGGATGGATGGATGGATGGATGGATGGATGGATGGATGGATGGATGGATGGATGGATGGATGGATGGATGGATGGATGGATGGATGGATGGATGGATGAATGAATGAATGAATGAATGAATGAATGAATGAATGAATGAATGAATGAATGAATAAATAAATAAAGTCAATCCCTCTTTTTTGTGACAGCTGCTCAAGTAGTGGAAGACAGTTGTCATTTCCCCCAATCCTCCTCTTTAAAAGGCTAGAGATACCTATCTCTCTTATCTGTTCATCATATGAGTTAACCTCCAGACTCTTTATCCTCTTTGTTGATCTTCTCTGCACACTTTCCAGGGTCTCAACATCTCTTTTGTATTGTGGGGAGCAGAACTAGATGCACTATTCCAAATGCGGACTCACTAGTGTGGTACAAAGTGATATTACCACTTCTCGTGATCTTGATACCATATTTCTTTTGATGCAGTTTAGACATCAACACAGGAGCAGAGCATGAAACAGTCAATTGGAAGCACACCACTCACTGAGACATGGTTAGCTTAATTACAATTTATTGAGTAAATCATATTTGGATATAGTCACAAACCATACGTTGCCATAATTAAATTAACCACATTATGACTTAAGAAACTGTGATCCAAATATGAAGTACATATGAAGAAGGGAGAAAAAAAATCAAAATTGTCTTCAGCCAACATGAACTTACCCACAATGGCTGTTCCAGTCTTTCTGAAAAAAGCATTCTCCAAGCAGGCTGCTATGAAAAGTGATATATTAATGTAAACATAAATTTGTATTGACAGATGATGTCTGTCTTTCTTTTGTTCAACTAGATGCTTTATAATTATTTGCAGTAATACTGGTGTACTGTAAGTAGTAAAAAAAAATCAAGATGTAGCCTTGAGTGCTTAAATGAAGCCCAGCCATGTTTTACAGTATATGTGACAGATGTGACTTCTGTGAAAAGTGACAGGGAAGAGGGCTTTGATTACATGACCATGGCTGTTATATTGACATTTTAACTCCTTGGGTGCCCTTCCGGTTGGCACATACATATATCAACATTTATTGATTATTTCCCTCTTAAAAGTCATAGAATTTGCTAATAATATGTGTCATTCCTATCAAGAAATACAGATAACTATAGTGAGCTGTGGCAACATACAGGATGAAAAAGATGATGTATTTTATTTGTCATTGCTTTGAATAAAAGACCTTCCATTTTCAATTATATAAACATAGAAATATAATATTTATATTCTATATATATAGTGTGTATAATGGAGTTTAGGTACCCATTATGAATCTGAGGTAAATAAATTCAGGACAGAAAATGAGATATTTCTGCACTCTTACAATTGCTGTAAATTTGCAATACACTACTACAAAATTGCCACTAGGTTGGGATTTTTTTATATATAAAATACATGAGATTTCCTGTAGATTAATTTTATTACTATAAAATTGAAATAATAAGTTTCTATAAAGAACTGTTGATTGTTTTCATTTGCCTACCCAGGAATGTTCAGTGAAATAGTTTACAGTTGTATTTCTATCAAACTGAAGAGAAAGAATCTGGCACAACTAAGGCTTCAGTTTTTAAAATCCTTCTAGTTCTCTTTCCTTAGTACGCAACTTCTTTTATCTACTGTAAAAACAATATCACTATTTCTTGTCAGTATATTCATCTTGCTATTAACAAAACGTTCTGAATACAAGGCATAAAGCTACCAATCCAAGTAACAAAACTCTGCATGACCAAGACATGGCACAAAAGAGTTCTACATAACTCTTTGTTGCTATTTAATGGTTTTTCCAATCTGAATGTAGTAACCATATCAGGGAATAAATGGAAATAATGAGGATAAGCATAGAATGAATTGAATAGCTTGGGAAGACCATCGGACCTAGAAGACCTTGACCAAAATCCCCCTAGTCCTAAGGCCTTTTTCTTCTTGCCTCTGATCACAGGAACAACATGCCCATATTTTCTGCTGTATCTTCATGACGTTGCCTTCATCTCATCACAACTCAGCCAGAATAAAATTATGCTGGGAAGTTTTTGTGCTCAAAGCAATAATTGTTCGCTTCAAACAGGCAGCAAGCCTTGACAATATTATTGTGAGTATTACAGTAGTTGACCTACTTCAGTGAAACTTTGATCAGGGATACGGTCAAGTGACTCCTTGGGATGGACTCATCCCAGCCCTTGTTTCGTTCCTAGGGGATTCTGCTGTGAAAATGTTCCTCCTTTTCTGGCCTTTGTTTTCCGCTTTGAGCAATGAATCCCCAGCAACTGATCAATGGTAGCATCACAGGGTAGCATATTGACATCAAGAAAGATCACTAATGGTACCTCTGGTCCTTCAGAGTGCAATCCTACCTTTGTTGTGCCTCTGACATTTAGTTGAATTGTTTTTGAAAATGTGTAGAGGTAGTCCTCTACTTATGACCATAACTAAGCCCAAAATTTCTGTTGTTAAGTGAGACATTTATTAAGTGAGTTTTGCCCATTTGGTGACTTTTCTTGCTACAGTGGTTAAGTGAATCACTGCAGTTGATAGGTAAGTAATCTAGTTGTTAAGTGAATCTGGTTTCCCTATTGACTTTGCTGGCTGCAAAAGGTGATCACACAACCTTGGGACACAGCAACAGTTATAAAGATGAACCAGTTGCCAAGCTTCTGAATTTTGATCACATGATCATAGGGATGCTGCAAAGGTCGTAAGTATGAAAATGGGTCACAAGTCATATATTTCAATGCTGTTATACATTTGAATGGTCACCAAATGAACTGTTGTAAGCCGAGGACTACCTGTATACTGTTTTAAAAGAATGTTAAGTCATCTTTCAAAATAGCCCTCAAAGCAGCTGATGAGTGGTGAGCAGACACAAGGTAAAGGGATTTAAATCTGGGTTTCCCCAACCCTAGTCCAAGGCCTTCACTGAACTGGCTGCTGATGACCAAATCAATCAGTAAATATACTGCTGGCTAATTAGTTCTTTCTCCTCTTCTAATACCATCTGTCTGATTATTGCCAACAAGTAGGTGGGCTAGGTAAACTTTTGCTGTAGCTTGGTAAAACATTTTATTATGTCATTATGCCTGTATAATGACCATAAAAGACCACATGAAAACTTCAAATCTTTTAAATTTTTGATTGGTACCAGCATTGCAATTAAACATTCATACCAAATCCTTTGAAGAAAATGCACAACTCAGCATAAAAACAACAGCAGGCGGTAAGCAAGTTGAAAGACAAAATAGTAATAAGAATATTCTTAGACTACATTACAACTGCTCAGCTTCATTAGAGTAGTCTAATATCATATCTGAATCACAGATTGCGAGTTGGGAAACAATTGTTTAACATAAAACATGCAGATTCTAGAATCACCTAAAGGTATCGTCTCATTATAGATTTTATACACACTTCCTGCCCTAGCCAGGAATGATAAAGAGTTTTGTTTGTGAATTCTTCTGTCGCATATGGAAGGTTCACATAATTAATACACATAGGACCTGCCTCTTTTTCTGGATTGCACACAGTGATAACGTGTATGACAGCACCCAGAGTCATATCTGACTCCTGCCCTCTCCCTGCCATCACCATAAGGACAATCCATGAGTTATACATAATTTATATTCTAAAACATTATTTTTCAGCTGTAGATAACAGTTTCAAAAGCTCTGGCCCTGTGTATATTGCTAAACCACTGTTTTCTTCATTAAATAGTTATCTTCTGCTTTTTCTTCATTAATAGTAATCTTAAAGCTGGATAGAATTTGTTTCAGCGTGACAGTTAATAATGGGTTCTTTAACGAGTTGCTCAAGAAATCAAAATCTTAACATAAGACAATAATATCAGAACATAGTTGCACCGAAATGCCAAAGTGAGCAATTATGTCTTCAGATGGCACCAAAAGCTAGAATGGTTCTACATCAATTGGAACATGTGAACTATATTTCCAGCAGTGTTGATGGCCTTATAATGATATAATTGCCTGTATATATTGATTTGTACTGAATTCCTGTCCCTTTCTCTCTGCATTGGGTCAGGTATTTGTGGATCATGTGTAAAAATCAAAGAGATCTGGTGAAAACAGAGTGCAGTATTATGAACCATGAACGACACACACACACAAACACGGAGAGGGAGAGGGAGAAGCACATTGCTTAATACCTGAAGAAGTTTCTGGCTTCTTTCTCTTGAGCCCAAACCTAATTTGATCAGCTATTGTAGATTTGGAATTGGAGGGGGGGAGTATGAAAGTGAGTGTGTGTGTGTGTGTGTGTGTGTGTGTGTGTGTGTGTGTGTGTGTGTGAGAGAGAGAGAGAGAGAGAGAGAGAGAGAGAGAGAGAGAGAGAGAGGGGTGAGAAACATGAGGGTTGAGAAAGTGATAAATACTTTAAATTGCATTTCTATATGTCTTGAGTATCTTATGAATAAGAAAAAGAAATAGGAAATATTATAGTGATCACCTTTATGACTCTACAACTACAGTATAACCCAACAAAAAAAGAAATTCATAATGGTGGCATTTAAATCATAAATGTTTCCTTTTGGGTTGGCATTCAACCAAATCTTTGACTGATAAACTACTGTTATGGCACTTTTTCTTGTCAACTCTGCAGGATAAGTTACTAGAAAATATAGCTTAGCAACATCTGGAAATAAAGTCTTCCTTCCTCTAGTATATAATACCAGCTTAGTTCCCATGATGGAAAGTTCTATGATTCTGCAGCTCCTCAAAGAAGCATTTTGCCTTGCAAACCGTTGAAGAAGCTCCTCTTTGGACCTGCTTCATGTGATACATAAAGACTCACAGATATACTGTACATGCTAAGATAGTAGTTGCCAGGTTGCTTTGCATATTGCCTTCTCTAGCAGTCCCAGTTGTTAGAAAAGTCTTCAGAGCAATACTTGCTCAGAAATTTGACCAACAGTTAAAAATGCCAAGTCAAGACTGTAAAATCATGCTCCTAGGGGAAATCACATTATCAAAGCAAATCCAAAGTACTTTATCTAGGCCAGGGGTAGGCAATCTTGGCTATTTTATGACTCGTGGACTGGCTGGCTCAGGAATTCTGGGAGTTGAAGTCCACGAGTCATAAAAGACCCAAGGTTGCCTGCCCTTGATCTAGGCCTACTGTCTTCTAAAAGTCAGGGATATGGTAGCACAGTGGCTTAATGAGGCTGAAACTGTTGGCCAGAAATGGCCTGCATTCCGGCAGTTTGAGTCCAGTTCTTGAGATGGAGTGAACTCCCTTCGTTCAATCTCTAGCTCCTGCCCAACCAGCAGTTAAAAAAAACAACATATTGTGAGTAGAAAAATGGGTACCACTTCAGTGGGAAAAACCTAGCTGTGTTAATGTGTGCAGAAAGTGGAAGCTCGTGCTGAACCTGGTTAGACAAGGCAACATGACACAAGGTGAGGCGAGACTGGCGGAGGAGCCTGGAAGAGCCAGCAACCCAAGCACTACTAGGCAATTGGTATAAAGCTAATTCATCCCCCTCAGTGAACCAAGAATTGGCGTGCAAGCACCGAACAGAATGAACTAGTAGTCTAGGCTGTCATAACTACAGTGTCCAGCATGTGTAGATTTCCCTGACATTGTATGCCATACACTAAATAAATAAATAATCTTTAAAAACTGGCATTGGTTTTAGAAGGAGAGCATTGCTAGCAATTAAACTTGTCTAGTGATTGAATCAAGTTTGAATCTGTGATTCAGCGGAAGTGACTTCTGCTGATCTGCTCTTTCTCTTTGGGAACTGCACCATCTTTGTGGTAAAATGAGTTGTATTAGGTTTAGTCTCCTGCTACTTGTGAAATTAGGTTGTGGCGTACCCCAGCATGGAGCAAATACTCCCAATGGATGAAGATATATATAACTGTGATCAAAATTGCATTCCAAAGGGCAATCCCATCATTACCTATGTCTGAAATGCAGGCACATTCTTGAAAATATAATGAGAGCAGTTACAATAAAGTTATTGGTAGTAAATCAGCAACATAGTGCCCCATGCTGAGTCAATCTTCAGCTCATTTTGTCCACATAAAACTATGCTTTAATTTGTTTCTTCTGTCACATTGATTTTTTTTAATAGTCTGGAGGAAAAAAAATCCCTCTATATGTCTGAAATTGAAATAAAAACGCACTGAAGCTTTGAAAGTGAGATTTTATTGACCTTTCACAAAGTGAAAATGCATCACATTGTATGTATGCACATTGTCCAAAGTACTTAAAATGATAATATTTAGTGCTTTCTTAACTGCAATCTTAAATGGCACAAAGGTCAGCTTCCCTGAAAATTATTTAACATGCGTTGCATTCTAGATACTGTATTTCAATGTTTCCAGTCTGAAATATTAAAACCTTTGAATGACTTGAACTGTAATTCAGAATATACAGAAGGTAGAAATTGCTCAATCACTATTTCTATGTGATTTCCAGATATACCCCAAAGAAAATTTAAATTTATTCATCCCGGATATTTTGGGATGGATCCCGTAAAACATATTAAAGAATGGAAATGTACTGTTCAAAGTCATCTTTAATGATATTAATGTTGATAATTCAGACATACATGTTTATCATAAGAGCCAGTTTGGTGTAATGGTTAAGGCACTAAGGTACATGGGTTCTAGGTCCATCTGAGGCAAAAACAGCCAACTAGATGATTGTGGTCATGTCCCACTGCCTCAGTAGAAGGTAAACTGCTTCCAAAAACTTGCCAATAGAAGTGCAGGGATTTGTCCAGGCAGTCACCAGGAGTCACAAATGACTTGAAAGCACACACCAAAAAAGTTTATAATGCAGACACAGGTAGGCATAGAACACTATATATAGGCTATATATAGGCTCCAAAAGGTGCATTAGGGCTTATTTTCAGGGTATCAGAATGATCAGCCTGATCAGGTGCCCCACCCCTGGCATGTGCATAAGAGGTGGTGAGTGCACAGGGGCTGACAGTGTCTGGCAGCTTGCCGGTGCCATGGCCAGTGCACCCTGGGGCTGTGCAGCCTGTGCAGCGCAGGTGAGTTGATTACCTGTCCAAGCAGCAGGTGAAGGCAAGCATGCAGGGGGGATGTGCCATGCAGCTGCCTGGCCCACAGGAAGCTTATGAGAGGCTCTCATGACAGCACCAGCAGAGGCACAGGGGGAAGCAGGAGATCCGGATGTGCCACACAGCTGCCTGGCTCGTGGGATGCTTGCAAGATGGTTGTGCAGTGGTACTGGCAGCAGGTAGAGGCACAGACATGGAGGAGGCATGGCCAACAGGCCCGGCATGGCCATGGGCAAACCGAGAGATGGTGGGATGGCGCATTGGGATCACCTGCCTCCCCCATGCCTCCTCCTCCACCTCTGCCAATGCCATCTCATGAGCCTCCTGTGAGTCTCCTGTGAGCCTCCTGCAAGCCAAGTGACTGCAAAATATGTCTGGATCACTTGCCTCTCCCCCATGCCTCTGCCTCGGCCTGCTGCCAGTGCCACTGCACGAGCCTCCCATAGGCCTCCCGCAAGCTAGGCAGCCAGGCAGCACATCTGGATCACCTGCATCCCCTCTGTACCTCTGCCTCTGCCTGATGTTGGTGCCACCATGTGAGGATAAGTCTCCTACGGTTGGCCGCCCACTCCATCCCACCTATTGTGTAGTGGGTTTCAGTAGGTAAGGCGCAGACCAGCATAGTTACAACATTATTTATTGACTCAAACTAGAAGTGGAGAACTGCAGGCAATTGCCTGTAATTTATACTCTTAGCCCACAGGGCCTTAACCAATCACAATACTTGAAAAACCTGCCCAAATATGAATGTTCAAAATTTCCCTCCATAACAGTTGGAGTTAATAGTCAGGGTCATCTAAAGGTTAGTATCATTTTAGCTTCACAAGCAGTTGGAGTTAAGGTAGTTTCACTTTAGCTTCACAAGCAGTTGGAGTTAAGTTAGTTTCACTTTAGCAGGGATTAACGCAACTAATATTCAATACATGACACCACCATTTCTCAACTTGCCAGTGGCTGCACCAGGGCAGGTAGACATGTGCTGTGTCTCGATTGCCTGCCTCCATCCCCTGCCTCTGCCCCCACACTCAGACTTATCTGCACTGACACCATCGGCCCCGAGTGCTTGCCGCCTTCTGTATTGGTCAGGCCCACTGCCCCCCCAGGCTTATTTTTGGGGTAGAGTTTATATTAAGCTAAAAAAAAAACAGGCTAGGGCTTATTTTCTGGGTGGCTCTTATTTGGGGGGAAACATGTTAGGGATCAGTAGACATTTAACCTGAACATAACAATGAATAGGTCTATAATAATTGTCATTTATCATATATAACTTATTTCTCTCTTTTAATTTTGGGATTACCTGAGAAAAAAACAATCTTCCAGGACCTAGTGTGACTTATAATTAGAAGCAAGACATGTATACAATTACACAATTACATGTATGATCAATTTCGCATTGAAGTTATTTAGTTATATGGTTATGTTAGGCGTAGCTGGCAGCAGAAAAGTCATTTACACTTTCCTCAATATCATTTCTCACCTTTTCAAATAGTAGGAGCTCAGCACCCAGCTTGGATTTGCTAATAAGAATGCTTTCACAAAACATTTTCTAGATCAGCAGGATGCTTTCTGATGTCATTTTTGTGGTGTGAAAAGAAATGCCAAGTGGTTTCCTTGAAAGACACGAAGTGAGAAAACTTGGGAAGACTCCATGACATAATGCTTTCCATATACAGCATTGGTTTGGGTTTGAAAAGAATAAACATGCATTGTGGGTTTCTCCCATATGACTTCTAAATATACATCTACTTTTGACATGTTATGCTGCAACCATTCCCATGTTATGGCAAAATTTAAATTAATCTGGGAATATTGAGCACGAAAATAAAGCAGAAAGTTGTGTATCTTGAATTTAAACACACACACACACACACAGAGAGAGAGAGAGAGAGAGAGAGAGAGAGAGAGAGAGAGAGAGAGAGAGAGAGAGAGAGAGAGAGAGAGAGAGAGAGAGAGAGAGAGAGAGATGCAGTTTACATCTCAAAGAGTTAAAAATATTGGCAAATTACATCCATTGAGGAAAAACATTTGTCGCTTCATAACAAATAAATAAATGATTATTAAGAATATGCCATTCTTTAGTCTGACAAGAGAGTTTGGGAGTAGGTTGGTTTTTTATGTGTGTTTATTTCAGAGCCAAACTAGCCCATGGTTTCAGAAATGGGTTCAATTAAAATTACTCATAGAAAAATGAGAAATTGAACACTATCAAAGATGTCTGGTTTGTTGAATGCTAATTTAAAACGTGTGTCCTTCTTGACTCTCAAACAAGCTTTTCATTCTTATTTTTTATTATTGCTTCATTATTCACTGGCAAAGCACAGCAATAAAAGTTCTTGCTTTTCTGAATCTGAGGTCTCTTCACTCAGGTAAGAGGAACTTATTTGAATATTAATCTTTAAAGCCCTCAGAATTCAACTAGATACATCATAAGCTATTAGATATAATTAGAAACATTTTATATTTACAGGTCCTGTTAAAATGAATGCCCTGGGTCTTTGAGGTAATAATGTAATATTTATTTCAACATGACATTAAAATGAACAAGGAACATACAATATCATTAATTATATTATCAAGCTTCATTTTCATGTTTCTCTCTCTTTACAGAATTTGGAAGACTTCAGTTCTTGCCTGGGATAACTGTTGTAGGCTTGGATATATGCTGTAAATACATAATCACAAATCCAACATCAGCACTATCATGGCTTTTTCCTGTATCACAGCATTAACCACAGATATGCCGAACTATTTGCAAACATAGAGGAAGCTGTAATAAAAATAATTAAATGATGTAGTTCTGTTGAACCAGATCTATTTGATTTTTCCTTGCACTTTAAGTACTTAATTTCTCACATATAGTATTGCCAGACATACAGAGGAAAAATCGTAGTTTTCAATAAGAGAATTCTAACATGTGGCTAATGCAATGTACTCCTTTACAACAAGATAATGTTTTTGTTGAATGTTTTTCAGCACTTTTCAGTTGCCTATTTGGTGACATAGTTGGTAATTTTATAGTGGGAAACAGGAGATCTCTCCTATCTTTCTAAATAATGTTTCACTGACATTGAGAATAACAGAATAACAGAGCTGGAAAGGACTTGAGAGGTCTTCTAGTCTAGTCTTCTAGTTCTGTCAGCAGAACTGTTTACATTAATGACTAATTCCACCTTAAATTATCAAGAAAAATCCATAGTAATATTGTAGCAGGGCAACAAAGCATACATAGACAATTTATGACCAGACATTTTGTTTTAGCTATGCAAAATGATGTAACTTCCTTGTGGCTAAATATCTTTTTGCTAATTTAACTGTTCTATTAAGTGACTTCCTCTTTGGTTTGCCATTTCATCATTAGCTTCCATAAAGATATTCAAATCTATTCATGCAAAAACTAAATAACAATAAATACTTATAAATTCCATAGCATTGAATTTGTTATTGCTCATAAATGCCCTAGGAGGGAAATTGTGAAGAATTGTCAAGATTGTGATATAAAGAAGTGAAATACATCCTAATAAGACAGAGAAGTGGTATAGAATATCTACACTGGGCTATGTTTTGCATGAAATAAAATAGCTTGACACAATGTTAATTTAATTTTGAAAAAAGAGGAGAGGAGAAGAGAGGAGAGGAGAGGAGAGGAGAGGAGACAAGTTTGTGTTTGACTGAAAGTATCAAATGGAAAGCTACACAACCGCAAGGCATCACACTACATCTTATGTATGCAGCTGTCTTTATCCACTTTTGCTATAAAATTTATCTTTCCTCCCAAGCAAAAAAAATGGAATAACCTTCAATCTCATGTATAATGACTTGATTTTAATGTTTAAGACATTTAGTTTCAATGGACTTTTACAAAATACAAAGCAGAAAATCAAATTTACCTTACAATACACTAACTAGATTAAAAGGATAACAATGAAAACTAAAATAGACTACCTAAGAGCCAAAACAATTCCCCAATTGTAGATTTGAGTTTGCTGATCAACCCAACTAAATAAAAAAACCTAAGGCTGAAGAATTTTCTGATAACATGAAAGTATGGATATATCATTTAGAAGAATATTCACAGGTTACAATATATATTATCATATTTAAATATATTTTCAGTCTGCATCCATTGCCATCCTCACTGTGAAATTCAAATCTGAAGCTCCTAGAACCATAGATATGTCATTCTTCCTCCCTCCTTCCCTTGCTCCTTTCATTTGAGTTTATTATTTATTTTGGTGACCAAACTAGAGGAAGGGGGGGAGGCAAGGAAAGAAACACCTTGTAAAATTATGAATATGTTTAAGTGGTTATTACAGTCCATAGAAATTAAATTATTTATTTATCAAATTTATATGGCTGTCATCTCACAAGAGTGACTTTGGCTGGAATACAACAATCCAGTAAAACACTATTTGTTTTAAACAGTTTAAATTTAAACCACCAAGAGCTTTGGTGTCTCAGTGGTTAGAATTCTGCAGGCTAATTCTCCTGATAGCCAGGAGTTCGATTCTGACCAGCTCATGATTAACTCAATCTTCCATTTTTCTGAGGTCGGTAAAATGAGGACCCAGATTTTTGGGGACAATATGCTGATTCTGTAAACCACTTAGAAAGAGCTGTAAAGCACCATGAAGCGATATATAAGTCTAAGTGCTATTGCTATTGCTAGTTCAGTTATGTATGCAATAACAGCTATACTCAGGTTTTGTGTTCATATTGGTTGCTTGCATAGATGGTGTGGGGGGAGGATTAGGAGAAGATGAACAGTTTAAAGACTCCTTCTAAGTCCCCATCATGTCTTAGAGAAATGTTATTATTAATAAATCAATGCTTTACAGTATATCTAATACAAGCAGTGATCTAGTTAACTTCCCAAATCTTTCTTTTCTGTCTTATTAGAGCTTGCCATTTTGGTGTCTATAAGTGCCAAATGTAGCAGATAACTCTGTTTAGTAGATTGAGCTGCAGAGGCTGATTCTGAGACTGGCAGCTGCCAATAGGCCCTAAGAGCAAATGCCACCTGAGCAAATTATGCAATACCTGGACTTGGACCAATTGCCAATCTTGATCTCAGAATAAGACTATGTTGTTTTTGGCTTGCATTTCCAGGACCTTCCAACTTTTCCAGACTTCATATGAAGCCAGAGCTGAGGTAGTTAACACAATCTTGTCATCTTTTCTTCCTCTACAAGCTAGAGTCTAAAACATTCTTGTTGCCTTCAGGCCAATTTTGGCCCTTGTAATAATTGCTAACTTTGTCCTATGCCAGTTATTTGAAACACATATTAAGGAATCTGGGCAGTTTTCCAGCTGTAGGGAAACTACAAAAACAACACCACTGTGCCAGGTTTTAACCAGATCAGGATATCACAGAAACAACAAAAAAAGTTGAAAATTCAGCTTAAAAGTATTGGCTTTGGGTTTGTTTGTTTGTTTGTTTGTTTGTTTGTTTTGTTTATTTTATGGATTATCTTCCAAAGCAAGCCATCCAAAAGGAAATCCTCTTAACCTTAAGGCTGAAAATTGCCTTCTGGTGTTCATGGGAAAAAGCTGAAAACATAGACTTATCTTTGCTGACAATCTACAGCCCCAAATCTAGTTAAGGGTATTATCAATACTGATTGAAAAAATGTTCACCATCCAACGTTTTTTTTATTAAACTTGTTTTTTCTCCTAAGGATTGCACTCTTCACAAACATCTCTTCTGCTATAAACAATGACTCTTTGCCCTGGAGACAAGTGCAGTTATCTACAGTTGACCTTTATTCATGCTACAGTAATTGGCATAACGTCTCCATCAAATCTCTATAAAGTTCTTCATGTAATAGTGCAGCTGAATCATAAAGAAATGAATATATATATATATATATGTGTGTGTGTATTTGTCTAGAAGTAGCCACTATTCTTGTCAAAATAATTTCTCAGTTTAGCCTGATTTTATAGCCCACCTCTGAGTTTAAACTGCCAGTTAAAACCAGAAAATAGCATCATGAGAATCTGATTCCTGTGTATACATATATGACTGAATATACACTTTACAAAAAGCAAAAATGTTGAGAATTCCATAGTTAAACCAAGCTATTTCTGCCTCTAAAGAGCTTTAATATTATAGAGTAGTCGATATAATATATGTTGCTTTAAAATCAGCAAGCATATTATAAAGATATATCATAGAAAGTTCTGAATGGTGATGGATGAAGGGATAGATGGATGTAGACATGAAAATAGCCATACTAAAGACTAGCAAGTAAGTTTAGTGTACTTTCTATTTTCTGAAATATATTCCACAGCAAAGCTGTGTCAAGACTTCTTCAGGTGGTTTTTAATCTTGTGAGGTTGGCTTCACGCTAGCATACATCAGGAAATAACCTTTTGAATACTTTGGCTAGACTATTACTATGCAAAGATTGCACCCAACATATGAAGAATGGCTGCAGGATTTGGGTTTGGCTAATCTAAAGGAAAAAAAAGAAATAGGGGTGACATGATAGCAATATTCCAGTATTTGAGGGGCTGCCACAAAGAAGAGGGGATCAATTTATTGTCCAAGGCACTAGAGGGCAGGACAAGAAACAATGATTGGAAACTAAGTAAAGAGAGAAGCAACCTGGAATTAAGGAGAAACTTCCTAACAGTGAGGACAATTAACCAGTGGAACAGCTTGCCTTCAGAAGTTGTGGGTGCTCCATCATTGGATTTTTTAAAAAAGAGACAGGATAGTCACTTATCTGAAATGGTAGTTTCTCCTGCTTGAGCTGGGGGCTGGACTAGAATACCTCCAAGATCCTTTCCAATTTCTATTCTATTAGATTCTGTTCTATTCTGTTCTGTACATCTCCAACATCAAGTATTCTTTTCTTTTTTAAAAAAAAAATCATGTTCCTTGAAGGAGAAATGGATGGTATTTTTGGAGAGAGCTAATTAATTAGAGCTTCCTTATCTATTTTCAGGTTGAATCTAAAGACACTAATGACTTTGATAACATTAGGAAATAAATGGATGCAATCATGCTTCTCTCAGTTTTGCTAATGTGGTCTCCTTTTGGAATGTCCCTTTTGGGGAGATAATCTCCTTTGGTTCAACCAGTTGAAACATTTAGGCAGAATGAGATTTATGGGCACAATATTGCAGTGATTCTGACCTTATATGGCATGATTCTAGAATATGGTGCTATAGGAAAACTGCTTACCGGTAATTACTTTTGTTTTCGCCCATGCTTTTCATCTTCTGTACAAAACTATTGGAGAGGTCATCCACAATAGTGCGCATAATCATTTATTCTGGGCAATCTTTTTCTTTGCCATTGTTGCCAAAAAATCTATCTATCTATCTATCTATCTATCTATCTATCTATCTATCTATCTATCTATCTATCTATCTATCTATCTATCTATCTATCTATCTATCTATCTATCTATCTATCTATCTATCTATCTATCTATCTATCTGAATCATATACACTGAATGTGAAATAACATGTTGAGGATTAAACTAGAAAGATGGACATGATTGTGAATTACTGAAAGTCAGATGAAAGTTTGACTAGATTTGACACTATAGCATTAGAAGCTTTACCTACTTTTCTTCCTTGAATATCTAGCCAGGATAAATGCTACCTGCTTTGATCATATCCCATTTTAGATTATAATATGGTTAGTCCCTCTTTCAGAGCTTTCTTCTCTCCAGTTCTTTATGTATACTGTTTTGCAGTTTGCAAATTGCTCTAGATCTCTTAATTGTATGACATACTGGCACTGCAAAGGTTCTTAGAAATGATAAAATAAAATTATTTAGTGGCTTCAGAATAATATGCAAATTACTGCATGATCAAGCCAATTATGATTCATGAATGTATGCTGTGAAGAGCAATGATTGAGCCCATCTTTAACTATCTTATCTGATGATGCTTGTTTCAGAGTAGAATTTTATGTCAAAGGGTTTTCTTTAAAAAAAAGGTAAACTAGCAAAAATTAAAAAATTGAGAAATTCATGTCTAGAATTGAGCTCCATGTAAATCGTCTGTTTTTGTGTTATCTATAATTATCCATCCTTACAATGTTATGCATATTTAGAATCAGATATAAGTTTTTCATGGATTTTTTTCACCAAAGTAAAAAAGGAAATGGAAAATGAAATTGCAAATGACACATTTATATGCAGTTTCTGTTTGAAAGTCACCAATGTTTTGGATAGTCATGGAAAATATAAATTTGTCTACTGTAGTAAGAAATAAAACAGTTCATCAATAAAGCAAATCAAATATATTTTCAGGGAGAAGTTATGATATAGTGTAAATTGTTTTTGGATTTCTGGACAGTTTAAGAGATTGATGTATAGACTGAAGGCAAATGCATTACTGGACCGAGCTGCCTGGAAATTCAGTTTGTAATCCATCAGTGCATAAACACTATCCTCTTAAGGGGAAATATATTGTGATGGACAGTGCAGTAGTATTAAGTTGCTTATCCAAATCTAAGTTTCCAAAATCTAGTTTTTGGATAAAATGAAAACACTGATATTTATTCATAAATAAGCATTAACCATAATATGTGAAAAGTACAAATCAGTTAATTTTCTCAATTTTTTTTTATTGTGGCATTCCAACTATCAGACAGACAAAGTTAGAGGTCACTTTCCCACTTTCCATGAAGGAAATAGGCTGATCCTGTTGGGAATATATATACACCTGATATATGTTTCTGACATTCTTCACTTGTCTCTACCAGGAATATCCCAACTCCCTGTCACAATGAGGTGGCACACAGGATTTAGGAGAATAATGGAAATCAACTTAAACAGAGGTGGAAGACCTTGGTTGTAAATATGTCTGTAATTAAAATATAAATTAATTGTAATTAATCTCAATTTCTATTATAAAAACAATTTTATAATAGGGCTAATGAAATAACTAATTCTGAATTTTGTCAGTTTCAGTTCAGCATGTTAAATAATCAGAAATGGCTGGTTATTTGTAATGTCTAATACTTGGGTTTTTTTAACCTTCACAGGACTGAACTATCTTAACTGTAATATATTTATGATTTGTGTCCTGCTGAGGGACAATGTGGAGATTTTATTCTCTTTATATATAAAAAAGAAATATACTCATCACAAACTTTTTTCTCTGGACTTGCCAACAAGTTATCAATCTTCAGAAAGGAAAGGACCACTTTATTTAATTGAGAGCATTCCTCTCTTAACATAAAATGAAACATGGGGACTCTATTGCTTATGATATTCTCTGTTTGATTCAGGCTTTGCTCAAATTCTATCGAAAATGGAATAAATTAGAGCTTATCTATGTGATAGTGTAGCATCATTGAAATGTCAACATCTCCATACAGTATATATTCAAATTAAAAGTCCAATCCTTAATATTCATGGCTGTCAAGCATTAAGTAACATAGGTACAAATGGAAGACAAAGCATCATTTTGAATAAAATTAGAAAAGTGGTAGCAATGAAAATTCCCTTGCTAGAGAGATCATCATCACTGACATTTTTCAAGTGGTGTGCTTGTCACCAGGACCGTCTCTAAAGCTTCATTTTTTCTCTCTCTCTGGATATTAGACCAATTCAAGCATTTGAAAGGTTGTCTCAAATGTCTGAAAATATACACAACAGTTGTTAGGCTTTCAGATGCCATAAGATTATTGTTCTCCCAGTGACTAGGCTTACAGTATTGGGAAAACTACTAGGATAGCTGTTCAGAAACTCCTACAAGATACAGCCAGATTGTTAAGAAATCTCATATGGTTTCTTGCAAGGAGACATGTCCCCATAGTTCCAGAGGTACATCATACAGAATTGTCTCTAGGTTTTCATGAACTCAGAAAAGAATCTGTAGCACTTTTACAGAAAAGTATATTATTCCTATATATAGCTGGAATTTCCTGTTATGCTGCAGTTGGATAAAGACCCTTATATTTGTTTTCATTCTTGTCTCAGTCCTTAGTATATTATGAAAGAGGAAAATATCTAAATTGGGGATCTATGATAGATAGATAGATAGATAGATAGATAGATAGATAGATGGATGGATGGATGGATGGATGGATGGATGGATGGATGGATGGATGGACGGACGGACGGACAGACAGAGAGAGAGAGACAGACAGGGCTTCTCACTTTTTCTCATCAGTTGATGGTAAACAAACAGGCCAACAAGGGAACATACTTGTAAGGTTTTCCACTTAGCCTCACAATTGCCCCAGCGTTACTCAGGAATTTAAAAGAGCCAAAGAAAGTCCTGAGCTGAGGTTTCAACAAAGATTACAACTTTATTCTGATCAAAACAGAGAGGGGCTGCCTGATTCCTCTTCGTGGCTGGTAGAGGAATGAAGACAAGCAAGCAGAAAAGATGTCTTCTACCTTTTACACCTTTTCAGAACAAAGAGATCAGGTCTTGGTACTAGGCATAAGATGGCACAAAAAAAAATTCCTAGATGATGATTCATACACAGCAACCCAGGCTCCATCCGTAACTCCTTTCCCCCCTTCCCTTACTGTGCTCTTTTCATATAAGCAATCACATGTACCTAAAGCATGAAGCCCTTACTTTTCCAATATATATATATAAAGCATCTGATCAAGCAATTAACTACAAAATAATGATTACAAAATAACACTATGAGTATCAATATAAAATGGTTACTATATATATAATAAATGCTAATGTCAAACTTAAACATACTAAAATCATAAGCACAATAAAATCCCTTCATACTCATATGACAGAACAGCAAGTACCCTAGTATCGAACTGGAAAAATGCTGAAATGTATAAAATTATGATAAATACATAGGTACGCATGTCATTTCTATAGTTTATGTTGCATTTAAAAATAAAATCAGATTTTCCTAAGAAACTTTAAAGATTAGATCCAGGCTGGGGAATTCTGGGAGTTGATGTCTACATATCCTCAATGTTAAGAAACACTGGTCAAGAAGATCACCCATAATCATTTTGAATTTTGAAATGCTTATACTTTTAGTCAACCAAGTAAGGCAAACTGCAATCTTATTAACTTAAAAACAATACCATTGTAATACAACCTACATGAAGAGCAAAGAGTTGGAAGGGACCTTGGAGGTATTCCAGTCCAACCCCCTGCTCAAACGGGAGAGCCTATACCATTCCAGACTAATGGCTGTCCAATCTCATCCTAAAAGCCTCCAGTATTGGAGCACCCACAACCTCTGAAGGCAAGGTGTTCCATTGGTTGATTGTTCTTAGTGTCAGGAAATTCCTCCTTAGTTCTAGATTTATTCTCTCTTTGCTCAATTTCCATCCATGGCTTCTTGTCTTGATTTCTGGTGCTCTGAAAAACAGATTGACCCCTCATCTTTGTGGCAGTTCCTCAAATATTGGAACAGTGTTATTTAATACTGCTATTTAAATTGTTAAATATATTGGATTTGTATGTATGAGAGGTAGAATAGATACCAATTTTCCCCTAAAGATTCAACTTGTTTCCACTTTGCTTCTTTGATTTGCTTATTTTTCAAATGCATTCTTATTTTACCCAACATCTTAAAAAACCTGAAATAAAACAAAAAACCAAAACTGTTTCGGTGGCTGTTATATAAAGAAAGATTTATTCAAAAGGCTGAGAAGAAGGGATATTTATCTTCAGTCTTAGTTCTATGATGGAGTTGAGAACAACTACAAAAATCTTGAACTATAACAATGTGTGTAAAATGTGTTTATAGTAAAGACAGGAGCAGACTTTGTTCTCAAATAATTGTATTGTTTATATGAAATTATATTTTGGGGGTGGGGTGGGGATAGGATAGCTTCATAATTCATAAAATAAAATTTTAGCAGTTCCTGGCAATAAAACAACAACTTGGTATCCAAGCAATGATCACTAAAAATTGAGGATGGAGGATGCCCAGTGTAGATAAAATCATACATATTTATTGAAATAATCTTTAGCGTTTCCAAAAGTTTTTGAGATAATATATTTCACCACCTCCTGTGTGTCAAATTGCATATACACATCTTGTGGGTTGTTTCCTTCCATGAAAAGGCAGAAATAAAACAATTTAGAGGAGGTGGCATGTTTTCACCTTCTCTAATTATTCCCACTGCCATGGCTTTTTTCTCAGATTAATCTGGTGTGTCCCTAGAAGAATAAATTAACTGTGAAAATATCAAGGAAATAGCAGAAGTGAGGTGAATTGTGATTACCATAGCTCTTTTTGAAATCTCTAGAAAAGTCTAGGAGCATTTTACTTTGCTGTAAAAATGTACTAAGAAACCTCACCTCTTGATGGCTGAGTAGAGCTGAATAGTAGGAAGGGCTTCATTGCCCTTCACCAGGTAATTGGGAATCGCATTGAATTAATGTACAACTTGATAATATGCTGAAGCTGTTGAAGGGTAAACACTACAAGTAATCCCCAACTTATAGCCACTTCTTTGGTAACCATTCAAAGTTACAGCAGCACTCAAAAAATAAATAAATACAACCGGTACTTGCACATAACAACCATCACAGCATGCCTGTGGTCACATGATCAAAATTTGTGTAGTTGGCAGTTGGAGAGTATTTATGATAATTGCAGCATCTAGGGTGATGTGATTGCCATTTGTGACCTTTTCAAATGGCTTCCAAGAAGCAAAGTCAATGGGGGAAACCAGATTTGCTTAACAACCATGTTATTAACAACTGCAAGGGATTTGCTTAACAATCATAGCAAAAAAAGGTCATGAAATTGGGTGTGATTCACTTGATCACTCTTATGCTTAACAATATGCATTCTGGTCTCAGATGTGGTCATAAATAGAGAACTACTTGTATTCTAGAATCAAGTGGTCTTAAAACTGGGTAAACAATATCATCTAAAAAATGCTTTTAAATTCTTTTACTGCTAAGGACTGGAATACTTCTTTATTTATTTTTTAAAGGTATTTTTGTTGTGACATTTTTTGCTGTGTATCATTTTCTGTATTTCTTGGAGAGGAAAAGCAGTATGCAAATAAAATAAACAAAAATAAGAATACATGCTATTCTTTTTAAACAAGCCATACTGCTTGTTAACTAGATTCTTAGATCTCATTCTATTATTTTGTAAATTGTCCCTAACTACATTTATCAGTTTAACAAGAAGGATGATACAAGAATATTGGCAAACAAATATATTTGCAAATGTTTAGAATTTACCCATCTCCCAAGCTGCCCATTTGCCGATTTGAAAAAAAAGTAAACAAATTGGTCCACTTGCATTTTCATTCACTTTCCAAAGATGTGAGAAATGCAAATTTATGTATCTTATTATTTATATTTTTAAAAAAATAATAACTATTCAAAACCAACTTGAGACATTTTGCTGTCTAACTCAAAGTCTAAGATCATGCTGTCTTCACTATTTCTTTTTTTTTGTAAACATTTTATTAATTTTCTAATTTTACAATCATAAATAATAAACAATGTGTTGTCTGGGTCCATTAGTAATTCAGTGGTACATATTAACTTTATCAATCTAGTTCTAATACTACATCATCCAGTGTTTCCTTGATCCTCTCTTCTTCTGGTGGTATGTATTTTTCCACACTGGGCAAATACAATTCTTGTTACTGTTAATACATATACAATTAAATATAGAATCTTCATCGCATTTTTCTGGTATTTATTATACATAATATCAATAATGTCAGTTTATAATATCTTTTTTAGCCAAAACATATCTCAATTGCATTTGCACTTAAAATCCATTTGTTCCATCAGTATCCTGTTTTTCCCGCTTAAAAAAATTTTCCATCAATGTTCAAAATATCTCTATCGCTTATAGTTTTCTCATAGTAAATTATATTTGGGTAACCAAAATTTTCCCTTATTCAGACCCTGTTGGCATTTTCATATTTCCCTTCTCATACCACAATATAGTATTCTAATTGCATATCCTATCTTTCTAGTTGTAGTAATACTTTTATTTCTAACAATTATCTATTCTCTTAGCCATGTTCAAATGTCTATTTAATAATATAATGTCCCATCTAATGGGTCAAAACCTCTATTTTCTTCAGTCTTACTCTGGCTTTCTTCCTTTGCCAACTAACTTTCCAAGTCAATGCATTTGAGCCCTCAAGTAGTTCTTCCCCTATTTTTGTGTATATTGTTTGAAGTAAGAAAGACAATTTGATTAAAGTATTTTTGGAAGAACACTAAGCCCATTTATATTCATTAAACAGCCTCCCTCCTTCTCCAATTTTTCACAATTCTCCTGACAGCTTTATCTTCTGTTCAATCTGCTTTTTTTCCTTATCCTCAAATGTGTTCTGAGATCTTGACAAATAAGATATCTTTTCCATTTCAAGTATTATCGCTGCATCTTCTAATTCTTCGTTTGTCTGAGTCTGTCTGTTAATTCCTTACTTTAGGTCCTCCATCTTTGGATCTGCTTCCTCTAATTTTCTTTCTATTTTCTGGGTTATTGGTTCCTTCTTTGTAGTCATTTTCTGAATTTGTAAGTTTAGATTAAAAAGTTGTTCTTTTATCTCCTTTGTGTTATTTTAAGTCTCATCATGAGCTAAAACAATTGTCTCTTATATTGATTTCAACATAGAAATAATTTCTTTCTGAGATTCATCAACATTTTTTGTTGGTATGTGAAACTGGGGGGTTTGGAGACAAATGTTAGATATGTTTTTTTACCATTTAAGACTAAGTGTGGAACATCCATTTTGTTTTTGTATGTGGTCTATAAGTCCAATCTATTTTGAGATTTAAAAAGTTTCAGTCAATTGTCATTTGAACTCCAAATTATCCAGCCAGCTTGTCAGTCCATCCTTAGGCCTCCCCTAAACAAATATAAGCAAAGTCCAGGTTTTTCTGTCCAATGAAAAACATATCCTTCCTGCCCAGTGAGAAAAGAAACAATTAAAAGTTATTCATCAATCAAAAGTTTACAATCCATCATCTTGATCAGTCATGCCTGTTTCTTCTATGGGGGAATAGTTCCACGACACAGCTCCAAAAGTCAGTTAGTATTTATATTCATAATCCAAGCAGGCCAATTTCAAAATAGTTTATCGTCTCTGCCATGCAGATAAGCAGTCCAAGAGTTTTTTTTTCCTTCTCCAGCTGCAGTCTTCAACAGTGAAAGTTTCCAAGGACACCCAAAGTCTTATCTGAGTCTGGGCTTCAGGCCAAATTTCTTTAAGCATAATAAATTGTAGTTCCATGGTTCGTCACTAGATGTCGTTAACACCTTCTTCCAGCTTCAAACTTATATTGCAAGATTTTCAATGCTCTTTTCTA